>JAQPPZ010016709.1:10625000-11225000 GCA_028583015.1 Wollemia nobilis | reverse complement strand
ACAAGTGGTTCGGCTCTGGGAGACAAAGTGCCTGAACTTTCGGAGAGATTTCATAACTGTGTGAACCTGCCACTCTATAAAGTTGTACTTTTCTTCATGCGGCTGAATCACTTGGCTCAGGAACGCTATAGGGCGCTCTTCGCCATCGTCTCCCTTTTGGGTCAGGACTGCGGCGTAACTCTCGGGTTCTCCCACCGCGTACAGGATGAAGTCCTTGGAGTAGTCCGGATTTATCAAGACCGGAGCCTGCGCAATTCGGGCCTTGATCTCTTCGAAGGCCTGTCCCCTTTCATCAGTCCATAAGAACTCATCTTTTTCATCAGCTCGGCCATGGGCTTGATTACCTGTGCGAAGTCCGGTATGAACTTCCGCACGAAGTTGATTTGGCCGAAAAAGGACTGTAGCCCCTTCTTGTCAATTGGAGCGGGCAAGCAGAGGAGGGCCTCTGCTCTATCAGGGTCCACGGCTAGGCATCTCTTGGAGATGACATGCCCTAGTAGCTTACCTTCTTTTACCGCAAAGACAGATTTCTTCGGGTTTATGGAGATGCCGAATTCACGACACCTTTCAAATATTTGCCGCAGGTGGGGGACATGGTCCTCTCTCTTGTGAGAGAATACAGTCATGTCATCCAAGTAGATGACAATAACTTTGTTGAGCAGCTCTCTGAAGGCCAGGTCCATGGCTCTTTGGAATGTGGCGCCAACATTGGATAAGCCGAAAGGCATGCGCTGATAGGCGAACGTTCCCCATTTGGTGGTGAACGCCGTCTTATGCTAGTCCTCATCCTTGACCCATATCTGGTTGTACCCAGAAAATCCGTCTAGGAGGGAGAATCTTTGGGCTCCAGCAACTATATGGAGAATTTGATCGATTTGGGGAAGCGGATAATGGTCCTTGAGGAAGGCTTGATTCAGATTTCTGAAGTCTACAGAGAGACGAATGTCTCCGTTCTTCTTCCTCACGGGAACCAAGTTCGCAACCCAGGATGAATGCTTGATGGGGTAGATGATCTTGGCTTCCAAAGATCTTTAAGAGCTCGGCCTTCATCATGGCCTCGATCTTCGGGTTTACGGCCCTCCTGTCGCTGGAATGGCTTGGCGCCATCTTCTAGCTCAATGGTATGCTCGGATTATATTTCGTCATACCCCTTCAAGTCCTGGTAGCACCAGGCTACTATATCAGGGAACTCTCGACACAATGTTCTGATTTGCTCGAGTTCCTCTGTGGTGCAGTCTGTCCCGACCTTAATTGATTTTCCAGGTTCAAGCTCCAGGTTGGAGTACTGCTTCGGGTCTACTTTGATCCGATGTGATATTGCTATGTCATTCTGATCAAATAGACTCTCAAGTGTAATCAGTCCTTTTGGGACATGATTATTTTTCAGTCGTATCAACCCCTCATATTGCTCGTCATCAGGGTCTCTACCTTCGATTGAACATGCTTCGTTAACCAAAAATGTGACGATCTCCTCGTCACAGTCAAACACCTGCCAGTGGGTGTCCTTATCAGGCACAGAAGGCCTGTAAATGGTACGAACCGGCTTCGGCTTCTGGACAGTGTCATCAGCCGGAATGTACCTGGCTCCAACGAAGCCAGAATGTCGAGCATGCTTGTTTTTCTCCCGTGATATAGCCTTGACATTCAATGAGTCAAACGACTCCATCAGATCCCAGACCCGATTACGGTACGCCTTGAGATAGTGCTTCTTGGAGGCGCACTTGTTTGTAATCTGGTGGCACACCAGCTTTGAGTCGCCAAAGATCTATAGATGCTTAATCCCCAGCCTCTCCACTTTTCGCAAACCCAAGCACAGGGCTTCGTACTCCGCCGCGTTGTTGGTACAGCTCCAGGCCAGCCTTTAGGTATAGTCCTTCTGGATCCCGGTTGGGGAAACCAAAAGTACTCCAGCACCGGCGCCATTTTTGCATCGTGCGCCGTCAAAGAAAAGCTTCCACAGCTTTTCAGGTGCAGGTCCCACTTCTCTTTTGGCCGACTTGTCAAGCCTCTCAAGCTGAACAACAATGTAGCGACGTTGCTCGGTTTCAATCACGGCGTTGAAGTCCCGCAAGGAGAATTCATCTTCTACTTGCAGCAGCTCAAGAGCTTGCTCTGTCATGTCCACCACCACCAGTTCTTCCTCCATCAGCTGAATCATGTAGTCCTGCATCTCTTCTCCAGGTATCTTCTCTACTAAGAAAGTGGAAGTCTTTTCGTTGTAGATCTTCAGTCTCCTTCCTTAGAAGGGCACTTCCATGTGAGAGTAGTCCAGAGACAGATACCCTCCCAACTTCGCAGTGAACTCCCTGGAGAGGCACATGCCGAAGTAGGGTTCCAAGTCGACAACCACGACTTCTTGAATGACCACGATGTCGAGAGCTTTATGCAGCCGAATAGGGATGTCTTTAATGACACCGACTGTCTTGACAGGGGTGCCGTCCAGTTGCAGCACGCCTTGGCTGCTCCTTGTGTACTCCATCCCGATCTCCTCATAGACGGCCCTCGGCATTACGGTCGTGGAAGCACCAGAATCCACCATACAGTTGTGCACTATGTACCCTTGCATCCGCAATGACAGATAGAAGGGAGGTGGTCTGTTCTTCCCAGTGGCTGAGACTGTTAGGGGTTGCACCAGGACAGCAGGCTGTATCTGCTTGCCATTCTTCATGATCTTCAGAGATTCCTACAGTAGATCAACCTGGCCTGGGAGTTGAAGGGCATCATACATGCTGATTCTTGCGGGGGTTCTTTTCAACTCGTCCACTATGCTGTAGCCCGAAGTGCTAGCTCCTTCCGCTTCTTTTGCTGGCTCATACTTCGTCCGGTACTGCTGAGTGGCCTCAACTCTCTGTCTCTTGGTCAAAGACGGATATCTCAACTTCTCCTGAGCTTGTTCTTTGATTTCAGCTGGAGGCTGAGCAGCGAGAGCTTTAGGCACGGGAGCTTTCACCACGGGAGGCTTGACTGCGGGAGCCTTTGCTAGAGGAGTTTTCTCTTTTGCTGTGTAGGGCCACAGCCTCTTGTCAGGTGGTAGCCCCGCGGGTTGCGCCTTATCTCTTCTGGCGTATATCTTCAAGGGCTTTGGAGCACCTTCAGTAGAATTTTTGTTTTCCTTGGCAGGAGGCGGCAACGGATCTTCCTCTGGGACGCGAAGTTGCTTTCATCGCCCAGGATCATGTAGAGTTCTTCGTCTTCTATGGCGCTGCCGGCCAAGGTCTGGAGGTAGTGTTGATGCAGTGTGCAGTCGTCCTCCGAATGCGGGCCATTGCACGTAGTGCACCAGTTGATCTGGTCAGAGGTGCCAGGTTGGTCTTCGATGGCAGCATTTCTCGGAGGGGGCCACCTTTGATCTCTCCATTCTGGGGCTTGATCTTTTGTCAGTGCTGGGGGTGGATATGACCTCCTTGGAACAAGGTCCATCTGGGCCTGTTTTTTCTTTAGAACAGTCATGTCGTTGGACATGGTATGATATCCGGATGCCAAAGCTTGTACCTCCTGGAGGATTTTATTCTGGATATCATTGTCAGGAGGCGGCAACTGAGCTGGGGGAGGTAATGCAGCCAATGGAGGAGGAGTAGAATATTGTGCATACTGCGGGGGAGCAGGGAGTGCTGTAAAATGCGAAGGAGGAGGAGGTGGATAATGAACTTGTGGCGGGCCGTAAGGGTTCACGACCGGCACCGGATTCCATTGCTGCTGGGGTTGCTGTCCTGAAGTGGACGACACTGGACCAGAAGCTGATGGGTACTGAGATCGGGGAAAGTCCGGGTAAATGGGCGGTTGTACCTTGTGCGAAAGTCTGCCGATAGAAATAATATCCATTTCAGCTTGTTGGACAGCCTTGTACAGAGCAGGGAACGAGTCGATTATGGCTACCTTCAACAGCAGGCAAATGTCTGAGTTGAAGGATCTCAAGTAGTAGTAGGCGGCTTGACCTGCTGACGGTCGGAGTTCACGAGGTACTCGTTTCCAAGACCTTCCAAATCTGATGTTGAAGTCTGACACCTCCTCTTGGGGGTGTCTTTGTATACTTTGGAATTGATGCAGCAAAGAAGAGGGATCAGCAGACTCGTTGCATCCTTTCACGAGCCTGCCGGCTAACTGTCGCCACCCTATGATAGATCCCTCTGGCAGTGATCTCCACCAGTAGAGAAGCTTTCCCCTTAGGGAAAGGGCCAGCAGACGGGTCTTCACACCTTCGTCAGTGATGGAATGTAGTGCAGCCAGGGCCAGAATGTCCTGGATGTGTTCATACGCCGTCTTGTCGTAGCCGTCATATGTAGGGATAGATTTTAAGGCAGCAGGGGGCACAGCTTGCTGTCCGGCTAGGGCCAAGGGCCCCGTAGAGTCTACCGCCGGGAAGAGGTCATCATCGTTCTGCTAGGCAGCCATGTCTTCTTCTGACCCGGTAGTGTACTCGGTGTCGGAACTGTCCGAAGATGTAGATTCTTCTTCGGCCTCAACTTCTTCAATTTCAGCTTCGGCCTCTTGAATCTCAGCCTCGGCCTCTTGAATTTCTTCCACGCGAGCTTGGTAATCAACCGACTCGACGCGCTCGCCTCGGAGCGTCAATGTCAATTTCGTAAAAGTCAGGCGGGTTTCCCGGATTCCTTTCTTGCCACCTTCTTGTTTGCATGAAGGCGTTAGGACCGGTCTTACTGGACTCAGAGAGTATTCAGATAATTGCAGAGTCGCCAGGTGCTCTGATTTTTAACATCAATGAAGCGAGCACTCGTGCTTCAATTCTGTTTTGGGGTGGGAAACTACCATGTCCCACCGGACGTGCCAGAGAAACTGTTGGTTACGAATCTGCCATGAGGAAAGGATTTGTTGTTATTGCACCCAGATTCACCCACCAGATTGAAATGCCGGAAGGAAGGAATGCCTTTCGTGCCAATCTCCGGAGAAGGCCGACTTCCTGTGGGGTTTTTAGTGTTAAGATAAGAGTACAGGGAAAGAGATAAAAGTGCGGAAAGAGAATCCAAATGTGATTGGAGTTGGGTGGGGGGAATAAGCAGCACGGCAACGAATCAATCACCGCTACTAACAACATTCCTTTACAAAGCACACATTGAAACTACAGCTATCATTAATCCTATGTATCCTCTATCTATGCATTCCAGGAATACTTGATCATCAAATACCGGAGTCCAGAGTTCAGTACAATAGTAAGCAATGATACAAGAAACATGAGGCAGAAATGACAAGGAGAGGCAGCATACAAGATAAAATACAGTAAGCAGAGCCAAGTATATGCTTGTATTAGAGGCAAACGCACAGCTACAATTGTTCCCTAGCAATATATTCCCCTTCCACCACTTACAATGAAAATGTGGTGGCTATTTATAGCCCAAGTTCCCCCCGATTACATTCTCGGGCACAAAGTCCCAGACTAAACATTAGCTGACACAAGCGGCTGAAGAGCTGCCGATGCTGACTTCTGTCGGGCAGGACTGTACTTGCGGCATGGTCTCCCTGAAGGCTGTGCAGCTACGTGGCGGTATGTCGGGTCAAACCTTTGGTCAGCAGGAATGCGGGTAGGTGCGGCGGATGGCACTTTACATCAACTTAAATGGTGGCAGTTGGCGTAGATAGTGCAGCCCATGCTTTGTCATTTTCCCGGTCATGTCTTGGCTTGAATCTTGAAGTTGGACACTTGTCAGATGTTGATGAGTGACACATGGCTGCCTTGAAAGGCAATGTATCCCACTTCGCCCAGGATCTGAGCGCTGTCGGGTTGCGCAGGTAGAAAACAGCGCAGTTGAGAGGGTCATCTTACCTTAGTCATTTTCTGGTCTTGCTTCCCCAACTGCGCACCGGTCGAAGGGCGCACCCCGACTTCATTGCGAAGTCGGGTTGCGCACCGACACTTGCTGTCTTCTTTGCTGTTCGGACTGCGCACCAAGAGGCGGGCGCACTCCGACTTCGCTGCGAAGTCGGGTTGCGCCCCAACACTTAGTTTATTTTCTGCCATACTGCTCTCCAAGTGCGCCCAGGAAGAAGGGCGCACCCCGACTTCGCTGCGAAGTCGGGTTGCGCCCCAGCAGTTAGTCAAATTTCGCTCATCTCCTATCCTGTTGTCGCACTTCGCCTTTCCTACTGCGCTCCAACCTGAGGGCGCACCCCGACTTCGCAGCGAAGTCGGGTTGCGCCCTGACACTTAGAAACTTTCAGGGAACACCTCTGTTCTGGAAACTTTACTGGGGGGAAGAAAAGGGAGGAAGGAAGAGGAATGAAAACTGCAAGGAAGAGGGAGAAAGGGAGGGATGAAGAACGGGAAAAAGGAGGAGAGAAGGAACAGAGCAGATCACTTACAAAAACGGAAAACATGGCACCCCGTGCCAAATGTGGCAACAGTACGATGATACTCTACAAGCAGCCTCCTATAATGTACCTCAAAGCAGACCAAGTCAACGGGTTTAAAATGTCACCCACAGTGAAGCAGTATGCTATTATGAGAAATTTGAGGTGTTGTCTTGAAAATTCAACTACCTCACCTGCTTGATCCAAGGATTTGTGGCTAGCATACATTTAACATGTGAATTCCAAACAGTTCCACGAACTAGCCATTTTTGAGATTTTAACTTAATGGGCTAGGATTTGCTAAGTGGCTAACTTACCATTTTCTTTTCAAAAAGTGCATTCTCAATTTCTAATATTTTATTATCAGTCAACTTAATATAAAATCTTTAATTGACTATATTCTCTAACATTCATAGTTATTAGCAATAACGAATTTGTTCCCCCCATCCCCATGCCTCCAACATTACCACATATTTATACTTATTTTAGGGAAAAATAATTTTCGAATTATATGTTCTAGAATCAACTTTACCCAAACAAGTTCCTTGGGACAAAGTACTTTGAAGATATATGCATGGGGACATGGACATATGCTAGCGGACACAACTATGAGCAAGGTGATGTGGTAAGTTGCATTTTTTCTACAAATGCGCTAGTTCAAACATACATTCCAAAGATCGAGGAAGCATAACAAAGAAGACTGAATGGCATTGCATCAATTCCAGTCATGTAAATAGATAGAAAAGGGTTTGAACTTTACTGTACCATTCAAGGATCCCATGCAAAAAGGGAGACGCAGATATGTGATTGTAGTCGTAGAGTATATTAACAAGTAGGTGAAAGCTAAGTTTACCATGCAGGATAGCATTTAGGGTAGCCAAGTTCATTAATGAGTAGATTGTTAAAAGGTTTGGGTCAGGTGGTTGGGAAAGTCATTTGTGTCTTGTGATTGTAGTGAAACAGATCATGCATAAGCTAAAAACATATCACAACCCTTCAAGTCCTCATTTTTACCTAAAAATCAATAAGTCAAGGCCATAAATAAGGCATTGATTTGTATAATTCATAAGTTATGTGGCATTATATCCTATGTGGGAAGACAGGCTTCCAAGAAGAATCTGCATATACATATGAAGGAATGGCTCACTTCATGTCTTCTTCTTCTTTTTCTCTCTCAGTACAACCCAAGGCTGAAATAACCTCTATTTTGTTGGTTCCAATCTTGGCAACTTCTGTGGAAAAGAGATTAAGAGATGAAGAAAGACCGTATATCTTCATCAGTCAAGTCAACTTGAAGAGAAACAGTTCATGGCTCAAAATGACAACCATGGCTGCTTAGGAAAGGAGATAGCACTAGTATGGAAGGCACTTAAGGAAAATCATTTGGAAACCAGGTATGCTGGTTTCAGGTTATATTAGCAAATCTGAAATAAGACGAGAAAAGCAGAAAAACAAAATTTCAAAAAGAGTCTGCAAAGTAGTTCAAGTCCTTGATATAGTGCAGTTCAGTTGAAAGAGTTGTCCATGTTTGTTAATCAGAAATATGTTAATGGCTAAAAATTTGTATTGCTCAAGAAAAAAAAATTTAAATGAATTTTATAGATTCAGTAGATCATGCAGCATCATATGCCTTGCTACAAAATAGAAGACCTTGATGAGCAGACTCATTGTGACAATTAAACTTATAAAATTTGAAGATGAAGTAAATAAAACACAAAAGCTCCCTGAAATGGATGTGATACCCGCCTAACTGGACTAGGAGGCAGAGAAATTGAAATCAAGGGCTCATTCTATAATATGATAAGCCAACCAGAATCAGCGAAATGCGTGACTGTCAGATTGATGGTGCAGTCAAAGTTCATTTTCTGGAATGTATAGTTTGTTGGTCCATAACTGGGCCAATTGAACACCTACCTTGGGCTTTATGAGAAAGTAAACACTAAAGGTTTGAGTGGAAAATCATCTACTCCACAAGCAAGTGAGCTATAATAGTTAAGAAAGGGGATGGCCAGCCAACATCAAAGTTGACTGTGTCTCATTAGGGGTTAATCTAATAAAGCAAAAACATGCTGCATAATAAGGTATGATCGTGGCACAGAATGATCATAATGCAAAGAGGAGGAAAAGGGTTGAGAAGGTCATTTGAAGTCATAAACATCATTTCCAAGAAATGTAGTCAAGAGGGAGAGAATTTTCCAGGCACAATAGTTTCCATTTCTTCTGCACGTTCAGATCAAACCAGCTACAAGAAGAGTTAGGAGTATGTCCAGCATTTCCAACAAGGTTTTTCTATTCTAAAAAATAAAAATATAAAACTTTATCCTAAAATTGCTTTCTTCAATTTCGAAGAATCTAATAGATTTCTGCTAAGCATAAGAAAGCCACTCCCTAACCTAATACTTAGGTAGAGCAAGAAGTTAAGCATCCGAAGGGGATGAATCTACCCCCAGTATTCTAGTTGTCCAGAGAAGAAAGAAGGAAAAAAAGAAATTATATTAATGTCCATGAATAAGCAACAGTAGATCAATGGAAAGTACAAGTTAAAATTGTGAATAACGAATACTAAAAAGGCTAGCAAGCTGGGAGAAAGTCTCACCTTTTCTTGTTTTAGATCTTTTGGGAAGAGCAGGGAGAGAGTGCAAATAGAAAGCAATTGCAAGTAAGGAGCAAGCCTCACCTTTTCTTGCTCCGTATCTTTGGGAAACTTCAAAAAATAAAGGATTCATATGAGGAAGTGTTGTCACATTTTGCACGGGGTGCAATGTTTTCAATTTTTGTAAGAGAGCTGCTCTTCCCTCTCCCTCTTCCTCTCTTTCCCCTTCATCTTCTCCTCCTTTCTCTCTCTTCCCTACATTCTCATTCTTCCCTCTTTCTCTTGAGCCCCTCGGTCAAATCTCAAAAATGACAGCAGTTGCCCTGAAAAATGGCTAAGTGGCAGGGCGCAATCCGACTTCGCAGCGAAGTCGGAGTGCGCCCTCCAGTTGGAGCGCAGCAGGAGTGAAGTCGGAGTGCGCCCTCCAGTTGGAGCGCAGCAGGAGTGCAAAGTGCGTGCTGAGGTGTTCGGGTTTTCGCAGGCCATAAACAGGGGCGACAAAATGAGCTCTGGATATTTTATCATTGCAGATCTTCTCGCCAACTTTCCGACGATATATCATAATAGGCGATCGGGTCGGTGGATCAAAATTTATGGCCCCGGGAAGCAGAACCAGGAAACCCAGTTTTTTGTGCGAAGTCCGACTGCACCCAGTTTTTGTGCGAAGTCCGACTGTGCCCAGTGTTGGTGCGAAGTCGGTCCGACTTCGCCCAGTTTTAGTGCGAAGTCCATACTTCGCCCAGTTTTGGTGCAAAGTCCGACTTCGCCCTTCTTTCTGGGCACACCTTGTAGCAGGCTGGCAGGAAAAATGACTAAGTGATGGGGCGAAGTTCGTACTTCGCGCGAAGTCCGAACTGCTCCCCCTTTCCAGGGCGAAGTCCGTACGACGGCAGAAATCAGCTTTCACCTGTGCGTAGTCCGACTTCGCAGCGAAGTCGAAGTGCGCCCTTTGACAGGTGCGCAGTAGGGAAACAAACTCAGAATTTGACTAAGGCATGAAGACCTTCCCGATCGCGCTGTTTTCTGCCTGCGCAACCCAATGACGCTCATATCCCGGGAGAAGTTGGATAAACTGCCTTTCAAGGCAGACACGTGTCGAGCAGCATCATCCGACAAGTGTCCAGCTTCGGGATCTGAGCTAAGACGTGCCGAGCAAAAGGACAAGCATGGGCTGCACTACTTATGCCAGCTGCCTCATTTAATGCTGATGTGAGTTTCCACCGCCTCGCCTACCGCATTCTCGTCAATATAAAGTTCTACCCAACGCGCCGCCACGTGGCCGTTCAACCTTCAGGGAGACTATGCCGAGAGTACGATCCAGCCCGACAGATGTCAGCATCAGCAGTTCCGCGGCTGCTTTTGTCAGCTAATGTTTGACTGGGACTTTGTGCCCATTAATGTAACGGGGGGGACTTTGGGCTATAAAAACCCACCATGTTTTCTTTGTAAAGTGGTGGAAGGGGAATGTTTTTTAGGGAACCACTGTAACCGTGCTTCTGCTTATAAATATAAAGTATATGCCTGGCTCTGTTCTACTGCTTTTATTTTTTATGCTGCCTCTCCTTTACATGTATGTTTTACGTTTCCCTGTGTCACTGCTCGTTGATTCGTTTCAGCATTTGGTGGTCAGATATACCTAAAGCATTGCTAGTGTCATGGCTTGTTGATTCATTTCGGCATTTGGTGGCCAAGCACTCCTGAACTTAATAGATTAGAGGATACATAGAATAAATGTGGTAGCAGTTCCTTCAGTTGTGTGTTACGTTGCTATCCGTAGTGGTGATTGATGCGTTGCCGTGCTGTTAGTTCTCCTTGTAGGGAGAATGTTTGCTAGGGGACCATTGTAGCTGTGCGTATAAATTCTCTGCATAACACATATACCTAGATCTGACATCTCTCGGTTGCATTTTGTTTGAGTTACCGTACGCAGTGGTGATTGATGCATTGCCGTGCTGTTAGTTCTCCTTGTAGGGAGAATGTTTGCCAGGGGACCATTGTAGCTGTGCGTACACCGCTCTATACAGAAAGTATACTAGACTTTGCAGTTCCTAGCTATACTTTGTACTTATAATGCAGTAAGTAGTGGTGATTGGTGTGTTGTCGTACTGTTAGTTCCCCCCACCCAACTCCACTCTCATTTGTAAATTCTTTCCGCATTTTTATCTCTTTCCTGCACTCTCATATTACTAACCCCCCGCAAGGAGCCGGTCTTCTCCGGAGATTTGCCCGGAAGGCATTCCTTCCTTCCGGCCTTTCAATGTTGGTTCGCGGGTCCAGGGCGCAATAATGACAAAATCCTTTCCTCATGGCGGATTCGTGACCAACAGTTTTTGGCACGCCCGGTGGGACGCTTTGTCTCGCATTTGGAAGATCTCAAGCTCGTCCTCACTCGGGCTGACAGTTTCTTTCCGAATACTCGGTGGGACAAGGAGGTTTCTCACCCCCAAACAGAATCGAAGCACTGGTGTTCGCTTCATTGCTGTTCAAAATCAGAGCACCTGGCGACTCTGCATGAACAAATCCTCTGAGTCCAAGAGACCGGTCCTAACGCCTTCGTGCAAGCAAGAAGGTGGCAAGCAAGGAACCCGGGAAACCTGCCTGAACGCTCCAGGCGAGCGCGTCAGGCTGGCTGATTACCAAGCTCGCATAGACGAATCCGTGAGGTGAGACGAACAGTCTCCATATTTTAAGGAAGCCCGAGTTGGTGAATCTTTGGCTTGCCTTCATCTGGCAAAATCACCTGGCGACTCTGACTGAGCTGAAGATCCAGATTTCTTGATCGCAGACGCCCTTTTTTAAGCTAATAGAAGACACCCCGGAGGAATCAAGGTTTGGTGAGCAGCCTTGACCTCACAAGCGGAGAAATGAATGTTCGCCTACAGTCTCTGGAGTGGTGGTATCGGCTCCAACCATCACCACAACCGGTACCCAAAGAGGGCTCCCATCTAAAAAATCTCCTTGCCACATTGTTCATCAATTGTACGGGTACCGGCATGAATGACAATCTGCCACGTTGCACCATGTTCGCGACCTGGCAAACTTTGGGAGGCCAGCAGGACTTCAAAGATCATCTGAAGTACAACCAGATCTGGTCCGGGCACTGCAGGTTCACCGGATAGGCAACCAAAGCTAGATTTGTGTTAGCGGCATGCCAATAATGCCGCAAAATTTTGTATAAATAATCCGGCTAGTATTCAAAGTTTTAGTTGTTTTTCTTATTTTAGTTTGTGTACTTTTTTCAAGTGTTCTAGGAGGACAGCGAGGGTGACTCTGTTTCCCAATGGATGAAGGCATGGATTCTTTGCGCCGAGGCGAGCTCGACACCCCGCGAGCCGCCAGAAATGTTGTCACATTTTGCACAGGGTGCAATGTTTTCAATTTTTGTAAGAGAGCTGCTCTTCCCTCTCCCTCTTCCTCTCTTTCCCCTTCATCTTCTCCTCCTTTCTCTCTCTTCCCTACATTCTCATTCTTCCCTCTTTCTCTTGAGCCCCTCGACCAAATCTCAAAAATGACAGCAGTTGCCCTAAAAAATGGCTAAGTGTCAGGGCGCAATCCGACTTCGCAGGGGAGTCGGAGTGCGCCCTCCAGTTGGAGCGCAGCAGGAGTGCAAAGTGCGTGCTGAGGTGTTTGGGTTTTCGCGGGCCATAAACAGGGGCGACAAAATGAGCTCTGGATATTTTATCATTGCAGATCTTCTCGCCAGCTTTCCAACGATATATCATAATAGGCGATCGGGTCGGTGGATCAAAAGTTATGGCCCCGGGAAGCAGAACCAGGAAACCCAGTTTTTTGTGCGAAGTCCGACTGCGCCCAGTTTTTGTGCGAAGTCCGACTGCGCCCAGTGTTGGTGCGAAGTCGGTCCGACTTCGCCCAGTGTTGGTGCGAAGTTCGTACTTCGGCTAGTTTTGGTGCGAAGTCCGTACTTCGCCCAGTTTTGGTGCGAAGTCCGACTTCGCCCTTCTTTCTGGGCGCACCTTGTAGCAGGCTGGCAGGCTGGCAGAAAATGACTAAGTGATGGGGCGAAGTTCGTACTTCGCGCGAAGTCCGAACTGCTCCCCCTTTCCAGGGCGAAGTCCGTACGGCGGCAGAAATTAGCTTTCACCTGTGCGCAGTCCGACTTCGCAGCGAAGTCGGAGTGCGCCCTTTGACAGGTGCATAGTAGGGAAACAAACTCAGAATTTGACTAAGGCATGAAGACCTTCCCGACTACGCTGTTTTCTGCCTGCGCAACCCAATGACGCTCATATCCCGGGAGAAGTTGGATAAACTGCCTTTCAAGGCAGACACGTGTCAAGCAGCATCATCCGACAAGTGTCCAGCTCCGGGATCTGAGCCAAGACGTGCCGAGCAAAAGGACAAGCATGGGCTGCACTACTTATGCCAGCTGCCTCATTTAATGCTGATGTGAGTTTCCACCTGCCTCAGCTACCCGCATTCCTGTCAATATAAAGTTCTACCCAACGCGCTGCCACGTGGCTGTTCAACCTTCAGGGAGACCATGCCGAGAGTACAGTCCAGCCCGACAGATGTCAGCATCAGCAGTTCCGCGGCTGCTTTTGTCAGCTAATGTTTGACTGGGACTTTGTGCCCATTAATGTAACGGGGGGGACTTTGGGCTATAAAAACCCACCATGTTTTCATTGTAAAGTGGTGGAAGGGGAATGTTTGTTAGGGAACCACTGTAACCGTCTTCTGCTTATAAATATAAAGTATATGCCTGGCTCTGTTCTACTGCTTTTATTTTTTATGCTGCCTCTCCTTTACATGTATGTTTTACGTTTCCCTGTGTCACTGCTCGTTGATTCGTTTCAGCATTTGGTGGTCAGATATACCTAAAGCATTGCTAGTGTCATGGCTTGTTGATTCATTTCGGCATTTGGTGGCCAAGCACTCCTGAACTTAATAGATTAGAGGATACATAGAATAAATGTGGTAGCAGTTCCTTCAGTTGTGTGTTACGTTGCTGTCCGTAGTGGTGATTGATGCGTTGTCGTGCTGTTAGTTCTCCTTGTAGGGAGAATGTTTGCTAGGGGACCATTGTAGCTGTGCGTATAAATTCTCTGCATAACACATATACCTGGATCTGACATCTCTCGGTTGCCTTCTATTTGAGTTACCGTACGTAGTGGTGATTGATGCATTGTCGTGCTGTTAGTTCTCCTTGTAGGGAGAATGTTTGCTAGGGGACCATTGTAGCTGTGCGTACACCGCTCTATACAAAAAGTATACTAGACTTTGCAGTTCCTGGCTATGCTTTGTACTTATAATGCAGTAAGTAGTGGTGATTGGTGTGTTGCCGTACTGTTAGTTCCCCCCACCCAACTCCACTCTCATTTGTAAATTCTTTCCGCATTTTTATCTCTTTCCTACACTCTCATCTTACTAACCCCCCGCAAGTAGCCGGCCTTCTCCGGAGATTGGCCCGGAAGGCATTCCTTCCTTCCGGCCTTTCAATGTTGGTTCGCGGGTCCAGGGCGCAATAACGACAAAATCCTTTCCTCATGGCGGATTCGTGACCAACAGTTTTTGGCACGCCCGGTGGGACGCTTTGTCTCGCATTTGGAAGATCTCAAGCTCATCCTCACTCGGGCGACAGTTTCTTTCCGAATACTCGGTGGGACAAGGAGGTTTCTCACCCCCAAACAGAATCGAAGCACTGGTGCTCGCTTCATTGCTGTTCAAAATCAGAGCACCTGGCGACTCTGCACGAACAAATCCTCTGAGTCCAAGAGACCGGTCCTAACGCCTTCGTGCAAGCAAGAAGGTGGCGAGCAAGGAACCCGGGAAACCTGCCTGAACGCTCCAGGCGAGCGCGTCAGGCTGGCTGATTACCAAGCTCGCATAGACGAATCCGTGAGGTGAGACGAACAGTCTCCATATTTTAAGGAGGCCCAAGTTGGTGAATCTTTGGCTTGCCTTCATCTGGAAAAATCACCTCGCGACTCTGACTGAGCTGAAGATCCAGATTTCTTGATCACAGACGCCCTTTTTTAAGCTAATAGAAGACACCCCGGAGGAATCAAGGTTTGGTGAGTAGCCTTGACCTCACAAGCGGAGAAATGAATGTTCGCCTACAGTCTCTGGAGTGGTGGTATTGGCTCCAACCATCACCGCAACCGGTACCCAAAGAGGGCTCCCATCTGAAAAATCTCCTTGCCACATTGTTCATCAATTGTACGGGTACCGGCATGAATGACAATCTGC
This sequence comes from Wollemia nobilis, assembly GCA_028583015.1. Lineage (NCBI taxonomy): Eukaryota > Viridiplantae > Streptophyta > Pinopsida > Araucariales > Araucariaceae > Wollemia > Wollemia nobilis. The sequence goes on along the minus strand of JAQPPZ010016709.1, from coordinate 11,209,900 downwards.
CACGTTGCACCATGTTCGCGACCTGGCAAACTTTGGGAGGCCAGCCGGAATTCAAAGATCATCTGGAATGCCAATAATGCCGCAAAATTTTGTATAAATAATCCGGCTAGTATTCAAAGTTTTAGTTGTTTTTCTTAGTTTAGTTTGTGTAGTTCTTTTTTCAAGTGTTCTAGGAGGACAGCGATGGTGACTCTGTTGCCCAATGGATGAAGGCATAGATTCTTTGCGCCGAGGCGAGCTCGACACCCCGCGAGCCGCCAGAAATGTTGTCACATTTTGCACGGGGTGCAATGTTTTCAATTTTTGTAAGAGAGCTGCTCTTCCCTCTCCCTCTTCCTCTCTTTCCCCTTCATCTTCACCTCCTCTCTCTCTCTTCCCTACATTCTCATTCTTCCCTCTTTCTCTTGAGCCCCTCAGTCAAATCTCAAAAATGACAGCAGTTGCCCTGAAAAATGGCTAAGTGTCAGGGCGCAATCCGACTTCGCAGCGAAGTCGGAGTGCGCCCTCCAGTTGGAGCGCAGCAGGAGTGCAAAGTGCGTGCTGAGGTGTTCGGGTTTTCGCGGGCCATAAACAGGGCGAAAAAAATGAGCTCTGGATATTTTATCATTGCAGATCTTCTCGCCAGCTTTCCGACGATATATCATAATAGGCGATCGGGTCGGTGGATCAAAAGTTATGGCCCCGGGAAGCAGAACCAGGAAACCCAGTTTTTTGTGCGAAGTCCGATCGCGCCCGCTTTTGTGCGAAGTCCGATCGCGCCTGATGTTGGTGCGAAGTCGGTCCGACTTCACCCAGTTTTGGTGCGAAGTTCGTACTTCGCCCAGTTTTGGTGCGAAGTCTGTACTTCGCCCAGTTTTGGTGCGAAGTCCGACTTCACCCTTCTTTCTGGGCGCACCTTGTAGCAGGCTGGCAGGCTGGCAGGAAAAATGACTAAGTGATGGGGCGAAGTTCGTACTTCGCGCGAAGTCCGAACTGCTCCCCCTTTCCAGGGCGAAGTCCGTACGGCGGCAGAAATCAGCTTTCACCTGTGCGCAGTCCGACTTCGCAGCGAAGTCGGAGTGCGCCCTTTGACAGGTGCGCAGTAGGGAAACAAACTCAGAATTTGACTAAGGCATGAAGACCTTCCCGACTGCGCTGTTTTCTGCCTGCGCAACCCAATGACGCTCATATCCCGGGAGAAGTTGGATAAACTGCCTTTCAAGGCAGACACGTGTCAAGCAGCATCATCCGACAAGTGTCCAGCTCCGGGATCTGAGCCAAGACGTGCCGAGCAAAAGAACAAGCATGGGCTGCACTACTTATGCCAGCTGCCTCATTTAATGCTGATGTGAGTTTCCACCTGTCTCAGCTACCCGCATTCCTGTCAATATAAAGTTCTAACCAACGCGCTGCCACGTGACTGTTTAACCTTCAGGGAGACCATGCCGAGAGTACAGTCCGGTCCGACAAATGTCAGCATCAGCAGTTCCGCGACTGCTTTTGTCAGCTAATGTTTGACTGGGACTTTGTGCCCATTAATGTAACGGGGGGGACTTTGGGCTATAAAAACCCACCATGTTTTCATTGTAAAGTGGTGGAAGGGGAATGTTTGTTAGGGAACCACTGTAACCGTGCTTCTGCTTATAAATATAAAGTATATGCCTGGCTCTGTTCTACTGCTTTTATTTTTTATGCTGCCTCTCCTTTACATGTATGTTTTACGTTTCCCTGTGTCACTGCTCGTTGATTCGTTTCAGCATTTGGTGGTCAGATATACCTAAAGCATTGCTAGTGTCATGGCTTGTTGATTCATTTCGGCATTTGGTGGCCAAGCACTCCTGAACTTAATAGATTAGAGGATACATAGAATAAATGTGGTAGCAGTTCCTTCGATTGTGTGTTACGTTGCTGTCCGTAGTGGTGATTGATGCGTTGCCGTGCTGTTAGTTCTCCTTGTAGGGAGAATGTTTGCTAGGGGACCATTGTAGCTGTGCGTATAAATTCTCTGCATAACACATATACCTGGATCTGACATCTCTCGGTTGCCTTCTGTTTGAGTTACCGTACGTAGTGGTGATTGATGCATTGCCGTGCTGTTAGTTCTCCTTGTAGGGAGAATGTTTGCTAGGGGACCATTGTAGCTGTGCGTACACCGCTCTATACAGAAAGTATACTAGACTTTGCAGTTCCTGGCTATGCTTTGTACTTATAATGCAGTAAGTAGTGGTGATTGGTGTGTTGCTGTACTGTTAGTTCCCCCCACCCAACTCCACTCTCATTTGTAAATTCTTTCCGCATTTTTATCTCTTTCCTGCACTCTCATCTTACTAACCCCCGCAAGGAGCCGGCCTTCTCCGGAGATTGGCCCGGAAGGCATCCCTTCCTTCCGGCCTTTCAATGTTGGTTTGCGGGTCCAGGGCGCAATAGCAACAAATCCTTTCCTCGTGGCAGATTCGTGACCAACAAGAAGAGCTAGGTAGCATGAAAGGAAATCCATATTTGAAATCCCTAATTGGAAGTAAGGATGCCTTAGCTAAAAGTGTGGATGTCCAAGTTGAAGACGAAGAAGGGCATATATATGGCAAGTCTGATCTAGGTAGGAAACATTACACAAAAAGTGATTATCAAGTATGAGAAGATCTAGGATGATATAGTGGTTCTATGCAAAGGGTTGATATATAAGTTCCATGGATACTGGCTACGGTTCTCAAAAATTTAAAATTGGATCAAGCAGAAGCGGGGATTTAATTCAAATTACTCTTTGACTTTTTCCTAAGGTATTTGCCCTCATCATCTTTTTCAGTTTGAAAATTAGGGATAAAAAATTGGGTGGTGACCTATGGTTTCTGGGGGGACATGGGCTATATTTAAGACCATCAAGTGAGAATTTTTCTGCAGAGACAAAAACTCTTAAGAAGCTTCCATTGTGATTTAGGCTTTTTGGACTTCCATATCAACGTATCAATTGTGATTTAGGCTTTTTGGACTTCCGTATCAACTTATCTTAAGAAGTTCAAATTTAGAAGGAATTAAAGATGCAAAGGAAGATATGGAGGAAAATTTTAAAACAAAGAAGGCAAAGGAGTCAAGTTTATTCCAAGTAAATCGTCTTCATTTTCCTCAAGTAGTATAAAATTCTCAGCTTGTAATATAAATGAAAGTAGTGTAGAGGTTATCCCTTGGACTTTGGGGATTTAAGAGCAACATAATAATGAAATGAAGATGGAGGGCATTCACAGCAATTTAGGGTTTTTAGGGAAGCATAAGAAGGCAATTACTATGGAGGAAACATCCTTGCACTTTAGGGTTTCAAGAGCAACATAAAGAAGAAAGTGCTTTTGAGGTTATTCCTTGCACTTCATATCCTTCATAGAAAGACAAACCTCTAGATGACAAGTCTCACTATGAACAGTCTGGAAAAATCAAAGAGAACGATGAAGATAAAAATGTTGGTGGTAATAAAAAAGAAGATGACCCAGGAAACAAAAACAAAGAGAAAAGGAAACTCAAACGGTTATTGAAATTGGAAAACAAAAGCAAATATCGCAAGTGTGGACAAAAAGTGGCGCCAAGCAAGTAAATGAAAACAAAAGGTGACGATAAAAAATGGTATCTTGGAATATTAGGGGCACAAATAAGACTCCTAAAAAAAGAGTTAAGGAATTAATAGGTTTTTATAGCTAACATATTTATAGAGAAGGAAACTGGGTAGCAAGTATTTCAGCCAATCACGGTATTGATCTTCGTCTTGGCAAAATTCAAATTTTAGATGGCAGTTGTCGAAGTGACATTTTATCTCTTAATGAAAATGAAATTAAGGAGTTGAATGTGGAAACATAGCAATTTGGAGAAGATAAAGAATATCTTTGATAGAAAAGCAAATGAAGAACATCTTTGATAAAAAGACAAGCTATATATGGTTTAGTTAACTTGACATCAATGTAATGTTGTTAGGACCCTATCCTAACACAACAATTGTTATGTACTTGTCTAGTGTTGGTGTATGTTTGCACCTTGGGTGCCTAGTTTGTATGGGCCCATTATGATGTAACCTTTACTTTTATTATAAGTAGGAGTTAATATTTTGGGTCCTCTCTTTCATGTGATCCGACCCTTGAGCATTAGGGTTAAGGTAAATAAGAGTCTATATAAGGACATGGGTTTGGAGTAGAATGTATCTCATATTTTTCTCAAGTTGTATCAGAGATTTGCTTCCAAGAAGGTTGCCCCCTCGAAGAGGCCTGTGATATTTGTTTTGCTTTATTAATATAAGTTTGTTGTATTTCCAATTAGTTATTTTTTTAAGCACTTATGTTATTTCGTTTTCATGGTCATTTAGTTTATAAGCATTTCCATTAATTCCTACATTGCTATTGCGGTTATGCTTTTTTTATATGAAGGTTCCTAACAAGTGGTATCAGAGCTCCTTCCAAGGCTGTGTTCCGCAGCAGTAGCAACAGTTCTTGTCCTAATGCCCATTTTTCTATTCTATAATTTTTTTCATTTTGCTCATTTTCCATTCAAGTATCTTTCCAAAAAAAAAAAAACACAATTTTCTTTCATTTTTAGTGGATTAGATTAGAAACCCTGTGTCGGGGGTTTTAAAATATCATGGAGGATCTATCATTTTTGGCTAAGCTAGATTGACCATAAAGTGTCTAATGAAGTGAGGGGTGCTCAAAATCCAATACCAAGGCCTTAGATAGCACCTATATATGGCTGCGAGCTCCCACATAACCCCCTTTGAGTTTTGTGGTGCACTAGTAAGCAATTAGCCTCAGGAAGTTACTCACAAAACCCTTAGAAACAGATAGTGGGGCTACGGGTATGGTGGAACCCTCCATAGTTAGAGCTATGAAATATTAGGCCAGCCACTAATCATAAACAAGATTGTATATAAGAGAGCCCACAAAGTCAGACACACCTTGACTTAAGTTATCCCTATTGAAACCTTATTTTAAGTCCTTTCCTAGTCAAAACCAAAACCAAATTTGAGCATACTGTAGACGAGACTACTCTAATCACAATATGACAATGCAAAGAATATCTCGTGTGATAGTAGAATATTAGTTTAATAGTATGGAGAATACAGTTTGATAGTACAGAGAATATAGTCTTAAAGTCAGAGCAGTCAGTTGTCAGTCGTCAAGGTAGTAAGTTGTCAATTGTTAGTCTGATATTGTAGAGAATAACCAGTTTGACAATCAGAGCAGTTGGTTGTCAGTAGTCAACTAGTGGAGAAGTCAATTTTTAGTAGTAAAAAACAATTACAAAAATCCAAAATTCATCATTTTGTGATATAGCCCATTGTGATCCCCTCTTCAAGCTGATCATTTTGAGACCTAACTCCAAAAACCTATTTTTGGAACCCTGCCTTTTGGAAATCATCTTTTTGTGGTATAGTCCATTCCAATCCTCTCTTCAAGCCAATGGTTTTGACATATAACTCTGATAAACTTTTTTGGACACCCTAAAGTGACAGTGGCTAGTGGTACTAGAGCAATCAAGAGCTAGAGCGATTAGGCAACCAGGTGAAACAAATTGAAAACAATCAGTCACAAATCCTTTGGGCATTATCCAAATAAGAAAAATTGGATAATATTGATGACCTCAAAATTTGTTTAAGAGGCCTAAGTGCAAAATACAACATTCAGGCATGATAATCACCAAGGAGTCAAGATGGTAGTTCTGATGGCATAGCACAAAATACCTTGCTCTAAATAAAATTCAGAAAATGCCCAAGCTAGACTTTCCAAAATTTGATGGAGAAGACCCAATCAGTTGGTTGCATTAGGCTGAACAATATTTTGCTCTTCATGCCACTCCCCATAATTAAAGGCTCACAATTGTATCTTTCAACCTAGAATAGGAAGTAGTTTAATGGTATCAATGGTTACAGAATACTCTTGGAAGTATTTTCAAGAGGCTTACCAAGTGACCAAGTGAGAATGGTTAAGTTGCAAACCATGAAGAAAGAGTTTGAGAATTTGCAGATGAAAGAGGTTGAAAGTGTGGGTGATTATTGTGTTAGAGTGAAGTATGTGGTGAACAGGATGGCCACCCTTGGAGAGACCTTGAAGAAAGAGGTAGTTGTGAAGAAGGTATTGAGATCTCTTACCCCTAAACAGAATCATGTTGCAATAATTTTTCTTTTTAATGGAATAGAATATTGTTTTTTATTCCAAACGAACTCAGAAGTATTACCAAGCTTTTTCCACTATCTTCTACAGCTATAATACTCTATTCTACTTTTACAAGAGAAAATGATGTTACAACACTTCATTTCACATTCTAGGAAGTCCAACAATCATGGTGACTCTTCAAGGCTTGTAGAAACTTTTGGGCTTCTTCAAATTTGTGGGAGAACTTTTGGTTTTCTCTTTCTTAGTCAGCATCAATCTCCAACAAATACACATCTGCATCTCACTTGGGCTGAATTTGAGACAAAATTACTCAGTCATTTTGGACCCAATGAAGATGAAGATTTCACTGAAGCCCTCACCAATTTAAGATAGACGACATCTATCCATGATTACTAGATAGTTTGAAAAGTTGGCAAATCGCACTAGGGGATTGAGTGCTGAGTTTTTCCAAAGTTGTTTCATTGGTGGATTAAAGGAAGATATTTGTGCTGAAGTGAAAATGTTGTAATGCCCTCCATCTATTTTTTTCTAATTTTTTTACCAGAAAGAAAATAACAATGTACCACACCAATGTAACTAACAAAATAAACCGTACAATAACCTTGGAGTTGTATTTTATTGATAAAATCTGCTGGAATACATCAACAGTGTAATAATAGTACAAAACTAACTAGAAGTAAAGCAATTAGTAGATCTTTCCCAAAATCAAAACTATGCTACTGTATAATGCTACTCTAGCCGCCTCTCAAATCAATCTACCCATAGAAAAGAGAATGTTTCGAGCTCAATGCAATCCCTAGATGAGATTGCCCAAAAGAACCAGAAGGGTTTTGTCCTCTAATCTCTGGACCCAAGGGTTTTCTTTGAATTGGTAGATGAGTGCTGCCTAGAGTAGTCGCCCTCTCTAGGTCTGAAAAATGTGATATAAGCATAAAATGATTCTCTCAAAGGTTGGGCAGCCTCTATTTATTCATTGACATGTTCTTGAGTCTTAACCCTAGGCACCTAGCTCAAGTGTCAACAGAAATGAATAGAGATTATTTTTACTTGATATGACACTAATATTACTTAGGACATATCAAATTTGATGTTCATAATTGTAGACAAGGGTAAGATACTTCTCGAGACGAGGGAATGACGATAAACTAGGAGGGAATGATAGGCCAAGGTACATTAGTCATCATGTCCTGCAAGTATGAACAGATAAGTCTTGACAGATGCTTTGAATACTAGACGTCTGAGACAGACGGTCTAGACGTCTGAGACGGACGGCTAGGTGTCTGGGCTGGACGTCAGAGATAGACAGCCAGATGTCTGGAGTAGACAGCTAGACGTCTGGACTAGATGGCTAGACATCTGGACTGGTCGGCTAGATGTCCGGACTAGGCGGCTGGCTAGACGGCTAGACTTCTGGACTGGACGGCTAGACATCAAGATTGGACGACTGGATGTCTGGACTGGATGGCTAGACGTTTGGGTTGGACGGCGAGACGTCTGGGCTGGACGATCGGCTAGACGTCAAGGATAGACGACTGACCAGTTGCCGACAAAACCAGATGGCTAGACCAGCACGTGCAAGGGTTAATCTTCCAGGGTCTAGACGTCTTCCACTATGCGTTCTTTCTCCAATCCTCGAGGCTCCTCAACACGCCCTCCAACAGGAAAACAACATACAACAATACATGCTCTCGTACCAAACTATGATCAATACCTGCAACACAACACTACAACATAGATGCAATCTCGTACAACACACATTCCAAACTAACAGTTGCTGCACAATGTCTCTGCATTATAGACAAGTATGGATAGATTACAAAATGAAATAGGGGGGTATTTATAGGTGATATCGGGTAGTCAGTGTTGGGCACTGAATTGCACCAAGTTTTCACTCGATATTGCGGCTATCTATCTTCCTAGTTTCTATTCAAGCTTGCACTCGATAGCTACAGCTCAGCACTCAACATTGGAATGACCAAAATAGGGGTTTCCGATCCAACCTCCAGAGTAGGCTGGTTCCTTGTCAACTTAGCAGGATGTTGACACAATTATGCTCACTTAGGGTTTGAAGGTTAGGGCAAGAAAAGGTTAGGGTTAGAGAAATGTGAACAATGATGGACGGATAGGCTAACAACATTGCACCACCATAGAAAGCTCCTAAAAACCAAAACAAATATACATAACTCATACCAACATTATCTCAAATTAGATCATTCCTCATTCATTAATGCACAATGAGAGAAATATTGCAGCGAGTAATTTCAATATCCAGATAATGATAATCCAAATAACAGAATTCACCAATACCTAGATTTCACATAAATGCACTCTCTAACAATATAGAACAAACTCAGAAGCAGATTTAAATTACTTTAATAGCTAGTAATCCATTAATCAGGCACAAACTAACCATTTAAGCATTTACAGAAATACAGCTAAATAATCCGAACCTCTAATATCAAACATGAGAACATAGATTTGAGGCGAAGATCAATGTAATGCTCCTTCCATTAGCTTTCGGGAATATTTACAGTAGCACAGGCAAACACACTAGAGCCGACCCTTAAAAATGAGGGTTCGACCTCTATTTATAGATTTTGCAGAAATTAAAATTACAAGGAACATTACAAAGATTTCATTTTGACAGCACAGTAGAGAGATCTAGCTGGCATTTGCCTACTAGTTCATCCTTTGGGAAATCCGCTGAAAATGGTCCGCCATGGCAGCTCGGGGCCTCTGCAACTTGTTGGTCACTCGGAAAAACTGGATTTCGAGCCGTTGGAAATCATACATTACCGTCGATTTTTCTTGGAGGCTATTTGCCATCGTCGATCTGTAACCGCATCTAGTTCGATCTTCTGGAAAACCCTCGACGCTTCATCTTCCTCTTCCAACTGACTGTTCCAATCCCGGTGAAGAAATGTCCTTAAATACCTAAGATTTGTCAACACAACCTCCACCGTTGATCTCCCTCATTGTATGGTTCAGATTCAATCTGATACAAGCTTATTAAAATGGCGGGGAGAACACAGCGCCATTCTGCTTTAAAATGTAGGTGACGTCATCCTTCTATATCAAAAACTGCGAAATCGCCAAACCGGACCCCTGGAAGCTGGGCAGGATCGAATCCACTCTTCGTTCTTTAGAATACTTCATATTCCGCAGGGTATCCTTCAATCCACACTAAAATTTCGATGACGTCATCCTTTCCTTATAACTTTTGCGGATTCCATTCCGGGCAAAACAAGTGCATTAGCATGTGATCGTCAATCCGAGCCCGCCATGGTGTGAAGTAACTCTTTCTCTATTCCATACAACCTTCAGAATAAAACATTCCGCTTTGTCACCGTTCTGGAAAGGAGAAGTCAAATTCGTCTTTGGTCACGAATCCACATCCGCCTTGGCCATAGCTTTCCGCTTTGTCACCGTTCCGGGCGCAAATACTCTATGGGTTTTCCGGAATCAGGCCTTCTAAAACTTAGTCGTTGTCAAGTTGCCAATCCGCACTTTTTTATTGCTGACGTCATCTCTTCTCAAAACTTTTGCGGATTTGAGATGCGTCGCCAGTCCGGAGCTGGAGTCAATCTCCCGGAATCGCTTCATTCATGAAAACTGACTAAGTTTCGGGCGGGCTCATATCTTCTATTGCAGATCTACTCCAAAATACACTGCAAGGGGTGCGGAATGAATATTTTTCCACTTAGACAAAATTTGCAAAAATTTCCTAAGTATGTGGCCATTTTGGGCCTACATTCTGGCGCCTCCCGGGTGGATTTGCTTGCAAAGCCAATAGAACTCAGAGTCTTATCCATTGGGCTTTAGGAGTCAAAAATATTCACCTTCAAAAAATATACTTTATGGGAATAACTTCCATACAAACACTACTCACGATAATTTCATCGGTATCTTTGAGAGAGTAGAGGTTCATATCGAAGTGATGCCAAAAATATACAGAACTCATCCGCTCATACAGAGACTGCATCTGAAATACAAATCTTGCCACTGTCTTCAACAACTAGACACAGCTCTACTCCTTTTATAAAGTCTTATTTCAAAAAATGCCTTCACACATAGTCTGTTGCTCTTCTGCCTCTGTAGGCTTCATGCCTTTATTGTTTACTTCTGACAATTGTCAGAGTCAAAACAAAACAAATACAAAAATTATGTATATGTACAAAACAAAAAGGAACTAAGTGTGAGCCCCTCCTAGGCTTGTAACTGATCTATCCAGCTCTTCTTCTTCATGGGCCTCTTCCTCGGCATCCTCATCTTCTTCTTCTTCTTTTGGAACAGGTGTTTTCAAACTTTTTCCTCCAGAATTATCACCAAACAATTGGATCATTAATTCCAAAGATTGTAGAGCCTGTTTTTGTTGCCACATTTTGCACGGGGTGCAATGTTTTCAGTTTTGTAAGAGTGCTGCTCTTCCTTTTCCCTCTTCCTCTCTTTCCCTTTCTTCTTCTCTCCCTTTCTCTCTCTTCCCTACATTCTCATTCTTCCCCCTTTCTTTTGAGCCCCTCAGTCAGATCTCAAATTTGACAGCAGTTGCCCTGAAAAATGGCTAAGTGCCAGGGCGCAATCCGACTTCGCAGCGAAGTCGGAGTGCGCCCTCCAGTTGGAGCGCAGCAGGAGTGCAAAGTGCGCAATGTGACAGAATCAGCCAGAAGAACAAGTGTTCTGGGCGCAACCCGACTTCGCAGCGAAGTCGGAGTGCGCCCTGCTTTCTAGGCGCACCTTGTAGCAGGCTGGCAGGAAAAATGACTAAGTGCTGGGGCGAAGTCCGACTTCGCAGCGAAGTCGGACTGCGCTCCCTTTCCAGGGCGAAGTCCGTACGGCGGCAGAAATCAGCTTCCACCTGTGCGCAACCCGACTTCGCAGCGAAGTCGGAGTGTGCCCTTTGACAAGTGCGCAGTAGGGAAATAAACTCAGAAATGCACCCAAGGCATGAAGGCCTTCCCGACTGCGCTGTTTTTTGCCTGCGCAACCCGATGGCACTCTGATCCTGGGAGAAGTTGGATAAACTGCCTTTCAAGGCAAGCACGTGTCAAGCAACATCATCCGACAAGTGTCCAGCTTTGGGATCTGAGCCAAGACATGCCGAGCAAAAGGACAAGCATGGGCCGCAATACTTATACCAGCTGCCTCATTTAAAGATGATTGGAGGTTCTACCTGCTTCAGCTTCCCGCATTCCTGCCGATGAGAAGTTCTACCAAACGCGCTGCCACGTATCTGTACAGCCTCCAGGGAGACCATGCTGCAGGTACAGTCCAGCCGGACAGAAGTCAGCATCAGCAGTTCCGCGGCTGCTTTTGTCAGCTAATGTTTGACTGGGACTTTGTGCCCATTAATGTAACGGGAGGGACTCGGGCTATAAATACCCACCACATTTCCATTGTAAGTGGTGGAAGGGGAATGTCTGTTAGGGAACCATTGTAGCTGTGCTTCTGCTTATCAATATAAAGTATATGCCTGGATCTGTTCTACTTCTTTTATTTTTTATGCTGCCTCTCTTTTGTCATATTTCTTGTGTCATGGCTTGTTGATTCGCTTCAACATTTGGTGGCCAAGTACTCCTGGACTTCATTGATTAGAGGATACATAGAATAAATTAGGTAGCAGTTCCTTCAGTTTGTGTGTTATGTTTATGTTGCTGTCCGTAGTGGTGATTGATGCGCTGCCGTACTGTTAGTTCCTTGTAGGGAATGTCTGTTAGGGAGCCATTGTAGCTGTGCGTACAAATTCTCTGCATAACACACATACTTGGAGCTGGCATTTCTTGGTTGCTTTTTGTATTCATGTTACTGTCCGTAGTGGTGATTGATGCACTGCCGTACTGTTAGTTCCTTGTAGGGAATGTCTGTTAGGGAGCCATTGTAGCTGTGCGTACTTTTCTTTATATAAAAGGTATACTTAGATTTTACAGTTTCTGGTGATGCTTTGTATTTATGATGCAGTAAGTAGCGGTGATTGATGTGTTGCTGTACTGTTAGTTCCCCCCACCCAACTCCAATCACATTTGTAAATTCTTTCCGCATTTTTATCTCTTTCCTGCACTCTCATCTTAAACCATAAAACCCCACAGGTAGCCGGCCTTCTCCGGAGATTGGCACGGAAGGCATTCCTTCCTTCTAGCCTTTCAAGCTGGTGGGCGAATCTGGGCGCGTTAACACAAAATCCTTTCCTCATGGCAGATTCGTAACCAACAGTTTCTCTGGCACGCCCGGTGGGACCAGAGTCCCACATCTGAAAAAACTCAGGCTCGTGTTCACTCGGGCTGACAGTTCATTCTGAGCACTCGGTGGGCCAAGGAAGTCTCCCACCCCCAAACAGAATCGAAGCACCGGTGTTCGCTTCATTTTTGTTCAAAATCAGAACACCTGGCGACTCTGCATGAACATATCCTCTGAGTCCGAAAGACCGGTCCTAGCACCTTCATGCAAACGAGAAGGTGGCGAGCAAGGGATCCGAGAAACCCGCCTGAATTTTACAAACTAGACATCAACGCTCGAGGCAAAATTGTCAGGTTGGCTGATCAACAAGCTCGTGTCGACGAAGCCGAGGCTGAAATCCAAGAAGAAGCCGAAGCCGAAGTTGGAGGAGCTGAGTACGAAATAGAAGAGGTCGAGGAAGAAGAGGAATCTACATCCTCGGAAGGTACCGACACTGAGTATACAACCGACGGAGGAGAAGAAGAAGAAATGGCTGCCCTGCAGCAGGATGAAGATGATCTCTTCCCGGCGGTGGACTCTACGGTGCCCTTGGCCCTGGTCGGACATCAAGCTGTGCCCCCTGCTGCTTTAAAGTCCATTCCTACGTACGACGGCTACGGCAAGACGACGTACGAGCACATCCAGGACATCCTTGCCCTGGCCGCATTGCACTCCATTACTGACGAGAGTGTGAAGACCCGTCTGCTAGCCCTTTCCCTAAGGGGAAAGCTTCTCTACTGGTGGAGATCGCTGCCAGAGGGATCTATCACAGGGTGGCCCCAGCTTGCCAGAAGGCTCGTGAAAGGATGCAACGAGTCTGCTGACCCTACTTCTTTGCTGCATCAGTTCCAAAGTATCCAGAGACACCCTCAAGAGGAGGTGTCTGACTTTAACATCAGGTTTGCGAGATCCTGGAAACGGGTACCTCGCGAACTTCGGCCTTCAGCTGGCATGGCTGCTCACTACTACCTGAGATCCTTCAACTCAGACATATGCCTGCTGCTGAAGATTGCCAGAATAGACTCGTTTCCTGCTCTGTACGAAGCTGCCCAACAAGCTGAAGCGGATATCATTTCCATCGGCAGACTCCCGTCCAGGGTGCAGGAACCCATTCATCCCGATTTCCCCAGATCCCAGTACCCACCTGCTTCTGGTGGTGCGCCGTCCACATCAGGACAGCAACCCCAACAGCAATGGAATCCGGCGCCGGTCGTAACTCCTTACGGCCCGCCGCAAATGCATTATCCTCACCCGCCTCCTCCTGCTCTGCATTTTCCAGCACTCCCTACTCCCCCGCAGTACGCAGCTTATTCCAATCCTCCTCCATTAGCCGCATTGCCTCCATCGGCACAGTTGCCGCCACCTGACAATAAAATTCAGAATACAATCCTCCAAGAGGTGCGGGCTTTGGCCTCAGGTTATCATGCCATGTCCAATGACATGACCGCTCTGAAGAAGAAGCAGGCCCAGATGGACCTCGCTCCTAGGAGGCCATATCCGCCCCCGGCGCTGACAAAAGACAAGCCCCCAGAACACCAGCTGCAGAGGCGTCCGCCTCCGAGAAATGCTGCTATAGAAGACCAACCTGGTCTTTCTGACCAGGTTAACTGGTGCACTAGGTGCAATGACCCGCATTCGGAGGAAGACTGCACACTACACCAGCACTACATCCAGACTTTGGCCGACAACGCCATAGAGGACAATGAACTCTACATGATCCTGGACGGCGAAGCCAACTTTGCCCTCCCAGAGGAAAATCTAGTGCCGCCCGCCAAGGAAGAAAAGAAAACTGCAGATGCTGCCAAGCCCTTGCAAGTGTATGCCAGAAGAGAAAAGGCGCAGCCCGGTGGGCTGCCACCATACAAGCGGCTGTGGCCCTACACAGCCCAATAGAAGGCATCCAAAGACAAAGCTCCAGCCAAGCCTCTTCCGGCAAAGGCAGCCCCTGTTCCAGCCAAGCCTCCTATAGCAAAAGCTCCAGTTTCGGCTAAAGCTCCCGTACCTCAGCCTCCAGCTGAAACCAAAGAACAAGCACAGGAGAAGCTGAAGTACCCGTCTCTGACCAAGAGACAGAGAGTTGAGGCCACCCAGCAATACCGGACGAAGTATGAGCCGGCAAAAGAAGCAGAAGGAGCTAGCACCTCGGGCTACAGCATAGTAGACAAATTGAAAAGAACACCCGCTAGAATCAGCATGTACGATTCTCTTCTGCTCCTAGGCCAGGTGGATTTGCTGCAGGAATCTCTGAAAAACATGAAGAACGGCAAGCAGATACAGCCCGCTGTCCTGGTTCAACCTCTGACAGTCTCAGCCACTGGGAAGAATAGACCGCCTCCCTTCTATCTGTCTTTACGGATGCAAGGGCACATAGTACACAACTGCATGGTGGACTCTGGTGCTTCCACGACTGTTATGCCGAAAGCCGTCTGCGACGAGATCGGGATGGAGTACACAAGGAGCAGCCAAGGCGTGCTGCAATTAGACGGCACCCCTGTCAAGACAGTTGGTGTCATAAAGGACATCCCTATTCGGCTGCATAAGGCTCTCGACATCGTGGTCATCCAAGAGGTCGTGGTTGTTGACCTGGCTCCCTACTTCGGCATGTGTCTCTCCCGGGAGTTCACTGCGAAGCTGGGCGAGTACTGTCTCTAGACTACTCACACATGGAAGTGCCCTTCAAGGGAAGGAGACTAAAAATCTTTAATGAGAAGCCTTCCACCTTCCTAGTAGAGAAGATACCCGGAGAAGAGTCGGATTGCATGGTCCAGCTGTCGGAGGAAGAACTGGTGACGGTAGAGCTGACGGAGCAAGCCCTCGAAGTGCTACAGCTCAAAGATGAGTTCTCTTTGCGGGATTTCAATGCCGTAATTGAGACAGAGCAAGGCTGTTACACCGTTGTACAGCCCGAGAGGCTTGACAAGTCAACTGAAAAGGAAGTGGGACCTGCACATGAGAAGTTGTGGAAGCTTTTCTTTGACGGCGCACGATGCAAAAATGGCGCCGGTGCAGGGGTGCTTCTGGTTTCTCCGACCGGGATCCAGAAGGACTATACCTACAGGTTGGCCTGGAGCTGCACTAATAACTTGGCGGAGTATGAAGCCCTGTGCTTAGGTTTGCGAAAGGCGGAGAGGCTGGGGATTAAAAACCTTCAGATCTTTGGAGATTCAGAGCTGGTGTGTCACCAGGTTATGAACAAGTGCGCCTCCAAAAAGCACTATCTCAAGGCGTACCGCAACCGGGTGTGGGACCTGATGGAGTCGTTTGACTCGTTGAATGTCAAGGCGATATCGCGTGAGAAAAACAAACACGCTGAAATTCTGGCATCTGTTGGAGCCAGGTACGTTCCGACTGATGACGTTGTCCAGAAACCGAAGCCGGTTCGCACTATTTACAGGCCTTTTGTGCCTGATAAGGACACCCACTGGCAGGTGTTCGATTGTGACGAGCAGATCGTCACATTTTTGGTAAATGAAGTAGGTTCAATCGAGAGTAGAGACCCTGATGACGAGCAATATGAGGGGTTGATACAGTTGAAAAATAATCATGTCCCAAAAGGACTGATTACATTGGAGAGTCTATTTGATCAGAATGACAGAGCTATATCTCATAGGATCAAAGTAGACCTGAAGCAGTATGCCGACCTGGAACTTGAACCCGGTAAAACTATCAAGGTTGGGACAGACTGCACTTCGGAGGAACTTGAGCAGATCAGATCACTGTGCCGAGAGTTCCCCGACATCGTGGCCTGGTGCTACGAGGATTTGAAGGGGTATGACAGAAATCTAATCCAGCATACCATTGAGCTAGAGGATGGCGCCAAGCCATTCCGACAAAAGCAGAGGGTCGTAAATCCAAAAATTGAGGCCATGATGAAAGCCGAGCTCTTGAAGATCTTTGGAGGCCAAAATCATCTACCCCATCAAACATTCATCCTGGGTCGCGAATTTGGTGCCTGTGAGGAAAAAGAATGGCGACATTCGTCTCTGTGTCGACTTCAGAAACCTGAATCAGGCTTCCCTCAAGGACCACTATCCGCTTCCCCAAATTGACCAAATTCTACACATCGTTGCTGGAGCCCAGAGATTCTCACTTCTAGATGGATTTTCTGGCTACAACCAGATTTGGGTCAGGAATGAGGACTAGCATAAGACGGCGTTCACCACCAAATGGGGGACGTTCGCCTATCAGCGCATGCCTTTCGGCTTATCCAATGCTGGTGCCACATTCCAAAGGGCCATGGACCTGGCCTTCCGAGAGCTGCTCAATAAGATCATTGTCATCTACCTTGATGACATGACTGTTTCTCTCACCAAAGAGGGGATCATGTTTCCCACCTGCGGCAAATATTTGAGAGGTGTTGAGAATTCGGCATTTCTATAAACCCGAAGAAGTCTGTCTTTGCGGTAAAAGAAGGTAAGCTGCTGGGACATGTCATCTCCGAGAAAGGCCTCGCCATTGACCCTGACAGAGCAGAAGCCCTCCTTCGCTTGCCAGCCCCAATCGATAAAAAAGGGCTACAGTCCTTCTTCGGCCAGATTAACTTCGTGCGGAAGTTCATCCCGGACTTCGCATAGGTGATCAAGCCTATGGCCGAACTGCTGAAAAAAGATACAACTTACAAATGGACTGATGAGAGAGAGCAAGCCTTTGAGGAAATCAAGGCTTGAATTGCGCAAGCTCCGGTGTTGATAAACCCGGACTACTCCAAGGACTTCATCCTCTATGCGGTGGGAGAACCGAAAAGTTACGCCACAGTCCTAACTCAGAAGGGAGATGATGGCGAGGAGCGCCCCATAGCGTTCTCGAGCCAAGTGATTCAGCCGCATGAAGAAAAGTACAACTTTATAGAGCGGCAGGTTCACGCTGTCATGAAATCCCTCCGAAAGTTCAGGCATTTTGTCTCCCCGAGCAAAACGACTGTCTTTGTGATTCACCCGGACGTTCGAAGCTTCATCATACAAGGAGAGCCGGGTCACAAGGGAGCAGGATGGATTGCAAAAATCCAGGAGTTCGACATCGAAGTGCGGCCCACCAAGCTTATCAGGGGCCGAGCCTTGTGTCAGGAGCTGGCCCGAAGCGCTGTAGCCGGCATCTCCGTCTGTAAGTGGGAGGACACAGCAACAAGTATCAACCTAGCCAACTCCTTACCGGAGGAGAGTGATTGGACAGATGAACTGGTGAGATATTTCTGCACCGGAAGATGTCCAGATCACCTGAATGCCTCACAACGAAGGAGATTTCGGCTAGGTGCACTCAAGTACACTCTTCGCCCCGAGGGGCTTTACTTCAAAAATATTGACGGCATCCTGTTGCGGTGCGTCATGAAATCAGACCAGTCCAGGGTCCTCGGAACCGGGTACTATTGGCCCACTCTATTTACAGACGCTTATGCGGTCTGTTCAAAGTGTGATCAATGCCAGAGGTTTGCTAGCAGAAACAGAAAAGCACCCCTACCCCTTCAACCGATTCAGGCCGAGACTCCGTTCCAGCAATGGGGTCTAGACTTCATTGGGGTGATTTCGCCTAGTTCCTCTGCCGGACACAAGTTTATTCTTACAGCCACCGATTACTTCACACGGTGGGCAGAGGCGATCCCGACCAAAAACGCGGACCAAGAAACAGTCATCAAGTTCCTTGAAAGCCTGATTACCAGCTTCGGGGTTCCAGAGTCAATTGTGACGGACAATGGTCCGGGGTTCGCAGGCGCTGTACTCACGGAGTACACTGGCAAACTTGGCATTTATCACAAAATGTCTTCTTATTACTACCCGCAGGGGAATGGCCTTGCCGAGTCTACTAACAAGAACCTCCTGAAGATCATCAGGAGGACCATTGACAGGAACAAGCGGACTTGGCATTTACTCCTGAACCGGGCGCTGTGGGCGGACAGAGTTTCATTTAAGAAATCCATCAGAACGTCCCCTTATGCGCTCGTCTACGGTAAAGAGGCTGTCATGCCATCCCACATTAAAATCCCTGTCCTATGGAT
Source organism: Wollemia nobilis (assembly GCA_028583015.1). Classification (NCBI taxonomy): domain Eukaryota; kingdom Viridiplantae; phylum Streptophyta; class Pinopsida; order Araucariales; family Araucariaceae; genus Wollemia; species Wollemia nobilis. The sequence continues at coordinate 11,191,579 of JAQPPZ010016709.1, read as the reverse complement.
GTTGGACGAAGACAGGAGCAGTGGAGACCCTGTGGATGACAGACTGTGTCAACTTCTGCAGTTGGAAGAAGACAGAGAAAAAGCATACCAGGCCTTCACCAAGCATATTGAAGCCACTCAAGGCTGGTTTGCGAAAGGCACCACTGCCCGAGTTTTTAAAATCGGGGACCTGGTGCTGAAGTGGGACTCATTTAAGGCGAAGCCGGGCAACCACAGGAAGTTCGATGCCCTCTGGGAGGGCCCTTATCAGATTGCCCGGGTGAACCAGTTCAACGCTTACATACTTTGGGATATGGAGGGTCAGCTCCTACCTATCCCCGTTAACGGGTTCCACTTAAAAATTTACCGCTGCTGAAGGTGCCCAATGGGCCCTTCTTTGTAAAAATTTCCCTTATGCATTTTACTTTTCAGCATGTACAGTTTTCCAGCTTTCAGTTTTTCCATTTGTTTGAGCCAAAATAGGACAAAGGGAGAGAACACAGACTTCGCAGCGAAGTCTGTTGTCGCCCCTCAGAAGGAGCGAAGTTCGTAAAGGGAGCTGCCTGAGAAAAAGAAAACAGCAAAAACAGCTAAGTGGCAGTGCACTGCCCGACTTCGCAGCGAAGTCGGGCTGCGCACCGGCCAAAGGGCGCGGTTTGAAAGCAGAAGCTGCAAAGGAGTGAGTGATCGGACTGCGCTCGATTTTGGAGCGAAGTCCGACTTCGCGCGCGAAGTCCGAATACACCCGACTTGCGCGCGAAATGCGAACTGCGCCCGAACTTCGCCCGAACTTCGGGCGAAGTCCGAGCGCGCCCCGTTTTTCGGGCGCAGCTCGAGTGGCCCGTCACAAAAGGCAACAAATTTTAAGTGGGCCCGAAGCCTCATCCGAAAGTTGCGAAGTCGGACTGCGCCCGATCTTCGGGCGCAGTTGGAAAAGAAAGGCAACAGTCTTAATGCAAGTGTTGGTTCGGACTGCGCCCGATTTTGGGGCGAAGTCCGACTGCGCGGGCGAAGTCGGATCGCGCCCAATTTTGGGGCGAAGTCCGATTGCGCCCTGTTTCCTGGGCGCAGCTTGGATGGTTTAAAGAAAGAAAAAATAAATAAATTCCAATGCTCCAAGCGTGGGCCCAGGGCGCATTGCGACAGTAAGAGTTGGGTTTCCGCACCAAAGGGTTTTTCTTGAGCAGTGTGCCCAGATTGCGGCAGTGACGTCAGCCATGGCGCAGCGTTCAAAATTAAATTTAATGATTGCGCAATCTCCAAGGAAAGCGCAATCAAAGAAGCATGGCGCGGCAACCAGGGTACATCTTTCAAGACATTCTCCTGTGCGGCCACCAAAAAAAAAACATAATGCCTTCGCTTGCCGGCCGACCTACCCCCTCCTGCGCAGCATTAATGATGCTGTCATTGTCTAGAAAAGGGGGTCTGATGCATCTAGACATGCCAAATCGTGCAGATTATTCTTGTGACTACGAAATCTTGTGCAGACGTCCAGAAATTGTAATTATTGTTGTTTCGGAGAAATGGACAAAGGAAAGTTGCCAATGCCAGCGCAATCCAGCGAAGGGCGCGAACTGGGGGATTTACCGCAGTCAAGTGTTTTCAGGAGTGAGACACCGCAGGACCAAAAGTCAAAATCCCGGCCAAAGAAAGTACACCGTGGGCAAGCCCCACCACCACCGGTTAATTACCTGTCGGGGTACAAGGACGGCTCATTTTCCATGAGCCTTACTAAGCTGCGGATAAATGTGGAGAATTGGGCTGACAAAGTTTCGCCCTCTCACCATTTCGGAGCGGCGTACAAGTCTAACCTTTTCCGGTTCTTGTGCCCTCCTGTCCATCAATGCCCGGAGCTGGTAGACCTAATTGTCAGACATTACAGACCAGCTACCCGGCAAATTTGCAGCTCCAGCGGTAAACCCTTGTTCGCACTTCGCAAAGAGACTGTCCAACCAGCCTTCGCCCCAGGGTTGGAGTATGACTCCAGCACGATTGTCAGAAAGATAAATCTTGGCGAGCAAGCGGGATGCTTTACGCACACAAAAAGGATGAGGGATTTCCTCAATTCAGAGCTGAACGCCCCGCTTGCAGCTGGACAATGGCCAACCGACCCCGTACCCCTGGAGAGGTTTTAGAGTAAATACATATACACCATTCTGGCATGGGTCCTCGGTTGCGACTCTGACGAGCTGGTACAGCCATACCAGCTAGCACTGGCAGAATGTCTCCTATGCGGAGAATCTTATGAACCAGCGGCGCAGAAAAGTGGAAAGCGCCCTATCTTCTTTGACTGGGCGGACTGGCTTGCATACGCCATTCACTCCAGCCTGGTGAAGCTCCAGAAAAAGCAGTCAACTGAATTTCGATTCAGTTCCTTCTTGGCTTGGCTATGTTTGTATCATTTGCACTCCCGGATGCCGATCCCTAACCTGAAGAAGGTAAATGAGAGGGGAGAGCCACAGCCCGTCTATGACTGGACGGATGACCTATACCGGAAAGGGTCTTACTACAAGTTCAACTTCAACTTTCTGGGCTTGGTCATGTCAGTCTTCAGCGATGGTGAGATCCCTCGCCCCCCGCAGGAAATGACGAACTATTTGTTGAATCACAAGCTTGGGGACGTTTTTAGACTGACGCAGGGGATTGTGGTCAGAATCTACGGATTCAAGGGCAAACCTCATATGCTGCCCTACTGGTGCACGGATCATTAGTTTGGGATGGAGGTTGCGCGGCAGATGGATTACGTTGAAGAAAAGTTCGGCCAGGGAAAGAGAAAAGGCCATATCTTTCAATATCCTCTTTCCTGGGCGAACGTCGAGATATCAGAGATAGGACAGCATGTCTATCTCGAGCGGGAGCTTTTTGACATTGGCCTGATTCTGCTGCCGCAGCGCTGGAAGTACGACCCACACGGGATAAGGGGAAAGTTTGCACATATCTGCCCCCGGGCGGACATAATCGAAGACAGATGCGATGTGGTCCATGTTGACCTCGACTGGGAGATTGACTCAATGGAAACATGGCCTCCGTGGCAGGATTTTTACTGCAAGGAGGTAGCATATGACCCCGAGCGAAACCCAGACCACAAGTTCTCTTCTCCAGGATTTAAAAAATTCATCTCCAAGCAGACATCCAAGTGGACCCAATGCAGCCTGTGGCTTCCAAGGTGGCGCCTGAAAAGGCGAAAAAATCAGTCAAGTCAACGCCCGAGGTGACTCCTCAGGCACAAAAGACGCCAGCGCCGCCAGCGAGCGGACCGGCCACGGCAGACCTTCTGCAAGTCAAACCCCGATACAAGTTTACCGTGGGAACATCAGCGCCCGCTGCACCTGCTTCATCTCCTTCTTCCGAACCAGCCATCGCTCCAGAAAAGAAAAAGAGGAAGAGAGTTGAGAAAGTCAGGCGACCTAGTCTGACGGTGCAGCAGTCAGTCGCAGAGCCTCAGCCACGTTCAGCCGCTCCAGAGGTTGTTTCTCTGGATAGTCCTGAGCCAGCCGCCGGAACCAGAACCGCAGACATTCATCCAGCATCGGCTCAGGCGGAGCCCGCAGGTACGTTCGCTGCCCCGCTTCCTCTGATCTCATCTAGCCCTACTCCTACTCCATCTCCCGCTCAATCCGAGCAAGTCATGGCCGCATCTTCCTCCCCATCTCCACACCCTTCTAGCGGCCCCCATTCTTTCAACCAGTTTGCTCAGGACCCCAACGCCTTCCTATCCCTGAGTCAAGCCTCAAACCCTTCACCTGTGGTTAGTGCTGAAGCCGCGCGTTCACCGCTGCATCCATCGCCTCAGCCGCTTGAAACCCTTCCAGCATCAACCGCTCCGCTCTCCACTTCCCGGTCGCCCTCAAAAGCAGTCGCTCCTTCCAAAGTCCTTCCCGTTCCTCCAATTTCCCTGTCCGCAGGAGAGACGTCACAGCAGAACCCTAGGCTGGGGGAACCGGACTTCATGGACGACCTCCAGAACACGGATGATTTGCCTCTGGCAACGAGAGCCGTAGAATATCCTATCTCTTTCCTCCAAAACTTGAAGCGGAGGAGACCTGAAGAGATAGCCGCCCCGGTAAAGCGCACCAAGTTTGACTTCGAGAGGAGAGTGCTCACGACAGAAAAGATAACTCCAAAAGTGAAGAAGCCTCTCCGGGAAATGACCAGGGCGGACTACGAGTTCCAGACAAAGGAGAAGAGCTTTGACGATATTCACCCACAATATGAGATTCAGGGAATCCTTCGTAAAGCGGATAATCTCCTTGTCAAGAATCTGGAGGAACAGGAAGAGCTTTTCCGGTTGCAAAACAAGACGAGACAGCTTGAAGAGGACCTGTCTAGGTCCACTGAGCAGCTGGAAGCGGCGCAGCGAGAGATAGACGAATTGAAAACCCAGCTGGCAGCTTCTCAGCAAGAAGCCGCAACGGAAAAGCAGGCAACCCTGGAGCAGGTTTCTCAGCTCCAGGAGTCTTTGAAACAGGCGCAGTCGCAATCTGCAGAGAAAGCATCTCAAGCGACGGTATTTTCAAAGAGCAAAGTTAAGGAGATGCGGGCTAATCTGCTGCGGGGATGCAAGCCCCACATGTGCAAAGCTATGTCGGTCCTGGATTTCGCACTCAGGATCCAAGAAGTTTCTGCCCAGGGAAAGCCTGTGGTAGAGGAGGCCGAACGCCAGGCGAAGCAATGGCTGGACCTGGCGACAAAACTTCAAGAGCACGAGCGCGAGGGCCTCCAATTCTCCCCCATGTCCTCATTCGCTGCAGAATGGGCAGATGCAAGGGTAACCTTGCATAAATATTTTAAGAAAGCAGAAGAGGTGAGAGTTGCCAGACGAATGCTGGATGCATTCGAACATGAAAAAGACATTTGTCTGGCTCCCCTTCATGCTCTCGCTGAACTAGGGTGCCCGGGCTATGTTGAGAATGGTGAATTTCTCACCCATGAGCAGGTGAAAAAGAATTGGCTGTCCTTTGAAGCAGATACAGCTGAAATTGATAGCTGGACTGAGCTAATTCAAGAAACTCAGGTCACCTAGATGGTGTCCAAGTGCTGCAGGATCAGCTCCTACTTCCAGGAGCCGTGAAAAGATACCTCACCATCGACCTGCACGCGGTCGCTGCATTCCACGCAGCATTAGAAGAAGTTGCTGACCGCCGACCATTCGAAGCAGAAGCCTGGGGCCAAGCCCAGGCTGCATACAACCGCATCTGCGAGGCAGAAGCCAGCACTGGAGAGCATTCGGAAGGCGAATCCGAGGAGGCAGCTGTCGGAAGTGGATCTGAAGAACAGTTGCCGCGAGAACGACTAGAGCAGCAGAAGGCAGGGAAGCAAGTTCCTCTGCACCCAATGGATGAAGGCATGGATTCTTTGTGCCGAGGCGAGCTCGACACCCCACGAGCAGGTGAAAAAGAATTGGCTGTCCTTTGAAGCAGATACAGCTGAAATTGATAGCTGGACTGAGCTGATTCAAGAAAGTCAGGTCACCCAGATGGTGTCCAAGTGCTGCAGGATCAGCTCCTACTTCCAGGAGCTGGGAAAAAGATACCTCACCATCGACCTGCACGCGGTCGCTGCATTCCACGCAGCATTAGAAGAAGTTGCTGACCGCCGACCATTCGAAGCAGAAGCCTGGGGCCAAGCCCAGGCCGCATACAACCGCATCTGCGAGGCAGAAGCCAGCGCTGGAGAGCATTCGGAAGGCGAATCTGAGGAGGCAGCTGTCGGAAGTGGATCTGAAGAACAGTTGCCGCGAGGAGAACGGCTAGAGCAGCAGAAGGCAGGGGAAGCAAGTTCCTCTGCACCCAATGGATGAAGGCATGGATTCTTTGTGCCGAGGCGAGCTCGACACCCCGCGAGCCGCCAGAAATGTTGCCACATTTTGCACGAGGTGCAACATTTTCAGTTTTGTAAGAGTGCTGCTCTTCCTTTTCCCTCTTCCTCTCTTTCCCTTTCTTCTTCTCTCCCTTTCTCTATCTTCCCTATATTCTCATTCTTCCCCCTTTCTTTTGAGCCCCTCAGTCAGATCTCAAATTTGACAGCAGTTGCCCTGAAAAATGGCTAAGTGCCAGGGTGCAGTCCGACTTCGCAGCGAAGTCGGAGTGCGCCCTCCAGTTGGAGCGCAGCAGGAGTGCAAAGTGCGCAGTGTGACAGAATCAACCAGAAGAACAAGTGTTCTGGGCGCAACCCGACTTCGCAGCGAAGTCGGAGTGTGCCCTGCTTTCTGGGCGCACCTTGTAACATGCTGGCAGGAAAAATGACTAAGTGCTGGGGCGAAGTCTGACTTCGCAGCGAAGTCGGACTGCGCCCCCTTTCCAGGGCGAAGTCCGTACGGCGGCAGAAATCAGCTTCCACCTGTGCGCAACCCGACTTCGCAGCGAAGTCGGAGTGCGCCCTTTGACAGGTGCGCAGTAGGGAAATAAACTCAGAAATGCACCCAAGGCATGAAGGCCTTCCCGACTGCGCTGTTTTCTGCCTGCGCAACCCGATGGCGCTCTGATCCTGGGAGAAGTTGGATAAACTGCCTTTCAAGGCAAGCACGTGTCAAGCAGCATCATCCGACAAGTGTCCAGCTTTGGGATCTGAGCCAAGACATGCCGAGCAAAAGGACAAGCATGGGCCGCACTACTTATGCCAGCTGCCTCATTTAAAGCTGATTGGAGGTTCTGCCTGCTTCAGCTGCCCACATTCCTGCCGATGAGAAGTTCTACCAAGCGCGCTGCCACGTATCTGTATAGCCTCTAGGGAGACCATGCTGCAGGTACATGTCACATTTTGCACGGGGTGCAATGTTTTCAAGTGTGTAACAGTGCTGCTCTTCTTTTCCCCTCTTCCTCTATTTTCCTTCCTTCTTCTCTCATTTCCTTTTCTTTCCCGCATTCTCTTTCTTTCCCCCCTTTCTCGGAGTCCCCCAGTTGGTTTTTTAACTTTCCAACAAGTTACCTGAAAAATGGCTAAGTGTTGGTGCGAAGTTCGCACTTCGCCCAGACTGGGCGAAGTGCGCACTTCGCCCAGTTTGCAATGTTTTCAAGTTTGTAACAGTGCTGCTCTTCTTTTCCCCTCTTCCTCTATTTTCCTTCCTTCTTCTCTCCCTTTCCTTTTCTTTCCCGCATTCTCTTTCTTTCCCCCCTTTCTCGGAGTCCCCCAGTTGATTTTTTAACTTTCCAGCAAGTTACCGAAAAATGGCTAAGTGTTGGTGCGAAGTTCGCACTTCGCCCAGTCTGGGTGCGAAGTTCGCACTTCGCCCAGTTTTGGTGCGAAGTTCGCACCGCCCGATAGGAGGACGATTGGTGCGAAGTCGACTTCGCCCACTTTCTGGCGCACCTTGCAAGTGCGGACTGGCGGGTGACGAGAAAATGACAAAGTGCTGGAGCAAGGTCCGAACGGCGGCAGACACCAGTTTCCACAGTGCGCAGCCCGACTTCGCAGCGAAGTCGGAGTGCGCCCTTGACAGGTGCGCAATGGGGAGACAAACTCAGAATTTGACCAAGGCATGAAGGCCTTCCCGACTGCACTGTATTCTGCCCGCGCATCCCGAGGCGCTCCGATCCCAAGCAAAGATGGATAGACTGCCCTCCAAGGCAGACACGTGTCAAACAGCATCACCCATCTTCTGACAAGTGTCCAGCTTCGGGATTCGAGCCGAGACGTGCCGAGCAAAAGGACGAGCATGGGCTGCACTGCCTGTGCCAGTAGCCTCATTCAAAGCTGATCTGAGGTTCTACCTGCTCCAGCTACCCGCATCATTGCCAGATTGAAGTTCTGCCCAACACACCGCCACGTAGCCGTCCAGCTTCCGGGAAGACCATCTTGCGGGTGCGGTCCGGTCCGACAAAAGGTCGGCATTTGCGGCTCTTTCGCCGCTTTTGTCGGCTTATGTTTGGTCGGGACCTTGTGCCCATTAATGTAACGGGAGGGACTCGGGCTATAAAAGCCCACCATGAATTCATTGTAAAGGGTGGATGGGGAATGTCTGTTAGGGAACCAATGTAACCGTGCTACCCTTATAAATATAATTTGTATGCCTGGTTCCATTCTCTTCACTTCGTTTTTTATGCTGCCTTTCTTTATATTCATGCCTTAGGCTAACCTGTCACGGCTCGTTGATTCATTTCAGCATTTGGTGAGCAGGTGCCTCTAGCATTGCTTGTTTAAAGCACCCTCTGTACTTCATTAATTAAAAGGATACATAGAATGGATGTAGTAGCAGTTTCATCAGTTGTGTGTTAAGTTGCTGGTCCGTATCTGGTGATTGGTGCGTTGCCGCATCTTGTTAGTTCCTTGTAGGGAATGTACGTTAGGGAGCCATTGAAGTTTGTGCGGTTAAATTCTCTACACGACACATATACCTGGCTCTGATATCTCTATGATTGCTTTCTACCCATGTTAGTGTCCGTAGGTGGTGATTGACGTGTTGCCGTACTGTTAGTTCCTTGTAGGGAATGTATGTTAGGGAGCCGTTGTAGCCGTGCGTACACTTGCTTAGGTATCGGAAGTATACGTTAGATTTTGCGGGTTCTCGGTCGTGCTTTATATTTATAATGCGGTGAGTATTGGTGATTCTTGGTTGCCGTCTTGTTAGTTCCCCCCACCAACCTCCAAGTATATTTGTATATTCTTTCTGTACATTTATCTCTTTCCTGCACTCTTAGCTTAAATCGAGAAAACCCCCCAAAAGGAGCCGGCCTTCTCCGGAGATTGGCTCGGAAGGCATCTCTTCCTTCCGGCCTTTCATGCTGGTGGGCGAATCTGGGCGCATTAACCCAAAATCCTTTCCTCATGGCAGATTCGTAACCAACAGTTTCTCTGGCACGCCCGGTGGGACCCTGGTCCCACGTTTGAAGAAAAATTTTCTGATCAGTCTCCACCTGGCGCTGACAGTGGTTCCTGAGCACCTGGTGAGACAAGGAAGTTTCTCACCCCCGACAGAATTGAAGCACCGGTGTTCGCTTCATTGCTGTTCCAAATCCGAACACCTGGCGACTCTGCACGAACAAATCCTCTGAGTCCGAGAGACCGGTCCCAGCACCTTCATGCACACAAGAAGGTGGCAAGCAAGGGATCCAAGAAGCCCGCCTGAGTTCTACGAACTGGATATCAACGCTCGAGGCGAGATTCCCAGGCTGGCTGACCCGCGAGCTGGGGGGGTAGAAGAAAAAGAAGGAAGCTGAAATCGGCGGAGCTGAGTACGAAATAGAAGAGGCCGAGGAAGAAGAAGATCCTGCATCCTCGGAAAGTACCGACACTGAGTACACAACCGACGGCGGAGAAGAAGAAGAAGAAGAAATGGCTGCTCAACAGCCGAATGACGATGATCTTTTCCCGGCGGTGGACTCTACGGGGCCCTTGGCCCTGGTCGGACAGCAAGCTGTGCCCCCTGCTGCTTTAAAGTCTATTCCCACATACGACGGCTACGGAAAGACGGCGTACGAGCACATCCAGGACATCCTTGCCCTGGCCGCACTGCATACTATCACCGATGAGAGTGTGAAGACCCGTCTGCTGGCCCTTTCCCTGAGGGGAAAGCTTCTCTACTGGTGGAGATCGCTGCCAGAGGGATCCATCACAGGGTGGCCCCAGCTTGCCAGAAGGCTCGTAAAAGGATGCAACGAGTCTGCTGACCCTACTTCTCTGCTGCATCAGTTCCAAGCTATCGAGAGACATCCTCAAGAGGAGGTGTCCGATTTTAACATCGGGTTTGCGAGATCCCGGAAACGGGTACCTCGCCGAACTTCGGCCTTCGGCCGGCATGGCTGCTCACTACTATCCGAGATCCTTCAACTCGGACATATGCCTGCCGTGAAGATCGCCGAATTGACGAGTTTCTGCTTGCCTGTACGAAGCTGCCCGACAAGCTGAAGGCGACATTATCTCCATCGGCGAGGCTTCCGTCCGGGTGCGGGAACCCATTCATCCCGACTTCCCCGGATCACGGTATCCTGCAGCCCGGTGGTGCGCCGTCCACATCAGGACAGCAAACCCAGCAACAGTGGAATCCGGCGCCGGTCGTAACTCCTTACGGCCCGCCTCAGTTGCATTACCCTCATCCGCCTCCTCCCACCCCGCATTTTCCAGCACTTCCTGCTCCCCCACAGTACGCATCTTATTCTAACCCTCCTCCATTGGCCGCATTGCCCCCACCGGCACAATTGCCGCTACCTGACAGCAGCATCCAGAACACGATTCTACAGGAGGTGCGGGCTTTGGCCTCCGGATACCATGCCATGTCCAATGACATGACCGCTATGAAGAAGAAGCGAGGCCCGGATGGACCTTGCTCCTAGGAGGCCGTATGCGCCACCCGCGCCGACAAAAGACAAAGCCCCGGAACATCGGCCCGCGAGGCGTCCGCCTCCAAGAAATCCTTGCTATAGAAGACCCGCTTGGTCCTCCCGACCGGGTCAGCCGGTGCACTACGTGCAACGACCCGCATTCGGAGGAAGACCGCACTCTGCACCAGCACTACATCCAGACATTGGCCGGCAGCGCTATAGAAGACGATGAGCTGTACATGATCTTGGACGGCGAGGCCAACTTTGCCCTCCCCGAAGAGAATCTAGCGTCACCTGCCAAGGAAGAAAAGAAAGCCGCGGATGCGGCCAAACCTTTGCAAGTCTACGCAAGAAGAGAAAAACCGCGGCCCGGTGGGCTGCCGCCATACAAGCGGGCGTGGCCTTACACGGCCCGGGAGAAGGCATCCAAAGATAAAGCTCCGGCCAAGCCTTCTCCGGCAAAGGCTGCCGCTGTTCCGGCCAAACCTCCGCCAAAGGCCCCAACTCCGGCTAAGGCTCCCGTACCTCGGCCTCCAGGCGAAACCAAAGAACAAGCCCGGGGAGAAAGCTGAAGTACCCATCTCTGACCAAGAGACAGCGAGTTGAGGCCACCCAACAGTACCGGACGAAGTATGAGCCAGCAAAACATGCAGAAGAAGCTAGTACCTCGGGCTACAGTATTGTAGACGAGTTGAAAAGAACGCCTGCTAGAATCAGCATGTATGATGCCCTTCTGCTCCCAGGCCAGGTGGATCTGCTGCAAGAATCACTGAAGAACATGAAGAGCGGCAGACAGATACAGCCCGCTGTCCTGGTTCAACCTTTGACAGTCTCCGCCATTGGGAAGAACAGACCGCCACCCTTTTATCTGTCTTTACGGATGCAAGGGCACATAGTTCACAACTGCATGGTGGATTCTGGTGCTTCCTCGGCTGTGATGCCGAAGGCCGTCTGCGATGAGATCGGGATGGAATACACACGGAGCAGCCAAGGCGTGCTACAATTAGACGGCACCCCTGTTAAGACAGTTGGTGTCATAAAGGACATCCCTATCCGACTGCACAAAGCTCTCGACATCGTAGTCATCCAAGAGGTCGTGATTGTCGACCTGGAGCCTTACTTCGGCATGTGTCTCTCTCGGGAGTTCATCTGCCAAAGTTGGGCGGGTACTGTCTCTAGACTACTCACACATGGAAGTGCCCTTCAAAGGAAGGAGGCTGAAAATTTTTAATGAGAAGCCTTCCCCCTTCCTAGTAGACAAGATACCGGAGGAGAATTGGACTGCATGGTCCAGTTGTCAGAGGAAGAACTGGTGACAGTGGAGCTGACCGAGCAAGCCTTCGAAGTGCTACAGCTTGAAGATGAGTTCTCATTGCGGGACTTCAATGCCGTAATCGGGACAGAGCAGGGCTGTTACTCCATTGTACAGCCCGAGAGGCTTGACGTGTCAGCTGCGAAAAAAGTGGGACCCGCACCCGAAGAGCTGTGGAAGCTTTTCTTTGACGGCGCGCGATGCAAGAATGGCGCCGGTGCGGGGGTACTTCTGGTTTCTCCAACTGGAATCCAGAAGGACTATGCCTACAGGCTGGCCTGGAGCTGCACTAACAACTCGGCGGAATACGAAGCCCTGTGCTTGGGTTTGCGAAAGGCGGAGAGGCTCGGGATCAAACACCTGCAGATCTTCGGAGATTCAGAGCTGGTGTGTCACCAAGTTACGGAGAAATGCGCATCCAAACAGCATTTTCTTAGAGCGTACCGTAACCGAGTGTGGGACCTGATGGAGTCATTCGACTCGTTGAATGTCAAAGCAATATCGCGTGAGAAAAACAAGCACGCCGATATTCTGGCGTCTGTTGGAGCCAGGTACGTTCCGGCTGAAGACGTTGTCCAGAGACCGAAGCCGGTTCGTACTATCTACAGGCCTTCAGTGCACGATAAGGACACCAACTGGCGGGGTGTTCGGTTGTGACGAGGAGATCGTCACATTCCCGGTTAACGAAGTGTGTGTAATCGAAGGTAGAGACCACGATGACGAGCAATATGAGGGGTTGATACAGTTACGGAATAATCATGTCCCAAAAGGACTGATTACATTAGAGAGTCTCTTTGATCAGAATGACAGCAATATCTCACAGAATCAAAGTAGACCCGAAGCAGTATGCTGACCTGGAACTTGAACCTGGTAAAACTATCAAGGTCGGAACAAACTGCACGTCGGAGGAACTTGGGCAGATCAGATCACTGTGCCAGGAGTTCCCCGACATCGTGGCCTGGTGCTACGAGGATTTGAGGGGTATGACAGAACTGTCATCCAGCATACCATTGAGCTAGAGGATGGCGCCAAGCCGTTCCGAAAGAAGCAGAGGGCCGTGAATCCAAAGATTGAGGCCATGATGAAAACCGAGCTCTTGAAGATGTTGGAGGCCAAGATCATCTACCCCATCAAACATTCATCTTGGGTCGCGAATTTGGTGCCCGTGAGGAAAAAGAATGGCGACATTCGTCTCTGTGTCGACTTCGAAACCTGAATCAGGCTTCCCTCAGGGACCACTATCCGCTTCCCCAAATCGACCGGATTCTACATATCGTTCTTTGGAGCCCGGGAGATTTTCACTTTTAGATGGATTTTCCGGCTACAACCCGATTTGGGTCAAAGACGAAGACCGGCATAAGACGGCGTTTACCACGAAGTGGGGACGTTCGCCTATCGGCGCATGCCGTTTGGCTTATCCAATGCGGCGCCACGTTCCAAAGGGCCATGGACTTGGCCTTATAAGAGCTGCTCAATAAAATTATTGTCATCTACCTTGATGACATGACTGTTTTCTCTCATCAACGAGGAGATCATGTTTCGCACCTACGACAAATATTTGAGAGTTGTCGAGAATTCGGCATTTCTATAAACCCGAAGAAGTCTGTCTTCGCGGTAAAAGAAGGAAAGCTGCTGGGACATGTCATCTCCGAGGAAGGCCTCGCCATTGACCCTGACAGAGCGAAGCCCTCGTTCGCTTGCCGGGCCCCATTGATAAAAAGGGCTGCGGTCCTTCTTCGGTCAGATTAACTTCGTGCAGAAGTTCATCCCCGACTTCGCACAGGTGATAAAGCCTATGGCCGAGCTGCGAAGAAAGATACACCTTACGAATGGAGTGATGAGAGAGAGCAAGCCTTCGAGGAAATCAAGGCTCGGATTGCGCAAGCTCCGGTGTTGACAAACCCGGACTACTCCAAGGACTTCATCCTGTATGCAGTGGGAGAACCCGAAAGTTACGCTGCAGTCCTGACTCAGAAGGGAGACGATGGTGAGGAGCGCCCCATAGCGTTCTGAGCCAAGTGATTCCGCCGCATGAAGAAAAGTATAATTTTATAGAGCGGCAGGTTCATGCTTGTCATGAAGTCCCTTCGAAAGTTCGGGCATTTTGTCTCCCGGAGCAAGACCACTTGTCTTTGTGATTCACCGGACGTTCGAAGCTTCATCTTACAAGGAGAACCGGGTCACAAGAGAGCGGGATGGATTGCCAAGATCCGGGAGTTTGACATTGAAGTGCGGCCCACCAAGCTTATCGGAGGCCGAGCCTTGTGTCGGGAATTGGCCCGAAGCGCCGTGGCCGGCATCTCCGCTTGTAAGTGGGAGGACACGGCGACACGCATCTACCTAGCCAACTCCTTATCGGAGGGGAGTGATTGGACGGATGAGCGGTGAGATACTTCGCACCGGAAGATGTCTCGATCACATGAACGCCTCACAACGAAGGAGATTTCGGCTGGGTGCACTCAAGTACACTCTTCGCCCCGAGGGGCTTTATTTCAAAAACATCGACGGCATCTTGTTGCGGTGCGTCAGAAAATTAGACCAGTCTAGGGTCCTCGGAGATTTTCATTCCGGGATGCCTAGGGGTCACCATTCTTCAAGGCCAACGGCCTTAAAAATAATAAGGGCTGGGTACTATTGGCCCACTCTGTTTACAGACGCGCATGCGGTCTGTTCAAAATGTGATCAATGCCAGAGGTTTGCTTGGCCGAAACGAGAAAAGCACCCCCTGCCCCTTCAACCGATTCAGGCCGAGACTCCGTTCCAGCAATGGGGTCTAGACTTCATTGGGGTGATTTCTCCTAACTCCTCCGCCGGACACAAGTTTATTCTCACAGCTACTGACTATTTTACACGGTGGACGGAGGCAATCCCGACCAAGAACGCAGACCAAGAAACGGTCATCGGGTTCATTGAGAGCACGATTACCCGCTTCGGGGTTCCGAGTCGATTGTGACCGACAACGGTCCGGGATTTGTAGGCGCTGTACTCACGGAGTACACCGGCGGACTTGGCATCTATCACAAGATGTCTTCTAATTACTACCCGCGAGGGGAATGGCCTTGCCGAGTCTACTAACAAGAACCTCCTGAAGATCATCCGGAGGACCATTGAAAGAAACAAGCGGACTTGGCACTTGCTCCTGAACCGGGCACTGTGGGCGGACAGAGTTGCATTTAAGAAATCCCTCAGAACGTCCCCCTATGCGCTCGTCTATGGCAAAGAGGCTGTCATGCCATCACACATCGAGATCCCTGCCCTGTGGATGATTGACGAAGACAGGAGCGGCGGAGACCCGGTGGACGACAGACTGTGCCAACTCCTGCAGTTGGAAGAAGACAGAGAAAGTGCATACCAGGCCTTCACTGATCACATTGCAGCAACCCAAGGCTGGTTTGCAAAAGGCACTACTGCCCGAGTTTTCGAAATCGGGGACCTAGTGCTGAAGTGGGACTCATATAAAGCAAAGCCGGGTAATCACGGGAAGTTTGATGCTCTCTGGGAGGGCCCTTATCAGATTGCCCGGGTGAACCAGTTCAATGCCTACGTATTGCGGGATATGGAGGGTCAGCTCCTACCTATCCCCGTCAACGGGTTCCACTTAAAGATTTACCGCTGCTGAAGGTGCCCAAGTGGCCCTTCCTTGTAAAAAATTTTCCCTTATGCTTTTTCATTTCCCAGCATGTACAGTTTCCTGTTTTCAGCTTTTAATTTTATTTTTTATTATTTGAGCTTAACTGCGGCACGGGAGAGAAAGACGGACTTCGCAGCGAAGTCCGTCGGCGCCCCTCAGGATGGGCGAAGTTCGGCTGTACAAAAGAAGAAGCAAACAAAGAAAGAAGAAAAAAGGAAAAAGGAAAAAATTTGGCTAAGTGTTGGCCGAAGTCCAACTTCGCAGCGAAGTCGGGCTTCGGGCCAGCCGAAATGCGAAGCTTGTTCAAGGAAAAGACTGCAAAGCAAAGGAGGACGGACTGCGCCCAACCTTGGGCGAAGTCCGACTTCGCACGCGAAGTCCGACTTCGGCCGGCTAGTGTGCGAAGTCCGAACTGCGCACAACCTCCGCGCGAAGTGCGAACTTCGCGCGAAGTTCGCACTTCGCCCGAACTTCGGGCGAAGTCCGACTCACTTCAATGTGCAAGTTGCGCAGTTCGGACAGTCAAAGGAAACAGAGCAGTTCAACGCGCACTTCGCGCGAAGTTCGAACTTCGCCCGAAATTCGGGCGAAGTCGGGTCGCGCCCAACTTTGGGCGAAGCCCGACGGCGCCTCGTTTTCTGGGCCAATTTGGGCAAATGTTAAAAAATGAATAAAATATTCAAAAAAGGTCCCAAGTTGGGCCCAAGGCGCGTTGCGACCGTTTCAAAGTGGGTTTCCGCACCAATGCTTCTTTCTTGAGCAGTGTGCCCTGATTTCGGCCGTGACGTCAGCCATGGCGCAGCGTCCAAGACAGAGTTAATGATTGCACGTTCCTCAACGAAAGTGCAAGCAAAAGAACATGGCACGTCTGCCGGAGTGCACTTTTTCCAAACATTCTCCTGCGCAGCCATCTAAGAGCCTTAACACAGCCGACCTACCCCCTCCTGCGCGGCATTTATGGCGTTGTCTTTATCTAGAAAAGGGGGTCAGATGTTTTCAAACATTCCAGACTACACAGATTATTCCTCGGACAGTGCTAATTATTCCTGTGACAGCGAAATCTGCTGCAGACGACCTGAACCTGTAATTATTGCTGATTCGAAGAGATGGACCGAGGAAAGATGCCAGTGTCAGCGCAGTCCAGTGGAAGTGGCGAACCAAAGGATTTACCGCGGCCGGGCGTTTTCAGAAGCGAAACCCCGCCAGAAAGAAAGTCAAAGTCCCGGACGAAAAAGGTACAGCGTGGGCAAGCCCCACCACCTCCGTTAAATTACTTAGCGGGGTACAAGGACGGCTCATTTTCTATGAGCTTGACGAAGCTGCGGGCAAATGTGGAGAGCTGGGCAGACAAAGTTTCGCCCTCCCACCATTTCGGAGCGGCGTACAAATCCAATCTGTTCAAATTCTTGTGCCCTCCTGTCCACCAATGCCCGGAGCCGGTAGACCTAATTGTCGGACACTACGGACCGGTTACCGGCAAATTTGCAGCTCCAGCGGTAAACCCTTGTTCACCCTTGCGCAGGGAGACTGTCCAGCCAGCTTTCGCCCCAGGGTTGGAGTATGACTCCAGCACCATCCTCAGAAAGATAAATTTGGGCGAGCAGGCGGGACGCTTCGCGAATACCAAACGGATGAGGGATTTCCTCAATTCAGAGCTGAACGCCCCGCTTGCAGCCGGACAGTGGCCAACTGGCCCCATGCCCTTGGCACAATTTCAGAGCAAGTACTTGTATACCATTTTGGCATCAATTCTTGGCTGCGACTCTGATGAGCTGGTACAGCCGTACCAGCTAGCGCTGGCAGAATGTCTCCTATGCGGAGAATCCTACGAACCGGCAGCACAGAGAAGCGGAAAACGTCCCATCTTTTTCGATAGGCGGACTGGCTGGCATACGCCACCCACTCCAGCCTGGTCAAAATTCAGAAGAAGCAGTACACCGATTTTCGGTTTAGTTATGTTCTAGCCTGGCTTTGTTTGTACCATTTGCACCCCCGAATGCCGATCCCAAACCTGAAGAAGGTCAACGAGAAGGGAGAGCCACAACCCGTCTATAACTGGACGGATGACTTATACCGGAAAGGGTCCTACTACAAGTTCAACTTCAACTTTACGGGATTCGTCATGTCGGTCTTCGGCGAAAGCGAAATCCCCGTCCCCGAGAGAAATGACAAGCGCTTTGATGAATCGGAAGCTCGGGGACGTTTCAGACTGACGCAAGGGATTGTGGTCAGAATCTACGGATTCAAGGGCAAACCCCATTTGCTGCCCTACTGGTGCTCGGAACATTTGTTCGGGATGGAGGTTGCCCGACAGATGGACTATGTTGAAGAGGAGTTCGGCCTAGGAAAGAAGAGAGGACAGATTTTTCAATACCCTCTTTCCTGGGCAAACGTTGAGATTTTTGAGGTAGGACAGCATGTCTACCTTGAGCAAGAATTTTCCCGGATTGGCCTGGTTTTGTTGCCGCAGCGTTGGAAGTATGACCCATATGGGATAAGGGGAAAGTTCGCACATCTCTGCCCCCGGGCAGATATAACCGAAGATAAGTGCGATGTGGTCCATGTGGACCTTGGTGGGAAATCGAATTGATGGAAGCTTCTCCTCCTTGGCGGGATTTTTTCTTGTGAGGAGGTGACATATGACCCCAAGCGAAACCCGGACCACCGGTTCACATCTCCGGGGGTTCAAAAAATTTCTATCCAAGATAGCGAGGCCTTAACCTGGTCTAAAGAAAAGATTCCTGAATCTTTGGAAGATGAGATGCCGCACGCGACACGACAAGTCCACGAGAAGAAATCTGGCCGTAGATGACGACTTTTCGGTTCTCTATGACCAGCATCATGACAGGTGGCGGCCGTTCGCATATCAAGGTTACGTTCCCAGAGGCCCCTTTGAGGACTATAAAGGAGGGTCTTCCTCCCAACAGTTGTACACTTCGGCAGCGGCCGGCGTGGGCCCGGCGAGACGTCCGGATCGATCCGATGCGGCCCGTGGCTTCTAAGGCGGCGCACGAGAAGGCGAAAGAATTAGTCAAAGCAACAGCCGAGGCAATCCCTCAAGCACGAAAAGCGCCAGCGCCGTCAGAGGGCAGACCGGTTGCGGCAAACCTTCTGCAAGTCAAACCCCGGTACAAGTTTACCGTGGGAGCCTGCTGCACCTGCTTCATCTCCTTCCCCTGATCCGACTGTTATTCCGGAGGAGAAGAAGCAGAAGAGAGTTGAGAAAATCGGGCGACCCTAGCACGATAGTGCAGCGAGCCGGTCGCGAGCCGCAGCCCGCGTTCTGCCGCCGCAGAGACAGTTTCTCTGGGCAGTCCCAAGCCAGCCGCCGAAATCAGGAGCACAGACATCCATCCGGCATCGGCTCAGGCGGAGCCCGCAGGTACGTTTGCTGCCCCTGTCTCTTTGGTCTCACCCAGTCCTACTCCCACTCCGTCTCCCGCTCAATCCGAGCAAGTTATGACCGCATCCCCCTCTCCGTCTCCGCGCCCTTCTAGCGGCCCCCATTCTTTTGATCAGTTTGCTCAGAACCCTAACGTCTCTCTTTCTCTGAGCACAACTCCAAACCCTTCGCCTGAAGTTAGTGCTGAGACCGTCCGTTCACCGTCACATCCACCTTCTCAGCCGCTTCAAACCCTCACAGTATCAGCCGCTCCCATCTCCATTTCCCGGTCGCCCCCACAAGCGGCCGATTCTTCCAAGGTCTGTCCGGTTCCTCCTGATCCCATTCCCGCAGGAGAGACGTCTCAGCAGAACCCTAGGCTGGGGGAACCAGATTTCATGGACGACCTCCAGAATACAGACGACTTGCCCCTGGCAACGAGAGCTGTAGAGTATTCTGTCTCTTTCCTCCAGAACCTGAAGCGGAGGAGACCTGAAGAGATAGCCGCCCCGGTAAAACGCGCAAAGTACAATTTCGAGAGGAGAGTGATTACAACAGAGAAAATAATCCCAAAAGTGAAGAAGCCTCTCCGGGAAATGACCGGGGGCGGACTACGAGCTCCGGACAAAGGAGAAGAGCTTTGACGACATTAACAAGCAATATCGATTCGATCGATTATGCGCAAAGGCGACGATCTCTTTGTCAAAAGTACGGAGGAGCGGGGAAGAACTTTTCGGGTTGCGAGGATAAAACAAGGCAGCTTGAAGAGGACTGTCTAGGTCCACGGAGCAGCCGGAAGCGGCGCGGCAAGAAATAGATGAACTCAAAGCCCGGCTGGCCGCTTCTCGGCAACAAGCCGCAGCCGAAAAGCAAGCGGCCTCGGAGCGGATTTCTCGGCTCCAAGAGTCTTTGAAGCGAGCGCGATCGCAACTTGCGGAGAGAGCATCTCAAGCGACGGTCTTTTCAAAGACAAAGGTTAAGGAGATGCAGGCTGGTTTGTTGCGGGAATGCAAGCCCCACACCTTTAAGGCGATGGCAGTTCTGGATTTCGCATCCAGAATTCAAGAAGTTTCTGCCCAGGGAAAGCCTGTGGTAGAGGAGGCCGAGCGTCAGGCGAAGCAATGGCTGGACCTGGCGGTAAATCTTCAGGAGCGCGAGCGCAACGGCCTCCAATTTTCTCCCGTGTCCTCATTCGCTGCAGAATGGGCAGGTGCAAGGGTGACCTTGCACAAATATTTCAAAAAAGTTGAAGAGGTGAGGGTTGCCAGACGAATGCTTGATGCATTCAGACATGAAAGGGATATCTGTCTGGCCCCCTTTCACGCTCTTTATAAACTAGGGTGCCCAGGTTTTGTTGAGAATGGCGAGCTTCTCACCCTAGATCGGGTGAAAAGGAATTGGCAGTCCTTTGTAGCAGATACAGACTGAAATTGATAGGCTGGGCTGAACCAATTCAAGACAATCAAGTCACTCGGATGGTGTCCAAATATTCCAAGATCAGCTCCTACTTCCAGGAGTTAGAAAAAAGATACCTCACCATCGACCTGCACGCGGTCGCTGCTTTCCACGCGGCATTAGAAGATGTAGCTGACCGCCGGCCATTCGAGGCAGAAGCCTGGCGTCAAGCCCAGGCGGCATACACTCGCATTTGCGAGGCAGAAGCAAGAGATGGAGAGCTTTCGGAAGGTAACTCTGAGGAGGCAACTGACAAAGATGAATCTGAAGAACAGTTGCCGCAAGGAGAACAGCTAGAGCAGCAAAAGGCAGGGGAGGCAAGTTCCTCTGCACCCAAAGGATGAAGGCATGGATTCTTTGCGCCGAGGCGAGCTCGACACCCCGCGAGCCGCCAGAAATGTTGTCACATTTTGCACGGGGTGCAATGTTTTCGAGTTTGTAACAGTGCTGCTCTTCTTTTCCCCTCTTCCTCTATTTTCCTTCCTTCTTCTCTCCTTTCCTTTTCTTTCCCGCATTCTCTTTCTTTCCCCCCTTTCTCGGAGTCCCCGAGTTGGTTTTTCAACTCTCCAGCAAGTTACCGAAAAATGGCTAAGTGTTGGTGCGAAGTTCGCACTTCGCCCAGTTTTGGTGCGAAGTTCGCACTCGCCCGATTTTGGTGCGAAGTCGCACTCGCCGATTTGGTGCGAAGTCGACTTCGCCCCATTTCGAGCGCACCTTGCAAGCTGGCGGAGCGCGGTGACCAGAAAATGACAAAGTGCTGGAGCAAAGTCCGAACGGCGGCAGACACCAGTTTCCACCTGTGCGCAGCCCGACTTCGCGGCGAAGTCGGAGTGCGCCCTTGACAGGTGCGCAGTGGGGAGACAAACTCAGAATTTGACCAAGGCATGAAGGCCTTCCCGACTGCTTCGTATTCTGCCCGCGCATCCCGAGGCGCTCCGATCCCAAGCAAAGATGGATAGACTGCCCTCCAAGGCAGACACGTGTCAAACAGCATCACCCATCTTCTGACAAGTGTCCAGCTTCGGGATTCGAGCCGAGACGTGCCGAGCAAAAGGACGAGCATGGGCTGCATTGCCTGTGCCAGTAGCCTCATTCAAAGCTGATCTGAGGTTCTACCTGCTCCAACTACCCGCATCACTGCCAGATTGAAGTTCTGCCCAACACACCGCCACGTAGCCGTCCAGCTTCCAGGAAGACCATGCTGCGGGTGCAGTCCGGTCCGACAAAAGGTCGGCATTTGCAGCTCTTTCGCCGCTTTTGTCGGCTTATGTTTGGTCGGGACCTTGTGCCCATTAATGTAACGGGAGGGACTCGGGCTATAAAAGCCCACCATGAATTCATTGTAAAGGGTGGATGGGGAATGTACGTTAGGGAACCAATGTAACCGTGCTTACGCTTATAAATATAATTTGTATGCCCGGTTATGTTCTCGTCTTCGTTTTTTATGCTTGCCTTTCTTTATATTCATGCCTTAGGCTAACTTGTCACGGCTCGCTGATTCATTTCAGCATTTGGTGATCGGGTGCCTCTAGCATTGCTTGTTTAAAGCACCCTACGTACTTCATTAATTAAAAGGATACATAGAATGGATGTAGTAGCAGTTTCATCGGTTGTGTGTTAAGTTGCTTTGGTCCGTATCACGGTGATTGGTGCTTGCTGCCCGTCTTGTTAGTTCCTTGTAGGGAATGTATGTTAGGGAGCCATTGAAGCTGTGCGGTTAAATTCTCTACACGACACATATACCTAGCTCTGATATCTCTATGATTGCTTTCTACCCATGTTAGTGTCCGTAGGTGGTGATTGACGTGTTGCCGTACTGTTAGTTCCTTGTAGGGAATGTCCGTTAGGGAGCCGTTGTAGCCGTGCGTACCCTTGCTTAGGTATCGGAAGTATACGTTAGATTTTGCGGTTCTCGGTCGTGCTTTATATTTATAATGCGGTGAGTATTGGTGATTGCTTGGTTGCCGTCCTTGTTAGTTCCCCCCACCAACCTCCAAGTATATTTGTATATTCTTTACGTACATTTATCTCTTTCCTGCACTCTTAGCTTAAATCAGAAAACCCCCCAAAAGGAGCCGGCCTTCTCCGGAGATTGGCTCGGAAGGCATCTCTTCCTTCCGGCCTTTCATCTTTGGTGGGCGAATCTGGGCGCATTAACCCAAAATCCTTTCCTCATGGCAGATTCGTAACCAACAGTACAGTCCAGCCGGATAGAAGTCAGCATCAGCAGTTCCGCGGCTGCTTTTGTCAGCTAATGTTTGACTGGGACTTTGTGCCCATTAATGTAATGGGAGGGACTCAGGCTATAAATACCCACCACATTTCCATTGTAAGTGGTGGAAGGGGAATGTCTGTTAGGGAACCATTGTAGCTGTGCTTCTGCTTATCAATATAAAGTATATGCCTGGATCTGTTCTACTTCTTTTATTTTTTATGCTGCCTCTCTTTTGTCATATTTCTTGTGTCATGGCTTGTTGATTCGCTTCAGCATTTGGTGGCCAAGTACTCCTGGACTTCATTGATTAGAGGATACATAGAATAAATTAGGTAGCAGTTCCTTCAGTTTGTGTGTTATGTTTATGTTGTTGTCCGTAGTGGTGATTGATGCGCTGCCGTACTGTTAGTTCCTTGTAGGGAATGTCTGTTAGGGAGCCATTGTAGCTGTGCGTACAAATTCTCTGCATAACACACATACTTGGAGCTGGCATTTCTTGGTTGCTTTTTGTATTCATGTTACTGTCCGTAGTGGTGATTGATGCGCTGTCGTACTGTTAGTTCCTTGTAGGGAATGTCTGTTAGGGAGCCATTGTAGCTGTGCGTACATTTCTTTATATAAAAGGTATACTTAGATTTTGCAGTTTCTGGTTATGCTTTGTATTTATGATGCAGTAAGTAGCGGTGATTGATGTGTTGCTGTACTGTTAGTTCCCCCCACCCAACTCCAATCACATTTGTAAATTCTTTCCGCATTTTTATCTCTTTCCTACACTCTCATCTTAAACCATAAAACCCCACAGGTAGCCGGCCTTCTCCGGAGATTGGCACGGAAGGCATTCCTTCCTTCCAACTTTTCAAGCTGGTGGGCGAATCTGGGCACGTTAACACAAAATCCTTTCCTCATGGCAGATTCGTAACCAATAGTTTCCCATCTGCTTCAGAGGGATTTGATGTTTCTTTGAGCTGCTTATAAACATATTGTAGCTCACCAATGTCTTCATAGTTAGCAGCATCCCCTCTATTCACCAGATCTTCCATGAGATCTTTCAACCGGGTAAAACCAACAATCATTTGGACAGCTTGTTCTTTGGGTAGTGGCTCTTCCAGAGAATCTATCCCGGATTCATCCTGCAAATTCTCATTGATGCTTTTTTGGATTTCTTCCACGGATAACAAGCTGTGGTCCTCCATCCATAGGCATTTAAATCCAACTTGAATTATTTCCTTATTCAATTCAACAACATCCTTAATCACACCCTCAATCCTCTCGAACAATAGCCAGGCTCTTTGAAGTGCCCTGTGCTTTTTAACCACTATCCTGGCAGCAACACTGGCAAAATTCCATTCTTTATTAGGTATAGGTTTAGCAGAATCACTGATTCTGCTACCAATGTGACGATCCAAAACAGAAAACAAATGCCAAACGCACACATTTGCAGACACAAAATATAGATATGCAGTAATTTGGAATTTTTATTGCTTTTTCTTCAATACCCACAAACTGGAATACAATGATAATGATAAGATCTAACCAAATCAACACCTCTAAATGCAATAGATAGCTTACAGCAGAAATCCTAGCCAAAACAGCCTCAAATATGACTGTGGAGAGCTCCAATAGTGAGACGTTGCTGCCAATGAGAGAGATATCCTGCCTCAATGATGAATTACTGCTCCAGGACTGGGATGTTTGACCAAATGGGCCCCCTCAATCTGATGAAATAACCCTCAAGGAGGGACGTTGGCCCTCTAGGGCTGATATGGCTCAAGAAAATGCACAAAAACACCTTCACACAGGGACGTTTGTGGCTATAGGCTGCTCCACACTGATCAGACTCACAAAATATGCAGAAACCCTACTAGACTGATAGTATAGATCTCTTATACCTTCTCTTTATCACCCAAACCCTCAGGAAGAGAAATGTCCTCCTGGAAGAGAAAGATCTGGATAATGCTAGAAGTCCTCTGAAGCACAAAAGGAAAACCCTGAGTGGATTTTCACCTCAACCTCAATAGCCGGGCACCTCCCAAACTACTGGATTGGAAACCCTTGTAACTCTGAGCACCTCTCAAAAAGCCACAAGAGCGGAGAAGGGTTTTGCCCTCACTCAATTTTCATAAAATCATCAAGTCCTCCTGTCTCCTTGGGGGTCCATGTCTTTTATAGCCCCATCTTCTAATTTTGCATTATGTGGACCCCATAACTTAAGTGATAATAAAAGAAACATCCTTATGTAATGTTGCCCCATAAAAATATATTATTAATCCTCCTAACACCAAAATAATAAAAATAAACCTCCTAAGCTAGGACGTCCCACACCAAGCCAAAATTATTTATATCAAAAATATTTACATGACCCTATTATTCATAAAAGGGTCATTACAGGTCCTCCCCTCTCACATTGCTTGTCCTCAAGCAATGCAAACCTGGATGTGACAAAATATCAGCCCCTTCCCATGTAGCATCTTCCATTGGCAGGCTTTTCCATTTGATTAAGTATTCTTTGATAACTCTGCTCCTTAATTTCCTTTCCCTGGTTTCAAGAATAGTTTCAGGTTCTAGCACCAATTTTCCTTCATCATCAAGAGGGGGCAGCTCTAGAGAAGGATCAACATGCTGTCCAACAGCCTTTTTAAGGCATGAAACATGAAAAGTACTGTGTAATCTGCTGTCATGAGGAAGTTCAAGTTCATAAGCCACTTCTCCCACTCTGCGTACTACCTTGTATGGGCCATAGAAACGTGGCTTAAGCTTCTCCGCACCACTTTTCTTCAATGAGGACTGTCTATAGGGATGCAATCTGAGATAAACCATGTCCCCTACCTCAAATGAGCGTTCTGTACGCTGCTGATCAGCAAACTTCTTCTGCCTATTCTGAGCCATGTGAATGTTTTCTTTGAGAGATTTCAGAATATCTTGATGCTCCTGTATAAAATCTTTTGCCTTTGGTACCCTGCTGTCCACAATCAACAAATCAGAAAGAGAAGGAGCATTATACCCATAGAGAGCTGTGAATGGAGTCATCTTGATAGACATGTGATAAGTGGTGTTGTAGCAGTATTCCCCTAAATGCAACCACTTAATCCAAGCATTTTGGTACTCTGAAACATAGTTTCTCAAATACCCTTCCACCCATTTGTTAACTATTTATGTTTGCCCATCCGTTTGTGGATGGTAGCTGGTACTTGGAGACAAAATGGTACCACATAATTTGAACAGCTCTTGCCAAAAATGGCTCATAAATCTACTATCCCTGTCACTAACAATATTCTTGGGCAGCCCATGAAGTCTAAAGATCTCTCTAAAGAATAAATCAGCCACCTGAGCAGCTGTATATGAAATAGAGATAGCATAGAAATGTGCGTACTTGGTCAAACGGTCCACTACAACAAAAATGCAATCCTTACCCTGCACCTTTGGAAGACCAGTAATAAAATCCATGGATATGCTCTCCCATTTCTGATCAGGAATTGGTAAAGGCTGAAGCAGTCCAGCTGGCAATTTATGCTCTACCTTGTTAGCTTGGCAGGTAGTGCACTCCATAACATGAGTAAGAATATCATTTTTCAACCCCTTCCATGAGAATCTCTCACGCACTTGCCTGTATGTTTTGAAAAATCCTGGATGGCCAGCCATAGGGGCGTCATGCATGGCTGCAATAATCTTCTCTTTCAACTTGGAGTTGGGAACTAGAAAAATCCTCCCTTTGTAGTAAATCAGTCCTTCTTGCACTTTGTACCTGTCATCATTTGATTTGCCATCCAATATGCTAGAAGCCAATGTGCTTTTTGCATACTCAGCCATCAATGCCACTTTCAATTCATTAGTAATGACAGAAAGAGAAAAGAAAGAAGGATTCCTAGATAAAGCATCTGCAGCTGTATTCTTTTTCCCTTTAACAAACTCAATGTCAAAATCAAATGCTTGTAGCTTTGCAACCCACTTTTGCTGCCTCTCATTCAATTCATTTTGTTGTCCAAGGAAATATCTCAAACTGTTATGATCAGTTTTTACAATGAACTTACCACAGATGAGATATTGCTTGAATTTTGTTAATGCATGCATAATGGCAAGCATTTCCTTGTCATAGGTGTTGTACTTTGTCTCATGAGGCTTGAGCTTCCTGCTCTCAAAAGCAATAGGGTGACCCTTTTGCATGAGAATAGCTCCTATGCCCACTCCTGATGCATCACAATTTACAGTAAAAGGAAGAGAGAAATCAGGAATAATCAATACAGGGCAAGTAGTCATTGTTGTCACATTTTGCACGGGGTGCTATGTCTTCAAATTTTTGTAAGGATGCTGCTTTCCCTTCCCTCTTTCTTCTCTCCCCTTCTTCACCATGTCCCTTCTACTTTTCTACCATCAGTTTCATTTTCTCTAGCTTCTTGTCCATGTTTCTAACTGTTTCTCTGAGTGGGCAAAAATGCCCCAAAATCTTCTAAGTATTGTTGTTCGCCCGACTGCGCAGCGCAGTCGGGCTGCGCTTGCCTATCTGTGCGCACCTGGGCAGAATTGTCAGAGCTGAGCCCAGAAAAATACTAAGTGTTGAGCCGCCCGACTTCGCAGCGAAGTCGGGCTGCGCTCCTAATTTCATGCACACCTAGGCAGCATCTGATTGAACAAAGCCCAAAAAAATTCTAAGTGTTGAGCACTGCCCGACTTCGCAGCTCTAATTTCATGCACACCTGGGCAGCATCTGATTGAACAAAGCCCAAAAAAATTCTAAGTGTTGAGCACCGCCCGACTTCGCAGCGAAGTCGGGTGGTGCTCTAAAGTTAGTGCGCAGTAGGGCTGGCTTGCCTGGAGACATCAGAAAATGGCTAAGTGTTGAGCCGCCCGACTTCACAGCGAACTCGGGCTGCGCTCACCAGTTTGTGCGCACTCGGGCGGAGGATGAGAAAATGCTGCCCAGAAAATTTCTAAGGCACGAAGGCCTTCCCGACTGCGCTGCTTCCACCCTGCGCTGCCTGGCTGCGCTCCAATATCGCGCGAAGTTGGGCGAGATATAAAAGATGAGCTTTGAACGCAATTTCTTCCCCCCATCAGATGCTGACAGGTGTCCAGCCTCGAGATTCAATTTCTTCCCCCCATCAGATGCTGACAGTGTCCAGCCTCGAGATTCGATTCAAAGATGTGATAGAAGGTGTGCGAGCGTGAACTAACATATTGTACCGCATCTACCCTCATTCAAACTAACTCAAGGTTTTATCTACTGGACTGCCACGTAGCTGCCAAGTTTTCAGGTGGACCTTGCTGCAAGTACATTTCTTACCCGCAAAAGTCAACATCAGCCGCTTTTGTCAGCTTTTGCAGCTTTTGTCAGGTCTGGGATTCTGTGCCCAAAGTTGTAATCGGGGGGGCAAAATTGCGCTATAAATAGCTGCGCCATATCATTGTATAGAGGTGGATGGGAGATATATTGCTAGGAGACTTCTGTAGCTGTGTGTTTGCTTTTGAATGCAAAATATACTTGGCTTCATTGATTGTCTTCATTTTGTATGCTGCCTTCGTTAAGCATTTCTGCCTCATGTTGCTTATATTTTTTATTACTTTTATTCTGCTTATCTGGATATCTGTATTGGCAATTAAGTGTACCTGGAATGCTTAAAGTGAGGGATACATAGGATAAAGTAACATTAATGGCTTCTGTTACATATTCTGTTTAAATTGTTGTTAGTAGTGATGATTGGTTTGTTTCCGTGCTGCTTATCTTCCCCACCCGAAACAAGCATATTTATGTTTCTTTCAATAATTTGTAATCTCTTTCCTGCACTCTGAGCTAAAACCCAAATTGAGAAAACATAGGAAGCCGGCCTCCTTCGGAGATTGGCACGGAAGGCATTCCTTCCTTCCGGCCTTTCAATTTGCTGAGCGAATCTAGGGCGCATATAGATTAAAATCCTATCCTAGTGGTAGATTCGTAACCAACAGTTTCTCTGGCACGCCCGGTGGGACACAGGAGTTTCCCACCCCAAAACAGAATCGAAGCATCGGTTTTCGCTTCATTGCTATCAATTCAGAACACCTGGCGACTCTGCAGTACCTGAATATTCTCCGAGTCCGTGAGACTGGTCCAATATCGAAAGCGCCTTCATGCATACAAGAAGGTGGAGAGCAAGGAACCCAGGACAACAACCTGATCTCTACGAAATTGACATCAACGCTCCTGGAGAGCGAGTAAGGCTGGCTGACTACCAAGCTCACCAAGACAATAGGTTCGAGCACGAACCCGAAGCTGAAGCTGAAATAGAAGAAGCTGAAGTTGAAGAAGCTGAAGAATTTGAGGAGGCCGAAATCGAAGAATAGCCTACAACTTCGGACAGTATGCGATACTGATTATACTACTGATCAGCTTGAAGAAGAGGAAGAAGACATGGCTGCCCAGAACCAGCAAAATGATGATGATCTCTTCCCAGCCGTTGATTCCACAGGGCCCTTGGCTCTAGTTGGACAAGAAGTTGTTCCTCCCGCTGCCTTGAAATCCATTCCTACGTATGATGGCTCCGGGAAGACAGCGTACAAGCACATCCAAGACATTCTGGCCTTGGCTGCATTGCACTCTATCACTAATGAGAGTGTTAAGACCCGAATGTTAGCTCTCTCTTTGAGAGGAAAGCTTCTCTACTGGTGGAGATCCTTGCCCGAGGGAGCTATCACCGGATGGCCCTAGCTAGCGGGCAGACTAGTGAAGGGATGCAATGAGTCCGTTGATCCTTCCTCACCGTTGCACCAGTTTCAAAGTATCCAACGCCATCCGCAAGAGATATCGGACTTCAACGTGAGGTTTGCGAGGTCCTGGAAAAGAGTACACCCTGAGCTGCGTCCTTCTGCAGGACAAGCTGCTCACTATTACCTGAGGTCTTTTAATTCAGACATTTGTCTAATTCTTAAGATAGCCTGGGTCAACACTTTTCCCGCCTTGTATGAGGCTGCCCAGCAAGCATAATTAGACATAATTTCTATAGGCAGACTTCCTCATAGAATGCAGCCTCCCATTTATCCCGACTTCCCTCGATCACGAGTATCCGCCCGCGTCTGGTGGAACGACATCATCGTCCAATAAGTACCCCCATCAGCCGTGGAACCTAGCACCGGTTATAAACCCGTATGGTCCGCCCCAGGTCCATTATCCTAATCCGCCACGTTCGCAATATCCAGCACTCCCAGCTCCCCCTCAATACCCGGCATATTCTGCTCCTCCACCATTAGCCAAATTACCTCTGCCGGCCCGGCCGACGCCTGCTGATAATGAGATTCAAAATAAATCCTTCAGGAAGTGCGGGCTCTTGCCTCTGGTTACCATACTATCTCCAACGATATGACAATCATGAAGAAGAAGCAAGCTCAGATGGAGTTTCTTCCTAGGAGGCCATATCCTCCTCCTGCGCTGACAAAAGATCAAGCTGCTCAAGCGCAAAGGCCCCCAGCAAGGAATGCTGCCAACAATGCTCAACCAGGCACTTCTGACCATGTTAACTGGTGTTCTACTTGCAACGATCCACATGGAGAGGAGGGTTGCATGTTGCATCAGCATTATATTCAAACCCTTGCGGGCAACGCCCTGGAAGACGAAGCATACATGATCCGTGACGATGAAGGTAACTTTGCAGTCCCTGAAGAAGATCCCGTGTCTCTCTTGACCAAGGAGGGCAAAAAGCTGATTGAGGCCATCATGGCCCAGATGAAGCCGTTGAAGGTATATGCAAGAAGGGAGAAGATGCAGCCTGGTGTGCCGGCTCCTGATAAGCCGCCTTTACCTCCTACAGCCAAATAAAAGCTCCCAACGCTCAAGGCTCCCGTGGTCAAGGCTCCGGCAGCCCAACCTATAGCTGAAACAAAAGAACAAGCTCAAGAAAAGCCAAGGTACCCGTCGCTGACGAAGATACAAAGGGTTGAAGCCACACAAAATACCGAACCAAGTATGAGCCAGCAAAAGAGACAGAGGGAGCCGACATTTCGACTTACAATATAGTCGACGAGCTCAAGAAAACTCTAGCAAAAATAAGCATGTATGATGCTCTTCTACTCCCAAGACAGGTAGACCTGTTGCAGGAATCCTTGAAGAATGTGAAAGATGGAAAACCGACGCAGCCCGCTGTGTTAGCTCAGCCCTTGACAGTTTCTGCTACCGGGAAAAACAGGCCACCACCTTTCTATTTGTCTCTGCGAATGGAAGGCCACATAGTACATAATTGCAGGTTGGCCTCTGGTGCCTCCACTACTGTCATGCCAAGGGCTGTCTCCTAAGAGATTGGTATGGAATACACAAGGAGCAACCAAGGTGTGTTGCAGCTAGACGACACTCCTGTGAAGACAGTCGGAGTCATCAAGGACATCCCAATCCGTCTGCATAAAGCACTCGACATTGTGGTTATCCAAGAAGTCGTAGTGGTGGACTTGGAACCCTACTTCGGCATGTGTCTCTCTAGGGAGTTCACTGCGAAGTTGGGTGGATATTTGTCGCTAGATTATTCACATATGGAAGTGCCTTTCAAAGGAAGGAGATTGAAGATTTATAATGAGAAGCCTTCCACTTTTCTGATCGAGAAGATACCTGGGGAAGAACAACAAAATGACATGGTTCATCTGACGACTGAGGAACTGGTAGAGGTAGACTTGGCGGGGGAGACCCTGGAGCTGTTGCAAGTGGAGGATGAGTTCTCCTTACTGGACTTCAATGCCATGATTGATACCGAACAAGGTTGCTACTCCGTCACCCAGCCTGAAAGACTTGATTAGTCTTCAAATAAGGATGTTGGACCTACCCCAGAAAAGATATGGAAGTTGTACTTTGATGGTGTCCGATGCAAGAATGGCGTCGGGGCAGGTGTACTTCTGGTTTCACCATCCGGTATTCAAAAAGACTATTGTTATAGGCTGGCCTGGAGTTGCACTAACAATGCGGCAAAGTATGAAGCCTTGTGCTTGGGCTTGAGGAAGGCAGAGAGGCTTGGGATAAAACATTCGGCGAATCAGAGCTAGTGTGCAATCATATTACCAATAAGTGCGCCTCCAAGAAGCATTACTTCAAGGCGTACCGCAACCGTGTCTAGGATCTAATGGAGTCATTTGACTCTTTGAATGTCAGAGCCATATCTTGTGAAAAGAATAAGCATGCTGACATTCTGGCGTCTGTTGGAGCCAGGTAAGTCCCGGCTGATGACACTGTCCAGAAGCCGAAGCCGGTTCGTACCATTTATAGGCCTTCTATGCCTGACAAGGACACCCACTGGCAGGTGTTCAACTGTGACGAGGATATCATCACCTTTTTTATAAATGAAGCTAGTACAATTGAAGGTAGAGACCCTGATGACGAGCAATATAAGGGGTTGATACAGTTAAAAAATAATCATGTCCTGAAAGAACTGATTACCCTGGAGAGCCTCTTTGATCAGAATGATAGAGCCATATCCCGTAGGATCAAAGTAGACCCCAAGCAGTACATGGACCTGGAACTAGAACCTAGGAAGGTGATTAAGGTCGGGACAGATTGCACTGACGAGGAGTTAGAGCAGATCCAAACTCTATGCAAAGAGTACCTGTTGGTCACGAATCCGCCACGAAAGGATTTGTTGCTATTGCACCCTGGACCCGCGGACCAACATTGAAATGCCGGAAGGAAGGGATGCCTTCCGGGCCAATCTCCGGAGAAGGCCGGCTCCTTGCGGGGGTTAGTAAGATGAGAGCGCAGGAAAGAGATAAAAATGCGGAAAGAATTTACAAATGAGAGTGGAGTTGGGTGGGGGGAACTAACAGTACGGCAACCAACAATCACCAATACTTACTGCATTATAAATACAAAGCATGACTGAGAACTGCAAAATCTAAGTGTACTTCCGATACCTAAGCAGTGTACGTACAGCTACAATGGTCCCCTAGTAAACATTCTCCCTACAAGGAGAACTAACAGCACGGCAACGCATCAATCACCAGATACGGACACTAACATGAGTAGAAAGCAACCTAGAGATATCAGAGCCAGGTATATGTGTCATGCAGAGATTTTAACCGCACAGCTACAATGGTCCCCTAGCAAACATTCTCCCTACAAGGAGAACTAACAGCACGGCAACGCATCAATCACCAGATACGGACAGCAACGTAACACACAACTGATGGAACTGCTACCACATCTATTATATGAAATTTAAAAGTACACAAACAATGCTAAAGGCCCCTGATCACCAAATGCTGAAATGAATCAACGAGCCATGACACAGGGAAGCGTAAAGCATAAACATAAAGAAATAAAAGCAGCAGAACAGAACCAGGCATACAAATTATATTTATAAGCAGAAGCACGGTTACATTGGTTCCCTAACAGACATTCCCCTTCCACCACTTTACAATGAAAACGTGGTGGGTATTTATAGCCCGAGTCCCTCCCGTTACATTAATGGGCACAAAGTCCCAACCAAACATTAGCTGACAAAAGCAGCAGCGGAACTGCTGATGCTGACTTCTGTTGGGCTGGACTGTACTCTCGGCATGGTCTCCCTGAAGGTTGAACAGCCACGTGGCAGCGCGTTGGGTAGAACTTCACTTTGACAGGAATGCGGGTAGCTGAGGTAGGTGGAAACTCACATCAGCATTAAATGAGGCAGCTGGCATAAGTAGTGCGGCCCATGCTTGTCCTTTTTCTCGGCATGTCTTGGCTCAGATCCCGAAGCTGGACACTTGTCGGATGATGCTGCTTGACACGTGTCTGCCTTAAAAGGCAGTCTATCCAACTTCGCTTGGGATTAGAGCGCAATCGGGTAGCACAGGTGAAAAACAACGCAGTCGGGTTGACCTATTTCCCTACTGCGCACCGGTCAAAGGGCGCAGTCCGACTTCGCTGCGAAGTCGGGTTGCGCACCGGCACTTGCTGATTCTCACCGCTGTTCGGACCTCACCCTGGAAAGGGGGAGCAGTCCGACTTCGCTACGAAGTCGGACTTCGCCCCAGCACTTAGTCATTTTTCCTGCCAGCCTGCCAGCCTGCTACAAGGTGCGCCCAGAAAGAAGGGCGAAGTACGAACTTCGCACCAAAACTGGGCAAAGTCGGACTTCGCACCAAAACTGGGCGAAGTACGAACTTCGCACCAAAACTGGGCGAAGTTGGACCGACTTCGCACAAAATACTGGGTTTCCTGGTTCAGCCTTCCGGGGCCATAACTTTTGATCCGCCGGCCCGATCGCCTATTATAATATATCGTTGGAAAGCTTGCGAGAAGATCTGCAATAATAAAATATCCAGGGCTCATTTTGTCCATTTTATCGCCCCTGTTTATGGCCCGCAAAATCCCGAACACCTCAACATGCCCTGACACTTAGCCATTTTTCAGGGCAACTGCTGTCAATTTTGAGAAGAATGAGAATGTAGGGAAGAGAGAGAAAGGGGGAGAAGGAAGAGCAGCTCTCTTACAAAAATTGAAAACATTGCACCCCGTGCAAAATGTGACAACATTTCTGGCGGCTCGCGGGGTGTCGAGCTCGCCTCGGCCCAAAGAACCCATGCCTTCATCCATTGGGCAACAGAGTCACCCT
Source organism: Wollemia nobilis (assembly GCA_028583015.1). Taxonomy (NCBI): domain Eukaryota; kingdom Viridiplantae; phylum Streptophyta; class Pinopsida; order Araucariales; family Araucariaceae; genus Wollemia; species Wollemia nobilis. The sequence continues at coordinate 11,157,815 of JAQPPZ010016709.1, read as the reverse complement.
CGCTGCAACTGCTCTTCAGGTCCACTTCCAGCAGCTGCCTCCTCGGAACACTTAAAAAGAAAACACTGCACAGACTGAAATAAGAAAAACAACTAAAACTTTGAATAATAGCCGGATTATTTACACAAAATTTTGCGGCATTATTGCCATGCCGCCAACACAAATCTAGCTTTGGTTGCCTATCCGGTGAACCTGCAGTGTCCGGACCAGATCTGATTGTACTTCAGATGATCTTTGAAGTCCGGCTGGCCTTCCAAAGCTTGCCAGGTCGCGAACATGGTGCAACGTGGCAGATTGTGATTCATGCCGGTACCCGTACAATTGATGAACAATGTGGCAAGGAGATTTTCAGATGGGAGCCCTCTTCGGGTACCGGTTGCGGTGATGGTTGGAGCCAATACCACCACGGTGGAGACTGTAGGTGAACATTCATTTCTCCGCTTGTGAGGTCAAGGCTGCTCACCAAACCTTGATTCCTCCGGGGTGTCTTCTATTAGCTAAAAAAAAGGGCGCCTGCGATCAAGAAATCTGGATCTTCAGCTCAGTCGGAGTCGCCAGGTGATTTTGCCAGATGAAGTAAGCCAAAGATTCACCAACTCGGGCTTCCTTAAAATATGGAGACTGATCGTCTCACCTCACTGATTCGTCTATGCGAGCTTGGTAATCAGCCAGCCTAACGCGCTCGCCTGGAGCGTTGGTATTAATTTCGTAAAGTCAGGCTGGTTTCCCGGGTTCCTCGCTCGCCACCTTCTCGTTTGAATGAAGGCGTCAGGACCGGTCTTTCGGACTCAGAGAATATGAACGTGTAGAGTCGCCAGGTGCTCTGATTTTGAACAGCAATGAAGCGAGCACCAGTGCTTCGATTCTGTTTGGGGGTGAGAAACCTCCCTGTCCCACCGAGCATTCGGAAAGAAACTGTCAGCCCGAGTGAGGAGGAGCTTAAGATCTTCCAAATGCGAGACAAAGCGTCCCACCGGGCGTGCCAAAAACTGTTGGTCACGAATCCGCCACGAGGAAAGGATTTGTCGCTATTGCACCCTGGACCCGCGGACCAACATTGAAAGGCCGGAAGGAAGGGATGCCTTCCGGGCCAATCTCCGGAGAAGGCCGGCTCCTTGCGGGGGTTAGTAAGATGAGAGTGCAGGAAAGAGATAAAAATGCGGAAAGAATTTACAAATGAGAGTGGAGTTGGGTGGGGGGAACTAACAGTACGGCAACCAGCAATCACCAATACTTACTGCATTATAAATACAAAGCATGACTGAGAACTGCAAAATCTAAGTGTACTTTCGATACCTAAGCAGTGTACGCACAGCTACAATGGTCCCCTAGCAAACATTCTCCCTACAAGGAGAACTAACAGCACGGCAACGCATCAATCACCAGATACGGACACTAACATGAGTAGAAAGCAACCTAGAGATATCAGAGCCAGGTATATGTGTCATGCAGAGATTTTAACCGCACAGCTACAATGGTCCCCTAGCAAACATTCTCCCTACAAGGAGAACTAACAGCACGACAACGCATCAATCACCAGATACGGACAGCAACGTAACACACAACTGATGGAACTGCTACCACATCTATTATATGAAATTTAAAAGTACACAAACAATGCTAAAGGCCCCTGATCACCAAATGCTGAAATGAATCAACGAGCCATGACACAGGGAAGCGTAAAGCATAAACATAAAGAAATAAAAGCAGCAGAACGGAACCGGGCATACAAATTATATTTATAAGCAGAAGCACGGTTACATTGGTTCCCTAACAGACATTCCCCTTCCACCACCTTACAATGAAAACGTGGTGGGTATTTATAGCCCGAGTCCCTCCCGTTACATTAATGGGCACAAAGTCCCGATCAAACATTAGCTGACAAAAGCAGCCGCGGAACTGCTGATGCTGACTTCTGTCGGGCTGGACTGTACTCTCGGCATGGTCTCCCTGAAGGTTGAACAGCCATGTGGCAGCGCGTTGGGTAGAACTTCACTTTGACAGGAATGCGGGTAGCTGAGGTAGGTGGAAACTCACATCAACATCAAATGAGGCAGCTGGCATAAGTAGTGCGGCCCATGCTTGTCCTTTTTCTCGGCATGTCTTGGCTCAGATCCCGAAGCTGGACACTTGTCGGATGATGCTGCTTGACACGTGTCTGCCTTAAAAGGCAATCTATCCAACTTCGCTCGGGATTAGAGCGCAATCGGGTAGCACAGGTGAAAAACAACGCGATCGGGTTGACCTATTTCCCTACTGCGCACCGGTCAAAGGGCGCAGTCCGACTTCGCTGCGAAGTCGGGTTGCGCACCGGCACTTGCTGATTCTCACTGCTGTTCGGACTTCGCCCTGGAAAGGGGGAGCAGTCTGACTTCGCTGCGAAGTCGGACTTCGCCCCAGCACTTAGTTATTTTTCCTGCCCGACTGCCGACACTGCTACAAGGTGCGCCCAAGAAGAAGGGCGAAGTACGAACTTCGCACCAAAACTGGGCGAAGTCGGACTTCGCACCAAAACTGGGCGAAGTACGAACTTCGCACCAAAACTGGGCGAAGTCGGACCGACTTCGCACAAAAAATTGGGTTTCCTGGTTCAGCTTCCCGGGGCCATAACTTTTGATCCGCTGACCCGATCGCCTATTATAATATATCGTTGGAAAGCTTGCGAGAAGATCTGCAATAATAAAATATCCAGGGATCATTTTGTCCATTTTATCACCCCTATTTATGGCCCGCAAAATCCCGAACACCTCAGCATGCCCTGACACTTAGCCATTTTTCAGGGCAACTGCTGTCAATTTTGAGAAGAATGAGAATGTAGGGAAGAGAGAGAAAGGGGGAGAAGGAAGAGCAGCTCTCTTACAAAAATTGAAAACATTTCACCCCGTGCAAAATGTGACAACGAGTACCTCGATATTGTATCCTGGTGCTACCAAGACTTGAAGGGGTACGACGGAGAGATGATCTAGCATACTATAGAACTGGAAGATAATGCGAAGCCTTTCAGGTAGAAGCAAAGGGCGGTGAACCCAAAAATCGAAGCCATGATGAAAGCGGAGCTCTTGAATATGCTGGAGGCCAAAATCATCTATCCCATCAAGCATTCTTCTTGGGTCGCAAATCTGGTCCCCGTGAGGAAAAAGAATGGAGACATCCGTCTCTCGTGTGGATTTCGAAACCTCAATCGGGCTTCATCGAAGGATCATTACCCGCTCCTCCAAATTGATCAAATCCTTCACGTGGTCGCAGGAGCTAAGAAATTTTCTCTCTTAGATGGTTTCTCTAGCTATAACCAAATCTGGGTGAAAGACGAAGACCAACACAAGACGGCGTTCACCACCAAATGGGGAACGTTTGCATATCAGCGTATGCCTTTCGGTCTTTCCAATGTCGTGGCTACATTTCAAAGTGCTATGGACTTGGCATTCCGAGAGCTGCTCAACAAGATCATTGTCATCTACTTGGATGACATGACTGTGTTTTCACACAAGAGAGAGGACCATGCCTCCCACTTGCGGCAAGTATTTGAGAGATGTCGTGAATTCGGCATTTCCATCAACCCGAAGAAATCAGTCTTCGCGGTGAAGGAAGGCAAACTGCTAGGCCATTAAATTTTTGAAAAAGGCCTTGCAATTGATCCTGATAGAGCGGAGGCTCTTCTTCCCTTGTCCATCCCAGTCGATAAAAAGGGGCTACAATCATTTTTTGGCCAAATCAACTTCATAAGGAAGTTTGTGCCAAACTTTGCACAAGTAATTAAGCCCATGGCTGAGCTCCTGAAAAAAGATGCTGAATTTGTATGAATTGACGAGAGGAAGCAAGTCGTTGAAGAAATCAAGGCCAGAATCGCCCAGGCTCTAGTGTTAATAAATCCGAACTACTCAAAGGATTTCATCCTGTACGCAGTGGGAGAGCCCAAAAGCTACGCTGCAGTTCTAACTCAGAAGGGAGATGATGGCGAGGAACGCCCCATAGCATTTCTAAGCCAGGTGATTCAGCCGCTCGAAGAAAGATACAATTTTATTGAGCGGCAAGTGCACGCGGTTATGAGATCCCTGATAAAGTTCAAGCACTTTGTCTCCCAGAGCCGGATAACTATCTTCGTGATACACCCGGACGTCAGAAATTTCATCATCCAAGGGGAGTCGGGTCACAAGAGGGTAGGATGGATTGCCAAGATACAAGAGTTTGACATAGAGGTACGGCCAACAAAGCTAATTCGAGGTCGGGCTCTATGCCAAGAATTGGCCCGGAGCGCTGCAGCCGAAATCTCTGCCTGCCAGTGGGAGAATCCAGATACGAGAGGCCAACCTTTCCAACTCCTTATCAAAGGAGAATGATTGGACAAATGATCTAGTGTGGTACTTCAACACAGGGAGATTTCCAAATCATCTCAACGCCTCACAGAGAAGGAGATTTAGGCTGAATGCCTTGAAGTATGTACTGCGCCCCGAGGGTCTGTATTTTAGAAATATTGATGGCATCCTGTTGCGGTGCGTCAAGGAATCAGACAAGCCAAAGGTTCTCGGAGAGTTTCACTCTGGGATGCCCAGAGGACATCATTCAGGAAGGCCTACAGCCTTAAAAATTATCAGAGTCGGCTATTATTGGCCCACCCTCTTCACAGAAACGCATGCAGTCTGTATAAAATGCGAAAAATGCTATAGGTTCGCCGACAGAAATAGGAAGGCACCCTAGCCCCTCCAGCCAATTCAAGCCGAGGCTTCGTTTCAGCAGTGGGGCCTGGACTTCATTGGGACAATAATGCCCAACTCTTCGGCAGGGCATAAGTTCATCCTAACAGCCACAGATTACTTTACCCATGGGCTGAGGCATCACCTACAATAACGCCCAACTCTTCTGAATTTAGAAATTCTCTCATTGGGTGTCTTGAGAGCCTCATTACCCATTTCGGGATTCCAAAGGTAATTGTCACAGATAATGGTCTAGGATTTGCAGGCGCGGTACTCATTGAGTTTACCAGAAAGTATGGCATTTACCACAAGATGTCTTCAAATTACTATCCGTAGGGAAACGGCCTGGCCGAGTCTACCAATAAAAATCTCTTGAAAATCATAAAGAAGACCGTGGAAAGGAATAAGAGGTCGTGGCACCCGCTTCCGGGACGCAGTGTTATGGGCGGACCGTATATCTTTCAAAAAATCCATCAAGACGTCCCCCTACGCGCTTGTATACGGCAAGGAGGCTGTCCTGCCCACCCACATAGAAATGCCTGCACTTTGGTTGTTAGAAGATGAGGAAGGTAGGGACCTCGTGGATGCCCGACTTTGTCAGCTGTTGCAGCTAGAAGAGGAAATGGAGAAGGCATATCAGGCCTTTACTAAGCACGCCGAAACGACTCAGAGCTGGTTTGCAAAGGGGACCACTACCCAAGTTTTCAAAATCGGGTACTTAGTGCTCAAATGGGATTCACTTAAGGTGAAGCCGGGCAATCACGACAAGTTTGATGCCTTCTTGGAAGGCCCCTACCAAATCGCCCGGGTAAACCAGTTCAATGCATTCGTGCTCAGAGACATGGAGGGACAGCTCCTCCCGATCCCTGTTAACGACTTTCACCTGAAAGCCTATCACCACTGAAGGTTGTCAAAGGTCCTACCTTGTACATTTTTTTTTTTATTTCCTGCAGTTCAGTTTATTTCAGAATGTAAATATTGCTTTCAGTCATTTAGTTTTCCGCTTTTAATTCAAAAGAAAGCCAAGTGTTCCAAAAAAGAAGCAAGTGCATGGCAGTTCGAGGAGTGACCAAGGCAGGAAAATCGCCCGACTTCGCAGCGAATTCGGGCTTCGCCCTTAATTTTGTGCGATGCCGGGAAGTTAAGGAGCAAAGGCAATCAAGAAAAACTCAGAAGATTTTCTAAGTGTTGGGGGCGCCGCCCGACTTTGCAGCGAAGTCGGGCTGCGCGCCCTTTCTTGAGCGCAGCCGGATGGGGAAAAAGAAAAAAGATGGAAAAATTGGCTAAGTGTCCCTGCCAACTGCGCAAATTTTCCCACCGCAGTCGGGCTGCACACTCAAAGTTTTGCGCACTCCGACGAGCGCATCCCAGAAGCAAGGCGCATGATGAAATTTTTCTAAGTATAGGCCTCCCGAGGGAGCACCCTTCATAGCGCGAAGTTGGGCTAGGCTCAATTTTTTGAGCGCACTCGGTCGGGGCAGTTCAAAAGCACAGAGCTCTCCCTCAGCTTAGTGCCTCGAGGTATGTGCCCAGATGGCAGCGGTGACGTCATTAAAAGCACAGAGTTCGAAGATTTTAAGGAATAATTGCGCGAATTTCAAAGCAGATGTCATTAATGAGAGAGCGCACAAGGGGCCAACCGCGTACGAGTTGCGCTTTTCAATAGAAGATCCCACGCGCGGCCGCCAAAGAATAACGGCGCTTTTTACCTACTTCGGGCGAATGACTTTAAATTCCCCCTCATGCCATTAATGCTGTTTTTCCGTTCTTAGAAAAGGGCCCTTACTTACTCAGAACGCTAGAATTACCAGTGTAAATCTGAGCTGCGCAGTGAAAGAAGAAGAAGTGCGAAATTAAGCTCAGTACCAGCTGTAATTTCCGTCTCCAGCACCATGAGTGAAGGGCCGAGAGTAGACAAGCGGAAGGCGCCCATCAACCGCCTGGCCGAATACAGGGATGGCGAGCACTCCATTAGTCTCACAAAGATGTGTCCCAATATCGCGAAGTGGGCAGACAAAGTCTCGTCCTCGCACCACCTCGGGGCCGCCTATAAATCGAACCTTTATTGGTTCTTGTGCCCTCCTGTTCACCACTGCCCGGAGCTAGTCGAGTCAATTGCGACATATTACAAACCAGCCACCCGGTAGGTCTGCGACTGCCAAGGAAGGGTGTTGTTTACCCTCTTTAAGGAAAGCGTGCAGCCAACCTTCGCCCCGGGGCTCGAATACGACCCAAATGCCATCATCAGAAAGATTAATTTGGAATAACAGGCGGGCAGGTTCAGCCAGGGCAGAAGGATGAGAGAATTTCTAAATTTAGAGCTGAAGTACCCACTGCCATCTGCAAGCTTGCCGTCTGGTCCTATACCCCTGGAAAGATTTGAGAACAAGTATATCTACATTATCCTTGCATGGATTCTTGGCTGCAGCACAGACGCAGTAGTCCACCCGTACCAGCTGGCACTCGCAGAGTGTATCTTGCATGGGGAGTTCTATGACTCCACTGCCCAGAGAAGCGGAAGGCGCCCAATATTTTTTGATTAGGCAGACTCGATGGCATACGCCATCCATTCAAACCTGGTTAAGATATAGCAGAAGTAGACAATTGAATTCCGGCACTGCTCATTCCTTGTATGGTTGTGCCTGTACCATATGCATTACCGAATAAAGGTGCCCGGGCTTAAGAAAGTAGATGAGAAGGGCGCACCGCTGCCCGTATACAAGTGGACAAAGCTGCTGTATAGAAGGGGGTCCTATTATGATTTTAATTTCAAGTTCTTGGGTATGACCCTCGTACTGTTCAATGGCAAGGCGTCTCGCCCTCCCCATGTTATGATGAAGTACCTGACGAGGAACAAATTCGGGGACACTTTCTGGTTGACCCAGGGCGTCGTCATCAAAATCTACGAGTTCAAAGGGAAGCCATTCTTGCTGCCCTATTTTTGTACCGAGCACCATTTTGGCATGGAGGCAGTGCGGCAGATGGACTGCGTCGAAGAGGAATTCGGCTAGGGAAAAAAGAGGGGCCATATTTTCACATATCCTTTTATCTAGGGAAACATTGAGGTCAACGAAATTGGGCAGCATGTCTACCTAGAGCAGACCCTCCTCAACTTGGGCCTGATACAATTACCACAGCGCTGGAAATACGACCCGATTGGGGTCAGAGGAAAGTTTGTGCATGTTTGCCCGCGAGCAGAGATCATGGAAGAGAGGTGCAATAAGACAGGGGCAGACCTGGAATGGCACATTGAACGAATGCAGTCGTGGCCGCCATGGCATGACTTCTACTGTGTAGAGGTGGATTACGATCTAGAGCATAACGACGATCACAAGCTAGATTTGACCGGTTTCAGAAAATTCCTCACAAAAGTGGTGTCCCTCGGTTGGGAAAAGGACAAAATAATTGAATGCTGGAAGATGAAGTGTCGCACGCGACACAATAAATCGGACAAAAAGATGCTGGCCATAGATGATGATTTTTCGGCCTTATACGATAAATACGCCAACAAGTGGGAGTCGTTCGCATTTCGAGATTGCGTTTCCCTAGGCTCCAGGAAAAGATATAAAAGGAAGCCCCCTCCACAGCATTTGCCCATTCGAAAGCCATCCGGAAGCAAGGCGCCAAAAGGCAGTCAGGTGGGCCCAATGTTGTCTCCGGCGCCCGAAATGCGATCAAGAAATCTAGGGCGCCTGCGATCAAGAAATCTGGATCTTCAGCTCAGTCGGAGTCGCCAGGTGATTTTGCCAGATGAAGGCAAGCCAAAGATTCACCAACTCGGGCTTCCTTAAAATATGGAGACTGATCGTCTCACCTCACTGATTCGTCTATGCGAGCTTGGTAATCAGCCAGCCTAACGCGCTCGCCTGGAGCGTTGGTATTAATTTCGTAAAGTCAGGCTGGTTTCCCGGGTTCCTCGCTCGCCACCTTCTCGTTTGAATGAAGGCGTCAAGACCGGTCTTTCGGACTCAGAGAATATGAACGTGCAGAGTCGCCAGGTGCTCTGATTTTGAACAGCAATGAAGCGAGCACCAGTGCTTCGATTCTGTTTGGGGGTGAGAAACCTCCCTGTCCCACCGAGCATTCGGAAAGAAACTGTCAGCCCGAGTGAGGACGAGCTTGAGATCTTCCAAATGCGAGACAAAGCGTCCCACCGGGCGTGCCAAAAACTGTTGGTCACGAATCCGCCACGAGGAAAGGATTTGCTGCTATTGCGCCCTGGACCCGCGGACCAACATTGAAAGGCCGAAAGGAAGGGATGCCTTCCGGGCCAATCTCCGGAGAAGGCCGGCTCCTTGCAGGGGTTAGTAAGATGAGAGTGCAGGAAAGAGATAAAAATGCGGAAAGAATTTACAAATGAGAGTGGAGTTGGGTGGGGGGAACTAACAGTACGGCAACCAACAATCATCAATACTTACTGCATTATAAATACAAAGCATGACTGACAACTGCAAAATCTAAGTGTACTTCCGATACCTAAGCAGTGTACGTACAGCTACAATGGTCCCCTAGCAAACATTCTCCCTACAAGGAGAACTAACAGCACGGCAACGCATCAATCACCAGATACGGACACTAACATGAGTAGAAAGCAACCTAGAGATATCAGAGCCGGTATATGTGTCATGCGAGAGATTTTAACCGCACAGCTACAATGGTCCCCTAGCAAACATTCTCCCTACAAGGAGAACTAACAGCACGGCAACGCATCAATCACCAGATACGGACAGCAACGTAACACACAACTGATGGAACTGCTACCACATCTATTATATGAAATTTAAAAGTACACAAACAATGCTAAAGGCCCCTGATCACCAAATGCTGAAATGAATCAACGAGCCATGACACAGGGAAGCGTAAAGCATAAACATAAAGAAATAAAAGCAGCAGAACAGAACCAGGCATACAAATTATATTTATAAGCAGAAGCACGGTTACATTGGTTCCCTAACAGACATTCCCCTTCCACCACTTTACAATGAAAACGTGGTGGGTATTTATAGCCCGAGTCCCTCCCGTTACATTAATGGGCACAAAGTCCCAGTCAAACATTAGCTGACAAAAGCAGCCGCGGAACTGCTGATGCTGACTTCTGTCGGGCTGGACTGTACTCTCGGCATGGTCTCCCTGAAGGTTGAACAGCCATGTGGCAGCGCGTTGGGTAGAACTTCACATTGACAGGAATGCGGGTAGCTGAGGTAGGTGGAAACTCACATCAACATCAAATGAGGCAGCTGGCATAAGTAGTGCGGCCCATGCTTGTCCTTTTCTCGGCATGTCTTGGCTCGGATCCCGAGTCGGACACTTGTCGGATGATGCTTGCTTGACACGTGTCTGCCTTAAAAGGCAGTCTATCCAACTTCGCTCGGGATTAGAGCGCAATCGGGTAGCACAGGTGAAAAACAGCGCAGTCGGGTTGACCTATTTCCCTACTGCGCACCGGTCAAAGGGCGCAATCCGACTTCGCTGCGAAGTCGGGTTGCGCACCGGCACTTGCTAATTCTCACTGCTGTTCGGATCTCGCCCTGGAAAGGGGGAGCAGTCCGACTTCGCTGCGAAGTCGGACTTCTCCCCAGCACTTAGTCATTTTTCCTGCCAGCCTGCCAGCCTGCTACAAGGTGCGCCCAGAAAGAAGGGCGAAGTACGAACTTCGCACCAAAACTGGGCGAAGTACGAACTTCGCACCAAAACTGGGCGAAGTCGGACTTCGCACCAAAACTGGGCGAAGTCGGACTTCGCACCAAAACTGGGCGAAGTACGAACTTCGCACCAAAACTGGGCGAAGTCGGACCGACTTCGCACAAAAAACTGGGTTTCCTGGTTCAGCTTCCCGGGGCCATAACTTTTGATCTGCTGACCCGATCGCCTATTATAATATATCGTTGGAAAGCTTGCGAGAAGATCTGCAATAATAAAATATCCAGGGCTCATTTTGTCCATTTTATCACCCCTGTTTATGGCCCGCAAAATCCCGAACACCTCAGCATGCCCTGACACTTAGCCATTTTTCAGGGCAACTGCTGTCAATTTTGAGAAGAATGAGAATGTAGGGAAGAGAGAGAAAGGGGGAGAAGGAAGAGCAGCTCTCTTACAAAAATTGAAAACATTGCACCCCGTGCAAAATGTGACAACAGTACCCTGATATTGTATCCTGGTGCTACCAAGACGTGAAGGGGTACGACAGAGAGATGATCTAGCATACTATAGAACTGGAAGATAATGCGAAGCCTTTCAGGTAGAAGCAAAGGGCGGTGAACCCAAAATTCGAAGCCATGATGAAAGCGGAGCTCTTGAATATGCTGGAGGCCAAAATCATCTATCCCATCAAGCATTCTTCTTGGGTCGCAAATCTGGTCCCCGTGAGGAAAAAGAATGGAGACATCCGTCTCTGTGTGGATTTCAGAAACCTCAATCAGGCTTCACTGAAGGATCATTACCCGCTCCTCCAAATTGATCAAATCCTTCACGTGGTCGCAGGAGCTAAGATATTTTCTCTCTTAGATGGTTTCTCTAGCTATAACCAAATCTGGGTGAAAGACGAAGACCAACACAAGACGGCGTTCACCACCAAATGGGGAACGTTTGCATATCAGCGTATGCCTTTCGGTCTTTCCAATGTCGTGGCTACATTTCAAAGTGCTATGGACTTGGCATTCCGAGAGCTTCTCAACAAGATCATTGTCATCTACTTGGATGACATGACTGTGTTTTCACACAAGAGAGAGGACCATGCCTCCCACTTGCGGCAAGTATTTGAGAGATGTCGTGAATTGGGCATTTCCATCAACCCGAAGAAATCAGTCTTCGCGGTGAAGGAAGGCAAACTGCTGGGCCATTAAATTTTTGAAAAAGGCCTTGCAATTGATCCTGATAGAGCGGAGGCTCTTCTTCGCTTGTCCATCCCAGTCGATAAAAAGGGGCTACAATCATTTTTTGGCCAAATCAACTTCATAAGGAAGTTTGTGCCAAACTTTGCACAAGTAATTAAGCCCATGGCTGAGCTCCTGAAAAAAGATGCTGAATTTGTATGAATTGACGAGAGGAAGCAAGTCGTTGAAGAAATCAAGGCCAGAATCGCCCAGGCTCTAGTGTTAATAAATCCGAACTACTCAAAGGATTTCATCCTGTACGCAGTGGGAGAGCCCAAAAGCTACGCTGCAGTTCTAACTCGAAGGGAGATGATGGCGAGGAGCGCCCCATAGCATTTCTAAGCCAGGTGATTCAGCCGCTCGAAGAAAGATACAATTTTATTGAGCGGCAAGTGCACGCAGTTATGAGATCCTTGAGAAAGTTCAAGCACTTTGTCTCCCAGAGCCGGATAACTATCTTCGTGATACACCTAGACGTCAAAAATTTCATCATCCAAGGGGAGCCGGGTCACAAGAGGGCAGGATGGATTGCCAAGATACAAGAGTTTGACATAGAGGTACGGCCAACAAAGCTAATCCGAGGTCGGGCTCTATGCCAAGAATTGGCCCGGAGCGCTGCAGCCGAAATCTCTGCTTGCCAGTGGGAGAATCCAGTAACAGAGGCCAACCTTTCCAACTCCTTATCAGAGGAGAATGATTGGACAAATGATCTAGTGTGGTACTTCAACACAGGGAGATGTCCAAATCATCTCAACGCCTCACAGAGAAGGAGATTTAGGCTGAATGCCTTGAAGTATGTACTTGCGCCCGAGGGGCTGTATTTTAGAAATATTGATGGCATCTTGTTGCGGTGCGTCAAGGAATCAGACAAGCCAAAGGTTCTCGGAGAGTTTCACTCTGGGATGCTGGAGGACATCATTCAGGAAGGCCTACGACCTTAAAAATTATTAGAGCCGGCTATTATTGGCCCACCCTCTTCACGAAACGCATGCAGTGCCGTATAAAATGCGAAAAATGCTACAGGTTCGCCGACAGAAATAGGAAGGCACCCTAGCCCCTCCAGCCAATTCAAGCCGAGGCTTCGTTTCAGCAGTGGGGCCTGGACTTCATTGGGACAATAACGCCCAACTCTTTGGCAGGGCATAAGTTCATCCTAACAGCCACAGATTACTTTACCCATGGGCTGAGGCATCACCTACAATAACGCCCAACTCTTCTGAATTTAGAAATTCTCTCATTGGGTTCCTTGAGAGCCTCATTACCCATTTCGGGATTCCAAAGGTAATCGTCACAGATAATGGTCCAGGATTTGCAGGCGCGGTACTCACTGAGTTTACCAGCAAGTATGGCATTTACCACAAGATGTCTTCAAATTACTATCCGTAGGGAAACGGCCTGGCCGAGTCCACCAATAAAAACCTCTTGAAAATCATAAAGAAGACTGTGGAAAGGAATAAGAGGTCGTGGCACCTGCTTCTGGACCGAGCGTTATGGGCGGACCGTATATCTTTCAAAAAATCCATCAAGACGTCCCCCTACGCGCTTGTATACGGCAAGGAGGCTGTCCTGCCCACCCACATAGAAATGCCTGCACTCTGGTTGTTAGAAGATGAGAAAGGTGATAGGGACCCCGTGGATGCCCGACTTTGTCAGCTGTTGCAGCTAGAAGAGGAAAGGGAGAAGGCATATCAGGCCTTTACTAAGCACGCCAAAACGACTCAGAGCTGGTTTGCAAAGGGGACCACTACCCGAGTTTTCAAAATCGGGGACTTAGTGCTCAAATGGGATTCACTTAAGGCGAAGCCGGGCAATCACGACAAGTTTGATGCCTTCTTGGAAGGCCCCTACCAAATCGCCCGGGTAAACCAGTTCAATGCATTCGTGCTCAGAGACATGGAGGGACAGCTCCTCCCGATCCCTGTTAACGACTTTCACCTGAAAGCCTATCACCACTGAAGGTTGTCAAAGGTCCTACCTTGTACATATTTTTTATTTCCTGCAGTTCAGTTTATTTCAGAATGTAAATATTGCTTTCAGTCATTTAGTTTTCCGCTTTTAATTCAAAAGAAATCCAAGTGTTCCAGAAAAGAAGCAAGTGCATGGCAGTTCGAGGACTGACCAAGGCAGGAAAATCGCCCGACTTCGCAGCGAAGTCGGGCTTCGCCCTTAATTTTGTGCGACGCCGGGAGGTTAAGGAGCAAAGGCAAGCAAGAAGAACTCAGAAAATTTTCTAAGTGCTGGGGACGCCGCCCGACTTCGCAGCGAAGTCGGGCTGCGCGCCCTTTCTTGAGCGCAGCCGGACGGGAACAAAGAAAAAAGATAAAAAATCGGCTAAGTGTCCCCACCCGACTGCGCAAATTTTCCCAGCGCAGTCGGGCTGCGCACTCAAAGTTTTGCGCACTCCGACGGGCGCATCCCAGAAGCAAGGCGCATGATGAAATTTTTCTAAGTATAGGCCTCCCGAGGGCGCACCTTTCATAGCGCGAAGTTGGGCTGCGCTCATTTTTTGAGCGCACTCGGTCGGGGCAGTTCAAAAGGGCAGAGCGCTCCCTCAGTTTAGTGCCTCGAGGTGTGTGCCCAGATGGCGGCGGTGACGTCATTAAAAGCACGAAGTTCGAAGATTTTAAGGAATGATTGCGTGAATTTCAAAGCGGATGTCATTAATGAGAGAGCGCACAAGGGGCCAACCGCGTACGAGTTGCGCTTTTCAATAGAAGATCCCACGCGCGGCCGCCGAGGAATAACGGCGCTTTTTACCTACTTCGGACAAATAACTTTAAATCCCCCCTCGCGCCATTAATGCTCTTTTTCCCATTCTTAGAAAAGGGCCCTTACTCAGAACGCCAGAATTACCAGTGTAAATCCGAGCTGCGCAGTGAAAAAAGAAGTGCGAAATTAAGCTCAGTAACAGCTGTAATTTCCGTCTCCAGCACCATGAGTGAAGGGCCGAGAGTAGACAAGGGGAAGGCGCCCGGGTGGTCATCGCCCATCAACCGCCTGGCCGAATACAGGGATGGCGAGTACTCCATCAGTCTCACAAAGCTGCGTCCCAATATCGCGAAGTGGGCAGACAAGGTCTCGTCCTCGCACCACCTCGGGGCCGCCTATAAATCGAACCTTTACTGGTTCTTGTGCCCTCCTGTTCACCACTGCCCGGAGCTGGTCGAGTCAATTGCGACGTATTACAAACCAGCCACCCGGCAGGTCTGCGACTGCCAAGGAAGGGTGTTGTTTACCCTCTTTAAGGAAAGCGTACAGCCAGCCTTCGCCCCGGGGCTCGAATACGACCCAAATGCCATCATCAGAAAGATTAATTTGGAAGAGCAGGCGGGCAGGTTCAGCCAGGGCAGAAGGATGAGAGAATTTCTAAATTCAGAGCTGAAGTACCCACTGCCATCTGCAAGCTTGCCGTCTGGTCCTATACCCCTGGAAAAATTTGAGAACAAGTATATCTACATTATCCTTGCATGGGTTCTTGGCTGCGGCACAGACGCAGTAGTCCACCCGTACCAGCTGGCACTCGCAGAGTGTATCTTGCATGGGGAGTTCTATGACCCCACTGCCCAGAGAAGCGGAAGGCGCCCAATATTTTTTGATTGGGCAGACTGGGTGGCGTACGCCATCCATTCGAACCTGGTTAAGATACAGCAAAAGCAGACAACCGAATTCCGGCACTGCTCATTCCTTGTATGGTTGTGCCTGTACCATACGCATTACCGAATAAAGGTGCCCGGGCTTAAGAAAGTAGATGAGAAGGGCGCACCGCTGCCTGTATACGAGTGGACGGAGCTGCTGTATAGAAGGGGGTCCTATTATGATTTTAATTTCAAATTCTTGGGTATGACCCTGGCACTTTTCAATGGCAAGGCGACCCGCCCTCCCCATGTTATGACGAAGTACCTGACGAGGAACAAATTCGGGGACACTTTCCGGTTGACCCAGGGCGTCGTCATCAGAATCTACGGGTTCAAAGGGAAGCCGTTCTTGCTGCCCTATTTTTGTACCGAGCACCATTTCGGCATGGAGGCAGCGCGGCAGATGGACTGCGTCGAAGAGGAATTCGGCCAAGGAAAAAAGAGGGGCCATATTTTCAAATATCCTTTTACCTGGGGAAACATTGAGGTCCACGAAATTGGGCAGCATGTCTACCTAGAGCAGACCCTCCTCAACTTGGGCCTGATACAATTACCACAGCGTTGGAAATACGACCCGATTGGGGTCAGAGGAAAGTTCGTGCATGTTTGCCCGCGAGCAGAGATCATGGAAGAGAGGTGCAATAAGACAGGGGCAGACCTGGAGTGGCACATTGAACGAATGCAGTCGTGGCCGCCATGGCATGACTTCTACTGTGTAGAGGTGGATTACGATCTAGAGCATAACGACGATCACAAGCTAGATTCGGCCGGTTTCAGAAAATTCCTCACAAAGGTGGCGCCCCTCGGTTGGGAAAAGGACAAAATAATTGAATGCTGGAAGATGAGGTGTCGCACGCGACACGATAAATCAGACAAAAAGACGCTGGCCATAGATGATGAGTTTTCGGCCTTATACGATAAATATGCCGGCAAGTGGGAGCCGTTCGCATTTCGAGATTGCGTTCCCCTAGTCGCCAGGAAAAGATATAAAAGGAAGCCCCCTCCACAACATTTGCCCATTCGAAAGCCATCCGGCAGCAAGGCGCCAAAAGGCAGTCAGGTGGGCCCAATGTTGTCTCCAGCGCCCGAAAAGTCGCCTTAGACAGAGAAGGAGCCAGAAGGGTCAACCGGCGAGGCAGCAGTAGCGGGCACCCCTCCGACAAGGCCCAAGTACAAGTTTACCGTGGGCGCCTCGGTACCTGACGCACCAACCGTCTCTGCCTCTACCGAACAAACCGCCGCTCCGAGAGAAAAGAAAAGAAAAAGGGGCGAGAAGACCAAAATAAAGCGGCCAAAAAAGGAGGTTGCACAGCAGATAGTGGCGGCCCCACGGACAGGAGCGGTTGCACCCGAAATAATCTCTCTAGATAGTCCAGAAAAGAAGCAGAAGTCTGGGCAGCAGGCGTCATCCAAGCACCGGCTCAGGCGGAGCACGCAGGTACGTCCTCTTCCCTTGTATCACAAACCCCAACTAGCCCTGCTATCACGCCCTCCTCTTCTGCATCAGGGCACGCCTTAGTCGCCTCATCCATATCGCCTATCACCCAGTCCCTCCACAGCCCCCATTCCTTTGGACGTTTTGCCCAGGACCCTAACGTTTTTCAAACCCTGGGTCAAACCCTAAGTCTCTCACCCGCGGCCAGCACTGAAGCTGTATCCACATCACCGCGCCGCTCACCCGCCGCTGACGCCGCATTCAAAACCCCATCTCCACCTCCTACGCAGCCGCCCGTCTCCCCTAGGTCCCGGTCGCCCTCAAAAGCGGCCTTATCTTCTGGAATATCTCCTGCCTCGTTGTTTTTAGGGAGGATGCCGCAGCAGGATTTGGCCTCGGCATACCCTATGTTGGCAGAGCTGGACCTAATGGAGGAACAACTGCAAGTTACAGACGACCAGCCTCTAGCCTCAAAGGCAGCAGGGTGTTCTGCCTCTTTCCTCCAGGGCGTAAAGAAAAGAAGAGCCGAGGAGATAGCCATTCCTATGAAGCGCACCAAGTTTGACTTGGACAAGAGGGTGCTCCGAACGGAGAAGTTAATCCCAAAGGTCAAGAAGCCCCTCCGGGAGATGATTGAGGCAGACTACGAGCACCGAATCAAGGAGAAGAGTTTCGACGATATAAGTGAGGAATACGAAATTAATGGTATTCGTCGAAAGACTGATAATCTCCTTGTCAAGCGGCTCGAGGCCCAAGAGAAGCTGTTTCAGCTTCAAAATAATTCAAGGCAGCTGGAAGAGAGTCTGGCCAAGGCCACCACGCAACTGGAATCTGCTCAGAAGGAGATTAAAGATTTAAAGGACCAGCTTGTTGCGTCCCAGCAAGAGGCAACAACACAAGGAAGACAGCTGAGCAGCTGTCAGAGGAGAAAAAGGCAGCACTCGAGCATGTTGCCCAATTGCAAAATCTGCTGTAGAAAACTCAGTCGCAGCTGGAGGAGAAAGCGTCCCAGGCGGCCGCCTTTTCGAAGGACAAGATCAAGGAGATGCGAGCTAGTTTGCTGCAGGACTAATGTTGTCAGGTCCCTGTCCGTCCTGGATTTTGCATCCAGAATACAAGAAGTTTCTGCCCAAGGAAAGCCTACGGTAGAGGAGGCCGAACGCCAAGCGAGGCAATGGCTAGACTTGGCAATAAAACTTGAGGAGTTTGCACGCAAGGGCCTCCGATTTCCACCGATGTCACGAATTGCCCTAGACTGGGCAGATGCAAGGGTTACCTTGCAAAACTATTTTGAGAAAACTGAGAAGATCAGGGCTGCCAGGAAGATGTTGGATGTATTGAACCATGAAATGAACATCTGCCTGGCCCCCTTCAACACTCTTTCTGCGCTCGGATTTCCGAGCTTTGTCAAGGATGGAGAATTTCTGCCCCTAGAGCAAGTAAAGCAAGACTGGCTGGTTTTTGAGGCAGACACATCCGAGATTGATGGCTGGATTGACCCAGTCCAAGAGGCACAGGTGACCCAAATGGTGTCCAAATTTTGCAAGATTAACACATGCCTCCGGGAGCCGGGAGAGAGGTATGACACCATTGACGTGCATATGGTCGCGGCATTCAAAGGAGCGCTGAAGGATATCAGCGACTTAGAGCCCTTCCAAGCAGCGGCTTGGGATCAGGCCAAGGCTGCCTACGAGCACGTCCGCGAGCGGGACCAGCCTGCTGAACAGGAAGGCGATGGTGGTGCTGAGCAGTCAGGCTCAGAAAGAGAAGAAGAGGAAGGATCAGAAGAAGAGACTGCTGAGAGCGAGCCCGAAGAAGAACAGCTACCCAAGAAGGGAGCTCAGCAGCAGCAGGATGCAAGGGAAGGGAGTTCCTCTGCGCCCAAGGGATAAAGGCCTGGTTCGTTGCATCGAGGCGAGCTCGACACCCCGCGAGCCGCCAGGAATGTTGTCACATTTTGCACGGGGTGCTATGTCTTCAAATTTTGTAAGGATGCTGCTTTCCCTTCCCTCTTTCTTCTCTCCCCTTCTTCACCATGTCCCTTCTACTTTTCTGCCATCAGTTTCATTTTCTCCATCTTCTTGTCCATGTTTCTAACTGTTTCTCTGAGTGGGCAAAAATGCCCCAAAATCTTCTAAGTATTGTTGTTCGCCCGACTGCGCAGCGCAGTCGGGCTGCGCTTGCCTATCTGTGCGCACCGGGGCGGAATTGTCAGAGCTGAGCCCAGAAAAATGCTAAGTGTTGAGCCGCCCGACTTCGCAGCGAAGTCGGGCTGCGCTCCTAATTTCATGCGCACCTGGGCGACATCCGATTGAAAAATAGCCAGAAAAATGCTAAGTGTTGAGCACCGCCCGACTTCGCAGCGAAGTCGGGTGGCGCTCTAAAGTTAGTGCGCAATAGGGCTGGCTTGCCTTGGAGACATCAGAAAATGGCTAAGTGTTGAGCCGCCCGACTTCGCAACGAAGTCGGGCTGCGCTCACCAGTTTGTGCGCACTCGGGCGGAGGATAAGAAAATGCTGCCCAGAAAATTTCTAAGGCACGAAGGCCTTCCCGACTGCGCTGCTTCCACCCTACGCTGCCCGGCTGCGCTCCAATTTTGTGCGAAGTCGGGCGGGATATAAAAGATGAGCTTTGAAGGCAATTTCTTCCCCCCATCAGATGCTGACAGGTGTCCAGCCTCGAGATTCGAGTCAAAGATGTGACAGAAGGTGTGCGAGCGTGAACTGACATATTGTACCGCATCTACCCTCATTCAAACTGACTCGAGGTTTCATCTACCGGACTGCCACGTAGCTGCCAAGTTTTCAGGTGGACCTTGCTGCAAGTACATTCCATACCCGTAGAGGTCAACATCAGCCGCTTTTGTCAGCTTTTTCAGCTTTTGTCAGGTCTGGGATTCTGTGCCCAAAGTTGTAATCGGGGGGGAAATTGCGCTATAAATAGCTGCGCCATATCATTGTATAAGGGTGGATGGGAGATATATTGCTAGGAGACTTCTGTAGCTGTGCGTTTGCTTTTGAATGCAAAATATACTTGGCTCCATTGATTGTCTTTATTTTGTATGATGCCTTCGTTAAGCATTTCTGCCTCATGTTGCTTATATTTCTGATTACTTTTATTCTGCTTATCTGGATATCTGTATTGGCAATTAAGTGTACCTGGAATGCTTAAAGTGAGGGATA
Source organism: Wollemia nobilis (assembly GCA_028583015.1). Taxonomy (NCBI): domain Eukaryota; kingdom Viridiplantae; phylum Streptophyta; class Pinopsida; order Araucariales; family Araucariaceae; genus Wollemia; species Wollemia nobilis. The sequence goes on along the minus strand of JAQPPZ010016709.1, from coordinate 11,138,000 downwards.
CATAGGATAAAGTAACATTAATGGTTTTTGTTACATATTCTGTTTAAATTGCTGTTAGTAGTGGTGATTGGTTTGTTTCCGTGCTGCTTATCTTCCCCACCCGAAACAAGCATATTTATGTTTCTTTCAGTAATTTGTAATCTCTTTCCTGCACTCTGAGCTAAAACCCAAATTGAGAAAACATAGGAAGTCGGCCTCCTCCGGAGATTGGCACGGAAGGCATTCCTTCCTTCCGGCCTTTCAATCTGCTGGGCGAATCTAGGGCACATATAGATTAAAATCCTATCCTAGTGGCAGATTCGTAACCAACAGTCATCACCTCCTTTAGTTTTTCAAAGGCCTCTTGTGCTTCATCATTCCAAACATATGCACCCTTTTTGGTCATCTCTGTCAATGGGGCTGCTAAGGCTGAAAATCCTTTGATGAATCTTCTGTAGTAGCTACATAGTCCCAAAAATCCTCTCAGTTGGGTCAAATTAACTGGTGCAGGCCAATTCTGTATAGCTGCAATTTTTTCCTGGTCTACCTTCACTCCTTCATGACTGATTACATGACCCAGATATAAAATTTCTGTCATCCCAAATTCACACTTAGACTGTTTTGCATAAAATTCCTGTTTTTCAAGAATACCCAAAATGATATCTAAGTGTTTTAGATGTTCTTCCCATGACCTGCTATATACAAGAATATCATCAAAGAATACCAATACAAAATCTCTCAAATGATCCCTAAAAATCTGGTTCATTGCTGCTTGAAAAGTGGCAGGGGCATTTGTTAACCCAAATGGCATAACCAGAAATTCAAAATGTCCAAAGTGACATCTGAATGCTGTTTTATGTATATCCTCTTCCTTAACTCGGATTTGATGGTATCCTGATCTTAAATCAATTTTTGAGAAAAACATGGCCCCATGCAATTCATCAATAAGTTCATCTACCCTGGGTATGGGATACCTGTTCTTGATAGTCTTTTTATTAAGTGCCCTGTAATCAATACACATACGCAAGCTGCCATCTTTCTTTTTTACTAAGACCACTGAAGATGCAAACGGACTAGTGCTAGGGCGTATGTGTCCCATTACCAACAACTCTTTGATGGTCTTTTCTATTTCATCCTTGTAGAATCTAGGATGCCTATAGGGTCTGATCATAATAGGTTTAGTACCTAATTCTAATTCTATTGAGTGCTGAAATTCTCTTGGTGGAGGTAATCCCTTGGGCAAATCATCAAAAACCTTTTTATGTTTATTCAAAACAAACTGAATATCATGATGAGATCCATTGGCTGAAGTAGGTTTACCTTTAGAAGTGAAAATGCTGGCTGCCCATATCAAGTCCCCTTTCCTTAGTATTCTTTCCATGCTTTTGATAGATATATGTTGCAAGACATGATCTCTAATACCCTGTAATACCACCTCCTTATCTCCAACCTTGAACTTGAATTTCAAGGTTTGGTTGTTGGTTGTATAATCACCAAGAGAGAATAACCATTGCACACCCAGAATTATTTGTGGGGCATTTTTCCCCAATGGAAAGACAATAAAATCATCCACCATAAAATAATCTGTGAGATGTAGTTTTAGCTGTGGGACAAAAATATGACAGTGTTCTACACCTCCATTACCAACAGAAACATCAAAACCAGAAAATGATTCTGTTTTTAACTTTTTCCTCTTCACCAAATCTTCATGTATGAAATTATGAGTTGCTCCAGGGTCAATGAGCACTATTACCTTTTCTCCTTCAACAATACCAGGCACTTTGATAGTGACGTAGGCTCTAGCCAAATCTAAGGAAGCCAAACTTCCTAAGCTTGGAGTGCTTGGAGCTTCTTGTGGTGTGGGCTGTGTTTCTTCTACTTCTTGCTCTTCTGTGGATTCATACTCACTTTCTGAATCCTCTTCATCATCTGATAACACTTGGATCAATCTGATCTGTCCCTTCTGACACCTATGGCCTCTTTCAAAAGGCTTTTTGCAGTAAAAACATAATCCTTCCCGCCTCAGCTTGTCACGCTCCTCATCCTTCTTATTTTTCTCGCCAAATGACGTTGCAGGCCTTGGAGGAGAGGACGTTGGCTTTGAGGTCTGATTTGGTTGGAAAGGCCCCTTCTTTTGGGACGTCCCTGCTGTGGCATATTTGGATTGGGATGGTGTGAAGAATTTCTGCCTGGATGATGCAGATGAAGATGACATTGCATGTGCTCTCCTTATTGCCTCCTGTAGTGATGTGGGTTCAAATCCTTTGACCCAACCTCTAAGGGGCTCCATCAAACCTTCTATGAACAGGAATACTATTCTCTTTTCTGAAATATTGGGTACCATGACAGCCAGTCTTTCAAATTCATCAACATAAGCTTCTACTGATGATTTTTGCTGGAGAGTTGCTAACTCTCTGAAGTATTCCTCTTCATCTTTTCTGTCAAATCTGTCCATAAGTCTCACACTGAATTCGTCAAATGTGCGAATGTCACCATGGCCCTGTGTAGTGATACCATTGTGCCACCATTCATAAGCTTTACCCTCCAAATATACAGTGGCAAACTTCACTGCATCTCTTTCTTCTGTAGGACAGACTTCAAAATATGTCATTAGTTTTTGTAGCCATGCTCTAGCAGAAATTTTATCACTCCCATCAAACATGGGTACCTGCATTTTCTGCTGCAAAAGTTTCTTCTCATCATACTTCCCATTTTTGCCACCCTTCTTTCCTAAAAGATTGCAGTAACCCTCAAAGGTCACATTGTTCCTGAAATCTTCAGACCTCCTCAAGTATCTTGCCATCAAAGCTTCCATTTCTTCATCCTCCTGATTTGGATCAGATTGCACAGGAGCACTAAACAAAGGGTTTGAAGGCCTGGGTAAGGGCGTATGGGAGTATCTTACAGATCTCTCACCTCCACCCTGTGTAGTGGCCCTAGAAGTAGCCTCCTGTTGATTAGATTCCCCTTGTTGCACCTGATTTCCTTGTGGATGGTTTATTTGGGGCTGTTCTAGCCTGACCACAAGTCTATTTAATAAATCCAACATGGTGTTGAATCTCTGCTCAGTATCCCCATCATGTCCTTCTGTTCTATCTGCCATATGAGCTGATTCTGCTTCCCACTCTGGTATGTCTTCCTCTGGGTCAACCGAATCTGAAAACCTAGGGTTTTGCTTGTTCCTTCTTGTATAGTAATGATGAGTTGGCTGCATCAAAACCCTCACAGGTAGCAGGAGAGTTGCTCTGATACCAATGTAACGATCCAAAACAGAAAACAAATGCCAAACACACACATTTGCAGACACAAAATATAGATATGCAATAATTTGGAATTTTTATTGCTTTTTCTTCAATACCCACAAACTGGAATACAATGATAATGATAAGATCTAACCAAATCAACACCTCTAAATGCAGTAGATAGCTTACAGCAGAAATCCTAGCCAAAATAGCCTCAAATATGACTGTAGAGAGCTCCAATAGAGGGACGTTGCTGCCAATGAGAGAGATATCCCACCTCAATGATGAATTACTGCTCCAGGACTGGGACGTTTGGCCAAATGGGCCACTCAATCTGATGAAATAACCCTCAAAGGAGGGACGTTGGCCCTCTAGGGCTGATATGGCTCAAGAAAATGCACAAAAACACCTTCACACAGGGACGTTTGCGGCTATAGGCTGCTCCACACTGATCAGACTCACAAAATATGCAGAAACCCTACTAGACCGATAGTATAGATCTCTTATACCTTCTCTTTATCACCCAAACCCTCAGGAAGAGAAATGTCCTCCTGGAAGAGAAATATCTGGATAATGTTGGAAGTCCTCTGAAGCACAAAAGGAAAACCCTGAGTGGATTTTCACCTCAACCTCAATAGCCGGGCACCTCCCAAACTACTGGATTGGAAACCCCTGTAACTCTGAGCACCTCTCAAAAAGCCACAAGAGCGGAGAAGGGTTTTGCCCTCACTCAATTTTCATAAAATCATCAAGTCCTCCTGTCTCCTTGGGCGTCCATGTCTTTTATAGCCCCATCTTCTAATTTTGCATTATGTGGACCCCATAACTTAAGTGATAATAAAAGAAACATCCTTATGTAATGTTGCCCCATAAAAATATATTATTAATCCTCCTAACACCAAAATAATAAAAATAAACCTCCTGTTGGTTACGAATCTGCCATGAGGAAAGGATTTGTTGTTATTGCGCCCAGATTCGCCCACCAGATTGAAAGGCCGGAAGGAAGGAATGCCTTCCGTGCCAATCTCCGGAGAAGGCCGGCTTCCTGTGGGGTTTTTAGTGTTTAAGATAAGAGTGCAGGGAAAGAGATAAAAGTGCGGAAAGAGAATCCAAATGTGATTGGAGTTGGGTGGGGGGAATAAGCAGCACGACAACGAATCAATCACCACTACTAACAACATTCCTTTACAAAGCACACATTGAAACTACAGCTATCATTAATCCTATGTATCCTCTATCTATGCATTCCGGGAATACTTGATCATCAAATACCGGAGTCCAGAGTTCAGTACAACAATAAGCAATGATACAAGAAACATGAGGCAGAAATGACAAGGAGAGGCAGCATACAAGATAAAAGACAGTAAGCAGAGCCAAGTATATGCTTGTATTAGAGGCAAACGCACAGCTACAATTGTTCCCTAGCAATATATTCCCCTTCCACCACTTTACAATGAATTACATGGCTATTTATAGCCTCAAGTTCCCCCGATTACATTCTCGGGCACAAAGTCCCAGACTAAACATTAGCTGACACAAGCGGCTGAGGAGCTGCTGATGCTGACTTCTGTCGGGCAGGACTGTACTTGCGGCATGGTCTCCCTGAAGGCTGTACAGCTACGTGGCGGTATGTCGGGTCAAACCTTTGGTCAGCAGGAATGCGGGTAGGTGCGGCAGATGGCACTTTACATCAACTTAAATGGTGGCAGTTGGCGCAGATAGTGCAGCCCATGCTTTGTCCTTTTCCCGGTCATGTCTTGGCTCGAATCCCGAAGTTGGACACTTGTCGGATGCTGATGAATGACACGTGCCTGCCTTGAAAGGCAGTTTATCCAACTTCGCCCGGATCGAGCGGTCGGGTTGCGCAGGTAGAAAACAACGCAGTTGGGAGGGTCATCTTGCCTTAGTCATTTTCTGGTCTTGCTTCCCCAACTGCGCACCGGTCAGAGGGCGCACTCCGACTTCGCTGCGAAGTCGGGTTGCGCACCGGCACTTGCTGTCTTCTTTGCTGTTCGGACTGCGCACTAAGAGGGGCGCACTCCGACTTCGCTGCGAAGTCGGGTTGCGCCCAACACTTAGTCAATTTTCTGCCTCTGCTTCCCTAGTGCGCCGGGAAGAAGGCGCACCCCGACTTGCTGCGAAGTCGGGTTGCAACGTTAGTCAAATTTCGCTCATTTTTTTGTCGCACTTCCCTTTCTTCTGCGCTCCAGAGGGCGCACTCCGACTCGGCGAAGTCGGGTTGCGACCTGACACTTAGAAACTTTCAGGGAACACTTTTGGAAACTTTCTTGGAGGAAAGTTAAGGGAGGAAGGAAGAGGAATAAAACTGCAAGGAAGAGGGAGAAAGGGAGAGATGAAGAAAGGGAAAGAGAGGAAGGAAGGAAAAGAGCAGATCACTTACAAAACTGAAAACATGGCACCCCGTGCCAAATGTGGCAACATTCCTGGCGGCTCGCGGGGTGTCGAGCTCGCCTCGACGCAAAGAACCATGCCTTCATCCATTGGGTGCAGAGGAACTTCCTTCCCCTGCTTTCTGCTGCTCTGACCGCTTCCTTCCAGGCAACTGTTCTTCTTCAGGTTCGCTTTCACCAGTTGCCTCCTCAGTTTCGCCTTCTGAATCTGAATGTTCTCCACTGTCAGCCTCCCACTCGCTGATGCGTTGGTATGCAGCCTTGGCTTGGTCCCAGACTGCTGCTTGGAAAGGTGCGAGGTCGCTGATCTCTCTTAGTGCTGCGTGGAATGCAGCGACCGCGTGCAGGTCGATGGTGTTATATCTTTTTCCCAACTCCTTAAGGGAGGAGTTGATTTTACAGTATTTCGACACCATCTGGGTGACCTGAGCTTCTTGAATTGGCTCTGCCCAGCTATCAATTTCTGCTGTATCTGTCTCGAAGGACAGCCAATTCTTCTTAACCTGCTCAAGGGTCAGGAACTCGCCATCTTTGACGTAGCTCGGGCACCCGTGTTCGGACAGAATGTGAAAGGGAGCCAGGAGAATGTTCCTTTCATGCTCTAGGGCGTCCAGCGCCTTCCTGGCAGTTCTGATCCTCTCTGTCCTGTCAAAATAAGTATGCAAGGTTACCCTTGCATCTGCCCACTCTGAGGCAAGTTGGGACATAGGGGCAATTTGGAAGCCTTTGCGCTCAAACTCCTCAAGTTTTATAGCCAGGTCCAGCCATTGCCTCGCCTGGTGTTCGGCTTCCTCTACCACAGGCTTTCCCTGGGCAGATACTTCTTCAATCCTGGATACGAAGTCCAGAACTGATAGGGACTTGACAAGGTTGGGCTTGCAACCTTGTAGCAGACTAGCCCGCATCTCCTTGGCTTTGCTCTTTGAAAAGGCCGTCGCTTGTGATGCTTTCTCTGTAAGCTGCGACTGCGCCTGTTTCAGCGAATCTTGAAGTTGCGAAACTTGCTCCAGCGCCGCTCTTCTCTCTTCTGACAGCTGCTCGGCTGTCTGTTTCTGCTCTGCGGCCTCCTGCTGAGAGGCGGCCAGCTGAGCCTTAAGCTCTTCTATTTCCTGTTGCGCTGATCCTAGCTGCGCAGTGGCCCTAGCCAAGTCCTCCTCGAGCTGCCTTGTGTTGTTTTGCAGCTGGAAAAGCGCCTCCTGGGTCTCGAGATGTTTGACAAGGAGATTGTCTGTCCTACGACGAATACCACGAATTTCGTATTCCTCGTTGATGTCGTCAAAGCTTTTCTCCTTCGTCTAATGCTCGTAGTCCGCCTCGGTCATCTCCCGGAGAGGCTTCTTCACCTTCGGGATCAACTTCTCTGTTGTGAGCACTCTCCGGTCTAGGTCAAACTTTGTGCGTTTTACCGGAGCGGCTATCTCTTCGGCCCTTCTGCGCTTCACGCCCTGGAGAAAGGAGGCAAAACCCCCCGCGGCTCTTACTGCCAGAGGCTGGTCCTCTGTGATATTCATGAAGTCGAGGTCCTCCAACGTCTGGTCCTGTTGCGGCATTTTCCCTGCGAACAGCGAAGTAGGAGGGATTCCAGAGGGGGTGGCAGTCTTTAAGGGCGACCGGGTCCTAGGGGAAACAGGAGTCTGAGTGGATGGCGCCGGCAGGGCTTCGGACGGCTGGGGCGAGGAGCGCGGTGATGAAGGAGCAGCTTCAGCACTGGCTGCGGGTGAGGGCTCTAGGGTTTGGCTCAGTGACTGGAAGGCGTTGGGATCCTGAGCAAACTGGTCGAATGAATGTAGGCCGCTAGACGGCTGGGTAGCTTGGGAAGCGGAAGACGCGGCTACGGCTTGCCCTGATGAGATGGGAGATGGGGCTTTTGCAGGGCTGACTTGGACTTGGGGAAGAGAAACAGTGGACGTACCTGCGGGCTCCGCCTGAGCCGCCGTTGGAGGGATGGTTGCAGCCCGGGTGTCTATGGCTGGTTCTGGGCTGTCCAAAGAGACAACCTCCGGTGCTGCTGCACGAGGTTGTACTGCGGTTGTCTGCTGCGAGGCTCTTTAGGCCGCTTGGCCCTTTCAACCTTCTTCTTCTTCTTCTCTTCTGGCGCCGTGGCTGGTCCAGAGGAAAGAGATAATGTCGGGGCGGCAGGCGCTGATGTTCCCACGGTAAACTTGTACCTGGGTCGGGCTGGAAGGATGCCTGCCGCACTTGGTCTGCTAGCTGGCAGCGCGGACGCTTTTTCTGCTGGAGGGGCCAGCTCAGGGGTTGACCTCTCTGAACTTTGCGCCTTTTCGGGCACTGCCTCGGGAGCTACAGGCTGCATCGGGCCCACTTGGCTGCTTGTTGGAGTTGCGCTGGAAGTCGCGGGAGTTGACGATGGCTGGGGGGTGGGCCCCCTTTTATACCTTATCTTCGCGCCTCGGGGAACGCAATCGCGAAATTCGAAGGGCCGCCACGTGTCGACGTGTTGGTCATATAGTGCTGAAAATTCATCGTCAACGGCCCGGATTCCTCCGGTTGGATTTATCGTCTTTGCGTGCGACACCTCATCTTCCAGCATTCAATGATTTTGTCCTTATGCCAGTTGAGGGGCGCCACCTTAGCGAGGAATTTTTTGAAGCCCGCCGACTCCATCCGGTGGTCCGGGTTTCGCTCTGGATCGTACGTCACCTCTTCGCAGTAAAAATCATGCCATGGTGGCCATGATTGCATCAAGTCAATGCGCCAGTGGAGGTCTGCACCTGTCCTGTTCCTTCTTTCTTGCATGATCTCAGCTCCGGGACAGATGTGCGTGAATTTTCCCCGGACCCCAATTGGGTCGTACTTCCAGCGCTGCGGCAGCATTATCAGGCCCATATCAATGAGTTCCCGCTCGAGGTAGACGTGTTGCCCGATTTCGAACACTTGGGTATTCGCCCAGGTCATAGGATACTGAAATATGTGACCTTTCTTTTTGCCCTGGCCAAATTCCTCTTCAACGTAGTCCATCTGCCGCGCAATTTCCATCCCGAACTGATGGTCAGTGCAGAAGTAGGGCAGCAAGCACGGCTTCCCCTTGAACCCGTAGATTCTGACTATGATGCCCTGAGTCAGCCGGAAGGTGTCCCCGTACTCATTCTTCCACAGGTACTTTGTCATGGCTTCCGGTGGGCGACACGCGCTACGGTTGAACAACCCCATGACCTAGCACAGAAATTTGATATTAAATTCATAGAATGAGCCCTTCCTGTACAGAACCTCAGTCCATTCGTACACGGGGAGCGGCTCTCCTTTTTCGTTCACTTTCTTCAGGTCGGGGACGTTCATCCGGTAATGCATGTGATATAGGCACAGCCATGCGAGGAAGGAGCAAAACCGGAAATCCGTTGACTGCTCGCTGCAGTCTAACCAGGCTTGAATGTATCGCATACGCCAGCCAGTCCGCCCAGTCGAAGAAGATAGGGCGCTTTCCACTTTTCTGCGCCGTGGAGTCGTAGAACTCCCCGTGCAGGATACATTCAGCCATTGCCAGCTGGTAAGGCCGTACCACTCTGTCAGAGTCGCAGCCGAGGACCCACGCCAGGATGATGTAGATATACTTGTTTTCAAATCTGTCCAGCGGTATGGGGCCAGTTGGCCTTGTCCGGCCACGGCGGAGTCTTCGACTCGAATCCGAAACTCTCTCATCCGCTTCGTCTGTGTAAATCTGCTGGTCTGCTCATCTAGGTTCACCCTTCTGATAATTGCGCCGGGGTCGTACTGAAGCCCTGGGGCGAACGCTGGCTGGACGCTCTCCCGGAAAAGAGTGAACAACACCTTTCCTTTGTTGTCGCAGACCTGCCGGGCAGCTGGTTTGTAATGTTCTACAATTGCTTCAACCAGCTCCGGGCACCAGTGAGTCGGAGGGCACAAGAACCAGTATAGGTTCGATTTATACGCAGCTCCGAGGTGGTGGGAGGGCGAAACCTTGTCTACCCACTTTGCAATGTTCAGCCGCAGCTTGGAGAGACTGATGGAGAAAGAGCCGTCCTTGTACCCGGACAGGCGATTAACTGGTGGCGGCGGAGTCTGGCCAACTACGCGCCTCTTCGTTCGGGATTTTCTTTTTTGGTCCTTCTGCGGCGCTTCGCTCTCATGAGCGCTTGACTCTGGTGATTCCTCAGCTTCGCGCCGTTCTTCACTAGATTGCGCTCGTACGGGCGCTTTCCCCTTGTCCATCCTTTTCGAAACAGCAGAGGCAGGAATTACGGCTTCTGAGTTTGTCAGCTTTATTCCTTGCAGTCAGGGAGTCAGCTTGAACAATTTGAATTTTCTGGTTGCGCCAGGGTCCTTTTTGTAGACAATGACTGCAACATTAATGGCGCGAGGGAGGGAGTTAGGGCGGTTAACTTGGGGTTGGTGGAGGTGTTATGATTTTGGTGGCTGTGCATGGGTTTATTTTTGAAAAGCGCACCCCATTAGCCGTTGGTCCAAACGCACCTTACTTTTTTAATGCATCATTCTTGAAAGCTGTGCAATCATTTAAACCTCCTTGGACGTTGTGCCATTGCTGACGTCATCGCCACCATTTGGGCACACTTTACAAAGAAGAACTTTCTGGCCCATGACCCAACTTCGCCCTGTGCCGAACTTCGCCCTGGGCCCACACTTATAATTTTTTGTGTTCTCCGCGGTGGGTTATTCGGACTTCGCCCGAAAACCAGGGCGCACTCGGACTTCGCCGGAAAATGGGTGTAAGGGGTCGCCGAGAATGGGACTTCGCCAAACGGCGCAATCCGACTTCGCCCGGGTGTGCGGAGTCGACACTTGGTATTTTCTTGCCGTTTGTTACCCAACTGCGCCCTTTGGAGGGGGCGCAGCCCGACTTCGCTGCGAAGTCGGGTTGCGCACCCATACTTAGTCATTTTAGCTCCTCTTTTCAGCTGCCTTCTTCCGAACTTCGCACCGTTCAAGGAGCGCTACCCGACTTCGCTGCGAAGTCGGGGTTTTGCCTTAGATTTTACTTGGGCTATTTGAAAAATTAAAAACTAAAAAACTGAAATATTTACATTCTGAAAACTGAAAATGCAGAAGGGAAATCTGTACAAGGAAGGACCCATTTGGGCGCCTTCAGTGGCGGTAAATTTTGAGGTGGAACCCGTTGACGGGAATAGGAAGAAGATGTCCCTCCATGTCCCGGAGCACAAACGCGTTGAACTGATTTACCCGGGCAATCTGATAGGGGCCCTCCCATAGGGCATCAAACTTGCCGTGGTTGCCCGGCTTCGCCTTCAGTGAATCCCACTTTAGCACCAGGTCCCCGGTTTTGAAAACTCGGGCAGTGGTGCCTTTTGCAAACCAGCCTTGGGTCGCTTCAGCGTGCTTGGTGAAGGCCTGGTACGCTTTTTCTCTGTCTTCCTCTAACTGCAGCAGTTGGCAAAGTCTGTCATCTACCGGATCCCCGCTGCCTCTCTCTTCATCAAGCATCCAGAGAGCGGGAATTTCGATGTGGGTTGGCAAGACTGCTTCTTTGCCGTATACGAGCGCATAGGGGGACGTTTTGATGGACTTTTTGAAGGAAATTCTGTCCGCCCATAGCGCCCGATCCAGGAGTAGGTGCCAAGTCCTCTTGTTTTTCTCTACTGTCCTTCGGATGATCTTCAGCAGATTCTTGTTGGTGGACTCGGCAAGACCGTTCCCCTGCGGGTAGTAGTTGGAAGACATTTTGTGATAAATGCCGTATTTGCTGGTGTACTCCGTGAGTACAGCGCCTGCGAACCCCGGACCATTGTCCGTTACTATTGACTCGGGGACCCCGAAACGGGTAATGAGGCTCTCGAGGAACCTGATGACCGTCTCCTGGTCGGCGTTCTTTGTGGGGATCGCCTCTGCCCACCGTGTGAAGTAGTCGGTGGCGGTAAGGATAAACTTGTGCCCCGCTGCAGAGTTCGGCGTAATCACCCCGATAAAGTCCAGACCCCATTGCTGAAACAAAGTCTCGGCTTGGATCGGTTGAAGGGGCAAGGGTGCTTTTCTATTTCTGCCGACAAATCTCTGGCATTGATCACATTTCGTACAGACCGCATGCGCGTCTGTAAATAGAGTGGGCCAGTAGTACCCAGCTCTGATTATTTTCAAGGCCGTAGGCCTTGCAGAATGGTGACCCCCAGGCATCCCGGAGTGAAATTCTCCGAGGATCCTGGGTTGGTCTGTTTTTCTGACGCACCGCAACAGGATGCCGTCAATGTTCTTAAAGTACAGCCCCTCGGGGCGAAGAGTGTATTTCAGTGCACCTAGCCGAAACCTCCTTCTTTGTGAGGCATTCAGGTGGTCTGGACATCTTCCGGTGCAGAAATATTTCACCAGGTCATCTGTCCAGTCGCACTCCTCGGGTAAGGAGTTGGCTAGGTTGGTGTTTGTTGCTGGATCCTCCCACTTACAGGCGGATATCTGGGCTGCTGCGCTTCGGGCCAGCTCCTGGCACAAGGCTCGGCCTCTGATAAGCTTGGTTGGCCGCACTTCGATGTCGAACTCCTGGATTTTAGCAATCCATCCTGCTCTCTTGTGACCCGGCTCTCCTTGTATGATGAAGCTTCGGACGTCCGGGTGTATCACAAAGACAGTGGTTCGGCTCTGGGAGACAAAGTGCCTGAACTTTCGGAGGGATTTCATAACTGCGTGAACCTGCCGCTCTATAAAGTTGTACTTTTCTTCATGCGGCTGAATCACTTGGCTCAGGAACGCTATGGGGCGCTCCTCGCCATCGTCTCCCTTTTGGGTCAGGACTGCGGCGTAACTCTCGGGTTCTCCCACCGCGTACAGGATGAAATCCTTGGAGTAGTCCGGGTTTATCAACACCGGAGCTTGTGCAATTCGGGCCTTGATTTCCTCGAAGGCCTGCCCCCTTTCATCAATCCATAAGAACTCAGCGTTCTTTTTCAGCAGTTCGGCCATGGGCTTGATTACCTGTGCGAAGTCCGGTATGAACTTCCGCACGAAGTTGATTTGGCCGAAGAAGGACTGCAGCCCCTTCTTGTCGATTGGAGCGGGCAAGCGGAGGAGGGCCTCTGCTCTATCAGGGTCCACGGCTAGGCCTTTTTCGGAGATGACATGCCCCAGCAGCTTTCCTTCTTTTACCGCGAAGACAGATTTCTTCGGGTTTATGGAGATGCCGAATTCACGACACCTTTCAAATATTTGCCGTAGGTGGGGAACATGGTCTTCTCTCCTGTGAGAGAATACAGTCATGTCATCCAAGTAGATGACAATAACTTTGTTGAGCAGCTCTCGGAAGGCCAGGTCCATGGCTCTCTGGAATGTGGCGCCCAGCATTGGATAAGCCGAAAGGCATGCGCTGATAGGCGAACGTTCCCCATTTGGTGGTGAACGCCGTCTTATCTTGGTCCTCATCCTTGACCCATATCTGGTTGTACCCAGAAAAGCCATCTAAGAGGGAAAATCTCTGGGCTCCAGCAACTATATGGAGGATCTGATCGATTTGGGGAAGCGGATAATGGTCCTTGAGGGAGGCCTGATTCAGATTTCTGAAGTCCACACAGAGACGGATGTCTCCGTTCTTCTTCCTCACGGGAACCAAGTTCGCAACCCAAGATGAATGCTTGATGGGGTAGATGATCTTGGCTTCCAGCATCTTCAAGAGCTCGGCTTTCATCATGGCCTCGATCTTCGGATTTACGGCCCTCTGCTTCTGCCGGAATGGCTTGGCGCCATCTTCTAGCTCAATGGTATGTTGGATAATATTTCTGTCATACCCCTTCAAGTCCTGGTAGCACCAGGCTACTATGTCAGGGAACTCTCGGCACAATGTTCTTATTTGCTCAAGTTCCTCTGTGGTGCAGTCTGTCCCGACCTTGATTGTTTTTCCGGGTTCCAGCTCCAGGTCGGCGTACTGCTTCGGGTCTACTTTGATCCGGTGTGATATTGCTCTGTCATTTTGATCAAATAGACTCTCAAGTGTAATCAGTCCTTTTGGGACATGATTATTTTTCAGTTGTATCAACCCCTCATATTGCTCGTCATCAGGGTCTCTACCTTCGATTGAACACGCTTCGTTAACCAAAAATGTGACGATCTCCTCGTCACAGTCGAACACCTGCCAGTGGGTGTCCTTATCGAGCACAGAAGGCCTGTAAATGGTACGAACCGGCTTCGGCTTTCGGACAGTGTCATCAGCCGGAACGTACTGGCTCCAACAGACGCCAGAATGTCAGCATGCTTGTTTTTCTCGCGTGATATAGCCTTGACATTCAATGAGTCAAAAGACTCCATCAGATCCCAGACCCGATTACGGTACGCCTTGAGATAGTGCTTCTTGGAGGCGCACTTATTCGTAATCTGGTGGCACACCAGCTCTGAGTCGCCAAAGATCTGCAGATGCTTAATCCCCAGCCTCTCCGCTTTTCGCAAACCCAAGCACAGGGCTTCGTACTCCGCCGCGTTGTTGGTACAGCTCCAAGCCAGCCTGTAGGTGTAGTCCTTCTGGATCCCGGTTGGGGAAACCAAAAGTACTCCAGCACCGGCGCCATTCTTGCATCGTGCGCCGTCAAAGAAAAGCTTCCACAGCTTTTCAGGTGCAGGTCCCACTTCTCTTTTGGCCGACTTGTCAAGCCTCTCAGGCTGAACAACAGTGTAGCAGCCTTGCTCAGTTTCAATCACGGCGTTGAAGTCCCGCAAGGAGAATTCATCTTCTACTTGCAGCAGCTCGAGAGCTTGCTCTGTCATGTCCACTATCACCAGTTCTTCCTCCGTCAGCTGAACCATGCAGTCCTGCGACTCTTCTCCGGGTATCTTCTCTACTAAGAAAGTGGAAGGCTTTTCATTGTAAATTTTCAGTCTCCTTCCCTTGAAGGGCACTTCCATGTGCGAGTAGTCCAGAGACAGATACCCTCCCAACTTCGCAGTGAACTCCCTGGAGAGACACATGCCGAAGTAGGGTTCCAAGTCGACGACCACGACCTCTTGGATGACCATGATGTCGAGAGCTTTGTGCAGCCGAATAGGGATGTCTTTAATGACACCGACTGTCTTGACGAGGGTGCCGTCCGGTTGCGGCACGCCTTGGCTGCTCCTTGTGTACTCCATCCCGATCTCGTCACAGACGGCTCTCGGCATAACGGTCGTGGAAGCACCAGAGTCCACCATACAGTTGTGCACTATGTACCCTTGCATTCGTAATGACAGATATAAGGGAGGTGGTCCGTTCTTCCTGGTGGCTGAGACTGTCAGGGGTTGCACCAGGACGGCGGGCTGTATCTGCTTGCCATTCTTCATGATCTTCAGAGATTCCTGCAGCAGATCAACCTGGCCTGGGAGCTGAAGAGCATCATACATGCTGATTCTTGCGGGGGTCCTCTTCAATTCGTCTACTATGCTGTAGCCCGAGGTGCTAGCTCCTTCCGCTTCTTTTGCCGGCTCATACTTCGTCCGGTACTGCTGAGTGGCCTCAACTCTCTGTCTCTTGGTCAGAGATGGATATCTCAGCTTCTCCTGAGCTTGTTCTTTGGTTTCAGCTGGAGGCTGAGCAGCGGGAGCTTTAGCCGGGGGAGCTTTGGCTATGGGAGGCTTGGCTGCGGGAGTCTTTGTCGGAGGAGTCTTCTCTTTGGCTGTGTAGGGCCACAGCCTCTTGTCAGGTGGTAGCCCAGCAGGTGGGGCCTTATCTCTTCTGGCGTACACTTTTAAGGGTTTTACAGCGGCTTCAGCAGACTTTCTGTTTTCCTTGGCAGGAGGCGGCAACGGATCTTCCTCTGGGACGGCGAAGTTACTTTCATCGCCCAGGATCATGTAGAGTTCTTCGTCCTCTATGGCGCTGCCGGCCAAGGTCTGGAGGTAGTGTTGATGCAGAGTGCAGTCATCCTCGGCATGCGGGTCATTGCACGTGGTGCACCAGTTGACCTGGTCAGAAGTACCAGGTTGGTCTTCAATGGCAGCATTCCTCGGAGGGGGCCGCCTTTGCAGTTGTTGCTCGGGGGTTCGGTCTTTTGTCAATGCCGGGGGCGGATATGGCCTCCTTGGAACAAGGTCCATCTGGGCCTGTTTCTTCTTCAGGATGGTCATGTCGTTGGACATGGTGTGATACCCAGAGGCCAGAGCCCGTACCTCCTGGAGGATTTTATTCTGAATATCATTGTCAGGAGGCGGCAATTGAGCTGGGGGAGGTAACGCAGCCAATGGAGGAGGTGTTGAATATTGTGCATACTGCGGGGGAGCAGGAAGTGCTGGAAAATGCGGAGGAGGCGGATAATGAATTTGTGGCGGGCCGTAAGGATTCACGACCGGCGCCGGATTCCATTGTTGCTGGGGTTGCTGTCCTGAAGTGGACGGCTCTGGACCAGAAGCTGATGGATACTGAGATCGGGGGAAGTCAGGGTAGATGGGCGGCTGTACCCTGTGCGGAAGTCTGCCGATGGAAATGATATCCATTTCAGCTTGTTGGGCAGCCTCGTACAGAGCGGGGAACGAGTCGATTCTGGCTACCTTCAGCAGCAGGCAAATGTCTGAGTTGAAGGATCTCAGGTAGTAGTAGGCGGCCTGACCTGCTGACGGTCGGAGTTCGCGAGGTACTCGTTTCCAAGACCTCGCAAACCTGATGTTGAAGTCTGACACCTCCTCTTGGGGGTGTCTCTGTATACTTTGGAATTGATGCAGCAAAGAAGAGGGATCAGCAGACTCGTTGCATCCTTTCACGAGCCTGCCGGCTAGCTGTCGCCACCCTGTGATAGATCCCTCCGCAGTGATCTCCACCGGTAGAGAAGCTTTCCCCTTAGGGAAAGGGCCAGCGAACGGGTCTTCACACCTTCGTCAGTGATGGAATGTAGCGCAGCCAGGGCCAGAATGTCCTGGATGTGTTCATACGCCGTCTTGCCGTAGCCGTCATACGTAGGGATAGACTTTAAAGCGGCAGGGGGCACAGCTTGCTGTCCGACTAGGGCCAAGGGCCCCGTAGAGTCCACCGCCGGGAAGAGGTCATCATCATCCTGCTGGGCAGCCATGTCTTCTTCTGACCCGGTAGTGTACTCGGTGTCGGAACTGTCCGAAGATGTAGATTCTTCTTCGGCCTCAACTTCTTCAATTTCAGCCTCGGCCTCTTGAATTTCAGCCTCGGCCTCTTGAATTTCTTCCACGCGAGCTTGGTAATCAGCCAGCCTGACGCGCTCGCCTGGAGCGTCAATGTCAATTTCGTAAAAGTCAGGCGGGTTTCCCGGATTCCTTGCTCGCCACCTTCTTGTTTGCATGAAGGCGTTAGGACCGGTCTTCACGGACTCAGAGAGTGTTCAGATATTTGCAGAGTCGCCAGGTGCTCTGATTTTTAACAGCAATGAAGCGAGCACTCGTGCTTCGATTCTGTTTGGGGGTGGGAAACTACCATGTCCCACCGGGCGTGCCAGAGAAACTGTTGGTTACGAATCTGCCATGAGGAAAGGATTTGTTGTTATTGCGCCCGGATTCGCCCACCGGATTGAAAGGCCGGAAGGAAGGAATGCCTTCCGTGCCAATCTCCGGAGAAGGCCGGCTTCCTGTGGGGTTTTTAGTGTTAAGATAAGAGTGCAGGGAAAGAGATAAAAGTGCGGAAAGAGAATCCAAATGTGATTGGAGTTGGGTGGGGGGAATAAGCAGCACGGCAACGAATCAATCACCGCTACTAACAGCATTCCTTTACAAAGCACACATTGAAACTACAGCTATCATTAATCCTATGTATCCTCTATCTATGCATTCCGGGAATACTTGATCATCAAATACCAGAGTCCAGAGTTCAGTACAACAGTAAGCAATGATACAAGAAACATGAGGCAGAAATGACAAGGAGAGGCAGCATACAAGATAAAAGACAGTAAGCAGAGCCAAGTATATGCTTGTATTAGAGGCAAACGCACAACTACAATTGTTCCCTAGCAATATATTCCCCTTCCACCACTTTACAATGAATTACATGGCTATTTATAGCCTCAAGTTCCCCCGATTACATTCTCGGGCACAAAGTCCCAGACTAAACATTAGCTGACACAAGCGGCTGAGGAGCCGCTGATGCTGACTTCTGTCGGGCAGGAACTGTACTTGCGGCATGGTCTCCCTGAAGGCTGTACAGCTACGTGGCGGTATGTCGGGTCAAACCTTTGGTCAGCAGGAATGCGGGTAGGTGCGGCAGATGGCACTTTACATCAACTTAAATGGTGGCAGTTGGCGCAGATAGTGCAGCCCATGCTTTGTCCTTATCCCGGTCATGTCTTGGCTCGAATCCCGAAGTTGGACACTTGTCGGATGCTGATGAATGACACGTGTCTGCCTTGAAAGGCAGTTTATCCAACTTCGCCCGGGATCTGAGCGCTGTCGGGTTGCGCAGGTAGAAAACAGCGCAGTTGGGAGGGTCATCTTGCCTTAGTCATTTTCTGGTCTTGCTTCCCCAACTGCGCACCGGTCAGAGGGCGCACCCCGACTTCGCTGCGAAGTCGGGTTGCGCACCGGCACTTGCTGTCTTCTTTGCTGTTCGGACTGCGCACTAAGAGGCGGGCGCACTCCGACTTCGCTGCGAAGTCGGGTTGCGCCCCAACACTTAGTTTATTTTCTGCCATGCTGCTTCCCTAGTGCGCCCAGGAAGAAGGGCGCACCCCGACTTCGTTGCGAAGTCGGGTTGCGCCCCAGCACTTAGTCAAATTTCGCTCATTTTCCTGTTTTGTCACACTTCGCCTTTCCTACTGCGCTCCAACCTGAGGGCGCACCCCGACTTCGCTGCGAAGTCGGGTTGCGCCCTGACACTTAGAAACTTTCAGGGAACACCTCTGTTCTGGAAACTTTACTGGGGGAAGAAAAGGGAGGAAGGAAGAGGAATGAAAACTGCAAGGAAGAGGGAGAAAGGGAGAGATGAAGAAAGGGAAAGAGAGGAAGGAAGGAAAAGAGCAGATCACTTACAAAAACGGAAAACATGGCACCCCGTGCCAAATGTGGCAACTCCTCCTAAGCTAGGACATCCCACACCAAGCCAAAAATATTTAGATGACCCTATTATTCATAAAAGGGTCATTACAATCCCCTCTATTCACCATATCTTCCCTGAGATCTTTCAACCGGGTAAAACCAACAATCATTTGGACAGCGTGTTCATTGGGTAGTGGCTCTTCCAGAGAATCTATACCGGATTCATCCTGCAAATTCTCATTGATGCTTTTCTGGTTTTCTTCCACGGATAACAAGCTGTGGTCCTCCATCCATAGGCCTTTAAAGCCAACTTGAATCATTTCCTTATTCAATTCAACAACATCCTTAATCACACCCTCAATCCTATCGAACAATAGCCAGGCTCTTTGAAGTGCTCTGTGCTTTTTAACCACTATCCTGGCAGCAACACTTGCAAAATTCCATTCTTTATTAGGTATAGGTTTAGCAGAATCACTGAGTCTGCTACCAACCAACCTGTACATTTGTTCTGCCGGAATCACCATAGGCTGCAACTCTCCAGTGATCTGACCTAGCTCTTTCTGAATATTGGAGAGTAGACGGCTGGCATCATTAAGATAGTCAATAATAAGTTGAAGCCCTGAACATTTCTCCTGGACCTCAGAAAGCAACTCTTTTCTAACCTTTTTCAAATCACTCTTAGAAAAACCTGAAGATTTAGCTTTTTCTATCTGAAGCTGATTCTTTAAATTCTGAATTTATTTCGCCTGATCTTCATTCAGTTTCTTTTGCTCTTCTAATTGGTCCTTTAGTTTACTGGCCTCTTGAAACTTCTCCTGCCAAGCCTTAGCGTCTTTTCTCAGGGCCTTTTCTATTTCTTTTTTATCATTGAGACTCTTCTTAAGCTTTTCAACCTTCTTTTCCAACTTGTCCACCTTCTCTCTGACCAAATCATTTTTCACATAGAAGGTATCCAAGTGAGCCTTGGCTATGATCAACTCATCTTCCTCAAGGAGCTTGTCAATATCTTCTGTGACCTCCTCCACTCGGTAATCTTGAATAGTCATCTCAGTCTCAGGTTTGCTTACCAGTGGAGTCATCGATCTTGATATTCTCTGTCGAGCAATAGGATCAACATACACACTTCTTCTTTTGACCGCCATCCTGCTGGAAGGCCTAGAAAGCCTTTCTGCCCAATAATCATTTATACTCTGAGTGGCTGCCTGCTCTTTTGGTACAGTAACAGGTCCTAAAAGACCAACAGCCAGGGGAGATGATGATACTAGGAACGAAAGGGTGGACTGAACTGTTGCTTATGGGGGTGAAGATATAGTTACAGCAGCCTCTGTGACAACAGTGGACTCTGTAACTACTGCTGTTGTTGTTACTGGTAGACTCATAGAAATTGATGCAAGACTAACAATTGGATGGGTGGATATACTTGGAACGCAGTGTCCCATTGATGGTGATGATGAAAAATATGGAAGTGAAATGGTGGTAGATGGGGGAGTAGGAACCTCAGATGCTGGATATGGGATTTGAGGTGGTTGTGAGGAAACAGGAGTAACTTGTACCTCAGTGGCTACTGATGACTCATGAGGTGGACTGCGAGAGGGAGGAGGTGCACTTGTCATGTTTTCTTGATTAGAAAGGGAGGGAGATTTCTTTGGGGAATCAGGAGGATGAAGAGGAGAAGAGGGATTAGAAGCCATACCTTCACCTACTGATGTAGGGTCTCTTGTTCTACCTCTATATCTTGCTGCTGCTCTTGATCAATTAATTTTCCCACAGCAGAATCAGCTACTTCTTCAGCAATCTCCTCAATATCCAATTTTTGTTTCTTTGAAAATTCTTTATCCTCTCTTTCTGGAACCCTCTTAGTCCTTCTATGAACCAATTGAAAAGCAGTCATCTCATTCTCAGAATCCTCCTCCAGCTC
Organism: Wollemia nobilis; assembly: GCA_028583015.1. NCBI lineage: Eukaryota > Viridiplantae > Streptophyta > Pinopsida > Araucariales > Araucariaceae > Wollemia > Wollemia nobilis. The sequence goes on along the minus strand of JAQPPZ010016709.1, from coordinate 11,117,568 downwards.
ATCTTCTTGCACTACTCCAGAAAGTAATGTTTGTTCAGAAACAGGTCGCAATTCAACTGATACTGCAGGGGTAAAAGAAAGGGGTCTGTACTTAAATCTTTCATACTTTTCTTTGCAGTTAATATTTGTATTTGGAGGCCGTGCTCCCAAAGCCAAACGTTTAGGCCTAGATGTTGTTTCGATAACTGGAGTACTGACAGCTTTTTCCTTAGGATATTGCATCTTGCTCATTAGCTTAGCTCCCTTAGGAAATGTTTCCACCTGCTCAGTAGTAGGATGAAAGGTCTTCAGTACTTCAGCCACTGTCAAGGGAGTTCCTAGTTCTTCTAGATGAGCCTCATGATCTGTAGGTGGAGGGAGGGATTCAAAACCAGATTGAGGCTTCTCAACAGTTAATACTATGTTTCTGACATCCTTTTGTTTCCAGGTTCCAATGTTTTTATTATATGTTCTTGAAAAATCCTTATCTATCTTCATTCCAAATTTAGACTTAGGCTTTCCAATTTCAATCCTCATCCTCCACCAATCTGTTATTTTGGCTACATTCCATGGTCCCTTTTCCTCCTCTTCTTCTGCAATCTCATCTTCAGGCAGAGCATCCTTCTTCTTTGCAGACTTAGCCTTGGGTGGAGGGTCCTTTTTCTTTGTAGACTTAACCTCAGGCGGAGGATATTTTTTCTTTGTTGTTTCAGCCTCAATTTTTTCAATTGTAGCCTCTCCAATCCGATGACTTGGCTTATGGTTAGGGTCAAAATCAACAATCTGCTCATAAAAGTCCAACCATGGGGGTAACTGACCCATCTTTGAGACATTCCACTCTAAAAGAGCAATCTCATCATTATTCCTGCCTTCTTCAAAACGAGCCCTGGGTCTCTTTTCAAACTTAAAGGTCTTATCTCCATTTAGGGTTTTATTTATGGCAGTAAAAATTCCATCAGGGTCGTAGCTCCATCTTTGGGGAATATAAAACAGACCTAACCTGTCGAGGTATTGGTCGATTTGCTGGCTCTGCCTCTTCTTGGTGATGGTGATGTCATCCAAAGTGCGGTGGGTAAGTAAAGACTTCCTCTTCCTTCCAAAGCCATAGTTTGCATCAAAGTACTCTACCTGCCTCAGATATTCTAAGGCAAAAAGCCTCTCTGTGACGAAATGGGGTAGGAGGAAGGGTTTACCCATGAAACCATACAATCTGATTACAGTGCCCTCAGTCAACAAATACCAGTCTCCCTCTTCTGCACTCTTTGTTCTCAAAATCTACTTAGTTAAGGGTGGCAACCTAGGGCACTTACCATACATTATTTTTAAAGCAGGTCCCAGAAAATTGAATCTATAACAGGAGTCACTGCTCCTCAAATGGCTTGTCCAATAATAAACCGGTAAGGGTTCTCCATCATTGGTTTTATCCCTGACCAGAATCCACGGCATTCTGTCTTTGGTGGCGGCATAGAACATCCACACTAAACTTGAGCAATGCCTAAAACTAGGAGCACCGACGCCCCTTTTCATGCTTACTAGTTGTTCATGTATTCTCTGAGCGAGAAAAGTTGGCCAGTCAAAATAAATCACTCTAGTCCCTTTCTTTCCTGCATCCTTCTCATACATTCTCTCATTAGAAATACAATATGCAGCGGCAATTTGCCAGCCATATACCATTCTATCAGAATCTAAACCCTCCATGCAAGCCAACATAGAAAACAGTTCGGGGTTTGCAAACTCATCAATATGAATAGGGACTTCAGGCATTTCATCTTCATTCCTTATTCTTATGAAATTAAAACGCAGCCATTGCTCTATAGCCCTTTTCTTTACTTCTGAAGCCATCATTGCATCATAAGCCCTAGCTAATTCTGCTATGTCAAATGGTCTGGGTTTTGAGGGTGGCCCTACTCCAGTTGCGAACAATTCATGGCAGAATTATTTTGTAATTGTGAATAAAGGAGCACCCTCGGGGGTTTTAACTATTCTATTTTCAGAATCATAAAATTGAATCATAGCAGAGACTAATTTGGGGCAATGATGTATAGAATCGCAGAAATAGCTGAACAAGAAAGATTTTATAGCTATAGTACCTTGTCGGCGCATTGGCTTTCCTCCGAAATATGGGAATTCGAAATTTGTCCTTAGGAGGGTCCTCGGTACTCTTGTCATCACGGTATCTGCGACTCGTCTGGTCTAACGTACATGAGCCTGTAACCTTGCTCCCGTCTCTGGTACCTCAGTGAGCAAATTTTTAGGGGCCATTTCGATAATAGCAAGACTTCGTTCTTCCTGCGGTTTGCGGTAAGTTCTTTAGAAATTCGCTCTGCCCTTCACCACTCTAAGGATGCAAATCGATGCCAAATGAGCGCCGTGTATGTTTTTCGTCACTTTTATTCTTCTGGAACGCGCATACCTTCCGCCATTAATGTAGCTACTGTGTGACCTCGCCGCTGGCACACTTTCCAATTTTTAATCATTCCCTTCGACGGCTCAACCGTGGCACTCTATCTTTTCATTGGTTGAAATTTCAAATTGCGCTGCCACCTCACTGCACCCCTTCGGCTACTCTTGGGTTATGGCGCGAGTTCATTAGCATTGATTGCGAGATCGTGTTCTGGCCTCCACGTGTCGCAGTCATAATCGTTGCTTGGTTCCGCTTCATCTTTGAAACCAGTGGCTTAAGAAGCATTTGGGTCCGCGGACACTTAGTACTTTTTGAGTGCTACTTTTGTCTTGATTCCGCTCCAGTAGCATTGACTTCAAAAGGTTCCCCGATTGAGAACTCCCTTCACTTTCTTTTGACCAACGGCTCACCATTCCGGAAGAATCTTAGTGGATTTACAATGCGGATTTGAGAGCGCACGTCGTTCCGGAGAGGCTCTCATAGTGCGGAATGAAGCCATGATGTGCACTTAGTTCATTTTTTGTTAACTTTTTCATTTTTTCTTTTTCAAGGTTTTTTCAAGAGAACTGATTACAAAGTGTAGAAAGAAATTAAAGAATTTGAAGTGCAGAAAGGAGGAAAATAATTATACAATGTATATACATATATTACAGCAAAACCACTCCTTACACATAGTAGAGCTTGAGATGAAAACCATTCACCAGAATTGGCTGTATGTTTCCCTCCGGATCTGTCAGCTGAAATACATTGTACTCCTTTAATGCTTTCCTGGCTTTGCTTTATCAACATTCCACCTGAGAACTGAGTCTCCCACCTGGAATTTCCTGAATCTGGCCTTCTTATCAAACCATGTTTTAATATCTGATGAATGCTTTTGAAAACTGTTATATGCCTGAGTTCTACTCTCTTCTAATTTCAGCAAATGTGTCAATCTGGTTTTCACAGGATCTTCTTATGACTCTTCTTCTGATTTGACAAGCTTGCGTGTTGGGATCTCCAAATGGATTAGTAACACTGCCTCCTTGCCATACACTAGTGCATAAGGGGAAGTATTAATGGACTTTTTAATAGTAATCCTATCTACCCACAAAGCTTGGTCCAATAATAGGTGCCAGCTTCTTTTATTACCTTCCAGTGATTTCCTCAAAATCCTTAATAGGTTTTTGTTGGTAGATTCTGTAAGTCCATTACCTTGTGGATAATAATTGGAAGTATTTTTAAGAGTAATGCCATACTTACTGGCAAACTCAATATACTTGGCTCCTATGAAATCTGGGCCATTGTCACTCACCAAAGCTTCTGGAACTCCAAACCTTGAAATCAAATTTTCCATAAAATTGATCATAACATCTTGATCTGATTTCTTGGTAGGAATAGCTTCTACCCATCTGGTAAGATATTCAGTGGCAGTTAAGATAAACTTATGCTCTGCCAAAGAATTAGGGTTGATAACCCCTATGAAATCTAGCCCCCATTGTTGAAAAGGCTCTTCCACTTGAATGGGCTTGAGAGGGGATGAAGCATTCCTTGTCCTTCCCACATACCTCTGACATTTGTCACAAGCCCGGGTGATTTTAAAAGCATCAGTAAATACCGTGGGCCAATAATAGCCTACTCTTATGATTTTTAAAGCTATAACCTTGCCTGAATTATGCCCACCAACCGATCCTCCATGGAATTCCTCCATGACCCTTTTTTTTTGGTCGTATTTTAAGCATTTTAGAAGAATTCCATCCAAGTTTCTTTTGTATAGGCCCTCTGGTAGTAATACATATTTCAGGGCATGAAGCTTGTATCTTCTCCTTTGGGAAGCACTTAGATTAAGGGGGCATACTCCACTCTGGAAGTACCTAACCATCTGGTCAATCCAATCAGAGTCTTCAGCTTGTATTATTTCAACCTGATCCTCATCTTCTGCTGCCTGATAAGTTGTTACTTCTGCTAATGCTGCAGCTTTTGTTAACCCTTGGCACAAAGCCCTACCTCTTACTAACTTGGTGGGATGTATTTATACATCATATTCTTGGATTTTGGTAATCCAACCAGCTCTTTTGTCTCCTAAATCACCTTGCAAGATAAAAATTCTCACATCTGGATGAACCACATATACCAGGGTCTTGCCCTGTACCAAATACTGCCTTAACTTCTTTAGTGACTTCATCACAGCAAATACTTGCCTTTCAATAAAATTGTATTTGACTTGATAATCATGGAGTGTCTGGCTCCAAAAGAACACAAGATGTTCCTCCCCTTGATCATCTTTTTGAGTGAGCACTGAGGCATAACTTTCTTCAGCTCCATATGCATAAAGAATAAAATCTTTTCTGAAATCCGGGTTTATCAGTACTGGGGCTGTTGCAATGGATTGCTTAATGATCTCAAAAGCTTGTTTTCTGACTTCAGTCCACTTGAATTCGGCATTTTTCTTAAGTAAATCAGATATAGCCTTACTTTCTGTGCAAAATCAGAAATGAAATTTCTGACGAAATTGATTTGGCCTAGAAAAGACTGCAATGTCTTCTTATTTGTAGGCAAAGGAAGAGCGAGAATTGATGTGATTATGTCTGGATCTATGGCCATGCCTTCTTTTGAGACCACATGACCTAGTAGCTTTCCTTCATGGACTGCAAAGAATGACTTCTTAGGATTGAGTGAAATACCAAATTCTATGCATTTTTGAAAAACTTGCTCCAAGTGTGACAGATGATCGTTTTTATCATGGGAGAATACAGTCATATTATCCAGATAAATCAGAATATCTTTTTTGATCAGTGCTCCAAAGGCATATTCCATAGCTCTCTGAAATGTGGGTCCTGCATTGGACAGCCCAAAAGGCATTCTCTGGTAGGCAAACGTACCCCATTTTGTGGTGAATGTTGTTTTATATTGATCTTCATCTTTCACCCAAATTTGGTTATATCCAGAGTAACCATCCAATAATGAGAATCTCTCTGCTTCTGCCACTACATGCAAGATCTGATCAATTAGAGGGAGAGGGTAGTGATCTTTGAGGGATGCTTGGTTCAGATTTCTGAAGTCCACACACAAGCGTATATCCCCATTCTTTTTTCTCACAGGTACCAAATTGGCTACCCAAGTAGAATGTTTTATTGGGTATATGATATTGGCATTTAATAAATTTAAGAGCTCCTCTCTCATAATGGATTCGATCCTTGGATTGACTGGCCTCTGCTTCTGCCTAAATGGTTTTGCATCGGGCTCTAGCTCAATAGTGTGTTGGATAACCTTTTTATCATACACCTTGAGATCTTCATATGACCAAGCCACAATGTCTTGGTATCTTAAGCATAGAGCTTTGATATATTCTGCTTCCTCAGGAGAACATCTGATTCCGACATTGAGATTTTTCTCTATACCAAATTCAATCTCTTTATAGATCTTTTCGTTGACCTTCATGGCTTTGGTCTTTTTTCTATCCTCATTATCAAACAAACTTTCAAGGGTGACCAACCCTCTTGGGATATGATTGTGCCTTAGTTGGATAATGTCCTGCTGATCAATTTCCTCTGAATTCTCCTCTTGGACAGTAGACAGACATGCCTCTCTCACCAGAAAATCAACTATTTGTTCGTCACTTTCAAAAACCTGCCAAAAAATCTGCTTGTCTGGTACTGCAGGTCTGAAAATCATTTTAATTCCCTTGGCCTTCTTGATTCCAAATTCAACAGAAGGGTTGAAGTTAGCTCCCTTTGTTGCTAATGCGTCAGCCAGAGTATTCTTTTCTCTGGGAACAAAATTTAAATTCAGGGCATCAAAAGATTCCATTAAATCCTACACCCTGTTTCTATAAGCTTTTAAGTAATGGTGCTTACTACTGCACCTATTTCTTACTTGATGGACTATTAGCTCAGAATCGCCATATATATTTAAAATCTTAATGCCCATACTTTCTGCTTGTATCAATCCTAGACATAAGGCCTCATATTCTGCCGCATTGTTAGTACATGACCATGTCAGTCTGTAAGCAAATTTTTTTGTACCTTCTAATTGGGATTGAAGGACCACACCGGCTCCTGCACCATTTTGGCATTTAGCACCATCAAAGTGCATGATCCAAGTTTCTTTCTCTCTTAGAGACTGGTTGGATATAGCAGGGATTTTCTTCTCTGGTTCTGTTGAGATGTTGTATGTTCCCATACTGGTTCCGAACTGACTGTAGTCTTGTCTGAAAGGCAACTCATCTTCTATGTCCAACTCTTCAATGTTTTCCACCATCTCAAATTCTTCCAAAGGATTAAGATTGCACATGTCTTCTTCAATCTTTTCAATGTGATAAGCCATTGGTTTTTTAGGAGTTATCCTTATCCTTTTTCCTTTGAAAGGGATTATCATGCTAGAATAGTCCTGTTGGTTACGAATCTGCCATGAGGAAAGGATTTGGGTTAATGCGCCCAGATTCGCCCACCAGCATGAAAGGCCGGAAGGAAGAGATGCCTTCCGAGCCAATCTTCGGAGAAGGCCGGCTCCTTTTTGGGGGGTTATGTTCAAGCTTAGAGTACAGGAAAGAAATAAATGTACAGAAAGAGATTTACAAATATATTCAAAGGTTGGTGGGGGGAACTAACAGTACGGGAACACACCAATCACCGCTACTTACTGCATATAAACACAAAGCATGACAAAGAACTGCAAAATCTAACGTATACTTCCGATACCCAAGCGGTGTACGCACGGCTACAACGGCTCCCTAACAGACATTCCCTACAAGGAACTAACAGTACGGCAACACGTCAATCACAACCTACGGACACTAACATGGGTAGAAAGCAATCATAGAGATATCAGAACCAGGTATATGTGTTTATGTAGAGAATTTAACCGCACAGCTTCAATGGCCCCCTAACAGACATTCCCTACAAGGAACTAACAGTACGGCAACGCACCGATCACCAGATACGGACTAGCAACAAAACACACAACTGATGGAACTGCTACTACAGCTATTCTATGTATCCTTTTAATTCAGGAAGTACAGGGGGTGCTTTAAACAAGCAATGCTAGAGGCACCTGATCATCAAATTCTGAAATGAATCAACGAGCCATGACACAGGTTAGCCTAAGGCATGAATATAAAGAAAGGCAGCATAAAAAACGAAGCGACGAGAACGGAACCAAGCATACAGATTATATTTATAAGCGGAAGCACGGTTACAATGGGCACGGTGGTTCCCGAGTCAAACATAAGGCGACAAAAGCGGCGAAAGAGCTGCAAATGCTGACCTTTTGTCGGACCGGACTGTACCCGCAGCATGGTCTTCCTGGAAGCTGGACAGCTACATGGCGGTGTGTTGGGCAGAATCTCCTTCTGGCAGTGATGCGGGTAGCTGGAGCAGGTGAAACCTCAAATCAGCTTTAAATGAGGCTACTGGCGTAGGCAGTGCAGCCCATGCTTGTCCTTTTGCTCGGCACGTTTCGGCTCTAATCCCGAAGCTGGACACTTGTCAGATGATGGATGATGCTGTGTGACACGTGTCTGCCTTGGAAGGCAATTCGTCCAACTTCGCTTGGGATCGGAGCGCCTCGGGTTGCGCGGGCAGAAAACGAGTGCGATCGGGAAGGCCTTCATGCCTTGGTCAAATTCTGGGTTTGTTCCCCTATTGCGCACCTGTCAAGGGCGCATTCCGACTTCACTGCGAAGTCAGGCTGCGCACAGGTGGAAACTGGTGTCTGCCGCCATATGGACTCTTCTTTGGCCTTTTGTCGTCTTCTGTCAGCCTGCCAGCCTGTCAATCTGCTAGTTGCAAGGTGCGCCCAGAAAGTGGGGCGAAGTGCGCACTTCGCACCAAAACTGGGCGAAGTGCGAACTTCGCAACAAAACTGGGCAAAGTGCGCACTTCGCACCAAAACTGGGCGAAGTGCGAACTTCGCACCAACACTTAGCCATTTTTCAGGTAACTTGCTGGAAAGTTGAAAAATCAACTGGGGGACTCCAAGAAAGGGGGGAAAGAAAGAGAATGCGGGAAAGAAAAGGAAAGGGAGGGGGAGAAGGAAGGAAAATAGGGGAAGAGGGAAAAGGAAGAGCAGCACGGTTACAACATCGAAGACATTGCACCCCGTGCAAAATGTGGCAACATTTTTGGCGGCTCGGGGGGTGTCGAGCTCGCCTCGGCGCAAAGAATCCATGCCTTCATCCATTGGGTGCGGAGGAACTTGCCTCCCCTGCCTTTGGCTGCTCTAACTGTCCTCCTTGTGGCAACTGTTCTTCAGATTCATCTTTGTCAGTTGCCCCCTCAGAATCACCTTCCGAAAGCTCTCCATCTCCTACTTCTGCTTCGCAAATGCAATCGTATGCGGCCTTGGCTGGGCGCCAAGCTTCTGCTGCAAATGGCCGGCGGTCAGCTACATCTTCTAATGCTGCGTGGAAAGCAGCGACCGCGTGCAGGTCGATGGTGAGGTATCTCTTTTCTAACTCCTGGAAGTAGGAGCTGATCTTGGAATATTTGGCCACCATCTGAGTGACCTGACTGTCTTGAATTGGCTCAGTCCAGCTATCAATTTCAGCTGTATCTGCTTCGAAGGACTGCCAATTCCTTTTCACCCGATCTAGGGTGAGAAGCTCGCCATTCTCAACAAAACCTGGGCACCCAAGTTCGGAAAGAGCGTGAAAGGGGGCCAGACAGATATCTCTTTCATGTCCGAATGCATCTAGCATTCGTTTGGCAACTCTCACCTCTTCAAATTTTTTGAAATATTTGTGCAAGGTCACCCTTGCACCTGCCCACTCTGCAGCGAATGAGGACACGGGAGAAAATTGGAGGCCGTTGCGCTCGCGCTCCTGAAGATTTACCTCCAGGTCCAGCCATTGCTTCGCCTGACGTTCGGCCTCCTCTACCACAAGCTTTCCTGGGCAGAAACTTCTTGAATTCTGGATGCGAAATCCAGAACTGCCATCGCCTTGTAGGTGTGGGGCTTGCATTCCCGCAGCAAACCAGCCCGCATCTCCTTAACCTTTGTCTTTGAAAAGACCGTCGCTTGAGATGCTCTCTCTGCAAGTTGCGACTGTGCCTGCTTCAAAGACTCTTGGAGCTGAGAAATCTGCTCCAAGGCTGCTTTCTTTTCGGTTGCGGCTTGTTCTTTGAGAAGCGGCCAGGTCGGGCTTTGAGTTCATCTATTTCTTGCCGCGCCGCTTCCAGTTTCTCAGTGGACCTAGACTGGTCCTCTTCAAGCTGCCTTGTTTTATCCTGCAACCCGAAAATTTCTTCCTGCTCCTCCAGACTTTTGACAAAGAGATTATCAGCTTTGCGCATAATTGACTGAATCTCATATTGCTTGTTTATGTCGTCAAAGCTCTTCTCCTTTGTCTGGAGCTCGTAGTCCGCCCTGGTCATTTCTTGGAGAGGTTTCTTTACTTTTGGGATTATTTTCTCTGTTGTAATCACTCTCCTCCCGAAATCATACTTTGCGCGTTTTGCCGGGGGCGGCTATCTCTTCATGTCTCCTCCGCTTCAGGTCCTGGAGGAATGAGACGGAATACTCTACAGACCCTCGTTGCCGGGGGCAAGTCGTACGTATTACGGAGGTCGTCCATAAAATCTGGTTCCCCCAGCCTATGGTTCTGCTGAGACGTCTCTCTTGCGGGGATGGGACCAGGAGGAACCGGACGGACCTTGGAAGAATCGGTCGCTTGTGGGGGTGACCGGGAAATGGAGATGGGAACGGCTGACACTGCAAGGGTTTGAAGCGGCTGAGACGGAGGATGTGACGGTGAACGGACAGCCTCGGCACTAACCTCAGGCGAAGGGTTTGGAGTTGTGCTCAGAGGAAGAGAGACGTTAGGGTTCTGAGCAAACTGATCAAAAGAATGGGGGCCGCTAGAAGGGCGTGGAGACGGGGAGGGGGATGCGGCCATGACTTGCTCGGATTGAGCGGGAGACGGAGTGGGAGTGGGACTGGATGAGACCAAAGAGACAGGGGCAGCAAACGTACCTGCGGGCTCCGCCTGAGCCGATGCCGGATGGAGTTCTGTACTTCTGATTTCGGCGGCTGGCTTAGGACTGCCCAGAGACACTGTCTCTGCGGCGGCAGGACGCGGCTGCGGCTCTGCAACTGGCTGCTGCACTATCAGGCTAGGTCGCCTAATTTTCTCAACTCTCTTCCGCTTCTTTTCTTCTGGAATAACGGTTGGATCAGGGGAAGGAGATGAAGCAGGTGCAGCAGGCGCTGATGCTCCCACGGTAAACTTGTACCGGGGTTTGACTTGCAGAAGGTCTGCCGCAACCGGTCTGCCCTCTGACGGCGCTGGTGCTTTTCGTGCCTGAGGGATTGCCTCGGGCGTTGCCTTGACTAATTCTTTCGCCTTCTCAGGCGCCGTCTTGGAAGCCACGGGCTGCATTGGATCGACCTGGAAGTTTGTTGGGCCCACGCTGGTAGTTGCCGAAGTGTACAACTGTTGAGAGGGAGACCCTCCTTTATAGTCTTCAAAGGGACCTTGGGGAACGTAACCTTGATATGCGAACGGCCGCCAGCTGTCATGATGCTGGTCATAGAGAACCGAAAAGTCGTTATCTACGGCCAGGTTTCTCCTTGTTGATTTGTCGTCTTTGCGTGCGGCATCTCATCTTCCGACGATTCGAGTAATCTTTTCTTTAGACCGGTTAAGGCCTGCTATCTTGGATAGAAATTTTTTGAATCCTGGAGATGAAAGCGGTGGTCCGGGTTTCGCTTGGGGTCATATGTCACCTCCTCGCAGGTAGAAATCCTGCCGGGGAGGAGAAGCTTCCATCAATTCGATTTTCCAGTCAAGATCCACATGGACCACATCGCATCTATCTTCGGTTATATCTGCCCGGGGGCAGAGATGTGTGAACTTTCCCCTTATTCCGTATGGGTCATACTTCCAGCGTTGCGGCAACAAAACCAGGCCAATCCGAGAAAACTCTTGCTCAAGGTAGACATGCTGTCCTACCTCAAAAATCTCAACATTTGCCCAGGAAAGAGGATATTGAAAAATCTGTCCTCTCTTCTTTCCTAGGCCGAACTCCTCTTCAACATAGTCCATTTGTCGGGCAACCTCCATCCCGAACAGGTGCTTGAGCACCAATAGGGCAGCAAATGGGGTTTGCCCTTGAATCCGTAGATTCGACCACAATTCCACTGCGTCGATCAGACGTCCCCGAGATTCTGATTTATCAAAGCGCTCGTCATTTCTCTCGGGGGACGGGGAATTTCGCTTTCACTGAAGACTGACATGACGAATCCCAGAAAGTTGAAGTTGAACTTGTAGTAGGACCCTTTCCGGTATAAGTCATCCGTCCAGTTATAGACGGGCTGTGGCTCTCCCCTCTCGTTGACCTTCTTCAGGTTCAGGATCGGCATCAGGGAGTGCAGATGGTACAAACAAAGCCAGGCTAGGACAGAACTGAAACGAAAATCGGTAGACTGCCTCTTCTGGATTTTTACCAGGCTGGAATGAATGGCGTAAGCCAGCCAGTCTGCCCAGTCGAAAGAGATGGGACGCTTCCCACTTCTCTGTGCTGCCGGTTCGTAGGATTCTCCACATAGGAGACATTCTCACGCGCGCTAGCTGGTACAGCTGTACCCGACTCATCGGAATCGCAGCCAAGAATAGATGCCAAAATGATGTACAAGTATTTGTTCTGGAATTGTGCCAAGGGCATGGGGCCGGTTGGCCACTGTCCAGTACGCAAGCGGGGCGTTTAGCTCTGAATTGAGGAAATCCCTCATCCGTTTTGTTGGCGTGAAACGTCCCGCCTGCACGCCCAAATTTATCTTTCTGAGAATGGCGTTGGAGTCGTACTCCAACCCCTGGGAAGCGGCGGCTGGACCGATCTCCTGCCGCGAGTGTGAACAAGGGTTTACCGCTGGAGCTGCAAATTTGCCGAGTAGGCGAGTCCGTAATGTCCGACAATTAGGTCTACCGGTTCCGGGCATTGGTGGACGAGGAGGGCACAAGAATCTGAACAGATTGGATTTGTACGCCGCTCCGAAATGGTGGGAGGGCGAAACTTTGTCAGCCCAACTTTCCACATTTGCCCGCAGCTTCGTCAGGCTCATAGAAAAAGAGCCGTCCTTGTATCCCGACAAATAATTCACCGGAGGTGGTGGGGCTTGCCCACGCTGTACTTTTTTCGTCCGGGACTTTGACTTTCTCTCTGGCGGGGTTTCACTTCTGAAAACGCCCGACCGCGGTAAATCCTTTGGTTCGCCACTTTCGCTGGACTGCGTTGACACTGGAATCTTTCCTCTGTCCATCTCTCCGAATCAGCAATAATTGCAAGTTCAAGGCATCTGCAGCAGATTTCGCTGTCACAGGAATAATTTGCACCGTCCGAGGAATAATCTGCATAGTCTGGAATGTTTAAAAACATCTGACCCCCTTTTCTAGATAAAGACAGCGCCATTAATGCCGCGCAGGAGGAGGTAGGTCGGCTGAGTTAAGGCTCTTTGGTGGCTGCGCAGGAGAATGTTTGGAAAAAGCGCGCTCCGGCAGACGTGCCATGCTCTTTTGCTTGCACTTTCGTTGAGGAACGTGCAATCATCAATTCTGTCTTGGACGCTGCGCCATGGCTGACGTCACTGCCGGAGCGCGGGCACACTGCTCAAGAAAGAATCATTGGTGCGGAAACCCACTTTGGAACGGCTACAAACGCGCCTTGGGCCCAGCTAGGAACCTTTTTTAATTTTTTATTCATTTTTAAACGTTGCCCCAAACTGGCCCAGAAAACGAGGCGCAGCCGGACTTCGCCCGAAGTTGGGCGCGGCCCGACTTCGCCGGCGAAGTCGGACTTCGCCCGAATTTCGGGCGAAGTTCGAACTTCGCGCGAAGTGCGCGTTCGAACTGTTCCTTCTTTTTTCTTGCTTGCTGCGCCCAAGGTTTGGGCGCAGTCTGGGTCCTTTGCAACCTTCGGGCCTTTGACCACACTTGTCATTTTTCTTTAGAGTGATCTTGGACAAGCCGCGCAGTGCAAACGCTGAGGCGGGTTCGGACTTCGGCCGAACTTTGGGCGAAGTACGAACTTTGCACGAAGTTCGCACTTCGCACGAAAGTTGGCCGCAACGCGGACTTCGCACAGAAGTTGGCCGAAGTCGGGCTTCGCCAAAGCTTAGCGAAGCCTGTCTTTAGTGTGCCCTTGCGGCTTCCCTTTTAGTCGCACTTCGCACCGTGGCTGGCCCGAAGCCCGACTTCGCTGCGAAGTCGGACTTCGGCCAACACTTAGCCGATTTTTTGCCTTTTTTCTTTTTCCCTTTTCTTTGCACAGTCGAACTTCGCCCCTCCTGAGGGCAACGACAGACTTCGCTGCGAAGTCTGTCTTTCTCTCCCATGCCGCAGTTAAGCTCAAAAAACGAAGAAAAACAATTTAAAAGCTGAAAACTGAAAACTGTACATGCCGGGAAATGAAAAAGCACAAGGAAATTTTTTACAAAGAAGGGCCACTCGGGCACCTTCAGCAGTGGTAAAGCTTCAAGTGGAACCCGTTAACAGGGATAGGCAGGAGCTGACCCTCCATATCCCGCAGTATGTAGGCATTGAACTGGTTTACACGGGCAATCTGATAAGGGCCCTCCCAGAGGGCATCAAACTTCCCGTGATTACCTGGCTTTGCTTTATATGAGTCCCACTTCAGCACCAGGTCCCCGACCTCGAAAACTCGGGCAGTGGTGCCTTTTGCAAACCAGCCTTGAGTGGCTGCAATGTGATTCGCGAAGGCCTGGTATGCACTTTCTCTGTCTTCTTCCAACTGCAAGAGTTGGCACAGTCTGTCATCCACCAGGTCTTCGCTGCATCTGTCTTCGTCGATCATCCACAGGGCAGGGATATCGATGTGTGATGTCATGACAGCCTCTTTGCCGTAGACGAGCACGTAGGGAGACGTTATGAGGGATTTCTTAAATGCAACTCTGTCTGCCCACAGTGCCCGGTTCAGGAGCAAGTGCCAAGTCCGCTTGTTTCTGTCAATGGTCCTCCGGATGATTTTCAGGAGGTTCTTGTTAGTGGACTCGGCAAGGCCATTCCCCTGCGGGTAGTGGTTAGAAGACATCTTGTGATAGATGCCAAGTCTGCCGGTGTACTCCATGAGTACAGCGCCTACAAATCCCGGACCGTTGTCTGTCACAATCGACTCTGGAACCCCAAAGCGGGTAATCAGGCTCTCAATGAACCTGATGACCGTTTCTTGGTCTGCGTTCTTGGTCGGGATCGCCTTTGTCCACCGCGTGAAATAGTCGGTAGCCGTAAGAATAAACTTGTGGCCGGTAGAGGAGTTAGGAGAAATCACCCCAATAAAGTCTAAACCCCATTGCTGGAACGGAGTCTCGGCCTGAATCGGTTGAAGGGGCGGGGGTGCTTTTACTCGCTCGGCCGAGCAAACCTCCGGCATTGATCACATTTAGAGCAGACCGCATGCGCGTCTGCCGAACAAAGTGGGCCAATAGTACCCAGCCCTTATTATTTTTAAGGCCGTTGGCCTTGAAGAATGGTGACCCCCAGGCATCCCGGAATGAAATTCTCCGAGGACCCTAGGCTGGTCAGATTTTAAGACGCACCGCAACAAGATGCCGTCAATGTTTCTGAAGTAAAGCCCCTTGGGGCGAAGAGTGTACTTGAGTGCACCTAGCCGAAATCTCCTTCGTTGTGAGGCGTTCAGGTGATCGGGACATCTTCCGGTGCAGAAGTATCTCACCAGTTCATCTGTCCAATCACTCCCCTCCAATAAGGAGTTGGCTAGGTAGATGCGTGTCGCTGTGTCCTCCCACTTACAAGCGGAGATGTCGGCTACAGCGCTTCGGGCCAATTCCTGACACAAGGCTCGGCCTCTGATAAGCTTGGTGGGCCGCACTTCAATGTCAAACTCCTGGATTTTTGCAATCCATCCCGCTCTCTTGTGACCCGGTTCTCCTTGCAAGATGAAGCTTCGAACATCCGGGTGAATCACAAAGACAGTGGTCTTGCTCTGGGAGACAAAGTGCCTAAACTTTCGAAGGGACTTGATGACAGCATGAACCTGCCTTTCTATAAAATTGTACTTTTCTTCATGCGGCAGAATTACTTGGCTGAGGAATGCTATGGGGTGCTCCTCACCATCGTCTCCCTTCTGAGTCAGGACTGCAGCGTAACTTTTGGGTTCTCCCACTGCATACAGGATGAAGTCTGCGGAGTAGTCCGGGTTTGTCAACACCGGAGCTTGTGCAATTCGGGCCTTGATTTCCTCGAAGGCTTGCTCTCTCTCATCAGTCCATTCGTAACGTGTATCTTTCTTAAGCAGTTCGGCCATAGGCTTGATCACCTGTGCGAAGTCCGGAATGCACTTCCGCACGAAGTTAATCTGACCAAAGAAGGACCGCAGCCCTTTTTTGTCGATGGGGGCTGGCAAGCGAACGAGGGCCTCTGCTTTGTCAGGGTCAATGGCGAGGCTTTCCTCAGAGATGACATGTCCCAGCAGCTTTCCTTCCTTTACCGCGAAGACAGACTTCTTCGGGTTTATAGAAATGCCGAATTCTCGACAACTCTCAAATATTTGCCGTAGGTGCGAAACATGATCTCCTCGTTGGTGAGAGAAAGCGGTCATGTCATCAAGGTAGATGACGATAATCTTATTGAGCAGCTCTCGAAAGGCCGAGGTCCATGGCCCTTTGGAACGTGGCACCGACATTAGATAAGCCAAATGGCACTACGGCGATAGGCGAACGTCCCCCACTTGGTGGTAAACACCGTCTTATGCTAGTCTTCGTCTTTGACCCAAATCTGGTTGTAGCCGGAAAATCCATCTAGAAGTGAAAATCTCTGGGCTCCAGCAACGATATGTAGGATCTGGTCGATTTGGGGAAGCGGATAGTGGTCCCGAAGGGAAGCCTGATTTAGGTTTCTGAATTCGACACAGATACGAATGTCACCATTCTTTTTCCTCACGGGAACCAAATTCGTGACCCAGGATGAATGTTTGATGGGGTAGATGATCTTGGCCTCCGGCATCTTCAAGAGCTCGGTCTTCATTATGGCCTCAATCTTTGGATTCATGGCCCTACGCCTGTCGGAATGGCTTGGCGCCATCCTCTAGCTCAATGGTATCTTTGGATGACGGATTCTGTCATACCCCCTCAAATCCTCGTAGCACCGGGCCACGATGTCGGGGAACTCCTGGCACGGGTGATCCGATCTGCTCCGGTTCCTCCGACGTGCGATGCATTCCGACCTTGATGGTTTTACCGAGTTCAAGTTCTAGGTCAGCATATCGCCTCGGGTCTACTTTGATCTGTGGGATATTGCTCTGTCATTACGATCAAAGAGACTTTCTAATGTAATCAGTCCTTTTGGGACGTGATTATTCCGTAATCGTATCAACCCCTCATATTGCTCGTCATCGGGGTCTCTACCTTCGATTACACACACTTCGTTAACCGGGGAATGTGACGATTTCCTCGTCACAACCGAACACCTACCGGTGGGTGCCCTTATCGAGCACGGAAGGCCTGCAGAGACGGACTGAACCAGCTTCGGTTTACGGACAACGTCTTCGAGCGGAATGTACACGGCTCCAACGAGGCCGCGAATATCAGCGTGTTTGTTTTTCTCACGCGATATCGCTTTGACATTCAATGAGTCGAATGACTCCATCAGGTCCCACACTCGGTTGTGGTACGCTCTAAGATAGTGCTATTTGGATGCGCACTTCTCCGTAACTTGGTGACACACCAGCTCTGAATCTCCGAAAATCTGGAGGTGCTTGATTCCGAGCCTTTCCGCCTTTCGCAAACCCAAGCACAGGGCTTCGTATTCCGCCGAGTTGTTAGTGCAGCTCCAGGCCAACCTGTAGGCATAGTCCTTCTGGATTCCGGTTGGAGAAACCAGCAGCACTCCTGCACCGGCGCCATTCTTGCATCGCGCGCCGTCAAAGAAGAGCTTCCACAACTCCTCGGGTGCAGGTCCTACTTCTTTTGCAGCCGACACGTCAAGCCTCTCGGGCTGTACAATGGAGTAACAGCCACCTCTGCTGTCCCGATTACGGCATTGAAGTCCCGCAATGAGAACTCATCTTCGAGGCTGTAGCACTTCGAGGGCTTGCTCGGTCGGCTCCACCTTGTCACCGGCTCTTCCTTCCGACAAGCTGGACCATGCGGTCCAACTCTCCTCCGGGTATCTTCTCTACTAGGAAGGTGGAAGGCTTCTCATTAAAAATTTTCAGTCTCCTTCCCTTAAAGGGCACTTCCATGTGTGAGTAGTCTAGAGACAGTACCCGCCCAACTTCGCAGTGAACTCCCGAGAGAGACACATGCCGAAGTAAGGCTCCAGGTCAACAATCACGACCTCTTGGATGACTACGATGTCGAGAGCTTTGTGCAGTCGGATAGGGATGTCCTTTATGACACCAACTATCTTGACGGGGTGCCGTCTAATTGCAGCACGCCTTGGCTGCTCCGTGTGTATTCCATCCCGATCTCATCGCGAGACGGCCTTCGGCATCACGGTCGAGGAAGCACCGAGTCCACCATGCGATTATGAACTATGTGCCCTTGCATCCGTAAAGGCAGAGATAAAAGGGTGGCGGTCTGTTCTTCCGGTGGCGAAGGCTCGTCAAAGGTTGAACCGAGGACAGCGGGTTGTATCTCGTCTGCTGTTCTTCATGTTTTTCAGAGATTCTTGCAGCAAATCTACCTGGCCTGGGAGCAGAAGAGCATCGTACATGCTGATTCTAGCGGGTGTTCTTTTCAACTCGTCTACAATCTTTGTAGCCCGAGGCACTAGCTCCTTCTGCTGGTTTAGCCGGCTCATACTTTGTCTGGTACTGTTGGGTGGCCTCAACTCACTGTCTCTTGGTCAGAGACGGGTACTTCAGCTTCTCCTGGGCTTGTTCTTTGGTTTCCGCTGGAGGCTGAGGTACTGGAGCTTTAGCCGGAGTTGGGGCCTTTGCTGGAGGTTTGGCTGGAACAGCGGCAGCCTTCGCCGGAGAAGGCTTGGCTGGAGCTTTATCTTTGGATGCCTTCTCTTGGGGCGTGTAGGGCCACAGCCGCTTGTATGGTGGCAGCCCGCCGGGCTGCGGTTTTTCTCTTCTTGCGTAGACTTGCAAAGGCTTGGCCGCATCTGCGGCCTTCGTTTCTTCCTTGGCAGGTGACGCTAGATTCTCTTCGGGGAGGGCAAAGTTGGCCTCGCCGTCCAAGATCATGTACAGCTCATCGTCTTCTATAGCGCTGCCGGCCAAGGTCTGAATGTAGTGCTGGTGCAAAGTGCAGTCTTCCTCCGAATGCGGGTCATTGCACGTAGTGCACCAGTTAACCTGGTCGGGAGGACCAGGCGGGCCTTCTATAGCAGCATTTCTCGAAGGCGGACGCCTCTGCGGCTGGTTTTCTGGCGCTTTTTCTTTCGTTAGCGCCGGGGGCGCATATGGCCTCCTAGGAGCGAGGTCCATCTGGGCCTGCTTCTTCTTCATAGCGGTCATGTCATTGGACATGGCATGGTATCCGGAGGCCAAAGCCCGCATTTCCTGTAGAATCGTGTTCCGGATGCTGCTGTCGGGTGGCGGCAACTGTGCCGATGGAGGCAATGCGGCCAATGGAGGAGGGTTAGAATAAGATGCATACTGTGGAGGAGCGGGAAGTGCTGGAAAATGCGGAGCAGGAGGCGGCGGGTGAGGGTAATGCAAGCGAGGCGGACCGTAAGGAGTTACGACCGTGCTCGGATTCCACTGCTGCTGGGGTTGCTTGTCCTGATGTGGACGGCGAACCGCCAGAAGTAGAAGGATACTGAGCTCTGGGGAAGTCGGGATGGATGGGCTCCTGCACTCTGGACGGAAGCCTGCCGATGGAGATAATGTCAGCTTCAGCTTGCTGGGCAGACTTCATACGGCGCGGGAACTCGTCAATTCGGCGATCTTCAGCGAGCGAGGCATATGTCCGAGTTGAAGGATCTCGGATAGTAGTGAGCAGCCATGCCGTGTTGAAGAGTCGAAGTTCGCGAGGTACCCGTTTCCGAGGATCTCGCAAACCTAATGTTAAAATCGGACACCTCCTCTTGAGGATGTCTCCGGATAGCTTGGACCCGATGCGGTAGAGAAGTAGGGTCAGCGGACTCGTTGCATCCTTTTACGAGCCTCTGTCAGGTGGGGCCACCCCTGTGATGGATCCCTCCGGCGGCGATCTCCACCAGTAGAGGAGCTTTCTCCTCGGGGGAAAGGGCCGGCGAGACGGGTCTTCACACTTTCATCGGTGATAGTATGCAATGCGGCCGGGGCAAGGATGTCGTTGGATGTGCTCGTACGTCGTCTTACCGTAGCCGTCGTATGTGGGAATAGACTTTAAAGCAGCAGGGGGCACAGCTTGCTGTCCGACCAGGGCCAAGGGCCCCGTAGAGTCCACAGCCGGGAAAAGATCATCGTCATTTGGCTGTTGAGCAGCCATTTCTTCTTCTTCTTCTACTTCTTCTTCTTCTTCTCCGCCATCGGTGGTGTACTCAGTGTCGGTACTTTCCGAGGATGCAGGATCTTCTTCTTCCTTGGCCCCTTCTATTTCGTACTCGGCTCCTCCGACTTCAGCTTCGGCCTCTTCTTGTATCTCAGCCTCGGCTTCGTCGAAACGAGCTCGCGGATCAGCCAGCCTGGGGATCTCGCCTCGAGCGTTGATATCCAGTTCGTAGAACTCAGGCGGGCTTCTCGGATCCCTTGCTTGCCACCTTCTCGTGTGCATGAAGGTGCTGGGACCGGTCTTCTAGACTCAGAGGATTTGTTCGTGCAGAGTCGCCAGGTGTTCTGATTTGGAACAGCATGAAGCAAACACCGGTGCTTCAATTCTGTCCGGGGTGAGAAACTTCCTTGTCTCACCGGGCTCGAGAGCTGTCGAGCGCCGGGTGGAGACCGATCAGAAAATCTCTCTTCAAATGTGGGACCAGGGTCCCACCGGCGTGCGAGAAACCGTTGGTTACGAATCTGCCATGAGGAAAGGATTTGGGTTAATGCGCCCGATTCGCCCCACCAAGCATGAAAGGCCGGAAGGAAGAGATGCCTTCCGAGCCAATCTTCGGAGAAGGCCGGCTCCTTTTTGGGGGTTATGTTCAAGCTTAGAGTACGGGAAAGAAATAAATGTACGAGAAGAGATTTACAAATATATTCAAAGGTTGGTGGGGGGAACTAACGATGACGGGAACACACCAATCACCGCTACTTACCGCATATAAACACAAAGCATGACAAAGAACTGCAAAATCTAACGTATACTTCCGATACCCAAGCAGTGTACGCACGGCTACAACGGCTCCCTAACAGACATTCCCTACAAGGAACTAACAGTACGGCAACACGTCAATCACCACCTATGGACACTAACATGGGTAGAAAGCAATCATAGAGATATCAGAACCAGGTATATGTGTTTATGTAGAGAATTTAACCGCACAGCTTCAATGGCCCCCTAACGAGACATTCCCTACAAGGAACTAACAAGATGCGGCGGTGCACCGATCACCGGATACGGACCAGCAACAAAACACACAAGCGATGGAACTGCTACTACAGCTATTCAATGTATCCTTTTAATTCATGAAGTACAGGGGATGTTTTAAACAAGCAATGCTAGAGGCACCCGATCATCAAATGCTGAAATGAATCAACGAGCCATGACACAGGTTAGCCTAAGGCATGAATATAAAGAAAGGCAGCATAAAAAACAGAAGCAGCAGAATAGAACCAGGCATACAGATTATATTTATAAGCAGAAGCACGGTTACAATGGGCATAGTGGTTCCCTAACGGACATTCCCCTTCCACCCTTTACAATGAATTCATGGTGGGCTTTTATAGCCCGAGTCCCTCCCGTTACATTAATGGGCACAAGGTCCCGATCAAACATAAGGCGACAAAAGCGGCGAAAGAGCTGCAAATGCTGACCTTTTGTCGGACCGGACTCGTACCCGCGAGCATGGTCTTCCTGGAAGCTGGACAGCTACATGGCGGTGTGTTGGGCAGAATCTCCTTCTGGCAGTGATGCGGGTAGCTGGAGCAGGTGAAACCTCAAATCAGCTTTAAATGAGGCTACTGGCGTAGGCAATGCAGCCCATGCTTGTCCTTTTGCTCGGCACGTTTCGGCTCTAATCCCGAAGCTGGACACTTGTCAGATGATGGATGATGCTGTGTGACACGTGTTTGCCTTGGAAGGCAGTCCATCCAACTTCGCTTGGGATCAGAGCGCCTCGGGTTGCGCGGGCAGAAACGGTGCGGTCGGGAAGGCCTTCATGCCTTGGTCAAATTCCGGGTTTGTTCCCCTACGCGCACTGTCAAGGGCGCATTCCGACTTCAGCTGCGAAGTCGGGCTGCGCACTGGTGGAGCGGGTGTGCCGCCGTACGGACTCCGCTCCGGCCTTTTGTCGTCTTCGTCGACTGCCCGACTGTCAATCGCCGATTTGCAAGGTGCGCCAGAACCGAGGCGAAGTCAGACTTCGCACCAAGACTGGGCGAAGTGCGCACTTCGCACCAAGCGGGCGAAGTGCGCACTCGCAACAAAGCGGGCGAAGTGCGCACTTCGCACCAAAACTGGGCGAAGTGCGAACTTCGCACCAACACTTAGCCATTTTTCAGGTAACTTGCTGGAAAGTTGAAAAATCAAGCGGGGACTCCAAGAAAGGTGGGGAAAGAAAGAGAATGCAGGAAAGAAAAGGAAAGGGAGGGGAGAAGGAAGGAAAATAGGGGAAGAGGGAAAAGGAAGAGCAGCACAGTTACAACACTGAAGACATTCCACCCCGTGCAAAATGTGACAAGTCCATACACATACATCCTCCTAGCTTTGCAGTGAACTCTCTCGAAATACATAATTCAAAATAAGGTTCTAAGTCAACCACAACTATTTCTTGCACTATTTTCACCTCAGGGGCTCTATGCAACCTCATAAGTACATCTTTAATGACTCCAACTGTCTTGACAGGTGTTCCATCTAGTTGTAATACTCTAGGACAAGATCGGATATAGTCCATACCCATCTCTTCATAGAATGCTTTAGGCATAACTGTAGTTGATTCTTTTGAGTCAATCATACAATTTCTGACTACCCAACCTTCCATTCTTAGAGATATATAGAAAGGGGGGGGTTTATTCTTCAAAACAACAGGTGTCATTTCTTTCTTTTCTGATGGCATACTAAGGATTGTTGTGGCCAATCTACTCTGAGGATTTTTGTTGAGAGAAGCTTTAAGCAGGTCAATTTGACCAGGGATGAACAGAGTGTCATACAGGCTAGCTTTAGAGGGGATCTTTTTCATTTCTTCAACAATGTTGTATTCATATTTAGTCAATGAGAGTCTTTCCAGCCCTCTTTCTTACTCACCCGTATCTTCTTTTATGTTGTTGGGTGGCCTCTAATCTTTGTCTTTTTGTAATATAGGGAAACCTCAGTCTTTATTGATCTTTATCCTTGGATCTCATTCGGTCTCCTTCTGTTTCCTTTTCCGGTCTCTTAGGGAGACTATCTGTCTTCTCCTTGCCCTTTGCTTGAGGGATAGGGAAGGTGTTACTGCTCCGAGGAAGGGGATCAACTTTCTTCTGAGAAGGGACTTGGAATTGTCCCATTTTTTGAGGGTCTACTTGTAAGGCCTTCTTCCCAGATCTTGTCATAACAGCAATTGGGCTCTCCTCAGCTGATTCTTTCCCAACCATGATTTGATCAGGTTGCCATAACATATTGACTCTTCCCTTTTGATTCCTTTCAGCTTGATCCATAGCTTGCTGAACATGGTGTTGGTACATCACACAAGACTGTGAATCATGGGGGTCATTACATACTAAACACCAAACATTCACAAGGGTGGTATCTGAAGAACATTCTGGCTCCTCATACATCTGCACTCACCCCGAGCTCTAGATCTTTACTCGGACCAGGTCTCTGATCTTTGTTTACATATGGGAATCTCCTCTGTTGTGATCTTTCTTGGTCTCTCTTTTCCATTGAATTCATTCTATTACTCAAAATTTTCAGATTATTTTGTATATCCAGGATAGCAGAAAACTCCTGAGATGGTTGAGAAGGAAGGGGAGGAAAAGGAGCTGCAGAGGTCATAGGCTTGGGTTGAGGGATTGCATTCATCTGTGGAGATGGGGATGATAAAGAAAGCGGATCTATGAAATATGGGATGGCTACTGGACTTTGACTTATAGTGGTTTCTGTGTTATAAGGTAGCACAATTTTGGGAGGAAGTCTTCCGACATTGATTAGGGTGTTTTCAGCATGAACTGCTGCATTATAAACTTGGGGGAAGGTTTCTACTCCTTATTGATGTGTCTGCAACCCAAGCTCTGATCCAAGGGCTCGGATATAATACATATAGGCTAAACATGTAGCTAGTCTAGCTGTGGGGGGAATTCTTTTCCATGTTCTGGTAAATCTCAAATTGAAATCTGAGATAGTTTCTTGTTGAGTTTTTTGCATAGATGTAAACTGATTAAGCAGAGAAAAGGGATCAGTAGATTCGTTGAATTCTTCCACAAAAGGCTCTGCTAAAGCTTGCCAAGAAGTGATGGTATTATCCTCCAGAGTTCTAATCCAATGTAATATCTTTCCTCTGAAGGACAGGGCTAGAATTCTGACAATAATATTTTCTTCCTTTATGTTGTGGATTGCTGCCAGATTCAAGATATCCTGACAATGCTCATAAGTTGTTTTCCTAGATCCATCATAAGTGGGGATAGCCTTAGATACAGACTGGGGAATGACATCCATTTGGCCTAATCTAAGGGGACCGGTTGTGTTCCAGCTAGGGTAATTCTGTAATGTCTATTTAGGAGCCACATTTTGTGCCATATTTCCTGTTGCAAGTCTTATTGGGGGAACTATTGGATTTTCTTCCAGAAGCTCTTCCTCTTCGAGGAAATCTTGATCTAAACTTCTGGCAATAGTAGCCTCTATGTAAGGTAACTCACAGTAAAAGTAGGAATTAGGTTTATTCCTTTTGAAAGACCTGGTATACATGAAAGGGCACTGGTCTACAGGAATAATTCTTTTTCTGGGTCTAATGACCAGGGAGTCGCCAGGTGAACTTTCTTCTCTCCACTTATAAGTTCAAGACAATTCACCAAATCTTAATTCCTTCGGGTTGAGATAACAATATTGTGTTCCTTGTGAACTTGTCCCATCGGGTGTGCCAAAAACTATTGGGCATTGAATTGCACCAAGTTTTCACTCGATACTATGGTTGTCTATCTTCCTAGTTTCTATTCAAGCTTGCACCCGATAGCTACAACTTAGCACTCAACATTGGATGGACCAAAACAGGGGTTTCTAATCCAACCTCCAGAGTAGGCTGGTTCCTTGTCAACTTAGCAGGATGTTGGCACAATTATGCTCACTTAGGGTTTGAAGGTTAGGGTAAGAAAAGGTTAGGGTTGGAGAAATGTGAACAATGATGGATGGATAGGCTAACAACATTGCACCACCATAGAAAGCTCCTAAAAACCAAAACAAAGATACATAACTCAGACCAACATTATCTCAAATTAGATTATTCCTCATTCATTAATGCACAACAGAGAAATATTGCAGCGAGTAATTTCAATATCCAGATAATGATAATCCAAATAACAAAATTCACCAATACCTAGATTTCACAGAAATGCACTCTCTAACAATATAGAACAAACTCATAATCATATTTCAATTACTTTAACAACTAGTAATCCATTAATCAGGCACAAACTAACCATTTAATCATTTACAAAAATACAGCTAAAGAATTCGAACCTCTAATATCAAACATGAGAACATAGATTTGAGGCGAAGATCAATGTAATGCTCCTTCCATTAGCTTTCGGGAATATTTATAGTAGCACAAGCAAACACACTAGATCCGACCCTTAAAAATGAGGGTTCGACCTTTATTTATAGTTTTTGCAGAAATTAAAATTACAAGGAACATTACAAAGATTTCATTTTGACAGCACAGCAGAGAGATCTAGCTGGCATTTGCTTACTGGTTCATCCTCCGGGAAATCCGCTGAAAATGGTCCGTCATGGCAGCTCATGGCCTCTGCAACTTGCTGGTCACTCAACAAAACTGGAGTTCGGGCCGTTGGAAATCATATATTACCGTCGATTTTTCTTGGAGGCTATCTGCCATCGTCGATATGTAACCGCCTCTGGTTCGATCTTTTGGAAAACCCTCGACGCTTCATCTTCCTCTTCCAACTGATTGTTCCAATCCCGGTGAAGAAATGTTCTTAAATACCTAAGATTTGTCAACACAACCTCCATCGTTGATCTCCCTCATTGTATGGTTCAGATTCAATCTGATACAAGCTTATTAAAATGGCGGGGAGAACACAGCGCCATTTCGCTTTAAAATGTAGGTGAGGTCATCCTTCTGTATCAAAAACTGCGGAATCGCCAATCCGGACCCCTGAAAGCTGAGCAGGGTCGAATCCGCTCTTTGTTCTTTAGAATTCTTCATATTCCGCAAGGTATCCTTCAATCCGCACTAAAATGTCAATGACGTCATCCTTTTCTTATAACTTTTGCGGATTCCATTCCGGGCAGAACAAATGCATTAGCATGTGATCGTCAATCCGGGCCCGCCATGGTGCGAAGTAACTCTTTCTCTATTCCGGACAACCTTCAGAATAAAACATTTCGCTTTGTCACCGTTCCTGAAAGGAGAAGTCAAAGTCGTCTTTGGTCACGAATCCGCATCCGCCTTGGCCATAGCTTTTCGCTTTGTCACCGTTGCGGGCGCAAATACTCTATGGGTTTTCCGAAATTGGGCCTTCTAAAACTTAGCCATTGTCAAGTTACCAATCCGCACTTTTTTATCGCTGATGTCATCTCTTCTCAAAAATTTTGCGGATTTGAGATGCGTCGCCAGTCAAGAGCCGGAGTCAATCTCCCGGAATCGCTTCATTCATGAAAATTGACTAAGTGTCGGGCGGGCTCATATCTTCTATTGTGGATCTGCTCCAAAATACACTGCAAGGGGTGCAGAATGAAGATTTTTCCACGTAGAGAAAATTTGCAAAAATTTTCCTAAGTATGTGGCCATTTTGGGCCTACAGTTAGTGTTGGCCTTCCTGCCACATTTTGTAAAATTTTAAGTTGTGTGCAGTTTTGGGAGTTATTATCCCTCATTTGAGGGTGGAGGATGGGGAGTTAACAATAGCAGCAGTTAAAAATTCTCTTTTTCCATCGAAAATGGTTAAGATGTTATGTTTGCTGTGTTTTCACCGTCTCTTTGCACTTTCTTCCTAAAAACTGTTTTCTTTCAAGTCCAATGGTTTCTCTATTTTTTTTGTGCAATTCTTGTCATTTCGCATGCAAAATTGTGAATGTTTTAGTATGGTGCGATGTTGTGGGTGTGTTCTTTGCTTAAAATTTGATTTCTGTAGGTTCGTTCCACTCTGCGCATATGGTAACAGTTGTTTCCAGCGACTTAAATAATTTTCAGAGCATGGTTCCCTTTCGAATGCAAAAGGGTACTTTCGCTTCACTAGTGGAGCAAAAGTGGTTTCGCTCCCAATTGTGGAGCAAAGATTCCTATTACGAGGTGAAGGGGCGCAATATTTTTAAATTTGTCTTGGCCAAGGCATAAGGTGGTTTTGCTCCACTAGTGGAGCGAAACTCTCTGTCGCTCCACTTAGGGAGTGAAAGTCCCTTCTTGAATAACGCAAAGTCAAAGTACAAAACAAGAAGTCACGGTTAAAGTTGTTTTCGCTCCACTTGGGGAGCGGAAATCGTTGCCGCTCCACTTGTGAGCAAAAATCGTTGTCGCTTCACTTGTGGAGCGAAAATCTCTGTCACTCCACTTGTGGAGCGACCTCTCTGTCGCTCCACTAGTGGAGTGAAACTCAAGTAAATGCGCAAAAGTGTAAGGCCAAGGGTGCTTTCGCTCTACTTGTGGAGTGAAAGCATCTTCGCTCCACTTGTGAAGCGAAAGCTGGCCAGAAAAGTAAAATTTGCTCAGAGGCTTTCATCAAAGCAGAAGGATGCTTTTTCTCCACTTTTGGAGTGAAAGGTCTTTCGCTCCAGTTGTGGAGCGAAACTCCGGGCGGGTCCCAAGCGCAGTAAAAGCTGTACAGCACCATCATTGACTGCCCAACTGACCCCGAAGCTGTGCTTGGAGCCGTCCGATCATGGTAGATCAGGGGAACCTTCTGCATTCAATGCTAAGTTATCTGCAAAATCTAATTTATGTTGTTAAGTCAGTTCCGAATCGAATCTATATGTCACCATCGCAGAAGTGGTTGGGCATTAATGTTTTGAGAGACGGAATCCTCTATAAAAACTAGAATTTTCTCTGTAACTAAGGATGGACAATCTCTGCTAGAAAAGCAGTTGTATATCTTGAAATCTGCTTCCTAAACACTAACTTCTGGTTCCGGTCTTGAATCTTTTGT
Organism: Wollemia nobilis; assembly: GCA_028583015.1. Classification (NCBI taxonomy): domain Eukaryota; kingdom Viridiplantae; phylum Streptophyta; class Pinopsida; order Araucariales; family Araucariaceae; genus Wollemia; species Wollemia nobilis. The sequence continues at coordinate 11,089,857 of JAQPPZ010016709.1, read as the reverse complement.
CTTTGTGTATGCCTTCTATCATGTTATTTATGTTAAGTTAATAACTTTGTTATACGGCTTGAATTCTGTTTTTTGGATTTAGCTGTTAGTAAAGGATTGATGCTGGAGTACCCCTGGAGGTTATGCAGGTGAGAGGATTTATGTCGGTTTTTGTTAAAAGTCTATTGTTTTGATTGTTGTTGGTTCAAGTGAAAGTTGTGTATCGTGCTTCCTGTCCATCACCTCCCTTATTTCAGGCTTTCAGCCTCTTTCCCCATTCCTTTCAGTCATTTCCCTATGTTTATGCATCTTCTCTAACTCTAATCTCAAAATCCAATTTTATTTTATTTTTGGAACTAGCCCTATTGGAGATTGGCACGGAGGACATTTCTTTCCTTCGGCCATTCAATGCTTGGCAGTGGGTCTAGGGCGCTGTAGACTTAAAAAATCTATATCTAGGCCGATTCCATTGCCAACTAGTTAGTGCAACCAACCCGTCTCAACCGTCCCAACCGCCTATTAGTCTTAACACTTGCGTTTACTGTCTAACTGACAGTTTCAGACGTCTAACACAACAGCCAGACGTCTGATTAGTTAGGTTGGACGTCTAATCCAGACGTCTAACTAATCCAGACGTCTTAACACAAAGACGGCTGCGTTTGTCCTTTTGTGCATACTTATTAATCAAGCCATATTCATTTGATTGGCTGATTTTACATTGCAACTTGTCATTTTCATGATTCATACATTATCAAAATTGCTATACATAATCAAAATTGTAGATCTTCATAGGACATTTATGTCAGACAACCTCATAGTTTATTTTTGCTTGGAACTGCTGTCTACATCTATCCTCCCCTTCGAAGAAGTCGATGTCCTCAGCGACTTTCTCCGCTCACTCTGAGGAGTCTCAGCATCTTTGTGAGTTGTAGCCGGTAAGGCTTCATCCAATTGCATCTGTAGAGCCTCATTATCAGCCTTAAGTTGCTTGGCATAATTGAAGTATTTACCCCATTCCACTCCTAGGGCATTGGCGCGATTTTCTGTCTCCTCAAGCCTATTCAACAGTTCAGTCTCCCGCTGTATGAAAAGTTCTCTCAGCCGTGGAACTGAAATTGTGGACGAAGATGAGGCCTTTGATGTCATTTCTTGTTTCAAAGCTGCCTCACGCTGCTGTGCTTGCCGCAATTCTTCCTGTACCGCTGCCAACTGTTTCTGCCAAGTCTCTTCACGCTGGCTCCTCTCGTGCTGCCAGGCTAGCTCACTCTGATTTTTCTGAGCTGCTAATGCTTCAGTTTGCTTAACCAACAATTCTTTAGCCTGTTTTTGCTGTGACACCTCCTTTTCCAGAGTGGTAATCTGCTGTGCTTTTTCTCCTAACTGAGTATGAAGGCTCTCCAGTTCTCGTGATGATTTCTGGATTTCCTGAATGACAGCCTCCATACGAGCCTTCCCTTCTTCAAGTGTTTTATCTTTGCGTTGCACATCTTCCTGTGCCTCTTGCAATTCACTATCCACCATTTGCTTGGCTGAATGCAAGTACTTAATACCTTCTGCTAGCCAACATAACAAGTGGGCTAAGAAGTTGTATTGTCGATACATAGGCAGTAATTCAGGTGCTAACTTCACCTGCGATCCTTGCTCTATGGACTGCTGGGAAGAAGGATCAGTGTTGTGGCCACAAACGTACACCTGTCCAGATTCCAAGTAGAGGGTTGGCATCTTCTCGATCAATTGTTCAACTCCCTCCATTGTTGACAAGTGTGCGGTGGGCATTGTCCAAGGCTGGGTCTGATAGATGCTAGAAATCTCTGCTCGCCAAGGACCTTGTGTGGCCCATTTTACCAATCTGTTCAATTCTTCTTCCACCATAGACTGCCACTTCTTCCATTGACCAACACAGGCTATGTTAAATTGCAACTGCAAATTTTCCATTATTTTTGTTAACTTTGTAAAACATTCTACCGCTCGCTCGTCCATATCATCCGAAGGATCCATGAGATTGGGTAGTTGTACTAGAAAACATTCAGACCATGCATCTTGAGTTCGTTCCTCTTGTTCCTCCTGTTCCTCCTCCTGTATTGTCTCTTTCCCCTTCCCGGAGAGATCAATGGTCTTTTTGGTTGCCTTGCCTTCTGTCACTACAGCCTGACTGCTGTCACCTTCTGTCCCAACCACTTGCTGAGACACGTCTGTCTGTAGCTGCTCTCCCTTTTCTATATTGGTCTCATGTTCCAATGAGACTACCTCATCAACTGAGATGGGATGTTGCTCTGTCCCAGGTGCTGGATTTGCCACATTCGGAGAAGGTAAAGCTTCCTCTGTTCTGCTGATTACAGGTTCAGCTTGAATCTCCGTGGGTATGGCTGCTCTGGCTTCTTCTGCTGCGATAATATCCGCAAAGGACACAACTCGCAGAGAAGCTGCAAAGGAAGTTGTTGTAACTATAGGTGGAACGGACAGGTCTGGCATTGTTCTCTGAGCCCGAACATGAGCTTCCGTCAAATAGTCCTTAGGTCCTATATTCCCAGCACTTGTTCCTGCTGCTGTATTTTGCAAGGTCTGAGGAATGTCAAAGCTGACCTTTTCCCAGGGTACTGTCATCTGTTGCACCAGTCTTCGAGCTACCTCCTTACTACGAGCAATCTGCTCCGCGGCAATCCCTTGCACCGAATCTGGAATAGATGAAGGGGGTGGAGATTCAAATCGCCTCCTCTTCCTTTCTGGTTTGGGTGCAGTGACTTGCTTTTCGGGTTGTTTCACCTCAGTCGCAGGTGCTGCCGTATCCTCCCCTTCTGAATCGGTCACTGTCTTCTCCTGACGTGATGGCTTGTGGGAGATCTGTTTCACCCGCTGCTTCTTCACCGGTGTCGACTTCTTTACCTGTGGTTTGGCATTCTTCCACCGCAAGATAGTTGGGGCCAAATCTGGAATCTGCTGAGGTAAATCAAAGTCTGGAATCGACACTTCTGCCTTTGAAACTGCGTCCAAAAGTAATCCTATGGCGTGAAATGCCATCGAAAAATTCTTCGTTGTTCGCATCAGAAAATTCTGAATACGAATCGCCAAATGAGTTGCCCAGTCATATTGTGTTCCCTGTTGTATCCCGAGCAAGTATGGAATCAGCCAGATGGGGAGATCTGAACTTCGTTGTTCCCCTGACAGTCTGGCCATTAGAACATTCATGATGCATTCCAACTCATTATTCTTCAGTTGGGACTGTTTTACTCCTCTGCCGCCGTGAGTTGCTAACATATTTTCCACCGCCTCCTCTGTGAGGTTAGTAACTCCCAATATCAACTGCCGAGTCTTCTTGGGATCTCCCCGTTCATTGATTACCGGTTTGCCCTTCCTGGGGAGTCCAAAAGTTTGCCTGAATGCGTCAGGAGAAAAGTCCACTTCTATGGTCCGATCAACAACCTGTACCATGCTGGTATTCCGAGTTGGGTTATATGTCTGCAACATCTGCACCAGATACCTCTTGAAAAATTCTTTGTCGAAACTGGGTATCTACAGAATGAAACTTACTCTGGCTGCCAGCATATTCTTCTTTACCGGACTCTTTGTTGGTGTTGCTTCCCACCATTGTCGGCAAAACTCACCCGTAGGGCAAGTCCATGTGATTTCCTCAATCGAAATCAGCTCTTTGTTGCTTAGTTGGACTTCTGCTTGCACTGTCGCTTCTCGTTTTGCTCGAGTCTGCCCCTTGTCTGGGCTTGGCACTTGTCCGCGCATCGTTTCTTGCTGATGCCGAAGTCTTTTTGCCACAACGGACTCGGGTCCTACTTCGGATTGCCTTGGAGGTTGTCCGGGCTTCTGATGGCTCATACTCTCCTTTCTGGACGTCTCCTGCACTTCAGACGACTCAATCTTGCTAGACGTCTCGGCTTCTGGTGACTACTTTTGCTTAGACGTCAAGATGTCCTGGCTAGACGTCTGAATCTGACGGCTAGTCGGCTGTGTGAGCTGACGTCTGAGACGGACGGTTGGCCGTCTGGGCTGGACGGCTAGACGTCTGAGGCGATCGGCTGGCCGTCTGGGCTGGACGGCTAGACGTCTAGACCTGTCGGCTGGACGTCTCCCTCCTAGACGACGTCTTCGGTCAGACGGCTAAAAACTCGCCTCTCCCTTCCATCGGACGCTTCTCCCTTCAGACAGCTGCGACGCGATTGGACGGCTAGGCTTCCTCCAGGCAAGGCTGAACGCTTTTACGAAGGTAGGGTTTTGCACTTGCACTGAAAAGAGAAAAATCCTCCACGAAGCTTGCGACTGCCAATGTAGATGACGTCTTATGCTTCGTCTTGCATAAATCCTTGGTGCGCCTATTACCCAACTTCGTCTCTCCTTCTCCTGCGCTCCTGCATAAACTGAAAGCAATGAAACAAACAATGCCCAACGCTTCCAATTTATAGGAATGTTGCCGCCCTGATAACTACTTGTTCAACTGCCACCTAACTCCCAGTCGTCTGCATGCTTGCCACGTCGCCAGTTCTGCATGGACAAGACGTCTAACGTCTTTTACCTTATTTCGTCTTTTTGCTATTTTGTCTTTTTCTCTGTTTTTGTCTTTTTCTATTTTTGTCTTTCTTTTTATTTTTATTTTTATTTTTTTCAAAACTGCGTCTTGCAATTTTAACGTCGTCGGGTGAAGCGCACGGCAATGCCGATGCGTACTTCCAGGGTATCCGACGCGCTATCTTCCTGGTGACGACTGCCAGTTTCGAAACTGCTGAAACCATCGCCATTTTCCTGTTCCTCCGTCTGCTGACGACTGCGGCGATTATTCTGGCTTCGGGGAGTTTCCGTCTGAGACTGTTCGTCACGTCTTCTCAGTCTTCGTGGAATAACTTGCCAGTCTGGTTGTTCCTCTTCCGTCGGCTGATGACGTGATTCCTGTCTAGACGTCTGACCAGTTTCTCCCAGACGTCTGCTTCTTGTGACGTCATCCCGTCTTGCCCCCTCTGCCAGACGGCTATTTTCTTGCCAAACGGTTGCTTTCCTGCAGACGGTCTTCTCCATCCAGACGTGTGGCTGCGTCATCCAGACGGCTGCTACCAGGGTCCAGACGGGTTGATTCTTCTTGTTGACAAATTCGTTCCGTGCTCCCGTCTCCCTGCTGAATTATCACACAATCATCAAGATAGTGGACCATCGTTCTCCCTTGCTCTTGATGGTTGGTCGCCCGATCATTGGAAGGTTGATTCTCCCTCTGTCCAATGTTACGATAGAACCTTCCCATTCCATGGCCTCGGCCTCGAAGTCTATCGATCTGACGACGGACGACTGCCCATCCTTGGTCTACCCGGTCCTGGTAGGAATTCCTATTTCGGGGTCCCTGTCTTCCACGAGTTGGTGTGACTCGTCCTCTTCCTCTTGCCGGTCGAATCTCCCTAATGTGGGGTTGTCGTACTCCCAGCTGCCCGAGATTCGGTCGGTCCCTCGATCGTTCTTGACGACGTCTTCGGTTCCCACGAGCTCGCTGAGGCAGACCCGAAGGTCTATTCTCAGGAGCACGTAGTGATGGGTTGGCTTGGACTAAGTCCTCAGATGGTCCTTGCGGCCCAATCCGTGGACTAGTCGACCTATGGGTAGCCGGAGGGGAATTTCTTCCTCTCGAGCTACCGGGATGGAGGTCAACCACGCTCCTCCCTTGGTCAGGCAATCTCGGAAGTCCTGACGAACTCCCGGGATTGCCCAGGTTGTCTCTATTTCTGGCCTGGTGTATCAGTTGTGCGCGTGTTTCTGGTGGGTGTTGCTGACTTGCAGGTGTCAGTTGGTGCAGGATTCTCAATCTCCTGTCAGCCCTTATCAATCGCCTTCGCCATCTCGTTTCCTCAAAGTGTCGTTGCGGTGCACAGTGAGTTAGGGCTTCTTGGTACTCGTCCGAGAAAGTTGAATCCGTACTTGAGTCATTTCCCTCTCCTGCCGTATTCATTGGCCATTCAGAGGTTTCTTGGACTCGTTGCTGCAATCTTCTAACTTCTCTTCGGTGTTGTCGCAAATCGAGAGCCGCCATACGATACCTAGCCACTTCTTCGCGTTCCGTCGGGCGTCTCATGGCTCCTGCATATGGTGTTCTCCATCCGTGTGGTTCTGGCCATTCAGGTATCGTATTTTCATTTACTCCTCCATTGTACTCGTCTTGTGGGCTTAGAGACTCATCATCTTCAATCACCTGTGCAGTTTCAAGGAATCTAACCCCTGCTCGTTGGCTGCGGATTTCATCTCTTTGTCTCCGACGGTCTGGGTTAGGACTGGCATGTGGTATGTCAGGGTCTCGAGGCTGATTCTCATCCTCACTTGAGTCTTCCGACCATCCATCATACTTTGGTCGTTTGGTTACTTCCCTGACATCTCGCCACAGAATCTCGGTTGCTTCTTCTCGACTTATCTGATATGCGCTACTAGAAGCCAAGTTCTGCTGTGATTTCCTTGCTTTACTCTTTTCTGGTGATTTTCCATGTCGTCGAGGATGCCTAATCAATGGTGAAGTTGCTTTTGAGGAATCGTCTGTATTCAGGATGATTCTCAGTGTTGTTGTGGATGAACTATCTGAATCTGTTGAGGAAACTGCATTGTTCCCTGTATTTTCTCTTATTTCCAATCCACCTACCGGCAGCCTTCGATTCTCCTGCCTCTGAGGGCGTTCTGGTACTGAGTGGTCTAGATCCACCGAGAATACACTACTATCTGGCGAGTTACCATTCGGGCTCCTTCTGAAATCATCTTGATCTCTTTCAGCCCATTCCGCTCTACGTGCATCCTATCGTTGCTGCATCTGCTGCATAGTTCCATCCAGTTCCTGAATAACTTGTTCCCTCAACTGTGCATTATACCGACGAAGAGTCTCATACTCCTGCAATCGTTGTGTTTCCAATGCCATTCGTTGCAGGATTTCAGCTCCTTGTCCTTCATAATCCTCCACTTCTGGTATTTGCCCTTGTGAAGCTAAGTACGCAATGTTCTGAAGCCGATTTTCTACTTCGCTTTCTAGAACTCGTACATTAGGTTCCGACTCTCTTTGTTCTATTACTGGTTCTTCTTCTCTTCCAAACAACCATTCCAGGTTGGATGGTTCATCCTCTCGAACAGTGTTACTTGGTCCACCGTGTTCGTAGGATCGTATACCTGGTTGCTCTTCTTCATTTGGGTTACCAGAGGTGTCCTCCTTAAATTCCAAGTTGATCATATTGATCTGTGCATGTGCTTTATATACTTTCAACTTGGAGCCATTTACTGCTTCGGGGCAAGTTGTTCCATCCAACTTCTTCAGTCGAACAACCCCATTATCCAATACCTCTTCTACCTGAAAGGGTCCAAGCCATAGGGTCTTCAGCTTCCTTGGCTTGATCTCCCTTTTGCCATTGTACTTGAGAACCAAATCACCGGTCTTTAGGTTCATTTTCTGAAGGTGCTTATCATGCCAATATTTCCGACGTTGCTGAGCAATCTCCGTTGCCCACTGTGCCAACACCCTTTTCTCGCCTAGTTGTACCAGTGTTGCGAGTCTTTCCTCCATGCTTTCGTCATCATTTAGGCGGGTATCAACAGCTACTCTCAAGCTAGGTGTAATGTCCCTTTTTTAGGAACAGCAAACCCTTACTACGAAAATGCAGAAATTAAGTACAGCAAGGAAATAACTCAGAAATTGCTCATAAAATAACACAAGTATGAGGAGAAATCAGCCAGTATCATATATTAAATATTGCCAAACCAATACAACAGCTGGAATGGACAAATGGGTCCTCAAGGAACTCAAAATGCAGATACAAACTCCCACAAGTGGGACGAACTAACCCCAAGGCTGAACAGATGCAAAAACTCCTCAAAAATGACCCCAAATACAAGTGTAGGGTTTGGGGCTGCCAACAGATCTGAAACACATGACACAAATGCTCCCAAAAATGCCACGAACTCCTCAAAGATGCCTCTTTTTGTATTTTTGATATTTTAGGGCAATAACACCTGCAATGATATTGCCAAGACCCCAACCATGCACCTCCAATGCACTATGGGAATGAGCAAGACCTACAATCTCAACTCATGGAACCTCTAGGGTTTCAATATTCAATTCTGATATCAACATAACATGCCCAAAATGGGACGTCTCACTCCCTTATATAGGGTGAGGTTCTAATTTGGAGTTGACATCTCCCAACCCTAAAATAACTTAAAGTGCCTTATTACAACATAAAAACATAAAACATAAATAAACACAACTTAAGTTATGTTTCCTAGTCACATGAACCCCTTTTTCACTTTTATAATTGTAGGAGACATTTACAAAAAATATTTATTTTTGGGACATTACAAGTCCACCCTCCTCAAATTGCTTGTCCTCAAGCAAAGTCAAAGCTGGAGCATCTAAAATTTCTGCACCTTCCCAAGTAGCATCCTCCATAGGCAAGTCCTTCCACTTCACAAGATATTCTTTGACAGTCCTACTCCTAAGCTTTCTCTCCCTTGTCTCAAGGATCAATTCAGGTTCAAGAATGAGCTTTCCTTCATCATCAAGGGGTGGCAAATCTGAAGATGGCTGAATATGTTGGCCCAAGGCCTTCTTCAAACAAGAAACATGGAAGACATTATGTATTTTACTTCCACTTGGAAGTTCCAAAGCATATGCAACCTGTCCAACCTTACTCAACACCTTGTAAGGTCCATAAAATTTGGGTTTGAGTTTTTCTGCTCCACTTCTTTTCAATGTAGACACTAGACAGCCCTGAAGCGGAAGCAGACACTTGGGCTGCAGACGTCCTCCAAACAGCTGCTCAGGCGGAGCCCGCAGGTAAGTCCACTTCTCCGCTCCCCAAAGTCCCAATCAGCCCTGCCATAACGCCATCACCCATCGCATCAGGGCAAGCCGTAGTTGCATCTTCATCTTCCCAGACTGTCCAAACATCCCACAGCCCCCATTCCTTCGACCAGTTTGCCCAGGACCCTAACGCCTTCCAGTCCCTCAGCCAAACCTTGGAACCCTCGCCTGTGGCTAGCGTCGAAGTTGCACATACATTGCCGCGCCACTCACCTCATCTGTTCAAAACCCTACCAACGCCGTCCACTCAGCCGCTTGCTTCCCCTAGGACCCGGTCGCCCTTAAAAGCGGCCACTTCTTCTAGAATCCCTCCTGCTTCGATGTTTGCAGGGAAGATGCCGCAGCAAGGCCCGATGCTGGAAGACCTAGACTTCATGGGCGACTTCATGCAAATCGCAGACGATCAGCCTTTGGCAAAAGGCCGCAGGATGTTCCGCCTCTTTCCTCCAGGGTGTCAAACGGAGGAGAGCCGAGGAAATAGCTGCCCCGGTAAAGCGCACCAAGTACGACTTGGACAAGAGAGTGTTGATGACTGAGAAGTTCATCCCAAAAGTGAAGAAGCCTCTTCGGGAAATGACCGAGGCAGACTATGAACATCAAGTCAAGGAGAAAAGCTTTGATGACATCAACGAGGAATACAAAATCAATGGTATTCGTCGTAGAACAATAATCTCCTTGTCAAGCGACTTGAGAATCAGGAGGCGCTGTTTCAGCTGCAGAATACTTCAAGAAGATCTGGCGAGGGCCACCGCGCAGCTGGGGTCTGCACAGCAAGAGATCGATGAACTGAAAGCCCAGCTGGCCGCCTCTCAGCAGGAGGCCGCAGCGCAAAAACAGACAGCCGAACAGCTGTCAGAGGAGAAAAGGGCAGCACTGGAGCAAGTCTCCCAGCTCCAGGATTCATTTAAACAGGCTCAGTCCCAGTTAGAGGAGAAAACATCACAAACGGCGGCCTTTTCAATGAATAAGGTTAAGGAGATGCGGGCTGGTCTGCTACAGGGATGTAGGCCCAATGTCGTCAGATCTATATCGGTCCTGGATTTCGCATCCAGGATCCAAGAAGTATCTGCCCAGGGAAAGCCTGTGGTAGAAGAGGCCGAACACCAAGCGAGGCAATGGCTGGACTTGGCTATGAAACTTGAGGAGTATGAGCGCAAAGGCCTCCGATTTCCCCCAATGTCCCGACTTGCCTCAGAGTGGGCAGATGCAAGGGTAACCTTGCACATTTATTTTGATAAAACAGAGAAAATAAGGGCCGCCAGGAAAATGCTGGACTCATTAGACCACGAAATGAGCATTTGCCTGGCCCCCTTCAACACTCTGTCTGAACACGGGTGCCCGAGCTTCGTCGAGAATGGCGAGTTTCTGACCCTGGAGCAGGTGAAACTGAATTGGCTGTCGTTCGAGGCAGACACAGCAGAAATCGATAGCTGGACGGAGCCTGTCCAGGAAGCTCAGGTCACCCAGATGGTGTCAAGGTACTGCAAAATCAATACCTCCCTCAAAGAGTTGGGAGAAAGATACGACACCATCGACCTGCATGCGGTTGCTGTTTTCAGCGCAGCGCTGAAAGAGGTCAGCGACCTAGGGCCCTTCCAAGCAGCAATCTGGGACCAAGCCAAGGCTGCATACGATCGCATCCGCGAGCGGGAGGCCGACAGTGAAGAACATTCAGGTTCAAGGGGAGAAACAGAAGAGGTAACTGTCGAAAGTGAACCTGAAGAAGAACAGTTGCCCAGGAAGAAGCCATCAGAGCAGCGGAAAGCAGGGAAAGGGAGTTCCTCTGCGCCCAAAGGATGAAGGCCTGGTTCTTTGCGTCGAGGCGAGCTCGACACCCCGCGAGCCGCCAGGAATGTTGTCACATTTTGCACGGGGTGCCATGTTTTCAAAAATTGTAAGTATGCTGCTCTTCCTTCCCTCCTCCTCTTTCTTCCCTTTCTCCATTTTTCCCTTCTCCCATTCCTGCAGTTTCATTCCTCCCTTTTCCCTTGTACTTTTCCCCCAGTCAAATTCCCAAAACGGAGCAAGTATTCCCTGAAAAATTCTAAGTGTCAGGGCGCAACCCGAATTCGCAGCGAAGTCGGGGTGTGCCCTCAAGTTGTAGCGCACTAGGGGATGCGAAGTGCGAAAGCAGGCTGAGAAGGAGCTGAATTTGTCTAAGTGTGGGAGCACAACCCGACTTCGCAGCGAAGTCGGGGTGCGCTCTTCTTCTTGTGTGCACTTGGGAAGCAGTGATTGCAGAATTTGGCTAAGTGCTGGAGCGCAACCCGACTTCGCAGCGAAGTCGGGGTGCGCTCCCCTTTTTGTGCGCAGTCCGAACAGCGGTCGAAACAACCAAGTGCCGGTGCGCAACCCGACTTCGCAGCGAAGTCGGACTGTGCCCTCTGACCGGTGCGCAGTTGGGCAACATTCATCAAACAAGCCCAGAAATTGGCTAAGGCACGGAGGACTCCCCAACTGCGCAGTTTCCCACCTACGCTACCCGATGGCGCTTTGATCCCGGGCGAAGTTGGATAAACTGCCTTTCAAGGCAGACATGTGTCACTCATCAGAATTCGACAAGTGTCCAGCCTCGAGATCCGAGCCGAGATGTGACGGGATAAAGGACAAGCATGGACCGCATCACCTACGCCAACTGCCTCCATTTAAGCTGATGTAAAGTTCCATCTACCACAGCTACCCGCATTCCTGCCGACTAGAAGTTTCACCCAACGCGCTGCCACGTAGTTGTACAGCTTTCAGGGAGACCTTGTTGCAAGTACAGTCCTCACCGACAGGAGTCAGCATCAGCAGCTCTTCTGCCGCTTTTGTCAGCTATTGTCCGGTCTGGGACTTTGTGCCCGTAATTGTAATCGGGGGGAACTTGGGCTATAAATAGCCACACCATTTCATTGTAAAAGGGTGGAAGGGGAATATACTGCTAGGGAACCATTGTAGCTATACGTTTGCTTCTGAATGCAAGACACATACTTGGCTCTGCTTACTGTCATCATCTTTTATGCTACCTTTCCTTGTCATTTTTGCCTCATGTTTCTTATTTCATTGCTTACTGTTATCTTGAACTCCGGATTCCGGTATTTGATGATTAAGTATTCCTGGAATGCATAGATAGAGGATACATAAGATGCATGATAGCTGTAGTTTCTATGGTGTGTTTTGTATTTAATTGCTGTTAGTAGTGGTGATTGATCGTTGCCGTGCTGCTTATTCCCCCCACCCAACTCCAATCACATTTGGATCTCTTTCCGCACTTTATCTCTTTCCTGTACCCTTAGCTAAAACACTAACAAAACCCACAGGAAGCCGGCCTTCTCCGGAGATTGGCACGGAAGGCATTCCTTCCTTCCGGCCTTTCAATCTGGTGGGCGAATTTGGGGCGCATTATACCAAATCCTTTCCTCATGGCAGATTCGTAACCAACAGTTCCGGGTTCATTCATTCATCCAGGGCATTGAGGAGAGTCATGCAGGTTGATGGATTAATGGAACAACATTGGTACGTGTGAGAGTTGATGCATATGTGCGTAATGCAGTCACGTCTTGTATTCAGCCATGGAGAATATTCTGCATAGGGTTTGCAGATTGCAGATTGTAATGCTATACTGTAAATGCCATTGTTAATATAAAACTGCTTGTATTTACTGTTGTCTATCATTGCTGCTGCTATTGTTAGTGCTGTTGTTGTTTCCTGTATATTGTACTACAATGACTGCAAATTTGTAGAAATGTTTAAGTAGAAATGGAATTGTGTGTAAGCATGATAAATTTCATTTCTACATATTGTACGATCTCTTTGCTCCTACATCGTAAAATCGTCTTCATCTAAATTTGTATGATGCCTTGTTGTGCGACTATCTTGTTCTAGACTTGTACAACATCTTGTCGTATGGTCCCTTTGCTGCCCCTGACCTGTACGACAGTCAGTTGTTTGATCCTCTTCATTCGTATGACTTCTACTTTGATCTCCTCGAACTAATTCTACCTCCAAGCTTGGCGAGCGAGTTGTTCTTCTAACTCCTTCATCAACTTGTTGAACCCGTGCTTGAGACTTGCTCTCTTTCATTTCCTTGCCCATTTCTTCCACGGCCCGACATTCATGCCATGGATCCTCCTCTATTCCTTGGAAAAATATCTATAACTTGGGGCATCCCTCTTCCAACTCCTGGCTGTTCGAGATCCATTTAATTTCTCAGTCGTCGTGGATGACTTCCTCGGTTTGAACGTGATCCTCAAAATGGTCAAATAGTTCATCCCAAAGGGCACATTCAACTTGATTATTTCTTGCTGGATCAATGAAAGGTCCTTGCAGCTCATTACCCTGACCAGGTAGCCTAGGGGTAGTAGGAGGAAAATTTCTTCCCCTCGAGCCACCAAGAGGGAGATCAATCATACTCCTCCCTTGGCCAGGTTGTCTTAGGCCCTTGCGAAGACTTGGTTGCCTCCCCAAGATGCCTAAGCTATCTTGTTATTGTTGTTCTTGTTGTTTACTCCTCTTTCCCAATTACTAGAAGATAATTCTGAAAGTTGTATCCTTGTCACCCTCCCTTCTTGATTCTGAGTTCCCGGCGACAATTGCCTTAATGTTCTCAATCTCCAATCTACCAATAGCAATCGTCTCCTCCATATACGTTTCTCAAAATGTCTTTGCATTTCACAATCTAATGATACTTCTCTATATTGTACTGAGAAGTCAAAATCGGTGCTTGAATCGTTCCTATCACCTTCTCATTGTAGGGTCCATCCAGGTGTTGTTTTCATACATCTTTGTAGCCTTCTTACTTCTCTCCATTGCCTCCTCAATTTTTTGCATGCTTCTTCATACTCCTCTACCTTCGAACGAACTTGTGGTTCTTGATATCTTCTTAAGAGGCGAGTACTACTGCTTGAGTTTCTACTGCGTCTCTGAACTGAGGAAACCCCATCATAACTCAAATATATCACCCAATTCCATTATATTTCTAGCAATGTTGTAGCTTCCTCTATATCTCTCCACAATATTTCAGCAACTTCATCTTCATTTAGCCGAAATTGCGATGGTACTTTAGATTCTTCCTAGGGACTTTCTCTTGTCTCTCGCCCTCAGCTCATTCTCGTTGTTCAAGTTTTGTCTCTTCTCTTGCACCCTCTTCAGCTCCTTCCTGTTGTTCAAGCTCTTGTCATATTACAACTTGTCGATCATCAATTCTTTGTATGGTGTCATCCAACTCCTAGATGATTTGCTCCCTCAATCTCGCATTATTTTCCCGCAAGGTTTCATATTCTTCCTGTAGCTGTTGCGCCTGCTCTTGCATTCTTTGTTGTATGATTCCAAGCTGAGCTAAGGGGCTATACTCTACCAACTCCTTCCTCAGGAGTCGGTATTTCTTGCTCATATGTCTGATATTCACACAATGACACTGAGAGGGGGGGTGAATCAGTGTAACTATTAATATTAATATCTACAGCATTTAAAAATGAAGCAAAGAGAACTTAACAACCGAGAAAAGCAAATTGAACAATAGAGCACACCACAACACTCAATATACCGAGGTTCACCAATTTGGCTACTCCTCAAAAATGACTGCTTGGACTCCAATCCAAATCCAGTCTTTGCAAAATACCAATTTTACAAACACTTTACCAGCATCTACTGGAAGGAGCACCAACCCCTTAGTTTTCTGCTATAGCAGATAGGAGCACCAACCCCTAGTACCAAGCACCAACTTGGACTGCAATTCTGATCAATTTAAAATGACATAAAAATGTCTTCACTTCATACACAACCCTAACTGGTCTGCAATTAACCAAACTCTGCACACTCTCACGGGTCTGCTAATTTCTCTCTTAGCTCTTTTCTAACCCTCTTTTCACAGCAATTTCCCTCTTACAGCAGCAAAAAAAATTCTCTGCACGACTGTCCTTTTATACCCTCCTTTTCTCATCGGGACTCTTTGTCTTCTATAGAGTTTCAATCCTGCATGCAGTCGGATGACATTCTCGAGCTGTTCGAATTCTTTTCTCCTCTCCATAAGCGGTTGTTCGAATCCTTGCAAATACAACTGTTCGAATGTTGCACATACTTCTTTTCAAAATCTTTTCCGATCCTTCATATTTGGCTGTTCGAATTCTGCAAATACGGCTTTTCGAATGCTTTTTCGATTCTCCATTTGTGATTCTTCGAAAGCAACAAATATGTCTGTTTAATGTTTTTAAATCCTGCATATTCGTCTGTTCGAATCCTTGCAATGCGGCTGTTCAAATGCTTTTTCGAACTTGCCTATACGACACTTCAAAAGCTTTTCAATCATGCAAATACAACTGATCCAGTGCATGTTCGACACCTGTCAATGTGTAACTGCCGATTTGACTTCAGTTACTTTTTACGTAATCGGTCGCATGATTTTCTGTATGCTTTTTCCGACACGTGTCACCTTGCATGTTCCTTCGGATTTTACCCGCCAAACTGTTACACTGTCGCGATATCGCGACACTTTTTGTAGCCGTACCCTTCATGCCCTTGCTGTCACGAAATCGCGACCATTTTGGCTTTTGAAAGCTTTCCCACCGTTCATGTCGCGAAATCGCGACACTTCGAACTTTTGCTGACGTCATCATTAATGTTGTCGCGAAATCGCGACGCTTTCGGCTTCCTGAGATCTCTTTTGCAACTTGTCGCGAAATCGCGACACTTTCAGCTTTTGCTGACGTCATCCTCAATGTTGTCGCGAAATCGCGACGCTTCTGGCTTCCAACGGCTTTTCTTTCACCCTGTCGCGAAATCGCGACATTTTCAATTTTGCTGACGTCATCCTCAATGTTGTCGCGAAATCGCGACGCTTTTGGCTTCCAGCGGCTTTTCTTTCACCCTGTCGCGAAATCGCGACATTTTCAATTTTGCTGACGTCATCCTCAATGTTGTCGCGAAATCGCGACGCTTCCGGTCTCCGTACAACTCTTGCTTCATGCGGTAGCGAAATCGCTACACCTTCACGTTGTGTATTTTGGACTTGTAGCAAAATCGCTACACCATTGTTGCCATGCATTTTAACTTGTAGCGAAATCGCTACACCTTTGTTGCCATTCATTTTAACATGCAGCGAAATTGCTACACCTTTGTTGCCGAGCATTTTAACTTGTAGCGAAATCGCTACACCTTTGTTGCCATTCATTTTAACATGCAACGAAATCGCTACACCTTTGTTGCCGAGCATTCTCTCTCCTCTTCGGGTCGCGAAAACCCGACGTGTCGCGATATCGCGACACTTTTCGTTGCAAGCTCCTTTCCTCCATTTATGTCGCGAAATCGCGACATCTTTTCACCTTGCTTCCTTCTCTGCCAACATGTCGCGAAATCGCGACAGTTTGCCTTGCGCCTTCTCTCTCCTCGGCCATGTCGCGAAATCACGACAATTTTTCTTGCATTTTCTCTCTCCTCGGTTATGTCGCGAAATCGCGACAATTTTTCTTGCATTTTCTCTCTCCTCGGTTATGTCGCGAAATCGCGACAATTTTTCTTGCATTTTCTCTCTCCTCGGTTATGTCGCAAAATCGCGACAGTTTTTCTTTCTGCCTTCTGACCTCTCAACCTGTCGCGATATCGCGACAGGTTTCTTACTTGTCTTTTTCTGCAAATTTCTGAATCTGGGTCACTTCTATTTTTCTGGAAATTCACTGTACTTGATTTGACTGACTTCAGAATTCTTGTCCATTGCTTCAACTGCATCAATTGCTGTCTGTGTTGACAACAATGACAATACTTTTGCTGTACCTTGTTCAACAATGTCTCCAGTCTATCTTGGAACCATACCTCTACCCATATCATTCTTCTTCTATTTGAATGATCTACTATTTCCTACTGCTCTATTTGAGGATGAACTTCCTCTGACATTTGTTGTGCAACTCCTTCTCGAGGTAATATATTTTCTTTCTACCAATTCCTCATCCTGAGTTCTTCCTATATTTTCCAAGATAGGCATATTATCCTCATGTTCCTCCACTCTATCCCGAAATCATACATGTACCCGTATACTTCTCCTTTCCTCGGGATGAGGTTCTAGCTCTTGTTGTTCTATGACTGGTTGCGCTTCCTCCCCTTTTGCAAACAACCTTCTCATCCCTACATTATCCTCATCTTGTTGACGATTTTAATTATTTCAGGTTGCTTCCTGTTTTTCACGAAGCTCTTCCTCTTGTCTTCTTCTCCTTTCTATTTCCTCCATGGAAATTAGCAGACATTGAGCTTTATAAGGCGTCAATTTGGACGCATTCATAGTTTCGGGAACTATTGTCCCGTCCAGTTTTTGCATCTTTACTACACCATTCTCCATCATTTTTACTACCTTGAAAGGACCAAGCCATAAGGTTTTCAACTTTCCTATCTTGATTTCTCTTTTGCCATTATACTTCAAGACCGAGTCACCTGGTTTTAATTCCAACTTCCTGAGGTGCTTGTCATGCCACAACTTCCTTCTTTGTTGGGCTACTTCTATCGCCCATTGTGCCATAACTCTCTTTTCATTCAGTCGAATTATTGTCGCAAGCCTCTCTTCTAGGCTATCCTGATCTCCTAGCTGGTTTTCTACCGCTACCCTCAAACTGGGTATTAGGATTTCTACTTCCTCCTGACCATACATCAATTGGAAGGGCATATTATTTGTTGTGGGTTTTAAAGTTGTCTTATACGCCCATAGGACTGATGGCAACTTTTCCTTCCAATCAGCTCCTTCGATTCCATGGGTCTTATAAAGGGTAGATACCAAGATCTTGTTCGTTGCCTTTGCCTGCCCATTTGCTCTTGGGTAATACGAACTTGACAATGAATGCAAAATATTGAATTCCGTTGTTAGCTTTTTGATGACTTCATTCACAAAGTGACCTCCTCTATCACTCATCAATTGTAGTGGGATTTCGAAATTTATAATCGATTTTTCATAAAAAAATCAGGTTGTATACTTTGCTGAGTTATTTGGCAGTGCCCTTGCCTCTACTCATTTTGTTAGGTATTCAGTTGTTACCACGATATACTAGCACTTCCTTCTATGGGTTGTCCTCAAGGGGGACACAAAATCCAAACCCCATCTCTCAAATAACTGCAAACCCCAAACCCCATGAAGTCTTGGCGCAATGGCTTACCAGCTCGCTGACAAGTATCACATGCTTGTACATACTCCTTCACTTCGTGATAAAGGGTGGGCCACCATAGCCCTGCGAGAAGCACCTTCCTTGCATTCGCATTTGGTCCCATATGCCCTATGGCTAGTTCTCCATGAACTTCTTTTAATTCTACCTTGACTTCCTCTTCCATTACACATCTACTCAATATTGCATTTGTTCCCAATTTGTAAAATAATCCTGCTATCAAATGGAAAGGTGTTGATTTCATAATCACCTTCCTCTTTTTTGCTGTCAGCATCTCCTTAGGCAGCTCCCCTATGGATAAGTATTCTCTTATTAGCTTATACTGTAGAAATGAAATTTAACATACATACACACAATTCCACAACCTGCAAATCTACAAATCTGCAGTCATTAGCAATAACACTACACAAGAATATTGCACAGAACTGTTGGTTACGAATCTGCCACTAGGATAGGATTTAGTGTAATGCGCCTTAGATTCGCCCAACAGATTGAAAGGCTGGAAGGAAGGAATGCCTTCCGCGCCAATCTCCAGAGGAGGCCGACTTCCTATGTTTTCTCAATTTGGTTTAAACTCAGAGTGCAGGAAAGAAACTAGAAATGCAAAAAGAAATATAAATGTGATTGTTCCGGGTGGGGAGGATAAGCAGCACAACAACAGCCAATCACCACTACTAACAGCAATTAAACACAAAATATGTTGCAGAAACTATCAACACCATTCATCCTATGTATCCTCTACTTTTGCATTCCAGGAATACTTAACTATCAAATACCGATATCCAAAAAGTAGAATAACAGTAAGCAATAACATAAGCAACATGAGGCAAAAATACTCGGTAAAGGCGACATATAAGATAAAGACAATCAATAGAGCCAAGCATATTTTGTATTCAGAAGCAAACGCAGAGCTACAGCAGTTCCCTAGCAATATATCCCCCTTCCACCCTTTTACAATGATATGGCGGAGCTATTTATAGCGTAATTTTCCCCCCATTACAACTTTGAGCACAAGATCCCAGACCTGACAATAGCTGACAAAGCTGACAAAAGCGGAAAAAAGCGGATGATGTTGACCTCTTCCGGCACGGAACGTACTTAGCAGCTACGTGGCAGTGCGGTGGATGACGCTTCGAGTCAGCTTGACTGAGGGCAGTTGAGTTACAATAAGTCAGTTCACGCTCGCACACCTCCCGTCGCATCTCTGACTCAGATCTCGAGGCTGGACACCTGTCGAAATCTGATAAGGGGAAAAATTTGTCTTAGGAGTTCATACTTTCTCTCCTGCCCAACTTCGCCTAAAATTGGAGCGCAACCGGGTAGCGCAGGGGGGAAGTAGCGCAGTTGGGAAGGCCTTCGTGCCTTAGAAATTTTCTGGCCAGGTTTCAATGTTCTTTGCCCGACTACGCGCAGGTCAGTGAGCGAAGCCCAACTTCGCTGCGAAGTCGGGCGGCTCAGCACTTAGTCGTTTTTTTGGAGTCACCATGATAAGTCGCCCGGCTGCGCACTTCCTCCAGGGTGAAGCCCGACTTCGCTGCGAAGTCGGGCAGTCCCAACACTTAGCTGCTATCTTCAAGTGAGCTGCCCAACTGCGCACAAGTTTGAGGGCGCAGCCCAACTTCGCTGCGAAGTCGGGTGGTCCCAACACTTAGGCATTTTTTGGATCTTCCTCATTGACATTGCCTAGGTGCGCATAAAATTGAGAGCGCAGCCCGACTTCGCTGCGAAGTCGGGCTGAGGCAACACTTAGAAAATTTTGGGCCTTTTGCCCTCTCGGAGAAACAGTCAGAAGTACGGGGAGGGGGGGATGGAGAGAATGAAACTGATGGCAGGGAAGATAGGGGATAGTGGAGAAAGGGAGAGAAGGAAGAGAAGGAAGGAAAGCAGCATCTTTACAAAAAATTCTGAATACATGGCACCCCGTGCAAAATATGGCAACATTCCTAGCGGCTCGCGGGGTGTCGAGCTCGCCTCGATGCAACGAACGAAGCCTTTATCCTTTGGGCGCAGAGGAACTCCCTTCCCCTGCATCCTGCTGACCTGCTAGCTGAGCCCCCTTTCTGGGTAACTGTTCTTCTTCGGGCTCGCTTTCAGCAGTCTCTTCTTCTGACCCTTCCTCTTCTTCTCTTTCTGAATCTGAATGCTCAGCACCACCATCGCCCTCTTGTTCGGCAGGCTGCTCCCTCTCGCGGACGTGCTTGTATGCAGTCTTGCCCTGATCCCAAGATGCTGCCTGGAAGGGCTCTAAATCGCTGACATCTTTCAGCGCTGCTTTGAATGCCGCAACCATATGCACATCAATGGTGTCATACCTCTCTCCCAACTCCTGGAGGGAGGTGTTAATTTTGCAAAATCTCGACACCATTTGGGTCACCTGTGCCTCTTGGACTGGTTCAGTCCAGCCATCAGTCTCTGATGTGTCTGCCTTAAAAGACAGCCATGCTTGATTTACCTGTTTTAGGGGCAGAAATTCCCCATCCTTGACAAATCTCGGAAATCCGAGCGCAGAAAGAGTGTTGAAGGGGGCCAGGCAGATATTCATTTCGTGGTTCAGCACATCCAGCATCTTCCTGGCGGCCCTGATCTTCTCAGTTTTTTCAAAATAATTTTGCAAGGTTACCCTCGCATCCGCCCAATCTAGGGCAATTTGGGACATAGGAGGAAATCGGAGGCCCTTGCGCGCAAATTCTTCAAGTTTTATTGCCAAGTCCAGCCACTGCCTCGCTTGGCGTTCAGCCTCCTCTACCGCAGGCTTTCCCTGGGCAGATACTTCTTGAATTTTGGATGCGAAATCCAGGACGGACAGGGACCTGACCACATTAGTCCTGCAGCCCTGCAGCAAATTAGCCCGCATCTCCTTGATCTTGTCCTTTGAAAAGGCAGCCACCTGGGACGCCTTCTCCTTCAGCTGAGATTGAGTCTGCTTCAGCGAATCTTGCAACTGGGAAACATGTTCCAGTGCTGCTTTCTTTTCTTCTAACAGTTGTTCGGTTGTCTTCCTCTGTGTTGCCACCTCCTGCTAGGACGCGGCGAGCTGAGCTTTCAAGTCTTCAATTTCCTTCTGAGCAGACTCCAGCCGCGTGGTGGCTTTGGCCAGATCCTCTTCCAACTGTCTTGAATTGTTTTGAAGTTGAAACAGCTTCTCCTGATTCTCGAGCCGCTTAACAAGGAGATTATCAGTCCTGCGACGAATACCATTTATTTCGTATTCTTCGTTTATATCGTCAAAACTCTTCTCCTTGGTCCGGTGCTAATAATCAGCCTCAGTCATCTCCCGGAGAGGCTTCTTAACTTTCGGGATTAACTTCTTTGTTCGCAGCACCCTCCTGTCCAAGTCAAACTTGGTGCGCTTCACAGGGGTGGCTATTTCCTCGGCTCTTCTCTTTTTTACGCCCTGGAGGAAAGAGGCAGAACATCCTGCGGCCTTCGCGGCTAGAGGCTGATCGTCCTTAATTTTTAGCTGTTCTCCCATCAGGTCCAGCTCTGCCAGCATAGGGTATGCCGAGGCCAAATCCTGCTATAGCATCCTTCCTGAAAACAATGAAGCAGGAGATATTCCAGAAGATAAAGTCGCTTTTAAGGGCAACCGGGTCCTAGGGGAAACGGGAGGCTGCGTAGGAGGTGGAGATGGGGTTTTGAATGTGGCGGGTGAGCGGCATGACGATGTAGACATAGCTTCAGCGCTAGCCGTGGGTGAGAGGTTTAGGGTTTGACCCAGGGTTTGGAAAACGTTCGGGTCCTGGGCAAAACGTTCAAAGGAATGGGGACTGCGGAGGGACTGGGAGATAGGCGATAGGGATGATGTGACTAAGGCGTGCCCTGATGCAGAGGAGGAAGGCGTTACGGCAGGGCCAACTGGGGTTTGTGTAACAGGGGAAGAGGACGTACCTGCGTGCTCTGCCTGAGCCGGTGCTTGGATGACGCCTGCTGCCCAGACCTCTGCTTCTTTCTCTGGACTATCCAGAGAGATTATTTCGAGCGCGACTGCTTCTGTCCGTGGGGCCGTTACTATTTGCAGCGCAGTCTCCTTTTTCGGTCGCTTTATCTTAGTCTTCTCGCCCCTCTTTCTTTTCTTTTCTCCTGGAGCGACAGTTTGCTCAGTGGAGGCAGAGGCGGTTGGTGTGGTGGGTAATGAGGCTCCCAGGGTAAACTTGTACTTGGGCTTTGACGGAGGGATGCCCGTTACTGCTGGCCCACCGGTTGACCTCTGGCTCCTCCTTTTGAGACGCTGGCTCACCGGCTGACCTTTCTGGCTCCTTCTCTTTTTGAGGCAACGTTTCGAGAGCTGGAGACAACATTGGGCCCACCTGACTGCTTGTTGGCTCCTTGTGGGGTGGTTTTCGAATGGACAAATGTTGTGGTGGGGGTTTCCTTTTATATCTCTTTCTGGCGCCTAGGGGGACGCAATCTCGAAATGCGAATGGCTCCCATTTGCCGGCGTATTTCTCATATAAGGCCGAAAACTCATCATCTATGGCCAATGTCTTTCTGTTAGATTTATCGTGTTGCGTGCGACACCTCATCTTCCAGCATTCAATGATTTTGTCCTTTTCCTAGCTGAGGGGTGCCACCTTCGTGAGGAACTTTCTGAAACCCGCCGAGTCTAACCTGTGATCTGGATTATGCTCTGGATCGTAATCCACCTCCACACAGTAGAAGTCATGCCATGGTGGCCATGACTGCATCCGTTCGATGTGCCACTCCAGGTCTGCCCCTATTTTGTTACACCTCTCCATGATTTCTGCTCGAGGGCAAATATGTACAAAATTTCCCCTGACCCCAATGGGTCGTATTTCCAACGCTGTGGTAATTGTATCAAGCCCATGTTGAGGAGTTCCTGCTCTAGGTAGATGTGCTGCCCAATTTCATGGACTTGAATGTTCGCCCAAGTAATAGGGTATTTGAAAATATGGCCCCTCTTCTTTCCCTAGCCAAATTCCTCCTCGACGTAGTCCATCTGCCGTGCTGTCTCCATGCCAAATTGATGCTCAGTGCAAAAATAGGGCAGCAAGAACGGCTTCCCTTTGAATCCATAGATTCTGATAACGACGCCCTGGGTCAACCGGAAAGTATCCCCGTATTTGTATTTCCTCAGGTAGTTCGTCATGGCCAGGGGAGGGCGAGACGCCTTGCCGTCGAACAGTGCCAGGGTCATACCCAAAAATTTGAAATTGAAATCGTAATAAGACCCCCTTCTATACAGGGCTTCCGTCCACTCGTATACTGGCAGCGGTGCTCCCTTCTCATCAACCTTCTTAAGATCAGGCACCCTTATTCGGTAATGCGTATGGTAAAGGCACAACCATGTGAGGAATGAGCAGTGTCGGAATTCAGTTGTCTGCTTCTGCTGTATCCTGACCAGGTTTGAATGTATGGCATACGCCACCCTGTCTGTCCAATCAAAGAAGATTGGCACCTTCCGCTTCTCTGCGCAGTAGGGTCATAAAATTCTCCATGCAAAATACACTCTACAAGCGCCAGCTGATACGGATGCACCACCCTGTCCGTGCCGCAGCCAAGGACCCATGCAAGGATAATATAAATATATCTGTTTTCGAACCTTTCCAGGGGTATGGGACCTGATGGCCATTGTACAACTGGTAGTGGGCACTTCAGATCTGAATTGAGAAATTCCCTCATCCTTCTGCTCTGACTAAATCTGCCCACCTGCTCTTCCAAATTAATTTTTCTGACGATGGCATCGGGGTCGTACTGGAGCCCAGGGGCGAAGGCTGACTGTACGCTTTCTTTGAAGAGGGTGAACAACACCCTTCCTTGGTAGTCGCAAACTTGCCGGGTGGCTGGTTTGTAATATGTCACAATTGACTCAACCAGCTCCGGGCAGTGGTGGACGGGAGGGCACAAGAACCAGTACAGGTTCGATTTATATGCGGCCCCAACGTGGTGCGAGGGTGAGACTTTGCCTGCCCACTTCGCAATATTGAGCTGCAGCTTAGTGAGACTAATGGAGTACTCGCCATCTTTGTATTCGGCCAGGCGATTGATGGGCGGTGGCGGAGGACCTTGCTTTTTACTTCGCCTCGACCTGGATTTCCCTCTCTGCTCTTGTGGTGCCTCGCTCTCATGAGCGCTAGACTCCGTGCGTTCCTCAGCCTCCTGCTCTGTATCACTGGACTGCGGCTGCATTGGCGCCTTCCCCTTGTCCATTCTCTGTCCTTCACTCATGGTGCCAGAGATAGGAATTACAGTCGCTGCAGACCTTAATTTCGCACTTCTCTTCCTTTTTACTGCGCAGCTCTGATTTACACTGGTAATTCTGGTGTTCTGAGTAAGCAAGGGCCCTTTTCTAGGAATGGAAACACAGCATTAATGGTGCGAGGGGGAATTTAAAGTGATTTGCCCGAAGTAGGTAGAAAGCGTCGTTATTCCTCGGCGGTTGCGCGTGGGATCTTCTATTGGAAAGTGCACCTCGTACATGGTTGGCCCCAATGCGCTCACTTCTTAATGACATCTGCTTTGAAATCTGCGCAATCATTCCTTAAAATATTTGAACTTCGTGCTTTCAATGACGTCACCACCGCCATCTGGGCACACGCTTCGAGGTACTAAACTTGAGGAAGACTCTGACCAAGTGGTCTCAAGAAGGAACGCGGTCCAACTTCGCGCTATGCACGGTGCACCCTCGGGGACCCACACTTAGAAATATTTCGTCATGCACCTTGCTCTCCATGATGCGTCGGTCGAAGTGCGCAAAAATTTGAGTGCGCAACCGGGCTTCGCTCGAAAAATTTGCGCAGTCGGGCTAGGACACTTAGATATTTTTTTCCATTTCCTTATCTTTTCTGCCCGACTGCGCTCCCAAAAGGGTGCGCAGCCCGACTTCGCTGCGAAGTCGGGTTGCGTGCCCAGCACTTAGAAATTTCTCGGATTTCTCTTGGTTGCTTTCTCTTCTTAAGCTCCCGACATCGCACAATGCAAAGAGCGAAGCCCGACTTCGCTGCGAAGTCGGGCGATTTTCCGCCTTGGTCAGACTTGAGTTAGCAACGCAAAATTTTGCTTCTTTTTTCACACTTAGCCCTCTTTGGACTCAAAAGCTGAAAACTGAATAACTGAAAGAAATATTTACATTCTGAAATAAACTGAACTGCAGGATATAAATAAGAAAAGTATGTACAAGGAAGGAGCTCTTGGCAACCTTCAGTGATGATAGGCCTTCAGGTGTAAGCCATTAACAGGGATCGGGAGAAGCTGTCCCTCCATGTCCCTGAGCATGAACGCGTTGAATTGGTTTACCTGAGTGATCTGATAGGGACCTTCCCAAAAGGCATAAAATTTGTCATGATTGCCCGGCTTCGCCTTGAGTGAATCCCATTTGAGCACTAAGTCGCCGATTTTGAAAACTCGGGTAGTGGTCCCTTTTGCAAACCAGCTCTGAGTTGCCTCGGCGTGTTTGGTAAAGGCCTGATATGCCTTCTCCCTTTCCTCTTCTAGCTACAACAGTTGACAAAGTCTGGCATCCACTGGATCCCCGTTACCTTTCTCTTATTCTAACAACCAGAGTGCGGGCATTTCTATGTGGGTAGGCAGGACCGCCTCCTTGCCGTATACAAGCGCGTAGGGGGACGTCTTGATGGATTTTTTGAAAGATATGCGATCCGCCCATAACGCTCGGTCCAGAAGTAGGTGCCACGACCTCTTATTCTTCTCCACAGTTTTCTTTATGATTTTCAAGAGGTTTTTATTGGTGGATTTGGCCAGGCCGTTTCCCTACGGATAGTAATTTGAAGTCATCTTGTGGTAAATGCCATACTTGCTAGTAAACTCGGTGAGTACCGCGCCTACAAATCCTAGACCATTATCTATGACAATTGCCTTTGGAATCCCGAAACGGGTAATGAGGTTCTCAAGGAACCCGATGACCGTCGCTTGGTCAGCATTCTTTGTAGGCAAAGCCTCAGCCCATCGGGTAAAGTAATCTGTGGCGGTTTGGATAAACTTGTGTCCCGCCGAAGAGTTGGGCCTTATTGTCCCGATGAAGTCCAGACCCCACTGCTGAAACGAAGTCTCGGCTTGAATTGGCTGGAGGGGCAAGGGTGCCTTCCTATTTCTGCCGACGAACCTCTGGCATTTCTCGCATTTTACACAGACTGCATGTGCGTCTGTGAAGAGGGTGGGCCAATAATAGCCGGCTCTGATAATTTTTAAGGATGTAGGCCTTCTCGAATGATGTCCTTCGGGCATCCCAGAGTGGAACTCTCCGAGAACCTTTGGCTTGTCTGATTCCTTGACGCACCGCAACAGGATGTCGTCAATATTTCTAAAATACAGCCCCTCGGGGCACAGTACATACTTCAAGGCGTTCAGCCTAAACCTCCTTCTCTATGAGGTGTTGAGATGATCTGGACATCTCCCTGTTTTGAAGTACCACACTAGATCATGTGTCCAATCATCCTCTTCTGATAAGGAGTTGGAAAGGTTGGCCTCTGTTACTGGATCCTCCCATTGGCAGGCAGAGATTTTGGCTGTAGCACTCCGGGCCAGCTCTTGGCATATAGCCCGACCTCGGATTATCTTTGTTGGCCGTACCTCTATGTCAAACTCTTGTATCTTGGCTATCCATCCTGCCCTCTTGTGACCTGGCTCCCCTTGGATGATGAAATTTTTGACATCCGGATGTTTCACGAGGACGGTTATCCGACTCTGGGAGACAAAGTGCTTGAACTTTCTGATAGATCTCATGACTGCGTGCACTTGCCGCTCAATAAAATTGTATCTTTCTTCATGCGGCTGAATCACCTGGCTTAGGAATGCTATGGGGCGCTCCTCGCCATCATCTCCCTTCTGAGTCAGGACTGCAGCGTAGCTTTCGGGCTCTCCCACCGCGTACAGGATGAAATCCTTGGAGTAGTCTAGATTTATTAACACTGGAGCTTGCGCAATTCTGGCCTTGATTTCTTCAAAGGCTTGCTTCCTTTCGTCAGTCCATACGAATTCAGCATTCTTTTTTAGGAGCTCAGCCATGGGCTTGATTACTTGTGCAAAGTCTGGGACAAACTTCCTCACGAAGTTGATTTGGCCAAAAAACGATTGTAGCCCCTTTTTTTCAACTAGGATGGACAAGCGAAGAAGAGCTTTTGCTCTGTCAGGATCGACCGCAAGGCCCTTCTCAGAAATAACCTGTCCTAGCAGCTTGCCTTCCTTCACCACGAAGACTGACTTCTTCGGGTTGATGGAAATGCCAAATTCACGACATCTCTCAAATACTTGCCGCAAGTGGGAGGCATGGTCCTCTCTTTTATGTGAAAACATAGTCATGTCATCCAAGTAGATGACAATGACCTTGTTGAGTAGCTCTCGGAATGCCAAGTCCATAGCTCTTTGAAATGTAGCCCCGACGTTAGAAAGGTCGAAGGGCATGCGCTAGTATGCATACGTTCCCCATTTGGTGGTGAACGTTGTGTTGTGCTGATCTCCATCTTCCACCCATATTTGGTTATAGCCAGAGAACCCGTCCAAGAGAGAGAATCTCTGAGCTCCAACAACTACTTGGAGGATTTGATCAATTTGGGGGAGCGGATAATGATCCTTCAGTGAAGCCTGATTGAGGTTTTTGAAATCCACGCAGAGGCGGATGTCTCCATTCTTTTTCCTCACAGGGACCAAATTTGCGACCCAAGAAGAGTGCTTGATGGGGTAGATAATCTTGGCCTCCAGCATCTTCAAGAGTTTAGCTTTCATCATGGCTTCAATTTTTGGGTTCACCGCCCTTTGCTTCTGCCCGAAAGGCTTTGCATTATCTTCCAGTTCTATAGTATGCTGGATCATATCTCTGTCGTACCCCTTCAGGTCTTGGTAGCACCAGGCCACAATATCTGGGAACTCTTCACATAGAGATCGGATCTGCTCTAGCTCCTCATCAGTACAATCCGTCCCGACCTTAATCACTTTTCCAGGTTCCAGTTCCAGGTCCATGTTCTGCTTGGGGTCCACTTTGATCCTATGGGATATGGCTCTATCATTCTGATCAAAGAGGCTCTCCAGAGTAATCAGTGCTTTTGGGACATGATTATTTTTTAACTGTATCAACCCCTCGTATTGCTCGTCATCAGGGTCTCTACCTTCGATTGTACTAGCTTCGTTTATCAAAAAGGTACGAACTGGCTTCGGCTTCTGGACAGTGTCATCAGCCAGGACATACCTGGCTCCAACAGACGCCGGAATGTCAGCATGCTTATTCTTTTCACGAGATATGGCTTTGACATTAAAAGAGTCGAATGACTCCATCAGATCCCAGACATGGTTGCGGTACGCCTTGAGATAATGCTTCTTGGAGGCGCACTTATTCGTAATCTGGTTGCACACCAGCTCTGAGTCGCCAAAGATCTGCAAATGCTTTATCCCAAGTCTCTCTGCCTTTCTCAAACCCAAACACAAAGCTTCATACTCCGCCGCATTGTTAGTGCAACTCCAAGCCAGCCTGTAAGTGTAGTCTTTTTGGATCCCGGATGAGGAAACCATAAATACACCTGCACCGGCGCCATTCTTATATCGGGCGCCGTCAAAGTACAGCTTCCATAGCTTTTCTAGGGCAGGTCAAACATCTTTCTTTGCAAACTGATCAAGTCTTTCAGGCTGGGTGACAGAGTAACAACCTTGTTCGGTCTCAATCATGGCATTGAAGTCTAGTAAGGAGAACTCATCCTCCACTTGTAATAGCTCGAAGGCCTCTTCTGCCAAATCTACCTCTACAAGTTCTTCAGTTGTCAGATGAATCATGTCGCTCTGCTGTTCTTCCCCAGGTATCTTATCGACCAAAAACGTGGAAGGCTTTTCATTATAGATCTTCAATCTCCTTCCTTTAAAAGGCACTTCCATATGTGAATAATCTAGCGACAGATATCCACCCAGCTTCGTAGTGAACTCCCTGGAGAGACACATGCCGAAGTAGGGTTCCAAGTCAACCACCACGACCTCTTGGATGACCACTATGTCGAGCGCTTTATGCAGTCGGATTGGGATGTCTTTGATGACACCAACTGTCTTGACAGGAGTACCGTCTAGCTGCAGCACACCTTGGCTGCTCCTTGTGTATTCCATACCAATCTCTTCGCAAACAGCCCTCGGCATGACAATAGTGGAGGCACCAGAGTCCACCATGCAATTGCATACTATATGGCCCTCCATTCGCAAAGACAGATAGAAAGGTGGCGGCCTGTTTTTCCCAGTAGTGGATACTGTCAAGGGCTGAGCTAACACAGTAGGCTGCGTCGGCTTTCCATCTTTCCCGGTCTTCAAGGATTCTTGCAACAGGTCTACTTGTCTTGGGAGCAGAAGAGCCTCATACATGCTTATCTTCGCCGGAGTCTTCTTGAGCTCATCAACTATATTGTAAGTTGAAGTTCCGGCTCCCTCTATCTCTTTCGTTGGCTCGTACCTGGTTCGGTATTGCTGCGTGGCTTCAACTCTCTGTCTCTTCGTCAGCGATGGATACCTCAGCTTTTCTTGAGCTTGTTCTTTTGTTTCGGCTAGAGGTTGGGCCACGGGAGCCTTGAGCGTCGGGAACCTTTCTTTGGCTGTAGGAGGTAAAGGTGACTTGTCAGGTGCTAGCACAGCAGACACGAGAGACACGGGATCTTCTTCTGGGACTGCAAAGTTACCTTCGTCGTCAAGGATCATGTATGGTTCGTCCTCCATGGCGCTGCCCGCAAGGGTCTGAATATAATGCCGATGCAGCATGCAACCATCCTCTCCATGTGGATCGTTGCATGTAGAGCACCAATTAGCCTGGTCAGAAGTGCCTGGTTGAACCTCATTGGCAGCATTCCTCGCCGGGGGCCTTTCCGCTTGAGCAGCTTGATCTTTTGTCAGCGCAGGGTGAGGATATGGTCTCCTCGGAAGAAACTCCATATGGGCTTGCTTCTTCTTCACGATTGTCATATCATTGGAAATAGTATGGTAACCAGAGGCCAAAGCCTGGACCTCCTGAAGGATCTTATTCTAAATGTCATTATCAGCAGGCGTCAGCCAGACCGGAGGAGGTATTGGGGCTAATGGTGGAGGTGCAGAATATGCCACGTAATGAGGGGGAGCTGGGAGTGCGGGATATTGCGGAGGTGGAGGTGGTGGATTAGGATAATGGATCTGGGGCTGACCATACGGGTTTATAACTGGCGCTGGATTCCATGGCTGCTGGGGGTACTGATTTGACGAGGATGGCATCACACCAGACGCGGATGGGTATTGTGACTGAGGGAAATCAGGGTAGATGGGAGGCTGCATTCTATGAGGAAGTCTGCCTATAGAAATTATGTCTAATTCTGCTTGCTGGGCAGCTTCATATAAGGCAGGAAAAGTGTCGACCCGGGCTATCTTGAGAAGCAAACAAATGTCTGAAATGAAAGACCTTAGGTAATAGTGCGCAGCTTGTCCCGCCGGAGGTCGCAGCTCGCGAGGTACTCTCTTCCAGGACCTTACAAACCTCACGTTGAAGTCCGATATATCCTCTTGCGGATGGTGTTGAATACTTTGAAACTGATGCAGCAATGAAGAGGGATCAGCGGACTCGTTGCATCCCTTCACTAGCCTGCCTGCTAACTGGGGCCATCCCGTGATAGATCCTTCTGGCAAAGATCTCCACCAGTAGAGAAGCTTCCCTCTCAGAGAAAGGGCTAATAGACGGGTCTTAACACTCTCACTGGTGATAGAGTGCAGTGCAGCCAAGGCCAGATATCTTGGATATGCTCGTATGCTGTTTTCCCGGAGCCATCGTAAGTAGGAATGGATTTCAAGGCAGCAGGGGGTACAGCTTCTTGTCCAACTAGAGCCAAGGGCCCTGTGGAATCGACTGTTGGGAAGAGGTCATCATTGTTTTGTTGGGCAGCCTTGTCTTCTTCCTCTTCAGTCGTATAATCAGTATCAGTGTTGTCCGAAGTTGTAGGTTGTTCTTCAATTTCGGCCTCTCCAACTTCAGCTTCTTCAATCTCAGCTTCAGCTTCGAGTTCGTTTTGATGAGCTTGGTTTTCAACCAGCCTTACGCACTCTCCAGGAGCGTTGATGTCGATTTCATAGATATTAGGCTGTTGTCCTGGGTTCCTTGCTCTCCACCTTCTTGTATGCATGAAGGCGCTTTTGATATTGGACCAGTCTCATGGACTCAGAGAATATTCAGGTACTGCAAAGTCACCAAGTGTTCTGATTTGATAGCAATGAAGCAAACACCAATGCTTCGATTCTGTTTTGGGATGGGAAACTCCCGGGTCCCACCGAGCGTGCCAGAGAAACTATTGGTTACGAATCTGCCACTAGGATAGGATTTAGTGTAATGCGCCCTAGATTCGCCAAGCAGATTGAAAGGCCGGAAGGAAGGAATGCTTTCCGCGCTAATCTCCGGAGGAGGCCGGCTGTAATGTCCCTTTTTTAGGAACAGCAAACCCTTACTACGAAAATGCAGAAATTAAGTACAGCAAGGAAATAACTCAGAAATTGCTCATAAAATAACACAAGTATGAGGAGAAATCAGCCAGTATCATATATTAAATATTGCCAAACCAATACAACAGCTGAAATGGACAAATGGGTCCTTAAGGAACTCAAAATGCAGATACAAACTCCCACAAGTGGGACGTACTAACCCCAAGGCTGAACAGATGCAAAAACTCCTCAAAAATGACCCCAAATACAAGCGTAGGGTTTGGGGTTGTCAACAGATCTGAAACACATGACACAAACGCTCCCAAAAATGCCACGAACTCCTCACAGATGCCTCTTTTTGTATTTTTGATAATTTAGGGCAATAACACCTGCAATGATATTGCCAAGACCCCAACCATGCACCTCCAATGCACTATGGGAATGAGCAAGACCTGCAATCTCAACTCATGTAACCTCTAGGGTTTCTGTTGTCACATTTTGCACGGGGTGCAATGTTTTCAATTTTGTAACAGTGCTGCTCTTCTTTTCCCCTCTTCCTCTATTTTCCTTCCCTCTTCTCTCCCTTCCTCTTTCTTTCCCACATTCTCTTTCTTCCCCCTTCTCGGAGCCCCTCAGTTGATTTTTAAACTTTCCAGCAAGTTACCTGAAAAATGGCTAAGTGTTGGTGCGAAGTCCCCTTCGCCTTCGCCCGTCTGGTGCGAGTTCGCACTTCGCCCAGTTTGGGTGCGAAGTTCGCACTTCGCCCAGTTTTGGTGCGAAGTCTGACTTCGCCCCTCTTTCTGGGCGCACCTTGCAACTGGCAGACCGGCAGGCTGATAGAAGAACGACAAGTGCTGGAGCAAAGTCCGTACGGCGGCAGACACCAGTTTTCACCTGTGCGCAGTCCGACTTCGCAGCGAAGTCGGAATGCGCCCTTGACAGGTGCGCAGTAGGGAAACAAACTCAGAAATACATCTAAGGCATGAAGGCCTTCCCCACTGCGCTGTTTTCTGCCCGCGCAACCCGAGACGCTCCGATCCCAAGCGAGGTTGGACAGACTGCCTTTCAAGGCTGACACGTGTCAAACAACATCATCTATCATCTGACAAGTGTCCAACTTCGGGATTCGAGCCGAGACGTGCCGAGCAAAAGGACGAGCATGGGCTGCATTCCCTGTGCCAGTGACCTCATTTAAAGCCGATTGGAGGTTCTACCTGCTCCAGCTACCCGCATACCTGCCGAGATGAAGTTCTGCCCAACACACTGCCACGTAGCTGTCCAGCTTCCAGGAAGACCATGCTGCGGGTACAGTCCGGTCCGACAAAGGTCAGCATTTGCAGCTCTTTCGCCGCTTTTGTCAGCTTGTGTTTGACTGGGACCTTGTGCCCATTAATGTAACGGGAGGGACTCGGGCTATAAAAACCCACCATGAATTCATTGTAAAGGGTGGAAGGGGAATGTCCGTTAGGGAACCAATGTAACCGTGCTTCCGCTTATAAATATAATTTGTATGCCCGGTTCTGTTCTCGCTCGCTTTTATTTCTTTATGTTTCTTTTATGCTTTACGCTTCCCCGTGTCATGGCTCGTTGATTCATTTCAGCATTTGGTGATCGGGGGCCTTTAGCATTGTTTGTGTACTTTTGAAATTTCATATAATAGATGTGGTAGCAGCTCCATCGACTTGTGTGTTACGTTGCTGTCCGTATCTGGTGATTGATGCGTTGCCGTGTCGTTAGTTCTCCTTGTAGGGAGAATGTTTGCTAGGGGACCATTGTAGCCGTGCGGTTAAAATCTCTGCATGACACATATACCTGGCTCTGATATCTCTAGGTTGCTTTCTACCCATGTTAGTGTCCGTATCTGGTGATTGATGCGTTGTCGTGCTGTTAGTTCTCCTTGTAGGGAGAATGTTTGCTAGGGGACCATTGTAGCTGTGCGTACACTGCTTAGGTATCGGACGTATACATAGATTTTGCAGTTCTCTATCATGCTTTATATTTGTAATGCAAGTAAGTATTGGTGATTGGTGTGTTGCCGTACTGTTAGTTCCCCCCCACCAACTCCAAGTATATTTGTATATTCTTTCTGTACATTTATCTCTTTCCTGTACTCTTAGCTTGAACATAAACCCCCCAAAAGGAGCCGGCCTTCTCCGGAGATTGGCTCGGAAGGCATCTCTTCCTTCCGGCCTTTCATGCTGGTGGGCGAATCTGGGCGCATTAACCCAAAATCCTTTCCTCATGGCAGATTCGTAACCAACAGCTTCTCTGGCACACCGGTGGGACACGGGTCCCACATTTGAAGAGAGATTTTCTGATCAGTCTCCACCTGGCGCTGATAAGTGGTTTCTGAGCACCCGGTGAGACAAGGAAGTTTCTCACCCCCGACAGAATTGAAGCACCGGTGTTCGCTTCATTGCTGTTCCAAATCTGAACACCTGGCGACTCTGCACGAACAAATCCTCTGAGTCCGAAAGACCGGTCCCAGCACCTTCATGCACACAAGAAGGTGGCAAGCAAGGGATCCGAGAAGCCCGCCTGAGTTCTACGAACTGGACATCAACGCCGAGGCGAAATTCCCAGTCGGGCCGACCCGCGAGCTCGTGTCGACGAAGCCGAGGCCGAGATCCAAGAAGAAGCCGAAGCTGAAATCGGCGGAGCTGAGTACGAAATAGAAGAGGCCGAGGAAGAAGAAGATCTTGCATCCTCGGAAAGTACCGACACTGAGTACACAACCGACGGCGGAGAAGAAGAAGAAGAAATGGCTGCCCAACAACCGAACGACGATGATCTCTTCCCGGCGGTGGACTCTACGGGGCCCTTGGCCCCGGTCGGACAGCAAGCTGTGCCCCCCGCTGCTTTAAAGTCTATTCCCACATACGACGGCTACGGTAAGACGGCGTACGAGCACATCCAGGACATCCTTGCCCTGGCCGCATTGCATACTATTACCGATGAGAGTGTGAAGACCCGTCGCCGGCCCTTTCCCCGAGGGGAAAGCTTCTCTACCGGTGGAGATCGCCGCCGTAGGGATCCATCACGTGGTGGCCCCAGCTTGCCGTAAGGCTCGTGAAAGGATGCAACGAGTCTGCTGACCCTACTTCTCTACTGCATCAGTTCCAAGCTATCCAGAGACATCCTCAAGAGGAGGTGTCTGATTTTAACATCAGGTTTGCGAGATCCTGGAAACGGGTACCTCGCGAACTTCGGCCTTCAACCGGCATGGCTGCTCACTACTATCTGAGATCCTTCAACTCAGACATATGCCCGTCGCTCGAAGATCGCCGTAATTGACGAGTTTCCGCGCTGTACGAGGCTGCCCAGCAAGCTGAAGCTGACATTATTTCCATCGGCAGACTCCCGTCCAGGGTGCAGGAACCCATTCATCCCGACTTCCCCAGATCCCAGTATCCTTCTGCTTCTGGCGGTGCGCCGTCCACATCAGGGCAGCAACCCCAGCAGCAGTGGAATCCAGCGCCGGTCGTAACTCCTTACGGCCCGCCTCAATTGCATTACCCTCACCCGCCGCCTCCTGCTCCGCATTTTCCAGCACTTCCTGCTCCCCCGCAGTACGCACCTTATTCTAACCCTCCTCCATTAGCCGCATTGCCTCCACCGGCACAATTGCCGCCACCTGACAGCAGCATTCAGAACACGATTCTCCAGGAGGTGCGGGCTTTGGCCTCAGGATACCATGCCATGTCCAATGACATGACCGCTCTGAAGAAGAAGCAGGCCCAGATGGACCTCGCTCCTAGGAGGCCATATGCGCCACCCGCGCTGACGAAAGACAAAGCCCCAGAACACCAGCCGCAGAGGCGTCCGCCTCCGAGAAATGCTGCTATAGAAGACCCGCCTGGTCCTCCCGACCAGGTCAACTGGTGCACTACGTGCAATGACCCGCATTCGGAGGAAGACTGCACTCTGCACCAGCACTACATCCAGACCTTGGCCGGCAGCGCCATAGAGGACGATGAACTGTACATGATCTTGGACGGCGAAGCCAACTTTGCCCTCCCAGAGGAGAATCTAGTGCCGCCTGCCAAGGAAGAAAAGAAGGCTGCGGATGCGGCCAAGCCTTTGCAAGTTTACGCGAGAAGAGAAAAACCGCAGCCCGGAGGGCTGCCACCGTACAAGCGGCTGTGGCCCTACACAGCCCAGGAGAAGGCATCCAAAGATAAAGCTCCAGCCAAGCCTTCTCCGGCAAAGGCTGCCGCTGTTCCAGCCAAACCTCCAACGAAAGGCCCCAACTCCGGCTAAAGCTCCCGTACCTCAGCCTCCAGCTGAAACCAAAGAACAAGCCCAGGAGAAGCTGAAGTACCCGTCTCTGACCAAGAGACAACGAGTTGAGGCCACCCAGCAGTACCGGACGAAGTATGAGCCGGCAAAACAAGCAGAAGGAGCTAGTACCTCGGGCTACAGCATTGTAGACGAGTTGAAAAGAACGCCTGCTAGAATCAGCATGTATGATGCTCTTCTGCAGCAAGAATCACTGAAGAATATGAAGAGCGGCAAGCAGATACAGCCCGCTGTCCTGGTTCAACCTTTGACAGTCTCAGCCACTGGGAAGAACAGACCGCCACCCTTTTATCTGTCTTTACGGATGCAAGGGCACATAGTTCACAACTGCATGGTGGATTCTCGGTGCTTCCTCGACCGTGATGCCGAAGGCCGTCCGCGATGAGATCGGGATGGAATACACACGAAGCAGCCAAGGCGTGCTGCAATTAGACGGCACCCCCGTTAAGACAGTTGGTGTCATAAAGGACATCCCTATCCGGTTGCACAAGGCTCTCGACATCGTAGTCATCCAAGAGGTCGTGATTGTTGACTTGGAGCCTTACTTCGGCATGTGTCTCTCTCGGGAGTTCACTGCGAAGTTGGGCGGGTACCTGTCTCTAGACTACTCACACATGGAAGTGCCCTTCAAAGGAAGGAGACTGAAAATTTTTAATGAGAAGCCTTCCACCTTCCTAGTAGACAAGATACCCGGAGGAGAGATGGACCGCATGGTCCAGCTTGTCGAGGAGGAGCCGGTGACAAGTGGAGCCGACCGAGCAAGCCTTCGAAGTGCTACAGCCTTGAAGATGAGTTCTCGTTGCGGGACTTCAATGCCGTAATCGGGACAGAGCAGGTCTGTTACTCCATTGTACAGCCCGAGAGGCTTGACATGTCAGCTGCGAAGGAAGTAGGACCTGCACCCGATGAGCTGTGGAAGCTTTTCTTTGACGGCGCGCGATGCAAAAATGGCGCCGGTGCAGGGGTACTTCTGGTTTCTCCAACCGGAATCCAGAAAGACTATACCTACGAGTTGGCCTGGAGCTGCACTAACAACTCGGCGGAATACGAAGCCCCATGCCTGGGTTTGCGAAAGGCGGAGAGGCTCGGAATCAAACACCCGCAGATTTTCGGAGATTCGGAGCTGGTGTGTCACCAAGTTACGGAGAAGTGCGCATCCAAGCAGCACTATCTTAGAGCGTACCGCAACCGAGTGTGGGACCTGATGGAGTCATTCGACTCATTGAATGTCAAAGCAATATCGCGTGAGAAAAACAAACACGCAGATATTCTGGCGTCTGTTGGAGCCGTGCACGTTCCGCTCGAAGACGTTGTCCGTAAACCGAAGCCGGTTCGTACTATCTACAGGCCTTCTGTGCCTGATAAGGACACCCACTGGCAGGTGTTCAGCTGTGACGAGGAGATCGTCACATTCCTGGTTAACGAAGTGTGTGTAATCGAAGGTAGAGACCCTGATGACGAGCAATATGAGGGGTTGATACAGTTACGGAATAATCATGTCCCAAAAGGACTGATTACATTAGAGAGTCTCTTTGATCAAAATGACAGAGCAATATCTCACAGAATCAAAGTAGACCCGAGGCAGTATGCTGACCTGGAACTTGAACCTGGTAAAACTATCAAGGTCGGAACAGACTGCACGTCGGAGGAACTTGGGCAGATCAGATCACTGTGCCAGGAGTTCCCCGACATCGTGGCCTGGTGCTACGAGGATTTGAGGGGGTATGACAGAACTGTCATCCAAAGATACCATTGAGCTAGAGGATGGCGCCAAGCCATTCCGACAGAAGCGTAGGGCCGTGAATCCGAAGATTGAGGCCATGATGAAGACCGAGCTCTTGAAGATGCTGGAGGCCAAGATCATCTACCCCATCAAACATTCATCCTGGGTCGCGAATTTGGTGCCCGTGAGGAAAAAGAATGGCGACATTCGTCTCTGTGTCGACTTCAGAAACCTAAATCAGGCTTCCCTCAGGGACCACTATCCGCTTCCCCAAATCGACCAGATTCTACATATCGTTGCTGGAGCCCAGAGATTTTCACTTTTAGATGGATTTTCCGGCTACAACCAGATTTGGGTCAAAGACGAGGACCAGCATAAGACGGCGTTTACCACCAAGTGGGGGACGTTCGCCTATCGCCGCATGCCGTTTGGCTTATCCAATGCCGGTGCCACATTCCAAAGGGCCATGGACCCGGCCTTCCGAGAGCCGCTCAATAAGATTATTGTCATCTACCTTGATGACATGACATTTTTCTCTCACCAACGAGGAGATCATGTTTCGCACCTACGGCAAATATTTGAGAGGTGTCGAGAATTCGGCATTTCTATAAACCCGAAGAAGTCTGTCTTCGCGGTAAAGGAAGGAAAGCCGCTGGGACATGTCATCTCCGAGGAAGGCCTCGCCATTGACCCTGACAGAGCAGAAGCCCTCGTTCGCTTGCCAGCCCCCATTGATAAAAAAGGGCTGCAGTCCTTCTTCGGTCAGATTAACTTCGTGCGGAAGTTCATTCCGGACTTCGCACAGGTGATCAAGCCTATGGCCGAACTGCTAAAAAAGGATACGGTTTACGAATGGACTGATGAGAGAGAGCAAGCCTTCGAGGAAATCAAGGCTCGAATTGCGCAAGCTCCGGTGTTGACAAACCCGGACTACTCCAAGGACTTCATCCTGTATGCAGTGGGAGAACCCGAAAGTTACGCTGCAGTCCTAACTCAGAAGGGAGACGATGGTGAGGAGCGCCCCATAGCGTTCCTCGAGCCAAGTGATTCTCGCCGCATGAAGAAAAGTACAATTTTATAGAGCGGCAGTGTTCATGTCGTTATGAAGTCCCTTCGGAAGTTCGGCATTTTGTCTCCCAGAGCAAGACCACTGTCTTTGTGATTCACCCGGATGTTCGAAGCTTCATCTTACAAGGAGAACCGGGCCACAAGAGAGCGGGATGGATTGCCAAGATCCAGGAGTTTGACATTGAAGTGCGGCCCACCAAGCTTATCAGAGGCCGAGCCTTGTGTCAGGAATTGGCCCGAAGCGCTGCAGCCGGCATCTCCGCCTGTAAGTGGGAGGACACAACGACACGCATCTACCTAGCCAACTCCTTATCGGAGGGGAGTGATTGGACAGATGAACTGGTGAGATACTTCTGCACCGGAAGATGTCCCGATCACCTAAACGCCTCACAACGAAGGAGATTTCGGCTAGGTGCACTTAAGTACACTCTTCGCCCCGAGGGGCTTTACTTCAAAAACATCGACGGCATCCTGTTGCGGTGCGTCAGAAAATCAGACCAGCCTAGGGTCCTCGGAGATTTTCATTCCGGGATGCCTGGGGGTCACCATTCTTCAAGGCCAACGGCCTTAAAAATAATAAGAGCTGGGTACTATTGGCCCACTCTCTTCGCAGACGCTCATGCGGTCTGCTCTAAGTGTGATCAATGCCGAAGGTTTGCTGGCCGAAACAGAAAAGCACCCCTGCCCCTTCAACCGATTCAGGCCGAGACTCCGTTCCAAACAATGGGGTCTAGACTTCATTGGGGTGATTTCTCCTAACTCCTCTGCCGGACACAAGTTTATTCTTACAGCTACTGACTATTTTACACGGTGGGCAGAGGCAATCCCGACCAAGAACGCAGACCAAGAAACGGTCATCAGGTTCATTGAGAGCCTGATTACCCGCTTCGGGGTTCCAGAGTCAATTGTGACAGACAACGGTCCGGGATTTGTAGGCGCTGTACTCACGGAGTACACCGGCAGACTTGGCATCTATCACAAGATGTCTTCTAATTACTACCCGCAGGGGAATGGCCTTGCCGAGTCTACTAACAAGAACCTCCTGAAAATCATCCGGAGGACCATTGAAAGAAACAAGCGGACTTGGCACTTACTCCTGAACCGGCGCTGTGGGCGGACAGAGTTGCGTTCAAGAAATCCATCAGAACGTCCCCCTATGCGCTCGTCTATGGCAAAGAGGCTGTCATGCCATCACACATCGAGATCCCTGCCCTATGGATGTTGGACGAAGACAGGAGCAGCGGAGACCCGGTGGATGACAGACTGTGCCAACTCCTGCAGTTGGAAGAAGACAGAGAAAGTGCATACCAGGCCTTCACTGATCACATTGCAGCCACTCAAGGCTGGTTTGCCAAAGGCACCACTGCCCGAGTTTTCGAAATCGGGGACCTGGTGCTGAAGTGGGACTCATATAAAGCAAAACCGGGTAATCACGGGAAGTTTGATGCCCTCTGGGAGGGCCCTTATCAGATTGCCCGGGTGAACCAGTTTAATGCCTACGTACTTCGGGATATGGAGGGTCAGCTCCTGCCTATCCCTGTCAACGGGTTCCACTTGAAAATTTACCGCTGCTGAAGGTGCCCGAGTGGCCCTTCTTTGTAAAAATTTCCCTTATGCATTTTTCATTCCCCACAGCATGTACAGTTTCCAGCTTTCAGTCTTTAATTGTTTTTTTTTCATTTTTTTGAGCTTAAAATACGGCATGGGAGAGAAAGACAGACTTCGCAGCGAAGTCTGTCGTCGCCCCTCAGGAGGGGCGAAGTTCGGGCAGCAGCTTGGTTAAGCAAAGCAAAGAAAAAAGGCTAAAAAAATGGCTAAGTGTTGGCCGAAGCCCGACTTCGCAGCGAAGTCGGGCTTCGGGCCAGCCAAAGTGCGAAGCTTGAAGGGAAAACTGCAAAGCACAAAGGAGAACGGACTGCGCCCAACTTTGGGCGAAGTCCGACTTCGCGCGCGAAGTCCGACTTCGGCCGGCTTGCGCGCGAAGTTCGAACTGCGCATAAACTCCGCGCGAAGTTCGTACTTCGCCCGAACTTCGGGCGAAGTCCGAACCTGCTTCAATGTCGCACTGCGCAGCTCGTATGGTTCGGTCTAAAGGAGCAGTAAAAATGCTAAGTGTTCGCCTCCTCCGAAGGTTGCAAGGACCCGCATCGCGCTCAACCCTCGGGCGCGGCGAGAAAGAAGAAAAGAAAAAAGGAACAGTTCAACGCGCACTTCGCGCGAAGTTCGAACTTCGCCCGAAATTCGGGCGAAGTCGGATCGCGCCCAACCTTGGGCGAAGTCCGACTACGCCTCGTTTTCTGGGCCAGCTTGGACAAAGGTTGTAAAAAATAAATAAAATATCCAAGAAGGTCCCAAGCTGGACCCAAGGCGCATTGTAACCGTTCTAAAGTGGGTTTCCGCACCAAAGGTTCTTTCTTGAGCAGTGTGCCCGGATGGTGGCAGTGACGTCAGCCATGGCGCAGTGTCCAAAGTAAAATTAATGATTGCACGTTCCTCAAGGAAAAGTGCAAGCAAAAGAACATGGCACGTCTGCCGGAGTACACTTTTTCCAAACATTCTCCTGCGCAGCCACCCAAGAAACATAACTCAGCCGACCTACCCCCTCCCGCGCGGCATTAATGGCGCTGTCTTTATCTAGAAAAGGGGGTCAGATGCATTCAAACATGCCGATCGCGCAGATTATTCCTTAAACTGTGCAGATTTTTCCTGTGACAACGAAATCTTCTGCAAGCGCCCTGAACTTGTAATTATTGCTGATTCGGAGAGATGGACAGAGGAAAGATGCCGGTGTCAGCGCAATCCAGCGAAGGGAGCGAGCACAAGGATTTACCACAGCCGGGTGTTTTCAGAAGTAAAACACCGCCAGAGCCAAAGTCAAAGTCCCGGTCTAAAAAAGTGCAGCGTGGGCAAGCCCCACCACCTCCGTTAAATTACTTGGCGGGATACGTGGACGGCTCGTTTTCTATGAGCCTGACTAAGCTGCGGGCAAATGTGGAGAGTTGGGCTGACAAGGTTTCGCCCTCTCATCATTTCGGAGCGGCGTACAAATCCAACCTTTTCAGATTCTTGTGCCCTCCTGTCCATCAATGCCCGGAACCGGTAGACATCATTGTCAGACACTACAGACCAGTTACCCGGCAAATTTGCAGCTCCAGCGGCAAACCCTTGTTCACGCTGCGCAGGGAGACTGTCCAGCCAGCTTTCGCCCCGTGGTTGGAGTATGACTCCAGAACAATTCTCAGGAAGATAAATTTGGGCGAGCAAAGTGGACGTTTCACGCAAACGAAAAGGATGAGGGATTTCCTCAATTCAGAGCTGAACGCCCCCGCTTGCAGCTGGACAGTGGCCAACCGGCCCCATGCCCTTGGCAGGGTTTCAGAGCAAATATCTATATACCATCTTGGCATGGATTCTCGGCTGCGACTCCGATGAGCTGGTACAGCCGTACCAGCTAGCGCTGGCAGAATGTCTCCTGTGTGGAGAATCCTACGAACCAGCGGCGCAGAGAAGTGGAAAGCGCCCCATCTTTTTCGACTGGGCAGACTGGCTGGCTTACGCCATCCACTCCAGCCTAGTCAAGATCCAGAAGAAGCAGTCCACCGATTTTCGTTTCAGTTCTGTTCTAGCCTGGCTTTGTTTGTACCATTTGCACTCCCGGATGCCTATCCCGAACCTGAAGAAGGTCAACGAGAAGGGAGAGCCACAGCCCGTCTATAACTGGACGGATGACCTATACCGGAAAGGGTCCTACTACAAGTTCAACTTCAACTTTCTGGGATTGGTCATGTCAGTCTTCAGCGAAAGCGAAATTCCCCGTCCCCCGAGAGAAATGACGAGCGCTTTGCTAAATCAGAAGCTCGGGGACGTTTTCAGACTGACGCAGGGAATTGTGGTCAGAATCTACGGATTCAAGGGCAAACCCCATTTGCTGCCCTACTGGTGCTCGGAGCATCTGTTCGGGATGGAGGTTGCCCGGCAAATGGACTATGTTGAAGAGGAGTTCGGCCTAGGAAAGAAGAGAGGACAGATTTTTCAATATCCTCTTTCCTGGGCAAACGTTGAGATTTTTGAGGTAGGACAACATGTCTACCTAGAGCAAGAGTTTTCCCGGATCGGCCTGGTTCTGTTGCCGCAGCGTTGGAAGTATGACCCGTATGGGATAAGGGGAAAGTTCGCACATCTCTCGCCCCGGGCGGATATAACTGAAGATAGGTGCGATGTGGTCCATGTGGACCTTGACTGGGAAATTGAATTGATGGAAGCTTCTTCTCCCTGGCAGGATTTTTACCGCGAGGAGGTGACATATGACCCCAAGCGAAACCCGGACCACCGTTCTCATCTCCAGGGTTTAAAAAATTTCTATCCAAGATAGCAGGCCTTAACTGGTCAAAAGAAAAGATTACTGAATGCTGGAAGATGAGATGCCGCACGCAAAGACGACAAATCCACCAGAAGAAACCTGGCCGTAGATGACGACTTTTCGGTTCTCTATGACCAGCATCATGACAACTGGCGGCCGTTCGCATATCAAGGTTACGTTCCCCGAGGCCCCTTTGAGGATTATAAAGGAGGGTCTTCCTCCCAACAGTTGTACACTTCGGCAACTGCCAGCGTGGGCCCAGCA
Organism: Wollemia nobilis; assembly: GCA_028583015.1. Lineage (NCBI taxonomy): Eukaryota > Viridiplantae > Streptophyta > Pinopsida > Araucariales > Araucariaceae > Wollemia > Wollemia nobilis. The sequence goes on along the minus strand of JAQPPZ010016709.1, from coordinate 11,046,862 downwards.
GACATCCAGGTCGATCCAATGCAGCCCGTGGCTTCCAAGGCGGCGCCTGAGAAGGCGAAAGAATTAGTCAAAGCAACGCCCGAGGCAATCCCTCAGGCACGAAAGACGCCAACGCCGCCAGAGGGCAGACCGGTTGCGGCAGACCTTCTGCAAGTCAAACCCCGGTACAAGTTTACCGTGGGAGCATCAACGCCTGCCGCACCTGCTTCATCTCCTTCCCCGGATCCGACCATTGTTCCAAAAGAAAAGAAAAGGAAGAGAGTGGAGAAGATCAGGCGACCTAGCCTGATAGTGCAGCAGCCAGTCGCAGAACCGCAGCCGCGTCCTGCCGCCGCAGAGAGTTTCTCGGGCAGTCCCAAGCCACCCGCCGGAACCAAAAGCGCAGACATCCATCCAACATCGGCTCAGGCGGAGCCCGCAGGTACGTTTGCTGCCCCTGTCTCTTTGGTCTCATCCAGTCCTACTCCTACCCCATCTCCCGCTCAATCCGAGCAAGTCATGGCCGCATCCTCCTCCCCGTCTCCACACCCTTCTAGCGGCCCCCATTCTTTTGATCAGTTTGCTCAAAACCCCAACGTTTCTCTATCTCTGAGTCAAACTCCAAACCCTTCGCCTGAAGCTAGTGCTGAAGCCGTTCATTCACCGTCACATCCACCGTCTCAGCCGCTTCAAACCCTTGCAGTATCAGCCGCTCCCATCTCCATTTCCCGGTCGCCCCCAGAAGCGGCCGATCCTTCCAATGTCCATCCGGTTCCTCCTGATCCCATTCCCGCAGGAGAGACGTCTCAGCAGAACCCTAGGCTGGGGGGGAACCGGACTTCATGGACGACCTCCGTAATACAGTACGACTTGCCCTTGGCAACGAGAGCCGTAGAATATTCTTGTCTCTTTCCTCCAGAACCTGAAACGGAGGAGACCTGAAGAGATAGCCGCCCCGGTAAAGCGCGCCAAGTACAATTTCGAGAGGAGAGTGCTTACAACAGAGAAGATAATCCCAAAAGTGAAGAAGCCTCTCCGGGAAATGACCAGGGCGGACTACGAGCTCCAGACAAAGGAGAAGAGCTTTGACGACATCAACAAGCAATACGAGATTCAGGGAATCATGCGTAAAGCTGATAATCTCTTTGTCAAAAGTCTGGAGGAGCAGGAAGAACTTTTCGGGTTGCAAGACAAGACAAGACAGCTTGAAGAGGACCTGTCCAGGTCCACTGAGCAGCTGGAAGCGGCGCGGCAAGAAATAGATGAACTCAAAGCCCAGCTGGCCGCTTCCCAAAAACAAGCCGCAACCGAAAAGCAAGCAGCCTTGGAGCAGATTTCTCAGCTCCAAGAGTCTTTGAAACAGGCGCAGTCGCAATCTGCAGAGAGAGCATCTCAAGCGGCGGTCTTTTCGAAGAAGAAAGTTAAGGAGATGCGGGCTGGTCTGCTGCGGGAATGCAAGCCCCACACCTATAAGGCGATGGCAGTTCTGGATTTCGCATCCAGAATTCAAGAAGTTTCTGCCCAGGGAAAGCCTGTGGTAGAGGAGGCCGAACGTCAAGCGAAGCAATGGCTGGACCTGGCGATAAATCTTCAGGAGCGCGAGCGCGATGGCCTCCAATTTTCCCCCGTGTCCTCATTCGCTGCAGAATGGGCAGATGCAAGGGTAACCTTGCATAAATATTTCAAAAAATTAGAAGAGGTGAGAGTTGCCAGACGAATGTTAGACGCATTCGGACATGAAAGAGACATTTGTATGGCTCCCTTTCGCGCTCTTTCAGAACTAGGGTGTCCAGGTTTTGTTGAGAATGGCGAGCTCCTCACCCTAGATCAGGTGAAAAGGAATTGGCAGTCCTTTGAAGCAAATACAGCTGAAATTGATAGCTGGGCTGAGCCAATTCAGGAAAGTCAGGTCACTCAGATGGTGTCCAAATATTGTAAGATCAGCTCCTACTTCCAGGAGCTAGAAAAGAGATACCACACCATCGACCTGCACGCGGTCGCTGCTTTCCACGCAGCATTAGAAGAAGTTGCTGACCGCCGGCCATTCGAGGCAGAAGCCTGGGGCCAAGCCCAGGCCGCATACACTCGCATCTGCGAGGCAGAAGCAAGAACTGGAGAGCCTTCGGAAGGCGATTCTGAGGGGGCAACTGACAAAGATGAATCTGAAGAACAGTTGCCGCGAGGAGAACAGCTAGAGCAGCAAAAGGCAAGGGAGGCAAGTTCCTCTGCACCCAATGGATGAAGGCATGGATTCTTTGCGCCGAGGCGAGCTCGACACCCCGCGAGCCGCCAGAAATGTTGTCACATTTTGCACGGGGTGCAATGTTTTCAATTTTGTAACAGGTTGCTGCTCTTCTTTTTCCCTCTTCCTCTATTTTCCTTCCCTCTTCTCTCCCTTTCTCTTTCTTTCCCACATTCTCTTTCTTCCCCCTTCTCGGAGCTCCCTCAGCTTGAATTTTTAAACTTTCCAAGCAAGTTACCCGAAAAATGGCTAAGTGTTGGTGCGAAGTTCGCACTTCGCCCGTTTGGTGCGGGGTCGCACTTCGCCGTGGTGCGAGTTCGCACTTCGCCCGTTTTGGTGCGAAGTCTGACTTCGCCCCTCTTTCTGGGCGCACCTTGCAACTGGCAGACCGGCAGGTTGACAGAAGAACGACAAGTGCTGGAGCAAAGTCCGTACGGCGGCAGACACCAGTTTTCACCTGTGCGCAGTCCGACTTCGCAGCGAAGTCGGAATGCGCCCTTGACAGGTGCGCAGTAGGGAAACAAACTCAGAAATACATCTAAGGCATGAAGGCCTTCCCGACTGCGCTGTTTTCTGCCCGCGCAACCCGAGACGCTCCGATCCCAAGCGAGGTTGGACAGACTGCCTTTCAAGGCTGACACGTGTCAAACAGCATCATCCATCATCTGACAAGTGTCCAACTTCGGGATTCGAGCCGAGACGTGCCGAGCAAAAGGACGAGCATGGGCTGCATTACCTGTGCCGCTGACCTCATTTAAAGCCGATTGGAGGTTCTACCTGCTCCAGCTACCCGCATACCTGCCGAGATGAAGTTCTGCCCAACACACTGCCACGTAGCTGTCCAGCCTTCCAGGAAGACCATGCTGCGGGTACAATCCGGTCCGACAAAGGTCAGCATTTGCAGCTCTTTCGCCGCTTTTGTCAGCTTGTGTTTGACTGGGACCTTGTGCCCATTAATGTAACGGGAGGGACTCGGGCTATAAAAACCCACCATGAATTCATTGTAAAGGGTGGAAGGGGAATGTCTGTTAGGGAACCAATGTAACCGTGCTTCTGCTTATAAATATAATTTGTATGCCTGGTTCTGTTCTGCTGCTTTTATTTCTTTATGTTTATGCTTTACGCTTCCCTGTGTCATGGCTCGTTGATTCGTTTCAGCATTTGGTGGTCGTGGGCCTTTAGCATTGTTTGTGTACTTTTTAAATTTTCATATAATAGATGTGGTAGCAGCTCCATCGGCTGTGTGTTACGTTGTTGTCCGTATCCGGTGATTGATGCGTTGTCGTGTCGTTAGTTCTCCTTGTAGGGAGAATGTTTGCTAGGGGACCATTGTAGTCGTGCGGTTAAAATCTCTCGCATGACACATATACCCGGCTCTGATATCTCTAGGTTGCTTTCTACCCATGTTAGTGTCCGTAGGAGGTGATTGATGCGTTGTCGTGCTGTTAGTTCTCCTTGTAGGGAGAATGTTTGCTAGGGGACCATTGTAGCCGTGCGTACACTGCTTAGGTATCGGAAGTATACATAGATTTTGCAGTTCTCAGTCATGCTTTATATTTGTAATGCAGTAAGTATTGGTGATTGCTGGTTGCCGTACTGTTAGTTCCCCCCCACCAACTCCAAGTATATTTGTATATTCTTTCTGTTCATTTATCTCTTTCCTGCACTCTTAGCTTGAACATAAAACCCCCAAAAGGAGCCGGCCTTCTCCGGAGATTGGCTCGGAAGGCATCTCTTCCTTCCGGCCTTTCATGCTGGTGGGCGAATCTGGGCGCATTAACCCAAAATCCTTTCCTCATGGCAGATTCGTAACCAACAGCGTTTCAATATTCAATTCTGATATCAACATAACATGCCCAAAATGGGACGTCTCACTCCCTTATATAGGGTGAGGTTCTAATTTGGAGTTGACATCTCCCAACCCTAAAATCACTTAAAGTGCCTTATTACAACATAAAACCATAAAACATAAATAAACACAACTTAAGTTATGTCTCCTAGTCACATGAACCCCTTTTTCACTTTTATAATTAAGTGTAGGAGACATTTACAAAAATATTTATTTTTGGGACATTACAAGTCCACCCTCCTCAAATTGCTTGTCCTCAAGCAAAGTCAAAGCTGGAGCATCTAAAATTTCTGCACCTTCCCAAGTAGCATCCTCCATAGGCAAGTCCTTCCACTTCACAAGATATTCTTTGACAATCCTACTCCTAAGCTTTCTCTCCCTTGTCTCAAGGATCAATTCAGGTTCAAGAATGAGCTTTCCTTCATCATCAAGGGGTGGCAAATCTGAAGATGGCTGAATATGTTGGCCCAAGGCCTTCTTCAAACAAGAAACATGGAAGACATTATGTATTTTACTTCCACTTGGAAGTTCCAAAGCATATGCAACCTGTCCAACCTTACTCAACACCTTGTAAGGTCCATAAAATTTGGGTTTGAGTTTTTCTGCTCCACTTCTTTTCAATGTAGACTGTTTGTAGGGCTGCAACCTAACATAAACCAAGTCTCCCACCTCAAATGAGCGCTCACTACGCTGCTGATCTGCATACTTCTTCTGCTGATTTTGTGCCGTAAGAATATTGTCCTTCAAAGCATTAAGAATATCTTGATTTTCTGCTGCAAAGTCTCTAGCTTTTTGGACCCTTGAATCACCAAAAATCAGATCTGAAAAGTGTGGGGCATCATAACCATAAAGTGCCTTGAATGGAGACATTTTTATGGACATATGATAAGTAGAATTGTAGCAATATTCACCAAGGTGCAGCCATTTAACCCATGCCTTTTGTTGACCTGAAACATAATTTCTCAAATATCCTTCAAGCCATTTGTTAACAATTTCAGTTTGCCCATCAGTTTGGGGATGGTAGCTAGTACTAGGAGTCAATTTAGTACCACATAGCTTAAACAATTCTTGCCAAAACATGCTCAAAAATCTGCTGTCCCTATCACTCACAATGGATTTAGGCAAACCATGCAATCTGAAAACTTCTTTAAAAAACAAATCAGCAACTTGTATGGCTGTACAAGTTGTTGAAATGGCATAGAAATGAGCAAATTTTGTCAATCTATCAACAACAACAAATATGCAATCCTTCATGTATACCTTGGGCAAACAAGTAATGAAGTCCATGGAGATACTTTCCCATTTCTGATTGGGAATAGGAAGTGGCTGAAGTAAACCAGCTGCAAATTCATGTTCCCCCTTGTTTTCTTGGCAAATAACACATTCCCGAACATGCAAGAAGACATCCCTTTTCAAACCCTTCCAATAGAATCTTTCTCTAACCCGTTTGTAAGTCTTGTAGAAACCTGGATGGCCTACAAGTGGAGCATCATGCATGGCTGTAATTAAAGCTTGTTTCAGCTTTGATTCAGGTACTAAAAACACTCTTCCCTTGCAAAAAATCAGTCCTTCTTTATGGCTGAACCTGTCATCTTCAACTTGCCCATTTATTAGTTTAGAACAAAAATCATTCTTTGCATATTCAGCCATAATTTTCACCTTCCAATCAGCAGAAATAATGGAAAGAGAATGAAAAGTAGGGTGCCTAGAAAGTGCATCAGCAGCTGAATTCTTCTTACCCTTTACAAACTCAATTTCAAAATCATATGATTGCAACTTTGTTACCCATTTCTGCTGTCTTTCATTCAGTTCAACTTGCCCCAAGAAGTATTTCAAACTGTTATGATCAGTTTTGACCACAAACTTGCCACACACTAAGTATTGCTTGAATTTGGTCGAGGCATGCATGATAGCTAGCATCTCTTTATCATAGATGCTGAAAGTTTTCTCCACATTTGAGAGCTTTCTACTCTCATAAGCAATGGGGCGTCCTTGTTGCATAAGTACAGCTCCAACTCCAACACCTGAAGCATCACAAGCAATAGTAAAAGCAACAGAAAAATCAGGAATAGCAAGTAAAGGAGTGGAAGTCATTACATCTTTCAGCTTTAGAAAAGCTAAAAGAGCCTCATTGGACCATGAAAAGGCCCCTTTCTTAGTTAATTCAGTAAGGGGGGCAGCCAAAGAAGAAAACCCCTTAATGAACCTCCCGTAGTAACTCGCATAAACCCACAAAACCCCTCAATTCCGTTAGGTTGGATGGTATAGGCCATCTTTGTACAAGCTGAAACTTTAGTTTGATCAACCTTCACCCCATCTTTGCAAATAATGTGCCCACTCTCAAGTAAATCAGCAATGGTCTTTTCAATCTCATCTTTGAAAACCTTAGGATGCCTATAAGGTTTAATTATGACAGGTTTACTATTTGCTTCCAATTCAATAACATGCTGAAAACCTCTACTAGGTGGCAAACCTTTAGGTAGGTCAGAAAATACCTTAAGATGTTTTTGTAGTAAACCTTGAATTTGAGGATGATAGGTGGCTGATTTTTTCCCTTCTGAACTGAAAATTACAGCTGCCCACTCAACGTCCTTATGCCTTATCATCTTCTCCATTCTTTTGTATGAAACCTCCAAAATTTTGCAAGAATCTTTTGACCCATTTTCCTTGATTCCTTGCAACACCACATCTTTCCCTTCAAGCACAAATTTCAGTTCTAATTTCTGATAATTAGTAACATAATCACCAAGTGAATACAACCATTGCACACCCAAAACCATATGTGGAATACCTCCTAAGGGAAAAACAAAGAATTGCTCATCTACTTCCATGTTGCCAAAATTAATTTTTATGTTTCTTACCACTTTGTTGCATGTGATAAGATCACCATTGCCAATAGCAACACTAAAACCAGGAATGATAGCTGTAGGAAGATTCTTTCTAGTGGCAAACTTCTCATCAACAAAATTGTAAGTAGCACCACCATCTATTAAAACAATAACCTTTTCATCAAAAGATCTACCCGGTACCTTAATAGTGCGAAACTGATTCAGCCCACTTAAAGTGGCTAGGGAACCTTCAGGAACTTCCTCATACTCCCTTTGTGCTTCCTCTTCCAAGGGTGTCTCATCTGCCTCATAAAAATCAGGATTATCAGAATCAGAATCAGAATGTAATTCAATGATTTTCATACCTCCTTCTCCGCATTTATGACCTCTTTGCCAAGGAGACTTGCAAATGAAACACTTGTTTTGTTTCCTTAGCTCATCTTTCTCTTCTTGTGTCAAGCGTGGGCCATTTGGGGGCTTATTAGGTGGCTGAAAACCAGATCTGAAACCTTCTCCATGCGTGGGATTCCTGCCATAAAAATTTCTCTCATTTCCACCTTGCTGCGTGAGGTTTCCTTGCTGCCCATACTGCTGTCCAAAAACTGTTTTTCTGGCTGCAAAAGGTGGTCTAGCAGGTGGATTATGTGCAAAATATTTCTGTCTAGGAGGTAAAACAGATTCTAAGCTTAAAGCTCTCTTAATGGCATCTTCAAGAGTGGCTGGTTCAAAAGCTTTAACTAATCCCTTCACGGGTTCCAACAAACCATCCATAAAAAGAGAAATTACCCTCTTGGGTGAAATATTTTGTACCTGAACCGAAAGTTGTTCAAACTCCTCCACATAGGCATGAATGGATGAAGTTTGCTTCAAAGTGGCAAGCTCCTTGAAATACTCTTCCACATTCCTCCTTTCAAACCTGTTCAAAACCCCGGTACAAAATTCATCAAATGTATCAATATCACCATGCCCTTGGGTTACTAACCCATGATGCCACCATGAGTAAGCACTACCCTCAAGGTGGAGTGTAGCAATCTGAACTGCATCAGCTTCAAAAATAGGCTCCAAGGTAAAATAAGTCTGCAATTTTTGAAGCCATGCCCTAGCTGTAAGACCATCTTGACCATTAAATGAGGGAATGGTCACCTTTTGATGCAAAAAGGGCTTCTTTTCTCTTTTTTAGCCTCAACAACAGATTTACCCACAATCTTCAAATATTTATCAAAAGAAACTGCTGCCCTAAAACCCTCAGATTTATTACTATAAGCAGCAAACCATTCATCTAATTCATCGCTTACCTCATTTTCCTCCGGTGGAGGTGGTGGAACAAGGAACATAGGCTTGGACGGCCTAGGCAAGGGAGTGTGTGAGTTAGATGATGACTCATGCCCATTGTTGTTGCCTCCCCTTTCTCCTTCCCTCCTTGTGCCATTTGGGTTGCCCAAAGCTGCCCTCAATTCTTGCTGATTTGTCTCTTGTAAGGACACCATTCTTTGCAGCATGTCAAGTAGGGCATCGAATTTTTGCTCAGTCCTATCAACTGGCCTTTGGGGCTCCTCAACCTCTTCCCTGTTTGACATTTCCAAAGCGAGTCTGTTTCTCCTAGTAAAATACTGATGAACAGGAGGACGATGCATAAAACCCTATCAAACCCTAAAAAGATGGAAATCTGAAATTCTGAAAATTCTGACCACCAAAAAAAATTTCTGAAACCACATAACTGCAAATTGGTCAAAAGGGTATCCAAATCTGCAATTTTTATTTTCTGAAAAAAATCCCTAAAAATCCGCGAATCCCCTAAAAATCCGCGATTTTCACTAGGGCACAACTTTTCACCACATAAACACACTTATCACCACGAATCACAGGCTGGCAAGATTCCAGCTCTGATACCACTTGTAATGTCCCTTTTTTAGGAACAACAAACCCTTACTACGAAAATGCAGAAATTAAGTACAGCAAGGAAATAACTCAGAAATTGCTCATAAAATAACACAAGTATGAGGAGAAATCAGCCAAGTATCATATATTAAATATTGCCAAACCAATATAACAACTGGAATGGACAAATGGGTCCTCAAGGAACTCAAAATGCAGATACAAACTCCCACAAGTGGGACGAACTAACCCCAAGGCTGAACAGATGCAAAAACTCCTCAAAAATGACCCCAAATACAAGCGTAGGGTTTGGGGCTGCCAACAGATCTGAAACACATGACACAAATGCTCCCAAAAATGCCACGAACTCCTCACAGATGCCTCTTTTTGTATTTTTGATATTTTAGGGCAATAACACCTGCAATGATATTGCCAAGACCCCAACCATGCACCTCCAATGCACTATGGGAATGAGCAAGACCAGCAATCTCAACTCATGGAACCTCTAGGGTTTCAATATTCAATTCTGATATCAACATAACATGCCCAAAATGGGACGTCTCACTCCCTTATATAGGGTGAGGTTCTAATTTGGAGTTGACATCTCCCAACCCTAAAATCACTTAAAGTGCCTTATTACAACATAAAAACATAAAACATAAATAAACACAACTTAAGTTATGTCTCCTAGTCACATGAACCCCTTTTTCACTTTTATAATTAAGTGTAGGAGACATTTACAAAAAATATTTATTTTTGGGACATAACACCGGCTTCCTATGTTTTCTCAATTTGGTTTAAGCTCAGAGTGCAGGAAAGAAATTAGAAATGCAGAAAGAAATATATATGTGATTGTTCCGGGTGGGGAGGATAAGCAGCACGACAATGACCAATCACCACTACTAACAACAATTAAACACAAAATATGTTGCAGAAACTATCAACACCATTCATCCTATGTATCCTCTACTTTTGCATTCCAGGAATACTTAACTATCAAATTCCGATATCCAGAAAGCAGAATAACAGTAAGCAATAACATAATCAACATGAGGCAGAAACACTCAGTAAAGGCGGCATATAAGATAAAGACAATCAATAGAGCCAAGCATATTTTGTATTCAAAAGCAAACGCACAGCTACAGCAGTTCCCTAGCAATATATCCCCCTTCCACCCTTTTACAATGATATGGCAGAGCTATTTATAGAGTAATTTTCCCCCCATTACAACTTTGGGCACAGGATCCCAGACCTGACAATAGCTGACAAAGCTGACAAAAGCGGCTGATGTTGACCTCTGTCGGCACGGAACATACTTGCAGCAAGGTCAACCTAAAAACTTAGCAGCTACGTGGCAGTGCAGTGGATGATGCTTTGAGTCAGCTTGACTGAGGGCAGTTGAGGTACAATAAGTCAGTTCACGCTCGCACACCTCCCGTCGCATCTCTGACTCGAATCTCGAGGCTGGACACCTGTCGAAATCTGATAAGGGGAAAAATCTGCCTTAGGAGCTCATACTTTCTCTCCTGCCCGACTTCGCCCAAAATTGGAGTGCAACCGGGCAGCGCAGGGGGGAAGTAGCGCAGTTGGGAAGGCCTTCGTGCCTTAGAAATTTTCTGGGCAGGTTTCAACGTTCTTTGCCCGACTGCGCGCAGGTCAGTGAGTGAAGCCCGACTTCGCTGCGAAGTCGGGCGGCTCAGCACTTAGTCGTTTTTTTGGAGTCACCATGATAAGTCGCCCGGCTGCGCACTTCCTCCAGGGCGAAGCCCGACTTCGCTGCGAAGTCGGGCAGTCCCAGCACTTAGCTGCTATCTTCAAGTGAGCTGCCCAACTGCGCACAAGTTTGAGGGCGCAGCCCGACTTCGCTGCGAAGTCGGGTGGTCCCAACACTTAGGCATTTTCTGGATCTCCCTCATTGACATTGCCCAGGTGCACACAAAATTGAGAGCGCAGCCCGACTTTGCTGCGAAGTCGGGCGGCTCAAGACTTAGTAATATTTTGGGCTCAGCTCCACACATCAGCTCCCCAAGCGCGCAGCCCGACTTCGCTGCGAAGTCGCCCTCATTGACATTGCCTAGGTGCGCACAAAATTGAGAGCGCAGCCCGACTTCGCAATTTTGAGCGCAGCCCGACTTCGCTGCGAAGTCGGGCGGCTCAAGACTTAGTAATATTTTGGGCTCAGCTCCACACATCAGCTCCCCAAGCCCGCATGAAACTAAGAGCGCAGCCCGACTTCGCTGCGAAGTCGGGCTGCGGCAACACTTGGAAAAACACTTAGAAAATTTTGGGCCTTTTGCCCTCTCGGAGAAACAGCCAGAAGTATGGGGGGGGGGAATGGAGAGAATGAAACTGATGGCAGGGAAGATAGGGGATAGTGGAGAAAGGGAGAGGAGGAAGAGGGAAAGGAAAGCAGCATATTTACAAAAAATTCTGAAGACATGGCACCCCATGCAAAATATGGCAACAAGAACCAGCAACAATAGCAGATAAATAAATAGGAGCAGATTTATATTAAGAATGGCATGTTTAGTTACAGCATTACATATACAGTCTGCAAAGCCTATGCAGAATCCTCTTCATGGCTGCATCCATGACCAAACTGCATCATGCCCTATGCAAATATGCACCAGCCTTCTCTCACACATACCAATGCTATTCCAACAAATACCATCCCCAAATGAATGAGGGAGGGTCTTATTTATACAACCAAAAATTAGTTGCACTCTCCATTTCATATAACTTGCATTTATATGACATTTCCCACTACATGACAAACTAACTTATAACTTATGACTTTACCGACATACATGACTTAACATCCTATTATTACGTACAATATTAAATTGCCAATTTATAACATTATTAAATAATGTATGCACATTTTGTCAAACACTTTGCGTACAACAACAAAATAACATAGAATACCAAAACTGATTCATTAAATGCAAACATCAATTTTCCTACCTACATATATCCCCGCCTCTTAACTAGACAACATCCTCGACGACACATGAGCTAAACACTGGGAATAAAAGTACTGAACAATGTAACGGAATCTCTTGTCACTCCTACTTTTGCTTATTCCATACATCTTTTGCAACAAACTTCACTTTAGACTACTTCTTGCAATTTGTCCGATTGTGCACTCCACTTGCTGCAATCAGTTGTAACATCAACTTGATCAATATGACCATGATTATCTGATTGTACACTTCATGTTTTGCAATCAACCACATCATCAGCTTGATCAACATGACCAACATATCCAACATGACAAATATCAACTTTATGACTAACATGAGCACGATGATCAACATCATCAACATCATGAACATGACGGGCAACACCCATCGCCACCTGTTTCGGGGGTCAAGGGAGCGGGAGTCCCCTTGCAGGGTCAAGGGACAGCGTCCCTTGTAGGGTCGAGAGGCAGCGCCCTTCACGTGTACCCACTAAAATAGCTTCCCTTTAGCTCCAATTCACTACTTTCTTGGTCCAACTGCCTACTTGTCAGTCTCTAACAAACATCTCCCTCGTCAGATAATACTTCTGACGACAGCTCCTCTGACTACATTGTCGTAGACCGCAATGTCTTAGAGGGCAACACATGTGACGACAGCTCCTCTGATGGCACTTGTTCATGATGGCAACTGTTGATGTCGGTTGGATCATGACGGCATGTTGGCTCCCTTGGCACTTGATTGACAGCAAGTCAGAATGACGGCATGATGGTGTTCCCAAGTCGGCATTTTGACGGCAGCCTTGTTGACATGTCGACTTTCAACATGACGGCATGACGGAAAGACAAATGACAAATGTCTTATGACGATACGAGATCTGACAACAATGACTGATGTTGGATGGCTTATGATGGCATGATGGTACGGACACGACAGCAAGACGGATGTCAGATGTCGGCACCTCATGTCGACAAATTCCATGTTGGCTCCAATAGTGACGTCTAACTATATGTCGGCTCCAAGAATGATGGATGACTGATGTCGGATGGCTTGTGTTGGATCCTTCCTTGCCAACATCTATGACGACAATGTTTGTGTCAACTCCTTCCTTGCCGACATGACGACAATGACAGCAAATGCTTGTGTTGGCTTCGTCCTTGCTGACATCTGTGACGGCACCTTTGACAGCAACTCCCTAGACAACACTTGCTCTTCCTCCATCATATGACTGCGGTGTTCATCCGTCTGACCGGTCTCCTAAAAATGCCCAATCGTTTGGCCTTCATCTTGATAGCACCTTGTCGTTTGGCCTTCTCCTTGCTGACCGCATTCTTCCATATGGTGATTTGACTGACTACATTTTGTTGTCCTATCACCCTCTTGACGACACTCTATCGTCTGACAATCTTCCTAACGACATTATGCCATCCTATCATCCTTCTAATGGTCTTCTTGCAGACTGCACTTTGCCAACGGACCAACCTCCTAACAACACTCTACAACTCCTTGCACAGTTTCAATGACTTGCAGGATTTTTGCTTCTTCAATTGAGATCAAATTTACTTGCACAATTGGAATCAAGCTCATCAAGTTCACCATCTCAAGCCGGTTCACTTCCTTAATTGCAATTGGCTTCACCACCTCTACTTCTTGGCAATGGTTGTAACTCTTCTCCGTCTTTGGATGAAGCCCTAGTTCGTCTTGCTTTGCAGCACTTGGACAGTCACGGGCGAAGTGCCCCCACAATTGGCATTACCAACATTGCACAATAGGTCTACCCTCACTATCATACTGAATTCTCCGTTTGCGAGTTCTACGACGATTGGCACAAACTGCTTCATCAGTGGCATCCCTCCTTTGTACAATCTCTTGGTGTTGCATATACCTGTAGTGATGATCTTGCATTCTCTAAGTCATACTCGTCCTTGGAATCATCATTTGTCTCTTTGAAGTCGCTTCCTTCCTTGATAACTTGCCCCTAGTACTTTAGTGATGAAATACTCTCTTTCCCAAAATCATCTCTCGCAATGTCTAAATCATTCTCAATATCCAAGTCACTTTCATTCTCAAGGTCACTTTCATTTGTACTAACATGATGCCCATACTTCGGTGATGTTTTTGCATCAATTTCCCAGATCAAGGCGTATTTCATAGCCTCTTGGTATGACGTCAAACGGACCATGCTCAAATTTTACTGATATGTAGGAAGAAGTCCATCTATGAGCCATATTCTCTTCAATGTGTCTGATTGGTCTTCTGCAAAATGGTTAAATAGCCCACTCAACTTCCTGTTGTAGGAACGAACAAACTCGTTCTCACCTTGTTTCAGTCTATAGATTTCAGCAATGACTGCATTGTCATAATCAAACAACCGAAATTCTTGCACAAATGCATCGTGCAACTCTTCCCATGTTTGGTACTTGTCCTCTAGGAATTTCATGTACCAATCCATTGCGAATCCACAAAATGTCGTAGGAAACAACCACCTCCAATCTGCCTCATTATTTTGTCCAATCGCTTGCCATGTCATGCGATAGATTCTCCAATGCCTTACAAGGTCTTTGCTTGATTCGCCATGAAATAATGGACACTTACTCGATATGCCCAAATTGGCCTTCGGTTTGATAGGTTGTCCTGTTATTGGCTACAATCGTTTGTGTATCTCTCCCTTACGCAAAGCCTTAGGCACATCACCATGCAATTGCTTGTGCATTGTACTCTCATTCTTACTATGAAATATTCCAACTTGTAGTTGCTCCGATGTCGGACTCCCGTCCCACTCCCCATCGAGCACACTAACCTGCAGTTTCCCTAGTGCTAGACTCTCATCTCATTCACTGTTGGACATGTCATCTGTCTTTTGCACCGATGTCAAACTCCCATCACGCACACCATCGAGCATCTCCACTTGCAATTGCTTCAACGCCAAACATTCTGCATCGACATACAACTTCTCATTGACACCTACCATCAACTACTAGACTAGATTTGTAGGATAGTATGTCGTATGATCATCCCTCTAACAGCACCTTGTCATCTGATGACCCTAGTGACAGCATCTTGACATCAGGCCATCCAGCTGATGGCTACTCATCTTGTCGTCTCAATTGATAGCCACTGCACTTGCTGTCATCTTGATGGCTGGTTGTTCTACCGTCATCTTGATGGTTGATTGTTCTGTCGTCATCCTGATGGCTAACTGTACTTTGTCGTCATTTGGACGGTAACTGTTTGCCAACATCTTGATGATTGACTACAATTTTGTTGTCCTCCTAAGGGTAACTAGTTCTGTCGTCATCCTAACGGCAACTAGATCTGCCGTCATCCTGACGGATGACTACTTTTTTGCCGCCATCTTGATGGTTGATTGTTCTTTTGTCATCCTGATGGCTCCTCTACTTGTTTTGTCGTCATCCGGACATCAAACTTCAATTTTTATGACTGTAGCTTCTCCGTGTGCAGTTTTTGCATCTGCAAATCTGTCATCTGCGTCTATAGTTCTGTCATCTACAACGAATATGTTTGTAGTTTTGTCATCTGCATATGCTAATCCTTCGTCTGCAACATCTACATCTACAAATTTGTCGTCTACAACGTCTGACTGCAGCTTTTGCGTCTAGAAATTCTTCATCTGCATTTGGACAGCAGTATGCCTTGCATCCCATCTGTGTGTTTAACATGCACGTCCCATTAGACAACCCTTCATCTGCATCAACAAACAAATATGCCTCTTCTTCACCTACTTCTTTGGTTGCATTCCATTGCTCTCGTTGCACATCTTCCCAAGGGTTTTGCTTCTCAGAACTCCATGTCACCAGATTGGACCCAACTTTGTACACGCAACGGCGCCAAAATGTAGACATGAAATTTAACATACATACACACAATTCCTGTAATAGGCACCCCTGTTTGCTGCTCTGAAATATCTTAGGGTTTTTGCTTTATTTCCGTTTTTTGTGATGTTTGTTTTTTTTTGCTTTTTCTGATGTTTTGCTAATAGGTATGATATGCAATTTTTTTGGGGTTTTTGTGTTTTATAATGTGTGAACATATGCATAAAGAAAAACTCTAAATTGCATAAACATAAACTGGAATGAAACAAACTGAAACCCAACACCAAACAACATTATTTTATTCAAATTTTTGACCTAGAAATGCAAGTACAAGTCTGATACAAAATTCTAGAAATGAACCATACACAGTTGAACACACCAAAATGCTCATAATTTCATCAAACGGGCTTTGAATGACATGCCGTAAAATGCAACAATGTTGTACAAGCTAGGTGCCAATGTCTGGACAGCAAAAACACCCGAAAGTTGACTGAAGTTATTGCACACTTCCCAAGGTAATGGTACAGCCTGTTGGAAAGGGTACGGCCAGCAAAATAAATTCACTCCAGATCCAAACCCTCATCAAAATGCCTCCATTCTCATCGCCCAAAGTTAGAAAACATATGCTAGGAAACCCAAAATGAGAAACTTCCCGTATTAAGAGATGAATGTTTTACACGTTCTCCAATGCACTCCTAAATGGTACGGCCAACTCCAAGAACCCTCAAATCACACCACAAAACACTAAACTGAAGCACACCCAGATGAAAATGACCAAAAACTAGAAGACCTAGAAGATCTCCTCAAACACCCACTGAAGTTACCAAAATCACAAACCCCACCGCTGCAAATCAAGCTCAAATCTATGTCCTCTGAAGTAGAAACACCCAGAACTGACTAGGGAGGACCTTTAACCCCCGAAACCAGTGATACCAATGAAGGTTTTCGTCTCCAAAAGCCAAAGTCTGCAATTGCTGAAGCAAATTTGACAGAGTTCTGTTATGTTGCCAGAAAGAAGATGATGCAAATGAGCTCCAAAACTCCAATATAAACCCCATGCCTCATTTTTAGGTTTTTTGGCTCCAAACACATTATAAAATAATATTATTTTATTGCCTTAAGAACTCCTATGCCCCCCCCTTGGCCTAGTAGGACAACGTTGTTTTTAAAAAAAACATTAAGTTACTTTTTTTTTCATTTGGTCCTTTTCAATTAAAAAGTAACTTTAATAACTTCCAAATATTTTGCCCAAACTTAGCAACTGAATAAACTCATCAAATAAGGAAACCCGAACACTGCAAATGTGGAATGAAACAGACCAAAGCTGACACTGCCAAAATTAGCAGTTACTATAAATACTAACTGTTGGCCACGGATCCACCACCTGGGAAGGACTTGGTGTGTCAATGCGCTCTAGACCCGCAAACCAACATTGAAAGGCCGAGAGGAAGGGATGCCCCCCGTGCCGATCTCTGGAGAAGGCCGGCTCCTTTCCTAACCTACTTGGGGGGTTTTTAGATAAGGGTGCAGGAAAGAGATTAAAAAGGTGAAGGGAACTGGAAAGAGATTGAAAAGATAAGGGAACAGGAAAGAGATGTAAATATCATATGTTTCAGGTGGGGGAAGAACAAGCAGCACGATCGCAAATTTGCATCCGAACCAACAACCATCAAAACAAAGCATGTAACAGAAATTGCAACTGCGATTCTATCCTATGTATCCTTCTGTTTTGTATTCCAGATCCAAATAATCACCAATGCTCAAATCCAAGATTCAGAATTCAAACAAACAGAAATATAAATGGACATGAAGCAGAAATACTAGCAGAAGGCAGCATACAAGATAGAGACAAGAAGTAGAGCCAATGATGCTTTGAATTAAATAGAATGTGATCCGTCACAGTAGAGTCCTCTAGCAATATGTTTCCCCCCTTTTACAATTAAATGAACTTCCTTTTATAGCAGTAATTTTCCCCCAAAATACAATCATGCATGGATCCCAAGAACCGGCAAAAGCTGTAAAAAGTTGCTCTGATGAGACCCCTGTCGGCTGCACTTGTACTTTGGATATGGCTGTTCTGAAAACTGTACATTTCCGAACAGGTCTGGTGGGCAGGAAAACCAGGTCCGGTTAAATGTGGTAGATGCGGTACGGTTTGTTCTTCAATTTTCATCTACCTCGTACCTTGACAGCACATTATCTGTCATATCATGGCAGGCACAAATCCCGAAACTGCACACTTGTCCATGATCTGAAGTCCGCTGATGAAGGGGGAAATGAAGGATGGCGCAGCAAAGTCGGGCGACGGTGTAGCGAAGTCGGGTGGCCAACACTTAGCCAAATTTTGCACTTTTCTTCTTCCGAAGTCGGACGACGGAAGTCGGGCTATGGTGCAGCGAAGTCGGGCGGCACAGCGAAGTCGGGCGACCAACACTTAGCCAAATTTTGCACTTTTCTTCTTCCGAAGTCGGACGGCGCAGCGAAGTCGGGCGGCCAACACTTAGCCAAATATTGCACTTTTCTTCTTCCGAAGTCGGACGGCGCAGCGAAGTCGAGCGGCGGCGCAGCGAAGTCGGGCGGTGCAACAAAGTCGGGCAGCCAACACTTAGCCAAATTTTGCACTTTTCTTCTTCCGAAATCGAATGGCGCAGCGAAGTCGGACGGTGGCACAGCGAAGTCGGGCGACCAACACTTAGCCAAATTTTGTACTTTTCTTCTTCCGAAGTCGGATGACGCAGCGAAGTCGGGCGGCGGTGCAGCGAAGTCGGGCGGCCAACACTTAGCCAAATATTGCACTTTTCTTCTTCCGAAGTCGGACGGTGCAGCGAAGTCGGGCGGCCAACACTTAGCCAAATTTTGCACTTTTCTTCTTCCGAAGTTGGACGACGCAACGAAGTCGGGCGATGGCGCAGCGAAGTCGAGCGGCCAACAATTAGCCAAATTTTCTGGCCTGAAATTGAGCTTCCTGGTTCTGCTTCCCGGGGCCATAAGTTTTGATCCGTTGACCCGATCGCCTATTATAATATATCACCGGAAAGCTTGTGAAAAGATCTGCAATAATGGAATATCCAAATCTCATTTCATCCACTTTTTCTTCCCTGTTTAGGGCCCACGAAAACCCGAACACCTCTGCATGCTCTTTGCCCCTTTAAAGCTCCATACTTAGGCCAAAGTTTATCAAAAAATTTAGTGTGGCAAAATTGCCAACAGTAACTCCATCAAAATCACCCAACAGAGCCCTCGGAAGGACTCAAAACTCCTTAGCACTACTCTGAACAAAAACCCATAAAATTCATCACCACTGAACGTCTCAGCTCCGACTTACTAAAAACAGTAAGTTTCTAAAAATAGTAAGTGGTGGAAGAAAGCTCCGAAACGCCTCCAAAAAGAAGCAAAAGGAAGCTGGCGAAGCACTGATCACCAGGGAACAACTCAAATAGGGTTCCCAATCACCTCAGTTTAGCCTATGGGAACCCAGGAATAGGCTAAATTACCACAACTAACTGACTACTCAGAAAGGGGACATTACAATCCACCCTTCCCAAAGATTGCTTGTCCTCAAGCAATACCAAATCATACTCCAGTCATCCGTCAGCTCCTAGCGACAGTCACAAGTGATACCAGGATCCCATAACATCCTTAGGAAAATTCCACCACGTTGATGCTGCATCACTCTGATCACAACAAAGAAAACACTGTGCCAGAACTGCACAAGTCTCAATTGCAACACCATGATAAGATCACCCTCCAGTCTGAAACTGAAATACCGAACAAAACTAAAATGGAACACCTCTCGCCAAGTAATATCAATGAAAACATCAACATAGGCAACTGCCAAATCATCTATGGAAATGTGAACTAACAATGTTATCTCAGCACTCATCCTCACGATGAAAATCAAGCGATCCCCAGTACCAAAGTCAATTGCAATCATCAAAGCATTTTATGAAAAGATAACTACCAACATCATAACTAAACTGCAATGATCACAAGACAACCATGTGGGACATAAAATCAACTGCCTGATGCCTGAAGAATTTTCCACACCCTGTTGCTCGCAAGCCAAGAATGAATATAAATCTATCTGCTCATATCCAGTTGTCACCATACTCACTACATAGAAGTCATCCTTGACTTCATAATTGCCCAACTGAAATGATAACTTGGAGATCTTCCTAGTGCATCCAATAGTGAATCCATCTGCAACCATAACCTTGAATTCACTTATCTCCTTTGTTTGAAGGCCTCTATGAGCAACCAAGCCTTCATCAATAAAATTGTGTGTAGCTCCCGTGTCAATCAAAGTGGTAACACGTTGTCCCTTAAGAACACCACGTATCCTCAAGGAATCATTCCTTTGGAAGCTATGCAACTGTGCCACAATCATCTCCCCTTTTGTCTCTCCCTTTGCCTCACCCTTAGGCTCATCCTCAGGTGTCTCCTCATGCTCTTCTACATCCGAATCATAATTTTCAGTTTGCTGATCAGGATCTTCTGATTCTGATTCATCATGTGAATAAGCCTCAAGTTGTCTATTTTTTCCCTTATCAGCACACTTATGCCCTGGGGCCCAAGGCTCTTTGCAAGAGTAACATAAATTCCTCTTTCTTAAGTCATTCAAGGACTCTCTATCTCCTCTTAGGGTCTCTTTCTTCTGCTGATCAGAATTCTTAAGGAATGGTTTTTTATTATCCTTGCTTGAAAAAGGCTTTGACTGAAATTTTGCTTTAGGGGCAGCCAACTCTAGGTTTCTCGCCTTCTTCATAGCATCCTGAAGAGATAGTGGATCAAATGCCTTGACCCAACCACGAATAGGCTCTGTGAGTCCCTCCATGAACAGAACCGTCAACCTCCTCTCGAAAATGTTTGATACCATCACTGACAAACGCTGAAACTCCGAGATGTAAGTCTCCAAAGACCCATACTGTCTCAACTGAGCAAGTTCTCTGAAATGCAACTCAGGATCCTTCCTATCGAACCTGTCTATGAGCTTCTCCGTGAACTCAGCATAGGATATAATGAACCTGTGTCCCAATGTATGGAGCCCATGATACCACCAATCATGTGCTACGCCATCCAAATGCAATGTAGCAAACTTAATTGCCTCATCCTTTGGGATAGACCGAAGTGTAACAAAATTGTCCAATTTCTCAACCCATGCCCTCGCTGTGGTCTTCCCACTGCCATCAAAGTGGGGTAATGTTACCTTACCCAAAGCATGATGCATCTCCCGCTGGGCTGGTCGTCCACACTGATCATGCCTATGTGAATTTCTCCTCGCCCTCCTCTCACGCACAAGATCAATAAGTGTGGTAAGGGCCTTAATCTCATCTGGCAAGGTCTCATACTCTGCATAGGCTTCCCTGTACTCCTCTGCTAGAGTAAGTGGAGGCTCCTGTATCAATGGTGCCTCAACACGAGGAGCAAAAGTCGGCTGTAATGGTCTCGATGAAGAGACTGTGAGACCACGGTTAGTGTGCTGGTTAGCATGACTAGACTCAGCTGTGTGAGCTCCAGTATGCTCAGTATTACCCTGTGTCTGCACTAGTATCCCTTGCTAAAACTTAGAAAGTAGTTGTGACATCATATCCATCATCGCTGTAAACTTTCTCTCACCTCTAGTGTTAGGACTAACTGAGCCCTGTCTACCCTTCTGCCTGTCTCCCATGTCTCTAGGTGGACTAGACAAATTAGGAGTATCCTCTGTAACACTGTTATTACTATACCTGCTAGATAAATCCCCTTGTACCTGATCCTGATCTGAGAATGTCTCCTGGTGAAAAAAGACCGGATTAGATTTATTCCTCCTCACATAATATTGGTGTGTATGCATGAGTTACCCAACAGGATGGCAAGACCAAGATATGCTCTGATACCACTGTAATAGGCACCCCTGTTTAGTGCTCTGTGTTAGTCTCACAATGACACTGAGAGGGGGGTGAATCGGTGTAGCTCTTTAAAACTTAAATCTTCAACACTCAAAGCCAAAACAATGAAAACATAAAACCAAATAAAGCAAGTATAACAAGAGAACATCACACAACACAAGATGTACCGAGGTTCACCGATTTGGCTACATCCCCGAAAATGACTGTTTGGACTCCCATCCAAATCCAGCCTTTGCAAAGCACCAACTTTACAATCAATTTACCAGCACCCACTGGAAGGAGCACCAACCCACGATTTATCTGCACCAATAGAAAGGAGCACCAACCCCTGATTTATCTGCACCAATGAAAAGGAGCACCAACCCCTCTACCAAGCACCCACTTGATTTTGATATTGATAATAAAATGACATATATGAATGTCTTCACTGAAACCAGAACCCTCTATGGTCTGTAAGCTCAAAATCTAAAACTTTCTATTTCACCCAGTATAACATCCCTCTCTCTGCATTACTCAGAATTTGAATCTTCTCTTCTCACAAAAAAAACTGATTGTTCTCTTAGCTCGTTCTGCCAATTGCTAAACGCTTTCTGGGTATTGTGCAACACTTTGTCTGCGAACTCCTCTCAAAATTTCAGCCAAAATGGATATCATATGAGAAAGTTATGCCCAAAATACTGAAGTGACGTTTTTCACCACTCTCCAAAAATCACGGATTTTCACTCTTTATTTTTCTCCACACACACTTCTCTCTTCACAAAATAAAGTCCCCACTTTTCAATAAAATCCCTTGTCACTTAAAAAGCACACACTTGCATTCTTTTTCCCTTTTCAATTTTAAAAATATTTTCTTTAATGAAGCTTCTTAAAACAATATAACTTCCTTTTTTTATTTTGAGAAGGCATTTCGTCAAACACGTCACATGCAAAGAATTGACACCTTACTCGTTCTCTTACTTCGGAGCCACGTGACACCTCAAACCAAAAATGAAAGATGCTCTATTTGATGCCTTGAAGGTGTAACAACACTGAAACCGAAACTCTGGCGACTCTGCAAGGTCGAAACGGCCAATTGAAGGATTTTGCACAAGTGGAACAAATTGACATAAAAGTGACCTGTACCGTTTTTGCAACAATCATAACTCTCACCTCGTAACTCTGTTTTCTCTGAAATTTGAAACGTAGAATCTCTGCAATGCTGACTACATCCAGTCCGAATCTCGCTGCATAACTCCTTACGGTTCGCTGTACCACCTCCACGAAAACTGCTGTTGACACACTTTTTCCAAAAAGAGCGTTTTTGTGACAGTCTTGCAACGCTTGTAACATTCGCCTCGTTTCTCCGTTTTGGTGGAAATTTGGAACACATGTTCTTGAAGATAATGACCACCTCCAGTTCGAATTTTGCTATCAAATTCTTCTCGGTTTGCTCGCAGTGCTTCTGACAAAACTGCCCTTTTTCGGCCTGTACAACCACTTGCCAAATCATCCGCCAAGATACCGAAAACGTCACCGATCAATCCAAACACTGTGCTGACACCTCCAACGTTGTTCTGGACTATTTCTTGACATGTTGGCATGTTCCAAACTGATCCATCCTGTCCAACTGCGCTCGTGATGACTTTTGCAATTTTTTGACAACTTCTTGACGATTTTTTCAACTTTTGCAAATTTGCACGAACAACTTGTAACAACTTCACCCGAACATCAAAAACATCCTCATAAGCATTGAACATCACTGTACATACTCTGAACAACCTCTGAACAACTGTCCACTGCATCAACTTGTCCATCTGAGTGTGTTGACAACAATGACAATACTGTCGCTGCACCTTGCTCAACAATCTCCCCCTTTGGAATTGTTGGCAACACACGCACAATTTCCTGTAACTCTTCTCCCCCTTTGACAACAAGACCAAAGGGCTGCTGCAAACTCCCCCTGAGTCCATGCACAACATTCTCAGGCAAAAATTATTACACTTAGCAAAAATCACAAACATGAGCAAAAAGATAAACAAATACACAAATGCTCCCCCTGAGAATGTGGCCCCAATAGCTAGTCAATTCTTGGGAAGTGTGACCACTCCCAATTTCTTGCGAAGGTACTCAAAGACTTCCTTGGGCAATGGTTTGGTGAAGATATCCGCTACTTGCTCTGTTGTTGGAACAAAATCCAACTTAACCTCACCTTCCGCAACTTTCTCCTTCAAAAAATGATATCGGATAGCAATATGTTTTGTGCGAGAATGCATAACCGGATTCTTTGAGATGTTAATGGCACTGGTGTTATCGCACTTAACTGAAATCGGCTCACTGAAATTAATGCCAAGATCCTTCAGAGTTTGTTTCATCCATAACACCTGCGTACAACACGTTGTCGCTGCAATGTATTCTGCCTCTGTTGTGGATAAGGAGACTGACTCCTGTTTCTTACTGTGCCACGCGACCAACTTGTCTCCAAGATAGAATGCACCTCCACTGGTACTCTTCCTGTCATCTACACATCCTGCCCAATCTGCATCTGAATACGCAATAAGGGTGAAGTCCTTACCTTTCGGATACCATAACCCATACTCCATAGTACCCTTGAGGTACCGAAGAATCCTCTTCACTCTTTGTCACATGAGTCTCCTTGGGACTAGCCTGAAATCGTGCTACCATGCATACTTCCTGCAAAATATCTGAGTCCAGTAGCTGTCAAGTACGATAAGCTCCCAATCATAGATCTATACATAGTTTGATCAACATGTGGAGATTTGTCATCCTTGCTCAACTTGCACTTTGTCGTCATGGGAGTGCTAAGCTGGCTTACAATCCTCCATTGTGAACTTTTTCAGCATCTCTTTCACATATTTAATTTGAGAAATAAATATGCCCTTCTCCTTTTGATTAACTTGCAATCCGAGGAAATACGAAAGTTCACCAATCATTGACATTTCAAATTCTTTCTGCATCTTATTTGCTAAATCTTTACACAACTCATCTTTGCTACTGCCAAATATGATATCATCTACGTATACAACAAGAACAATATGATGACCATTTTCTGTTTTGACATACAAATTACTATCCACCATACCTTTCTTGAACCCTTATTGAGTAAGATAATTGTCTAGCCTTGCATACCATGCTCGGGGTGCCTGTTTTAAGCCATATAACGCTTTCTTCAACTTGCAAACCAAGTTGGGATCATCACCAAGCTGGAAACCATCTGGCTGCTCAATATAAACCTCTTCTTCAAGTTTCCCATTCAAAAATGCTGATTTCACATCCATTTGATAAACTTTGAAATTCTTGTAAACTGCTAAAGCCAGAAACATTCTAATTGCCTCTAGTCTGGCCACAGGTGCAAAGGTTTCCTCAAAGTCAATACCTTCAACTTGTGCATAGCCTTTGCATACCAATCTTGCTTTGTTCTTGACTACCTGTCCGTCTTCATTCAATTTGTTCCGAAAGACCCATTTAGTACCGATTACATTTTTATTTGCGGGTCTTGGTACTAACTCCCAAGTCTTGTTTTTCTCGATCTGATCTAATTCTTCATTTATTGCCTTTACCCAACTTTCATCTTTGCTTGCGTCAGCAACATTTTTGGGCTCAATGTTGGATAATAAAGAGTAGTTACTTACTAATCTTCTTCTTGTCTGAACACCAACTGTGGGGTCTCCAATTATTTGCTCTCTAGGATGATCTTTCTACCAGCTGCTTGTTTTGAATTTCTTGTTTTCTTCCACTTCTGAATCATTGTTTGAATCCTCTGAGTCAATTTTTGGTTTCTTTTCCGTTTCCTTTTCCTCATCTCCTTCAATGACCTCTTCATAAATTGGGTAGTTCTCTTCATAGCTAATTACTCGTTCCCTTCCTTCATCAACTTTAACATCGACACTATCCACAATTTTCCTTAGCCTCTTGTTGTAGCATTTGTAAGCTTTGCTTTTTGACGAATAGCCAAGAAAAATACCTTCATCCGCTCTATCTTCAAACTTACCAAGGTTTTCTTCAGTTCTTTTGATGTAACACTTGCTGCCAAAAACTTTAAAGTATCTTGTTGTTGCCTTTTTACCGAACCACAACTCATAAGGAGTTTTGCTTTCATGCGTCCTCAACATGCACCTATTTTGGATGTATACCGCAGTATGGACTGCCTCTTTCCAAAATTTGTCTGCTACTTTGCTCTCAATCAACATAGTCCGTGCCATTTCCTGCACTGTCCTGTTCTTTCTTTCTACCACACCATTCTACTGAGGTGTCCTGGCTGCTGAAAATTGTCTCCTAATGCCATATTTTTCACAATACTCTGTGAAATCCTCTGAAATGAACTCTCCTCCTCTGTCTGACCTTAAACATTTAATCATTTTTCCTGTTTGATTCTCAACTTGGTTTTTGAAAACCTTGAACATCTCAAAAGCTTCTGATTTATGCTTCAAAAACAGTACCCATGTCATCCTGGAATAGTCATCTATACACAACATGAAATATTTGTCACCGTTTATGCTTTGCGTTCTCATGGGTCCACATAAATCGGTATGTACTAGTTCCAAAGGTTTGCTTGTGTAGTACTCTTTTGTTTTAAATGAGACTCTAGTTTGCTTCCCCTTTTGACATGAAGCACAAATGCTATTTGATGGTTTGCCAATGGTGGGAATATCTCTCACTGCTTTCTTTGAGCTGATTTTTACTAGATTGTCAAAACTGATATGACCGAGCCTCTTGTGCCACAACCAATTCTCTTCTTCTTGTCCAATCAAGCAAGCTCCTTCTGAAGTCTCTGAGAGAGTGTACAGGTTGCCAGATGTCCTTGATCCAGTTGCTATCAACTTCCCATTGTTTGCCTTTCTGACTTCACAACCTTGCTTCTTAAAGATCACTTCATGACCTCTATCACAAATCTGACTTACGCTCAACAAGTTATGCTTCAGACCAACCACAAACAAGACTTCTTTTGACCTGATTTTTTTGTCACTAATCTTAACTGAACCTCTGCCAACTATCTTAGCTCCATCATTGTTTCCAAACTTTACTGAACCACCTTCATATTGTTGCAACTTCTCAAATTTTTGTTTGTCACCTGTCATATGACTGGAGCATCCACTATCAAGTATCCATGGTGCGGATTTATTCTGCGCTTTAAATGTCGTCTGTACGATCAAGGATTCCTTTTCTTCCTTAGGTCGCTCTTTTTCTTTCCACTCAGGTTTGATTACAATTTTGGGCTCTTGTTTTGGCTTTTCTTTTTCAGTAGCTTGTGCATGTTTTTCGGGAAATTTTCTATTTTGTCTTATTCCATTTGGCTGAAATTTTCTTCCCTGAAATTGATTTGATGCAAATGTACTTCGACAATTTCTTGCAATATGCCCAAAATTATGACAATTATAACATTCTATTGCATAATCCATCAAAGGTGAAAAAGCATTTCTATTGGTAAAATTCCTTGGTCCTACATTATACTTGCAATCTGAGATCTTATGTCCATAACCATTGCATTTAAAACAGTAACTAGAAAAGAGATGATTGAACCTGGGTGGTGGTCTTTGCCATGTTGTCGTAGGAGCCATAAATCTTCTTCTTCTTTGATGTGTGACATTGGTGAAGCCATCATTGTCAATTCTCCTTTCGTGCCTTGCATTATTGCTTTCCTTTGCATGATTCATTTTTGCTTGATCAACTTTGTTTCTTCTCTTCATTCTTTGTGGATTCTTCATTTATGGCCTTTGATCCATTTGACGATTCTCCTTCATCAAAACCCAAACCAAATTTGATGCCTGTAGTCTTTTGGTTATTTATGATCTTATCCAACTTCATAGAACTTTCTTCACGTTTGTGATAACAACTAATTTTCTGATTCATCTCTTCTAGTTGCATTCTTAAACCAACAATCTCTTCTTCTAGCTTGCTGCAATAATCTATTTTCATGGTTATTTGCACTTCGAGATCTTCGGAGATTTTCTTGGATTCTTCTATCTGTACTTTCAAATTTGTTATGATTTCATTTGCATCCTCAAGCTTTCTTGAAATTTTCTTATTCTTTTTTCTTTCTATCTTCAATTCATCTAGAGCTGCAATTAGTTCCTCTTCCAAATTCACTTCTGCGTCAATTTCTTCTTCATCACATTCCTGTTCTTTTTCTGGTTTTTCTTCTTTGAGTGCCATGAAAAGAGCTTCACCTGTTTCCTTTTCAGAATCCTCACTGGAGCTATCTTCTGATGAACTGACATTCTTGGAGATGAAACTTTTCTTCTTGAAGTTGCCTTTTCTGAAATTTGTTTTTTTCTTCCAGTCACTTCTTTCTTCGTGCGATCCTTCATCACTTCTGTTCTTCTCATTAAGTGGACATTTAGCTGCAAAATGCCCAACGCCTCCACAGTTGAAACATTTAAACGGTAACTTTCCTCTGTATTTTCCTTTTCCCCTTTTTAGTTTTCGAACAAAGTTTGCTTCCATTTCATCTGATGTCTCTTCTTCCTCGGATTCTTGTTTTGCTTTCATATTTTTATGGGCTTTAAAAGTGGCTTCTCTGTCTGTGGGTTTAGATTTTCCTATTCTCATCTCATATGCAGTCAAAGAACCATGCATCTCATCCATACTAAAAGAATTTAGATCTTTAGCTTCTTCTATAGCTGAAACTTTAGAATCAAATCTTTGGGGAAGGGATCTTAATACCTTTTTCACGATGACAGAATCTTTGATTTCCTCGCCGAGTCCTCTAATCGCATTAATGACTTCATTAACTCTCAGCATATATGCCTCTATATTCTCATCGTCATTCATCTTTAATACTTCGAACTGAGCTCGATGTGTTTGTAACTTGGCCTCCTTGATCTTAACGTCTCCTTCATGAATGCTCTTCAGTTTGTCCCATATTTCCTTTGCCGTTTTACAACCCATAATCTTTACCAGTTCGCTGTCCACTAATCCACACATGATAGCATTCTTTGCTTTTGAGTCATTCTCAAACAGTTTCTTACCGGCAGCATCGGTTGGAGAAGTGGTGGGTATTGTGTATCCACTATCTACTGAATCCCAAATGTCGTATCCCAAAGCACAAAGATATGTCTGCATCCCGAGTCTCCAAAATGCGTAATTAGTTCCGTCAAACAATGGTGCTTTGTTTGATGAGAAGCCTTCACCACCTGCCATTGTGTCACTTCCAAGATCACCCTAGCCGGTTAAGCCTGTTCAGGAACCTCGCTCTGATACCAATTGTTAGTCTCACAATGACACTGAGAGGGGGGTGAATCAGTGTAGCTCTTTAAAACTTAAATCTTCAACACTCAAAGCCAAAACAATGAAAACATAAAACCAAATAAAGCAAGTATAACAAGAGAACATCACACAACACAAGATGTACCGAGGTTCACCGATTTGGCTACATCCTAGAAAATGATTGTTTGGACTCCCATCCAAATCCAGCCTTTGCAAAGCACCAACTTTACAATCAATTTACCAGCACCCACTGGAAGGAGCACCAACCCATGATTTATCTGCACCAATAGAAAGGAGCACCAACCCTGATTTATCTGCACCAATAGAAAGGAGCACCAACCCCTCTACCAAGCACCCACTTGATTTTGATATTGATAATAAAATGACATATATGAATGTCTTCATTGAAACCAGAACCCTCTATGGTCTGTAAGCTCAAAATCTAAAACTTTCTATTTCACCCAGTATAACATCCCTCTCTCTGCATTACTCAGAATTTGAATCTTCTCTTCTCACAAAAAAAACTGATTGTTCTCTTAGCTCGTTCTGCCAATTGCTAAACGCTTTCTGGGTATTGTGCAGAACTTTGTCTGTGAACTCCTCTCAAAATTTCAGCCAAAATGGATATCATATGAGAAAGTTATGCCCAAAATACTGAAGTGACGTTTTTCACCACTCTCCAAAAATCACGGATTTTCACTCTTTATTTTTCTCCACACACACTTCTCTCTTCACAAAATAAAGTCCCCACTTTTCAATAAAATCCCTTGTCACTTAAAAAGCACACACTTGCATTCTTTTTCCCTTTTCAATTTTAAAAATATTTTCTTTAATGAAGCTTCTTAAAACAATATAACTTCCTTTTTTTTATTTTGAGAAGGCATTTCGTCAAACACGTCACATGCAAAGAATTGACACCTTACTCGTTCTCTTACTTCGGAGCCACGTGACACCTCAAACCAAAAACGAAAGATGCTCTATTTGATGCCTTGAAGGTGTAACAACACTGAAACCGAAACTCTGGCGACTCTGCAAGGTCGAAACGGCCAACTGAAGGATTTTGCACAAGTGGAACAAATTGACATAAAAGTGACCTGTACCGTTTTTGCAACAATCATAACTCTCACCTCGTAACTCTGTTTTCTCTGAAATTTGAAACGTAGAATCTCTGCAATGCTGACTACATCCAGTCCGAATCTCGCTGCATAACTCCTTACGGTTCGCCTGTACCACCTCCACGAAAACTGCTGCTGACACACTTTTTCCAAAAAGAGCGTTTTTGTGACAGTCTTGCAACGCTTGTAACATTCGCCTCGTTTCTCCGTTTTGGTGGAAATTTGGAACACATGTTCTTGAAGATAACGACCACCTCCAGTTCGAATTTCGCTATCAAATTCTTCTCGGTTTGCTCGCAGTGCTTCTGACAAAACTGCCCTTTTTCGGCCTGTACAACCACTTGCCAAATCATCCGCCAAGATACCGGAAACGTCACCGATCAATCCAAACACTGTGCTGACACCTCCAACGCTGTTCTGGACTGTTTCCTGACATGCTGGCATGTTCCAAACTGATCCATCCTGTCCAACTGCGCCCGTGACGACTTTTGCAATTTTTTGACAACTTCTTGACGATTTTTTCAACTTTTGCAAATTTGCACGAACAACCTGTAACAACTTCACCCGAACATCAAAAACATCCTCATAAGCATTGAACATCATTGTACATACTCCGAACAACCTCCGAACAACTGTCCATTGCATCAACCTGTCCATCTGAGTGTGTTGACAACAATGACAATACTGTCGTTGCACCTTGCTTAACACTCTGAAATATCTGAGGGTTTTTGCTTTATTTCCGTTTTTTGTGATGTCTGATTTTTTTTTCTTTTTCTGATGTTTTGCTAATAGGTATGATATGCAATTTTTTTGGGGTTTTTGTGCTTTATAATGTGTGAACATATGCATAAAGAAAAACTCTAAATTGCATAAACATAAACTGGAATGAAACAAACTGAAACCCAACACCAAACAACATTATTTTATTCAATTTTCTGACCTGGAAATGCAAGTACAGGTCTGATACAAAATTCTGGAAATGAACCATACACAGCTGAACACACCAAAATGCTCATAATTTCATCAAACGGGCTCCGAATGACATGCCGTAAAATGCAACAATCTTGTACAAGCTAGGCGTCAATTTCTGGACAGCAAACACACCCGAAAGTTGACTGAATTTATTGCACACTTCCCAAGGTAATGGTACAGCCTATTGGAAAGGGTACGGCAAGCAAAATAAATTCACTCCAGATCCAAACTCTCATCAAAATGCCTCCATTCTCATCGCCCAAAGTTAGAAAACATATGCTAGGAAACCCAAAATGAGAAACTTCACGGATTAAGAGATGAATGCTTTACACGTTCTTCAATACACTCCTAAATGGTATGGCCAGCTCCAAGAACCCTCAAATCACACCACAAAACACTAAACTGAAGCACACCCAGATGAAAATGACCAAAAACTAGAATACCCAGAAGATCTCCTCAAACACCCACTGAAGTTGCCAAAATCACAAACCCTACCGCTGCAAATCAAGCTCAAATCTGTGTCCCCTAAAGTAGAAACACCCGTAACCGACTAGGGAGGACCTTTAACCCCCGAAACCAGATGATACCAATGGAGGTTTTCGTCTCCAAAAGCCAAAGTCTGCAATTGCTGAAGCAAATTTGACAGAGTTCTGTTATGTTGCCAGAAAGAAGATGATGCAAATGAGATCCAAAACTCCAATTTAAACCCCATGCCTCATTTTTAGGGTTTTTGGCTCCAAACACATTATAAAATAATATTATTTTATTGCCTTAAGAACTCCTACGCCCCCCCCTTGGCCTAGTAGGACAATGTTGTTTTTAAAAAAAACATTAAGTTACTTTTTTTTCATTTGATCCTTTTTAATTAAAAAGTAACTTTAATAACTTCAAATATTTTGCCCAACCTTAGCAACTGAATAAATTCATCAAATAAGGCAACCCGGACACTGCAAATGTGGAATGAAGCAGACCAAAACTGATACTGCCAAAATTAGCAGTTACTATAAATAGTAACTCCATCAAAATCACCCAACAGAGCCCTCGGAAGGACTCAAAACTCCTTAGCACTACTCTGAACAAAAACCCATAAAATTCATCACCACTGAACGTCTCAACTCCGACTTACTAAAAACAGTAAGTTTCTAAAAATAGTAAGTGGTGGAAGAAAGCTCCGAAACGCCTCCAAAAAGAAGCAGAAGGAAGCTGGCGAAGCACCGATCACCAGGGAACAACCCAATTAGGGTTCCCAATCACCTCCACTTAGCCTATGGGAACCCAGGAATAGGCTAAATTACCACAACTGACTGACTACTCGAAAAGGGGACATTACAATTCCATTTCTACTTAATAAATCTATAGTTCTGCAGTCATCAGCAATAACAATACATAGAAATAATGCACAGAACCAATAATAGCAACAAAAATAGCAAATGAATAAATAGGAGCAGATTTATATTAACAATGGCATGTACAATTACAGCATTACATATACAATCTGCAAACCCTATGCAAAATCCTCTTCATGGCTGCATCCATGACCAGACTGCATCATGCCCTATGTACATATGCACCAGCCTTCTCTCACACATACCAATGCTACTCCAACAAATACCATCCCCAAATAAATGAGGGAGGGTCTTATTTATACAACCAAAAATTAATTGCACTCTCCATTTCATATAACTTGCATTTATATGACATTTCCCACTACAAGACAAACTAAATTATAACTTATGACTTTACCGACATACATGACTTAACATCCTATTATTATGTACAATATTAAATTGCCATTTTATAACATTATTAAATATATGTATGCACATTTCGTCAAACACTTTGCATACAACTACAAAATAACACATAATACCAAAAATGATTCATTAAATGCAAACATATTAATTTGCCTACCTACATATACCATGATGGTACAATGCTTATTGCAAACAATTGAGTGTCATGAAACTCGTTTGACAATCCAGTTCCTACAAGTTTGAGCAAATCCTTGATAATTGATCCGCTATCACATGTTTCTTTTCGGGTCTGACCACCACCCAAAACACGAATTCTTGCAATGTGACAAGCTACTTGCTAACTCGCCTATGTATAACTAGTTTATTTATTAAATACAACAACGCTTGGTGGTCAACGTAAAAGGCAAATGGGTTGGCCAACAAATAGTGCCTATATTTTTGCACTGCATATACCATCCCAAAAGCCTCTCACTTTGTCGTGTTGTAATTTCTTTATGCCCTTAACAGTTTACAACTTGCAAAGTAAATAGGTTGATCCAGCCTAAACTGTCCTTCTTGGGCCAACACGTATCCAATCGCGAAATTGGACACGTCTATGTGGACATGAAATTCTTTGTCCCAATCTGGAAACACTAGAATGAGACTACACACCAGCTTCGCCTTCAACTCCTTGAAATCTCCTTGATGTTCCTCCCTCCACCTGAAGGGAACATTTTCTTCGTTAATGAGTCTAATGGGTAGGACACATGGGCAAAGTTCCTGATAAACCTCCTGTAGTATCCTATCGATCCCAGGAAGGTCTTCAATGAGCTCAAGTCATGACATTCCTCCATATTTTCAATGACACGAATCTTATAAAGATCTATTTTTAGCTCTTATTTTTAGACTGTGTCCTATAAAACTTGTCGTAAGGCATAATTAGGTGACATTTTCTTGGGTTTAAAGCTAACTGGGCATTCCTACATAGTCTCATGCATTCCTCCAATGTTGGCAAGTGCTCTACCTTTCCATATATCAGCCAATCTTCCAAGAAAGCTTTGAACTTTCTTGTCGCCATCTGGTCGAATATGTATAGAATAATCCTTTGAAATGTGGTTGGGGCATTACATAGCCCAAATGGCATCCTATTGTAAGCATAATTGTCATTCTCTACCACAAATGTGGTCTTCAACTTATCCTCCTATGCAATACTAACCTAGTTGTAGCCGCAAAACCCATACAAGAATGAATAGATCTCATGTCCAGTTATCTCTTCCAAAATAGAATCAATGAACGAAATATGCAATACTAACCTAGTTGTAGCTGAAAAACCCATCCAAGAATGAATAGATCTCATGTCCATTTACCTCTTCCAAAATAGAATCAATGAATGAAATATGAAAGGGATCCTTTATGGTTATGGCGTTAAGACTTCTAAAGTCTACGCATATGCAGATTCTATTTGCATTCTTCAAAGGAATCACAATCAATGACACCCACTCGCTCACCATCACTTTGAATATTATGCCAGCATCCAGCATCTTCTCTACTTCCGCATTGACCAAAGCTACATACTTTGGGTTCATCCTATATGGCCTTCTCCTTACTGGTAAGGCACCTAGAATCAATTGAATCCTATAAACTCTTGGGGAACATCCATTTCTTGTCCTCTTCCTCGTTCTTTTTGTTGTTTTTGGCTTTTTCATCATGGTTTTCTTGAGTCTACTTTGTATGAATACAGAGGTAGGTGTGATTGCCCGGACCGCACCATCAACACATGTGCAATACATTATTTCCTACTGTCCATTTGTTTGAGGAGTAGGGCAATTCTTGGCAAAGTGCCCCCACTCTTGGCAATTGCAACATTGTATGATTGGTCTACCATCCTAATCATACTACAATCGACTTTAACCTCCTTGTCGATTGCCTTGATATTGCCTGCCTTCTTGACGGTTGTTCCCGTAGCCACCACTGGTTGCGCCTTGTCCATTCCTCAAAGGATTCGGTTTCTCTTCTTCTTCTTGCACCGTCATAGTCTGGTGTCTTGCTCCCTTCAATTTAAATGGACAATCATTAACCAAATGTCCCAACACCTCACATATATTGAAATATGCATTCTTAGGACAATTCACATTGGTGTGTCCTTCAGACTTACACTTTGTACACCATATATCTTTTTTGTCCTTCTTCACTTCGCCTTTGACTTCTTTAATCATCTTGTCATATTCCTTTCTAATGAAGTGGATAGCATTTGCACCTTGTCATCGGTATCACTATCTGATTCCTCACTCCTAGCATGGCCTACAATTCCAGCCGTTGTCTGCTTCGCTTCACTCTCAAAATTCTTTGCCTTCTCTAATGCTTCTGCATATGTTGAAGATGGTACAACCTTCCTCTTCTTCCTATATTTAGGCAATAATCCATTGATAAACCATCTCCTAACCAAACCATTGGCCGGTGGCATATCCATTTTATCAGTAAATTGCTTCAATCTTCTATTGTATGTTTTAACATCTTCATATTTCTTTTGCTTTGTGGCATATATTTCTGTGATGACCTCTATTTCATCCCTTAAGGGTCAGAATTCTTTTTTGAATTCCTCTATCATAGTATCCCATTCGCCAAAGGCTTGTGTTCCTTCTCTTTTTAGGTACCAGTCTATTGCAATTCCTCACAATGTAGTAGGAAATAATTGCAACCATTCATTAGGTTGCCTTACCCCATTTGCTTTCCAAATGGTGGTGCAAGTGCCTATGTGTCTTGTTGGATCTTCTTTCCCTTCTCCTATGAAGGGTGGCCATTTTTGTCGACCCACTCTATTAGCAATGTTCACCATTGGGTGGTTTCCCTCTTCCTCATCACTTGATGATGGCTCCCTTGTAAATTCAATCCAACGCCTTTTTGTTGTTGGTGTTTCTACTTGTTCTTGACCTATTTTGGCTTCAAATAGTCTCTTGCCCAACTCTCGTGCATGCTCACTCCACGACCTTCTTCGCTGATAAATGATGTGGCTCTGGTCTACCTTTCTAAGTATCCATGTGTGGTTGCTCCAGTGGATGACTCCCATCCTATGCACCCTTTGGAAAACTCCTTGCTTGCTTAGGTGTCACCATCCACTCTTTGTTTCCTCACACAATTGCTACATTAGCGTCTTCACTTACATGAACGTTCTCTTCGACTATTTGATTATGTTCTCCTTGCACCTAGTCTTCTGTGCTTAACAACAACGTCTCCCACCTTTCACTTCCTCGTCAGGAGTCCAAACTCGTTCGAGTATTGGTTCCTTGGTTTCCCTTGACTGTAGTTCTGAATTGTTCACGTTCCCTCGAGCGATCATTGTGATCCTTCTCATGGGCACTTGATCCTCTCTGCAATATCGTCTCCTACATCCTTGCAGACTTGAATCTATCATTCACCTTTCTTCCTTCATGCTACTATCTTACTAAATTGAACCCTCGTCGCTCTGGAAATGACAACAGCGCCAAACGTAGCACGAGTGGCAGCATTCTCAATAAGGGGGGTGGTGACAGATTCAGGAATGGAACATTCCGACATACAACATAACTACTGCCTCAACTGTACAATCAAATTTGTCGTACGACAACACTAACCATACAATGCACAATCGTACAATGAACTTATTGTACGATTACCTTCCATCATACAATTCATCCAATAACACTATTGTACGATGTCTTCTTAGCAGCAATTGTTCCTATTGCATGATTGTCTATTGTACAATGCAATACCAAGTTGGATGTATAGGTTCTTCCCAACTGTCGTACAATCAACACCTTGTACACCACAAGTTATTCAACACACTAAGTTTATTAAGGGCATCACAGATCTGTGCTCCCTTGTACAAATCCAAAGTTGTACGATTTTGTAACTACCAAATTGGCAACTTAGTTAATACTACAATCCTCCATACAGCCTTCAGCAAACAGTTATTCTTTGTTGTAAACCTCCATACAATGCACGACAAATTTCACCTTGCTCTATAACCTGCAAAGTATTCATTCCTACTGCAAAAACTATCTACTTCTACACCCTAAAAAATTCATATGTTACAATAGTGAAGGGGAATACAACAGAGACAAAATACTCAAGTCACCCACACATGCATGAAGAAAAGTATGATAATGGCTGTGTTGTTATTATATAACTGTTGCAACCAGCAACGTAGAAATGTAATTACAAGGTTCACCAAAGTGAATGACAATGGAAATCAAATAACCATAATTTTGTTTACAATCTTCATGCTCCAGTTACTGCAAACACATACCCAACATGCATGCACAATCATGGATGTCACTATGTTGCGCTCTCTCTCTTAGGAACAATAGCATCAAAATTGAAGGAGGGGGTTCTTATGAAGCCTACCCTAGGCCGTTCCGAGCGGTTCTTGGGAAAGCACATCATTTACAACCAACACCCAGTAACCTCTGAACATGCCTTCATTAATTTTTCCTAAGGTTCTAGCTTTAATTTTTATCAAGCTCTAATTTCATGTTAATTTCGCTGAATTTCATTTCATTTGAACTTTAATTACATCTAACTTGATGTGCATTTCATTTCACATCTTACTTTATCAAAATTACAACTAGGAACTGTTGGCAATTTTGCCACATTAAATCTTTTGATATATTTTGGCCTAAGTATGGAGCTTTAAAGCGGTAAAGAGCATGCTGAGGTGTTCGGGTTTTCACGGGCCATAAACGGGGGCGATAAAATGGACAAAATGAGCTCTGGATATTTTATCATTGCAGATCTTCTCGCCAGCTTTCCGACGATATATTATAATAGGCGATCGGGTTAGCGGATCAAAAGTTATGGCCCCGGGAAGCAGAACCAGGAAACCCAGTTTTTGTGCGAAGTCCGACTGCGCCCAGTTTTTGTGCGAAGTCCGACTGCGCCCAGTTTTTGTGTGAAGTCGGACTGTGCCCTTCTTCCTGAGCGCACTTGGAAACAGTCTGGCAGAGAAATTGACTAAGTGTTGGAGCGCAACCCGGCTTCGCAGCGAAGTCGGACTGCGCTCCCTTGTCCGTGTGAAGTCCGAACAGCGGTGAGAATCAGCAAGTGCCGGTGCGCAACCCGACTTCGCAGCGAAGTTGGACTGCACCCTTTGACCGGTGCACAGTAGGGAAATAGGCCAACCCGACTGCGCTGTTTTTCACCTGTGCTACCCGATTGCGCTCTAATCCCGGGCGAAGTTGGATAGACTGCCTTTCAAGGCAGACACGTGTCAAGCATTATCATCCGACAAGTGTCCAACTTTGGGATCCAAGCCAAGACATGCCGAGCAAAAGGACAAGCATGGGCCGCACTGCTTATGCCAGCTGCCTCATTTAAGGCTGATGTGAGTTTCCACCTGCCTCAGCTACCCGCATTCCTGTCAATGTGAAGTTCTACCTAGCGCACTACCACGTAGCTGTTCAACCTTCAGGGAGACCATGCCGAGAGTACAGTCCAGCCTGACAGAAGTCAGCATCAGCAGCTCCGTAGCCGCTTTTGTCAGCTAATGTTTGACTGGGACTTTGTGCCCATTAATGTAACGGGGGGGATTTTGGGCTATAAATACCCACCACATTTTCATTGTAAGGTGGTGGAAGGTGAATGTCTGTTAGGGAACCATTGTAGCTGTGCTTCTGCTTCTTGATATAAAACATATACCTGGCTCTGTTCTACTGCTTTTATTTTGTATGCTGCCTCTCTTTGTCATATTTCTTGTGTCATTGCTCGCTGTTGTGTTGAACTCTGAACTCCAGCATTTGATGGCCAAGTACTCCTGGACTTCATAGATCAGAGGATACATAGGATAAA
The DNA here is from genome assembly GCA_028583015.1 of Wollemia nobilis. Classification (NCBI taxonomy): domain Eukaryota; kingdom Viridiplantae; phylum Streptophyta; class Pinopsida; order Araucariales; family Araucariaceae; genus Wollemia; species Wollemia nobilis. Next base: position 11,008,562 of record JAQPPZ010016709.1, on the reverse strand, counting down.
TTAGGTAGCAGTTCTTGCAGTTGTGTGTTATGTTTATGTTTTTGTTCGTAGTGGTGATTGATGCATTGTCGTGTTGTTAGTTCTCCTTGTAGGGAGAATGTCTGCTAGGGGACCATTGTAGTTGTGCGTACACTTCCCTGCATAACACATATACTTGGATCTGACATTTCCTGGTTACGTTTTGTATTTATGTTGCTGTCCGTAGTGGTGATTGATGCATTGCCGTGCTGTTAGTTCTCCTTGTAGGGAGAATGTCTGCTAGGGGACCATTGTAGTTGTGCGTACACTTCTTTATATAAAAAGTATACTTAGATTTGGCAGTTTTTGGTTATGCTTTGTATTTATGTTGCAGTAAGTAGTGGTGATTGATGCGTTGCCGTACTGTTAGTTCCCCCCACCCAACTCCAATCACATTTGTAAATTCTTTCCGCATTTTTATCTCTTTCCTCGCACTCTCATCCTAAACCACAAAAACCCCACAGAAGCCGGCCTTCTCCGGAGATTGGCACGAAAGGCATCTCTTCCTCCCGGCCTTTCAATGTTGGCTTGCGGGTCTAGGGCGCAATAACAACAAATCCTTTCCTCATGGCGGATTCGTAACCAACAGTTTTTGGCACGCCCGATGGGACAAAGGGTCCCACATTTGGAAGATCTCAAGCTCGTCCTCACTCGGGCTGACAGTTTCTTTCCGAATACTCGATGGGACAAGAAAGTTTCCCACTCCCAAACAGAATCGAAGCACTGGTGTTCGCTTCATTGCTGTTCAAAATCAGAGCACCTAGCGACTCTGCACGTTCATATTCTCTGAGTCCGAAAGACCGGTCCTGACGCATTCATTCAAACGAGAAGGTGGCATGCGAGGAACCCGGGAAACTAGCCTGACTTTACGAAATTAATACCAACGCTCCAGGCGAGCGCGTCAGGCTGGCTGATTACCAAGCTTGCATAGACGAATCCGTGAGGTGAGACGATCAGTCTCCATATTTTAAGGAAGCTCGAGTTGGTGAATCTTTGGCTTGCCTTCATCTGGCAAAATCACCTGGCGACTCCGACTGAGCTGAAGATCCAGATTTCTTGATCGCAGACGCCCTTTTTTAAGCTAATAGAAGACACCCCTGAGGAATCAAGGTTTGGTGAGCAGCCTTGACCTCACAAGCGAAGAAATGAATTTTCACCTACAGTCTCCACCGTGGTGGTATTGGCTCCAACCATCACCGCAACCGGTACCTAAAGAGGGCTCCCGTCTGACAAATCTCCTTGTCACATTGTTCATCAATTGTACGGGTACCGGCATGAATGACAATCTGCCACGTTGCACCATGTTCGCGACTTGGCAAACTTTGGGAGGCCAGCCGAACTTCAAAGATCATCTGAAGTACAATCAGATCTGGTTCGGACACTGCAGGTTCACCGGATAGGCAACCAAAGCTAGATTTGTGTTGGCGGCATGGCAATAATGCCGCAAAATTTTCTATAAATAAGCCGGCTAGTATTCAAAGTTTTAGTTGTTTCCTTAATTCAGTCTGTGCAGTGTTTTCTTTTTAAGTGTTCCAAGAGGGCCGTGGGTGCCAAGGGTTTCAGAAAGAGGTTGCTGCTGGCAGTGAGTATCAAGAGTACGACGAGGGTGACTCTGTTGCCCAATGGATAAAGTCTTGGGTCCTCACATCGAGGCGAGCTCAATGCCCCGCGAGCCGCCAGGAATGTTGGCAATTTTTCCACATTAAATCTTTTGATAAATTTTGGCCTAAGTATGGAGCTTTAAAGCGGTAAAGAGCATGCTGAGGTGTTCGGGTTTTCGCGGGCCATAAACGGGGGCGATAAAATGGAAAAAATGAGCTCTAGATATTTTATCATTGCAGATCTTCTCGCCAGCTTTCCGACGATATATTATAATAGGCGATCGGGTTAGCGGATCAAAAGTTATGGCCCCGGGAAGCAAAACCAGGAAACCCAGTTTTTGTGCGAAGTCCGACTGCGCCCAGTTTCTGTGCAAAGTCCGACTGCACCCAGTTTTTGTGCGAAGTCGGACTGCGCCCTTCTTCTTGATCGCACTTGGAAACAGTCTGGCAGAGAAATTGACTAAGTGTTGGAGCACAACCCGACTTCGCAGCGAAGTCGGACTGCGCTCCCTTGTCCGTGCAAAGTCCGAACAGCGGTGAGAATCAGCAAGTGCCGGTGCGCAACCCGACTTCGCAGCGAAGTCGGACTGCACCCTTTGACCGGTGCGCAGTAGGGAAATAGGCCAACCCGACTGCGCTGTTTTCCACCTGTGCTACCCGATTGCGCTCTAATCCCGGGCGAAGTTAGATAGACTGCCTTTCAAGGCAGACATGTGTCAAGCATTATCATCCGACAAGTGTCCAACTTTGGGATCCGAGCCAAGACATGCCGAGCAAAAGGACAAGCATGGGCCGCACTGCTTATGCCAGCTGCCTCATTTAAGGCTGATGTGAGTTTCCACCTGCCTCAGCTACCCGCATTCCTGTCAATGTGAAGTTCTACCTAGCGCACTGCCACGTAGCTGTTCAACCTTCAGGGAGACCATGCCGAGAGTACAGTCCAGCCCGACAGAAGTCAGCATCAGCAGCTCCGTAGCCACTTTTGTCAGCTAATGTTTGACTGGGACTTTGTGCCCATTAATGTAATGGGGGGGACTTTGGGCTATAAATACCCACCACATTTTCATTGTAAGGTGGTGGAAGGGGAATGTCTGTTAGGGAACCATTGTAGTCGTGCTTCTGCTTCTTGATATAAAGTATATACCGGCTCTGTTCTACTACTTTTATTTTGTATGCCGCCTCTCTTTGTCATATTTCTTGTGTCATTGCTCGTTGTTGTGTTGAACTCTGAACTCCAGCATTTGATGGCCAAGTACTCCTGGACTTCATAGATCAGAGGATACATAGGATAAATTAGGTAGCAGTTCCTGCAGTTGTGTGTTATGTTTATGTTGCTGTTCGTAGTGGTGATTGATGCATTGTCGTGCTGTTAGTTCTCCTTGTAGGGAGAATGTCTGCTAGGGGACCATTGTAGCTGTGCGTACACTTCCTTGCATAACACATATACTTGGATCTGACATTTCCTGGTTACGTTTTGTATTTATGTTGCTGTCCGTAGTGGTGATTGATGCATTGCCGTGCTGTTAGTTCTCCTTGTAGGGAGAATGTCTGCTAGGGGACCATTGTAGCTGTGCGTACACTTCTTTATATAAAAAGTATACTTAGATATGGCAGTTTTTGGTTATGCTTTGTATTTATGTTGCAGTAAGTAGTGGTGATTGATGCGTTGCCGTACTGTTAGTTCCCCCCACCCAACTCCAATCACATTTGTAAATTCTTTCCACATTTTTATCTCTTTCCTGCACTCTCATCCTAAACCATAAAACCCCCACAGGAAGCCAGCCTTCTCCGGAGATTGGCACGAAAGGCATCTCTTCCTCCCGGCCTTTCAATGTTGGCTTGCGGGTCTAGGGCGCAATAACAACAAATCCTTTCCTCATGGCGGATTCGTAACCAACAGGAACTACTCAAAACTTGCCAAAATTGTAAGTCAATTTTTGTACAATTTTTCACTTTTTCTTCTTCTGGGAGGCAGATTTGCCATCTACATGTATTCAATTTCAACATTGTGCATCGTTGCCTATTTGAAGTTGGGTCAAGCCTGGTGACATGGAGTTGTGACAAGCAAATCACTCAAGAAGGTGCACAACAACAACAATGGAATGATTACAATGCAACCAACGAAGTAGATGAAGACGTAGACTTGTTTGTTGACAATGACGAAGGGCCGACACATGAAGCAAACATGCAAGTGGATGCGCAACCAAACATGCAAGTGGACACGCATGAAGGAGATGCACAAGGGTTTGTGCGCGAAGAGTTGCATGATAGCGGCAGAGAGTTGCATGTCGGTGGCAAAGAGTTGCATGTTGGCAATAGAGAATTGCATGTCAGCAGTGGTGAATTATATGATGACTATGGAGAGTAACTTAACAATGATGGAGAATCACATGACGGTGGCTTACATGATGGTGAGGAATTGCATGAGGGCAAAGTACATATGGTGCTAGACCAATTGCAAGTTGATGTGTGCGATGGTGAACGAGACATGAGTTTGACATCGGTACAAATGCAAGATGGTGTGTCTAATAGTGCATGATATGGGAGTCCAGCACTAGAGCAACTGTAGGTTGGTCTGCTCGATGGTTAGCGGGACGAGAGTCTGACATCAAAGCAACTGCAGGTTGGCATGTTTCATGGTGCATGGGACGGGATTTTGACATAAGAGCAATTGTGGTGTGGTGCACCTGATGATGTGCATGAAGGAAAGATACTACATGATGATGTATGTGGAGAGATGAGCAAACAACCACTACCAATGTCAAATCAACCTATCAAAACAAAGACCAATTTTGGCATATCATGTAAGTGTCCAATGTTTCATGGAGGGGAAATAGAGGACCTAGTCAAGCATTGGAAAATCTGCTTCACAATGTGGAAAGCGAATGGGCAAAATAATAACGCAAATTAGAGGACATTATTTCCTATGACATTTCGTGGAATCACAACAGACCGATACATGAGATTGCCAAGGGGTGAGTACCAAACTTGGTAGTAATTACGCAAAGAATTTGTGAAGGAATTTCAATTTCTCCATAATGACGATGAAGTCATTGCTGAAATTTATAGAATGGAATAGGGTGAGAACGAGTATGTTCGTTCGTACAACCGGAGGTTGAGTGGGTTGTTTACCCATTTGGAGGAAGATCCATCAAATGCATTGAAGAAAAGGTGGTTTGTGGAGGGACTTCTTCCTATGTACAAGAAGAAGATCAGGGTGGTCCCTCCGACATCATATCAAGAGGCCTTGGAGCGAGCCTTGAACTTAGAAAGTGATGCAAAGACATCATTAAAGTGTTGGGGTCATGTTAATGCGGACGAGAGTGACCTTGAAGATGAAAGTGATTCTGATGTTGAGAGTGACTCTGACAATGAGAGTGATGATTTTGAGAATGAGAGTAGTTCATTGTCCAAGTGTTGGGGTCGAGAAGTCAATGAAGGAAGTGACTCTAAAGAGAAGAACGATGACTCCGAAAATGAGTGTGACTCGGAGAGCACAAGATCATTGCTATAGGTATATGCAACACAAAAGGAGATTGTACCAAGGGGGGATGCCATTGGTGATGCGGTCTATGACAACCGCCAGAGAACTAGAAGACATAGAATTGAGTATGATACTAAGGGTAGACCCATTGTACAATGTTGGTGATGCCATTTGTGGGGGCATTTCGCATGTGAATGTCAAAGTGTTGCAAGTCGAGATGAACTAGTGATGCATACAAAGTTCGAAGCACCAGTGAAGAGTCACAACCCTAGCTAAGAAGTAGAGGAGGTGAACTTGATGAACCTGATTGCAATTGAGGAGGTGAACTTGATTTCAATCGAAGAGGCAAAAATCCAGCAGATAGTTGAAGTTGCGTAGGAAGAAGTTGCAGAAGAGGTTGATGCATATGGCGAAGTGAGTGATGCAAATGACAAAGTGAATGATACAAACAACGAAGAGAGAGATTGTTCGACATCTAACCGTCTACAAGGGCCATCTGGCCATTTGGACCCAAGCCTCGATTATTAGAGCCTAGGCTAGTTGAGCCTAGGTCATCTAGCAGGCACAATAGGTCCCCAAGCTACCCTTGGGCCATCTATCCCATGGATAGGGTTGTCTAGACCCTCCCTAGGCCATACAACAAGAGGTTGTACAACAGGAGGTCATATGGTAGGAGTTCATACATTTGGAGGTCGTACAATGAGAGGTCGTCTGAAGTTGGGCTGATAGTGGTTGGACCGTCTAGTAGTAGGCCGTCTAAAGTTGGGCTGATAAGGACTAGGCTGTGTGGTAGTAGGCTGTCCAAGACCAGATACCACTTCCTCATGAATTTATTTTAAATCGCGATCTTTTAGCTCAACTTTATCCCAGTTTTGCTAAAGGATTGACCCCATTTTTCACCCTAAATTGGTCGGAATATTCAGATTTTTTGACTTTTCGTGGAGGACTCAATCCGGTAACGGGGGGTCTGTGGCTGACCGATACTGTGCATCATCATTCCAATTATTTTTCTAATTGCCCTGTTTGAGGCAAGACCGTCTAAAAGCAAGTTGTTCGAAGTCGGACCATCTATCACAGAAAGTGGGCCATTTAACTCAGGAAGTTAGCTATCTGAGACCAAGGGATGTTTGTCATAGGCTAAGGCAGGGCCATCAAAGGCAAAGAAGCAGTCACTAAAGCTAGAGAGAAGTCATTCAGAATTGAAGGGAAGTTGTCTAAGGCAGGGCTACCAAAATGTAGGGGGCAAGAAAAATTTAGTTCAGACAATGAGGGTATCAATAGTTTCACCATTGAGGGTACGCGCAAAGATAGCTACCTCTTGACCCTACAAAGGGGCTTCCACCCCCTTGACCCCCAAAAAAGGTGGCAACAGGCGTTGCCCATCATGTTAGTCATGTTGGACATGTTGATTGCAAAAAATGGAATGAGCGATCGGAGAATTGTGTTGTTGGCCACAGTTTGAAGTGATGCCAATTGTAGAAGATGTCTAGAATAAAAAAAAGCGGAAGAAGTGCAAGAATAGATTCTTGTATGGTATTAAATACTTTTATCCCTAGTGTTTAGCTCATGTGTCGTCAAGGACTCCAACAAGTCTAGAGGGGATAGATGTAGGCAAGCAAATTGACATGTCTACATAATCAATGAATAAGTGCATTGGAAGTCAAGTACGAGCACATTAAGAGTTTTGATATATTTGATGTTATAAAGTCATGATGTAATATTGTATGTGACAATGTATAATGTTAAGTGAAGTATTAGTTATGTACGGATAAGTCATTAGTCATAAAGTGAGTCATGAAATGAAATGTAAATATAAGTCACATGCATGTCAAATGTAATTTAAGAAAATGATGAGGTGTTGGGTAGTTGGAGGATGCAACTACCTCCTTAGTTGTATAAATAAGACCCTTCATTCATTTGGATGGTTGGCCAAAGTGTATCGTGCACCGAAGTGGATGGTTGGCATGGTACTTGGTATAAACACACATATGAGAGGATAGATACATTCACATAGCCATTGCATTGAGGGAGATATTCTACATAGGATCTGGTACTGTGTATGTAAGAAGAACGTCATACACATTTCGCCATACAAGATATTGTTAATGTAAGATCTACTCATATTCATTCATCATCTATTATTGTCATTGGATGTTCATTGTGTGTGTTGTCATTGATGATTGTTGTAGTAGTTTAGATTCGATTTGTTGGTTGTACTCTTTCAAGTTCAGTTATACAAGGTTGTACAGGCCATACAACAAATTTGTTGTACAATGAATTGTAGTATAGTGAGTGTCGCATAATGAATGTCGTACACTGAACGTTGTACAATGAATTTTGTACAGTGAATCGTCTAATACCATATAGTGCATTGCCAAATGTCGTACAATGAAGTTGCTATGCCATACAGTGGATAATTCAAGTTGTACAGTGAATGTTAGCAGTCTGGAAAAGGGCAGGTCGTCCTATTCGTAGATTGGATCGTCTGAACTACTAGGCCAGGCAATTTGACATATGTTGTGTGCATAGTGTATGCATTGTAAGTTTGAAGATATTTGCATTGTATATTTTGTTCATTTAAGTAGAAATAGAAATGTGTTGTAGTATATTGTATTCAATTTCTACAACGTCCTCCACCGTCACTTATGTCATACATTCCAGATAGTTGCAAGGTTCAAGCAGTGGATTCCATTCTCATGGAGTGTGCACAACTACTCCAATATCTCAAAGATAATATGGCCATGGCACAGAACCATATGTGACAAGCAGATCAACATCATTCTAAGCATAGTTTTAACATTGGGGACATGGTTTTCCTACGCTTGTAGCCATACAAGCAGTCATCACTCAAACTCCTTGGCAGTCAAAAGATAGCACCGAAATTCTATGGACCGTATAAAGTGCTCTAGCAGATTGGCCCCGTGGCCTACAAGCTATAATTGTTGCCTTCTTCCACGATACATCTAGTTTTCTATTTCTCATTTTTAAAGAAGGTCCTTGGCAACCATATACATGTCCAATCCACACTACCCTAGTTGGATGAGGAAGGCTCAATGATCAGAGAACCCACGAGTATTCTGGACCGACGTACACACACACATCGCAACCACGCTCTCATTGATGTTCTAGTACAATGGCATGGACTGTAGCTAGAAGATGCCATGAAAGCTGCTCCATCAACTACAGCAGCAGTTTTGTCACCTCAAGCTTTGAGGACAAAGCTTCTTGAAGGATAAGGACATGTTAGGATCCTATCCTAACACAACCATTTTTATGTACTTGTCTAGTGTTGGTGTATGTTTGTACCTTGGGTGCCTAGTGTGTATGGGCCCATTATGATGTAACCTTTACTTTTATTATAAGTGGGAATTAGTAGCTTGGGTTCCCTCTTTCATGTGGTCTGACCCTTGAGCATTAGGGTTAAGGGTAAATAAAGCCTATATAAGGACATGGGTTTGGAGTAGAATGTATCTCATATTTTTCTCAAATTGTGTAGGAGCTCTACTTCCAAGGAGATTGCTCCCTCGAAGAGGCCTGCGATACCTGTTCTGCTTAATTAGTATAAGTTTGATGTATTTCCAAATATTTATTTTCTTAAGCACTTTTGCTATTTCATTTTCTCAGTTTAGTTTATAAGCATTGCCATTAATTCCTGCATTGCTATTGTGGTTATGTTTATTTTTATATGAAGGTTCCTAACAAATGTTTTGTTAGTTCGATAGGAGTGGCCCCACTATAAGACACAACTTATCTTAAGAGGGAAACAGAAATAATGTTAAAATGGTTTCAATGATTTATAAGGGAAAAAAGTAAAAGAGAAAAGAACATTAAAAAACTCAAACTAGAATTAGAGTTTGGAAGCAAAAGAACTAGAAAGGGAGGGTAAACCAAATGGGTAAAACCCAAAGAATCTAAGTAAGAAAAGTGACATGACATTGGGTGGACTGCCACATAAGGAGAGTTTAGTGGCAGAATAATAGCAAAAAGCACTGGGCCAAACTAATGAAAGAATTTACTAAACTCATCTCTTTTGGGGATTTTAAGAGTGGCAGAGTTGTTCAGTGATTCCTGCTTGAGTCTTGAGAAACTCGCTGAGTCTTGGGAATATTTCCACTTGCAAACCAGTTTGATTAGTCAGCCTCTGTTAGAGATGAATTTGACAAGATACCAGCAACAGGAGTTGGCATGCCAAGTTTTGCCAATTTCATACATTTGCTATCAGAGTACACAATTTGGCCATGCCAGATCATTTGTTTTATTGACCAACTTGCAATCAGTATACCTTTCTATTTGGCTAATAGCATAAGTTTGAATGACATTCCTTTCACTGTTAGTGCAGAGAAACGACACTCATGCTGACATCTTCAAGCATGAATTGGCCCATGTTATGGACAAATACTTGTTGATGTCTTCCAACATGAACACATACCTGCTTTCTGCCCATTTCTCAAGTGGCTGCTGCTTCACATGGATAGAGAAAAATATCAGAGCTTTTAAATTTTAAAATCAATGCTTGTAGTGATAAGAAAGATAAAGAGTCTGTTATAATTAGATCATACAGTGCTAGTAGCTTCCAATATTCAATCCATGTGAAGAGCACCAATTGCATTTCAACAACTGCAGAACTTTTTTATGTGTCTTTTGGGATGATCTTTTCTTCCCTTCGTATATACGTTCTATGAAATTGATTCTGTGACCCTATTCTAGGCTTATCTAGTACATTCTAGGTCTAAAATATTAGGAGACTTCTACGGTTCTACCTTTACAAAGGGAAATGGTACTCAGCTATTAGGGCAAACCTTTATAAACAAATGAAAGAGAATAAATTGGAGAATCACACCTGCTGAATAGTCCACTGCAATAAGATAAGGTGAATTACTAACTAGTTTTTTTATGAACGTTTTCTTGTTCCTTCAAAAATATCAGCATCAAAACAGATCAAAGGATAAATTCACAGTTTCTTGTTATCAGAGAATCTGTGTAAAGGAAATCAGTGTTCATTGTTCATTGTTATCAGAGATCAATGTATTTAAAGGAAATCAGTCTTTTATATGGTGTGAGGGGATCTGCAAAGAATGTCTTATTTTCACTAAGAGTGGTTGCATAATTTTTGGAGTAAAACTCGTTTTGTTTTTTTATTTTTCAGGGACAAATGTTTCACAGTAAATGCATTTTTCATCTCTCTTAAACTGTGTATTGCACTAATAAAAAGAGTTGCATTATTCTTATTAATTAAAAATATTCCACTGAATAGAGAAAAGGCCAAGATTAAATTGGATATTATTTGCAGTTATAAGGACCCCTTCAAAAGCCAGTAAATATTTATATGTCAGTGAACCCTGAAGACAACTTTACTTTCCTTGGTTCAATTGCCTTGCCAATAAAGGGAGCTATGTATATACCAAGAATTGCTAGTCCTTACCATTAATAGGGAAGGCAAACGTTTAGGTTCTTCATATGAAATCCTCCTACCATGATGGATAAGTGAAATTTCATTTTATACATTCCAATGCCGCTAGTGCTTCACCTCTTCAATTTTATTTGTATATTGTTTAATTTTGTACCCCTGATATTCCAACCTTCTGTCAAAGCTCAAAGAAAAGAATCCTCCTAAAACCTCAGATCTCAGCCTTCAAAGTGACCCTGACCTAATATTATTGATAGGAATAAACAAAAACCTTGTTGCTCAAAACTCTCTCACATTGTTATGAGCATGAGCAGGATAACAGAGGGGAAAGCTTATTTTTGTGGGCAAAAAAATATAGGAATTGGGAAAGTGAAACACATACTTGTTGTTTTAGTTATATGACTTGAACTCAATGTTGAAGATTAGAACATATCTTATATGTGATTATGATAGTTGAATTTTAATTGAGCAGGTGACATATGCAGTAGGAAGAGGAAGGGGACGAATGACATTCTCTAGATCAGAAACATACGTGTTTTTGGAACCAGGTAAAGATGAACAATTCATGACTTTGGAGGAGCTTAAAGTGAGACTCAAAGGATGGCTGGAAAGATGGCCTCAGGACCTGGAAATGCCTGTGGACCTTACCAAATTTGATAATAATGTCGAAGATGCTGTTGCTCACCTTGTCAAATTTGCTTGTGAACTTGAACTAGGTTATGGGACAGGTTCCTTGCAGTGGTATGAAGTCCATCTGGAATAAATAATGTTGCGTGAACCAACTTGTACATGTACATACTTCAAATTCTTTTCTTCCGTATTAATTTCAAATCTACATTTAGACATTCTATATAGAATGTCAATGTACTATACAAATTTTTAAGTAATAGCTTACTATAAATAAGGTATTTATCATGGTTCACAACTAACAAAGTTAAGACTCGTAATTTATGGTGGGATATTCATCCATGTTCAATTAGCTAAATAGAAACGGGTGATCGTCCATTCAATCAGACAAGAAGTTGAAATTTCGTGGAATATGTTTCATCTTGCAAGGTTCGCTCGCAGAGTTGTGGAATTATGTAATTGTTTAGGTCCAAAACAAAATTTCAGACTGGATTACAAAGCCCGTTTCTCTTGCAGCCACGTTTCAAATTTCTGCCGAAGTGTTCGCTGCAATCTGTGTTAAATACTCTTCATGCTAAATCCTCTCCATGCAGCCTCCAATTAAGGTTGCCAACTCGCTCGAAATTTTCTGTGGGCTAACTCCAAAATGAGTAAAGGCTTTCACATAGTTGCATGCATCTGCATATGTGTTGTCTTCCTAAATATTATAAAGGCATGGGTGTGAATATTCGCATTCAGTTTCAAGGGTTTGCCATGCACTAAAGGGATTGGTCAGTGAAAGCTCCAAAGCTTTGTAATAAAGGACACTATCAAGTACAAAATCACAATCAAGTTGAAGCTCGTGCATTTTATTTTTATGAAAAACACACTCAAATACCAAGGGAACTCGACCTAAAGACTTCAAACCACGAAGAACACTGCTGAATAATAAAAGAACTCGACCCTGACCTCTTTGCTTCTTATTTCAATCTGCCTTATGAACTCATCATTGGCTCTCTCCCGTACCTTTGTGTAGAAAAAATATAATTAAAGTTAAAACAGTTTTGGTTGAGACTACTTACCGTTGGTTACGAATCTGCCATTAGGAAAGGATTTGGTTAAATGCGCCCCAGATTCGCCCACCAGATTGAAAGGCCGGAAGGAAGGAATGCCTTCCGTGCCAATCTCCGAAGAAGGCCGGCTTCCTATGGGTTTTCTCGATTGTTTTAGCTAAGAGTACAAGAAAGAGATAAAAATGCGGAAAGAGATTCAAATGTGATTTGAGTTGGGTGGGAGGAATAAGCAGCACGGCAACGATCAATCACCACTACTAACAGCAATTAAATACAGAACACACCATAGAAACTACAGCTGTCATACATCCTATGTATCCTCTATCTATGCATTCCAGGAATACTTAATCATCAAATACTGGAATCCAGAGTTCAGTATAACAGTAAGCAATGAAATAAGCAACATGAGGCAGAAATGACAAGTAAAGGCAGCATAAAGAATGATAACAACAAAATAGAGCCAAGTGTGTGTCTTGCATTCAGAAGCAAACGTATAGCTACAATGGTTCCCTAGCAGGATATCCCCCTTCCACCCTTTACACTGATGCAATGCGGCTATTTATAGCGCAATTCCCCCCCATTACAATCCTGGGCACAAAATCCCAGACCCGACAATAGCTGACAAAAGCTGACAAAAGCGGCCAAAGAGCTGCTGATGTTGACTCCTGCAGACAGGGACTGTACTGGCAGCAAGGTTCACCTGAAAACTGGGCAGCTACGTGGCAGTGCGGTTGATGAAACTTCGCGTCAGCATGAATGCGGGTAGCTGCGGTAGATAGAACTTTGCATCAGCATGAATGGAGGTAGCTGGAGGAGGTGATTTGGGCCATGCTTGTCCTTTTTCCCATCGCATATTGGCTCGGATCCCGAGGCTGGACACTTGTCAACTTCTGACGGGGGTGCATCTGCCTTGGAAGACAGCTTCTCTCTTGTGTCCTACTTCGCCTGGAAACGGAGCGCAATTGGGTAGCGCAAGCGGGGAATAGCGCAGTTGGGGAGGCCTCCGTGCCTTAGCCAGTTTTTGGGCTGCTTGATGGATCTTGCCCAACTGCGCACAGGTCAGAGGGCGCAGCTCGACTTCGCTGCGAAGTCAGGTTGCGCACTCCAGCACTTAGTCAATTTGGTTGTTGCTCGAACTGCGCGCAAGAAGGGGAGCGCACCCTGACTTCGCTGCGAAGTCGGGTTGCGCTTCGGCACTTAGCTGATTTTTGGAGACACTGCTTCCCAACTGCGCTCCTTCGCTGCGAATTCGGGTTGCGCTCCCATACTTAGCCAAATTTTGTTTATTTCCAGTCTGCTTCCGCACTTCGCATTCCCTAGTGCGCTCGAACTTAAGGGCGCACCCCGACTTCGCTGCGAAGTCGGGTTGCGCTCCCAGACTTAGAATTTTTTAGGGAGTGTTTGCTCTGTTCTGGCCGAAGAAAGAATGAGGGGAAAAGGGAGGAATGCAACTGATAGAAGGGGAGAAAGGGAAAGGAGATGGAGGGAAGGGAGAGCAGCATACTTACAAAATTTTGAAAACATGGCACCCCGTGCAAAATGTGGCAACATTCCTGACGGCTCGCGGGGTGTCGAGCTCGCCTCGACGCAAAGAACCAGACCTTCATCCTTTGGGCGCAGAGGAACTCCCTTCCCCTGCATTTCGTTGCTCTGACGGCTTCTTCCTGGGCAATTGCTCTTCTTCAGGCTCACTTTCGACGGTTGCCTCTTCTGTTTCTCCTTCTGAACCTGAATGGTCTTCACTGTCACCCTCCTGCTCGGTCGGCTGCTCCCGTTCACAGACAAGGTTGTATGTGGGCCTGGCTTGGTCCCAGGCAAGGGTTCCAGGGTTTGGCTGAGGGACTGGAAAGCGTTCGGGTCTTGGGCGAACTGGTCGAAGGAATGGGGGCTATGCGAGGGTTGGGTGGTCTGAGATGAAGAGGATGGGACTATGGCTTGCCCTGATAAAATGGGGGACGGCGTTATGGCAGGGCCGACTGGGATTTGGGGAAGCGGGGAAGTGGACGTACCTGTAGGCTCCGCCTGAGCCGCTGTTTGAAGGTTGTCTGCAGCCCAAGTTTCTGCTTTTGCTTCAGGGCTGTCTAGCGAGAAGATTTTCGACGCAGCTGTCCCTGTCCGTGTTGTGGCCGTTTGCTGTGCAGGCTCCCTAGGCCGCTTGGCCTTTTCGCTCCTCTTCCTTTCCTTTTCTTCTGGCGCTGCAGCTTGCTCAAAGGAGGGAGAGGAGGTTGGGGCGGCAAGCTGCGATGTGCCCACTGTAAACTTGTACCGGGGTCTAGACGGGAGGATGTTTGCCATGGCCTCTCCACTAGCTGGCTGTTCTGGCGCTTTTTCCACTTGGGGGGCCACCTCTGGAGTTGACTTTTTTGGCCCTTGCACCCTTTCGGGTAATGCTTCAGGAGCTAGAGGCAACATTGGGCCCACTTGACTGCTCGTTGGCGTTGCGCTGGAAGTTCCAGGAGTAGACAATTGCTAGGACGAGGACCTCCTTGTATACCTTTTCCTAGCGCCTTGGGGAACGCAATCTCGAAATGCGAAAGGCCGCCACGTGTCAACGTATTGATCATATAAGGCCGAAAATTCATCATCAACGGCCAACGTTTTTCGGTTAGATTTATCATGTTGCGTGCGGCATCTCATCTTCCAGCATTCAATGATTTTGTCCTTTTGCCAGTTGAGGGGCGCCACCTTGGAGAGGAATTTCTTGAAGCCCGCCGAATCTAACCGGTGATCCGGGTTTCGCTCTGGATCATACGCCACCTCTTCGCAATAAAAATCATGCCATAAAGGCCATGATTGCGTCTGCTCAATGTGCCATTCCAGATCTGCACCTGTTTTGTTGCCCCTTTCCTGCATGATCTCTGCTCGGGGGCAGATGTGCATAAATTTACCTCTGACCCCAATCGGGTCATACTTCCAGCACTGGGGAAGCTGTATCAGGCCCATGTCGATGAGTTCTTGCTCGAGGTAGACATGTCCAATCTCGTGCACTCGGATGTTCGCCCAACAAATAGGATACTGAAAAATATGGCCTTTCTTTTTTCCCTGGCCGAACTCTTCCTCAACATAGTCCATCTGGCGTGAAATCTCCATCCCGAACTGGTGGTCAGTGCAGAAGTAGGGCAGCAGGAACGGCTTCCCCTTGAATCCGTAGATTCTGACCACAATTCCCTGCGTTAGCCGAAAGGTGTCCCCGTGCTTGTACTTCCTCAGATAGCTCGTCATGGCCTCTGGTGGGCGGGATGCCTCGTCGTTGAACAGCGCTAGGACCATACTTAGAAATTTGAAATTGAACTCATAGAATGACCCTTTTCTGTACAGGGCCTCGGTCCATTCATACACAGGCAACGACTCTCCTTTTTCGTTTACCTTCTTCAAGTCAGGAACCCTAATCCGGTAGTGCGTGTGGTATAGGCACAACCATGTGAGGAACGAGCAGAGCCGGAATTCTGTTGTCTGCTTCTGCTGCAACCTGACCAGGTTCGAATGTATGGCATATGCCAGCCAGTCTGCCCAGTCAAAGAAAATAAGGCGCTTTCCACTCCTTTGCGTCGTGGAGTCGTAAAACTCCCCGTGCAGGATGCATTCTGCTAGCGCCAACTGGTACAGGCATACCACTCTGTCAGAATCACTGTCGAGTACCCATGCCAGGATGATGTATATATATTTGTTTTCGAATCTGTCCAGGGGTATTGGGCCTATGGGCCATTGTCCGGCTGGAAGCGGAGTCTTTAGTTATGAGTCGAGGAATTCTCTCATCCGCTTGGTCTGGGTGAATCTGCCCATCTGTTCGTCCAGGTTGATCCTCCTGACAATTGCGCTGGGGTCGTACTGGAGCCCCAGGGCGAAAGTTAGCTGGACGCTCTCCCTGAAGAGTGTGAACAAGACTCTTCCCTTGTTGTCGTAGACTTGCCGGGAAGCTGGCTTGTAATATGCCACAATGGATTCAATAAGCTCCGGGCATTGGTGGACAAGAGGGCATAAGAACCAATACAGGTTTGATTTATATGCAGCCCTGACATGGTGTGAGGGCGAAACTTTGTCAACCCACTATGCTATGTTCGGCCGCAACTTGGTGAGGCTGATAGAGAACGAGCCGTCTCTATACCCGGCCAGGTGATTAATGGGCGGCGATGGAGCTTGCCCTCGACTTCTCTTCGCCCTGGTCCTCCTTGTTTGCTCTCGCGGCGCTTCGCTCTCATGAGCGCTGGACTCTGTCTGTTCTTCAGCTTCGCGCCCTTCGTCGCTAGATTGCGCCTGCACTGGCGCTTTCCCCTTGTCCATTTCTTCTTTTTTCTGTTCGAAGTGGCAGAGACAGGGATTCTGGCTACTGATTGCTTAATTTTGGACCTTGCAACTCAGAGGCAGCTCGACAATTTGGATGTTCTGAGTATGCCAGAGCCTCCTTTTCTAGGCAAAGGAAACAACATTAATGGCGCAGGAGGAGAGGTTAAGGTGATTTGCCTGAAGTTGGTAGAAGCGTTATGATTCTTTGGTGGCTGTGCGTGGGTTTAATCTTGAAAAGCGTACCCCGGTTGCAGTTGGTCCTAATGCGCCTTGCTTTCTTAATGACATCCTTTTTGAAAGTCGCGCAATCATTTTTTAGAATTTTTTCGGACCTCGTGCTAATGACGTCATCGCCGCCGCCTGGGCACACGCTTCGAGGGAGAACTTTGGGCCCAGGGTTTTAAGGAGGGACGCAACCCAACTTCGCACTATGCCAAACTGCGTTGTCTGGGCCCGCACTTAGAAACATTTTATCATTTTTCCTTGTTTCCCGCGACAGGTTACCCAGGGTGCGCCCGAAATTGAGGGCGCACTCGGACTTCGCCCAGAAACCGTGCGCACTCCGACTTTGCCCAGACTTTGCTGCGTAGTCAGACTTCGCCCAGAATTTGCTGCGCAGTCAAACTTCGCCCAAAAAAATTGCGCAGTCTGATTTGGACACTTAGCCATTTTTTAGCTCTGCTCTTTCCAACTGCGCTCTCAAGACGGTGCGCAATCCGACTTCGCTGCGAAGTCGGGTTGCGCACCCAGCACTTAGTCAAATTTTGGGCTTTTTGTCAGCTGCTTTCTTTCAAACTCCCGATGTCGCACTGTTCCGGGAGCGATGCCCGACTTCGCTGCGAAGTCGGGGTTTGCTCTAAGCTTCACTTAGGCTCTTGAAAACTAAAAGCTGAAATGCTGAAATAAATATATACATTGATAAAAAAATGCAAAAAAGAAATATATACAAGGAAGGACCCATTGGGTGCCTTCAGTGGTGGTAAATCTTCAGGTGGAACCCGTTGACGGGAATGGGGAGAAGGTGTCCCTCCATGTCCCGGAGCACGAATGCATTAAATTGGTTCACCCGAGCTATCTGATAGGGACCTTCCCAGAGGGCGTCAAATTTACCATGATTGCCCGGCTTTGCCTTCAGTGAGTCCCACTTCAGCACTAGGTCCCCGATTTTGAAAACTCGGGCGGTGGTGCCTTTCGCAAACCAGCCTTGGGTCGCTTCAACATGCTTAGTAAAGGCCTGGTATGCTTTTTCTCTTTCTTCTTCTAACTATAGCAGTTGGCACAGTCTGGCATCCACTGGATCCCCGTTGCCTCTTTCTTCATCCAACATCCAAAGTGCGGGTATCTCTATGTGGGTAGGCAGAACTGCCTCCTTGCCGTACACGAGCGCGTAGGGGGATGTCTTGATAGACTTCTTGAATGATATGCGATCCGCCCACAACGCCCGATTCAGGAGTAGGTGCCATGTCCTCTTGTTTCTCTCTACTGTCCTTCTGACAATTTTCAGTAGATTCTTGTTGGTGGACTCGGCCAGGCCATTCCCCTGCGGGTAGTAGTTAGAAGACATCTTGTGATAGATGCCGTATTTGCTTGGTGTACTCCGTGAGTACGAGCGCTGCGAACCCCGGACCATTGTCCGTCACTATTGACTCCGGGACCCCGAAACGGGTGATGAGGCTCTCGAGGAACCCGATGACCGTTTCTTGGTCCGCATTCTTAGTGGGGATCGCCTCTGTCCACCGGGTGAAGTAATCGGTGGCGGTAAGGATGAACTTGTGCCCCGCTGCAGAGTTAGGCATGATGACCCCAATGAAGTCTAGACCCCATTGCTGGAACGGAGTCTCAGCTTGAATTGGCTGGAAGGGCAGGGTTGCTTTTCTGTTTCTGCCGACAAATCTACGGCATTTATCACATTTTACACGGACCGCATGTGCGTCTGTGAAGAGAGTGGGCCAATAGTACCCAGCTCTGATAATTTTCAAGGCCGTAGGCCTTCCAGAATGGTGTCCCCCAGGCATCCCGGAGTGGAATTCTCCGAGGACCCTGGGTTGGTCGGTTTCTTTGACGCATCGCAACAGGATGCCGTCAATGTTTTTGAAATAAAGCCCCTCGGGGCGAAGTGTGTATTTCAAGGCGTTTAGCCTAAACCTCCTTCTTTGTGAGGCATTGAGGTGATCTGGGCATCTTCCGGTGCTGAAATACTGCACCAGGTCATTTGTCCAATCACTTTCCTCTGATAAGGAGTTGGCTAGGTTGGTGGTTGCTATCGGATCTTCCCACTTGCAGGCGGAGACTTCAGCTGCAGCGCTTCGGGCTAGCTCTTGGCACAAGGCTCGGCCTCTGATCAGCTTTGTTGGCCGTACCTCGATGTCAAACTCTTGGATTTTGGCAATCCATCCTGCCCTCTTGTGGCCAGAGCTCTCCTTGTATGATGAAGTTCTTGACGTCCGGATGTATCACGAAGACTGTTATCCGGCTCCGGGAGACGAAGTGCCTGAACTTTCGGAGGGATTTCATGACTGCGTGAACCTGTCGCTCAATAAAATTGTACTTCTCTTCATGCGGCTGGATTACCTGGCTTAAGAACGCTATGGGGCGCTCTTCGCCATCGTCTCCCTTCTGTGTCAGGACTGCGGCGTAACTCTCGGGTTCTCCCACCGCGTACAGGATGAAGTCCTTGGAATAATCCGGGTTTATCAACACCGGAGCTTGTGCAATTCTAGCCTTGATCTCCTCAAAGGCCTGCCTTCTTTCGTCAGTCCATAAGAATTCGGCATTCTTTTTCAACAGTTCGGCCATGGGCTTAATCACTTGTGCGAAGTCCGGTATGAACTTCCTCACGAAGTTGATTTGGCCGAAGGACTGTAGCCCCTTCTTGTCGACTGGGATGGGCAAGCGGAGGAGGGCTTCTGCTCTGTCAGGATCCACTGCAAGGCCTTTCTCGGAGATGACATGTCCCAGCAGCTTACCTTCTTTTACCGCAAAGACTGACTTCTTCGGGTTAATGGAAATGCCGAATTCACGACATCTCTCAAATATCTGCCGTAGGTGGGAAGCATGGTCCTCTCTCCTGTGAGAGAATACAGTCATGTCATCCAAGTAGATGACAATGATCTTGTTAAGCAGCTCTCGGAAGGCCAGGTCCATGGCTCTCTGAAATGTAGCGCCGGCATTAGACAAACCGAAGGGCATGCGCTGATAAGCGAACGTTCCCCATTTGGTGGTGAACGTTGTCTTATGTTGGTCTTCGTCTTTCACCCATATCTGGTTGTACCCAGAGAATCCGTCTAAGAGGGAGAATCTCTGTGCTCCAGCAACTATGTGGAGGATCTGATCGATTTGGGGAAGCGGGTAATGGTCCTTCAGCGAGGCCTGATTCAGATTTCTGAAATCCACGCAGAGACGGATGTCTCCGTTCTTCTTCCTCACGGGAACCAAATTCGCAACCCAAGATGAATGCTTGATGGGGTAGATGATCTTGGCTTCCAGCATTTTCAGGAGCTCGGCTTTCATCATGGCTTCAATCTTCGGGTTCACAGCCCTCTGCTTCTACGCCGGAAAGGTTTCGCACCATCTTCTAGCTCTATGGTATGCTGGATCATCTGTTTGTCATACCCCTTCAAGTCTTGGTAGCACCAGGCTACAATATCCGGGAACTCTCTGCATAATGATCTGATCTGCCCGAGTTCCTCTTCAGTGCAGTCCGTCCCGACCTTGATTGTTTTTCCAGGTTCCAGCTCCAAGTCGACGTACTTCTTGGGGTCTACTTTGATTCTGTGGGATATTGCTCTATCGTTTTGATCAAAGAGACTCTCTAATGTAATCGGTCCTTTTGGGACATGATTATTCTTCAATTGTATCAACCCCTCGTATTGCTCGTCATCAGGGTCTCTACCTTCGATTGTACATGCTTCGGTAACCAAAAAAGTGACGATTTCCTCGTCACAGTCAAACACTTGCCAGTGGGTGTCCTTATCAGGCACAAAAGGCACGTAGATGGTACGAACCGGCTTCGGCTTACGGACGGTGTCATCGGCCGGAACGTACACTGGCTCCAACGAGACGCCAGAATGTCAGCGTGCTTGTTCTTCTCACGTGATATGGCTTTGACATTCAACGAGTCGAATGACTCCATCAGGTCCCAGACACGATTACGATACGCCTTGAGGTAATGCTTCTTGGAGGCGCACTTATTCGTAATCTGGTTGCACACCAGCTCTGAGTCGCCAAAGATCTGCAGATGTTTTATCCCCAGTCTCTCCGCTTTTCTCAAACCCAAGCACAGGGCTTCATACTCCGCCGCGTTGTTAGTACAGCTCCAAGCCAGTCTGTAGGTGTAGTCCTTCTGGATCCCAGACGGGGAAACCAAGAGTATGCCTGCGCCGGCGCCATTTTTGCATCGGGCGCCATCAAAGAAAAGCTTCCATAGCTTTTCTGGTGCGAGTCCTACCTCTTTCTTGGCTGATTGGTCAAGTCTCTCAAGCTGAGTGACGGTGTAGCAGCCTTGCTCGGTCTCGATCATGGCGTTGAAGTCCAGCAAGGAGAACTCATCCTCTACTTGCAACAGCTCAAGAGCTTGCTCTGTCATGTCTACCACCACCAGTTCTTCCGCTGTCAGCTGAACCATGCAGTTATGTGACTCTTCTCCGGGTATCTTCTCTACTAGAAATGTGGAAGGCTTTTCGTTGTAGATCTTCAATCTCCTTCCTTTGAAGGGCACTTCCATATGTGAGTAATCCAGAGACAGATACCCACCCAGCTTTGCAGTGAACTCCCTGGAGAGACACATGCCGAAGTAAGGTTCCAAGTCGACAACCACGACCTCTTGAATGACCACTATGTCAAGAGCTTTGTGCAGCCGGATCGGGATATCTTTGATAACACCAACTGTCTTGACAGGGGTGCCGTCTAGCTGCAACACACCTTGGCTGCTCCTTGTATACTCCATTCCGATCTCGTCGCAGACGGCTCTCGGCATAACAGTCGTGGAGGCACCAGAATCCACCATACAGTTGTGTACTATATACCCTTGCATCCGCAATGACAGATAGAAGGGAGGTGGTCTGTTCTTTCCAGTGGCGGAGACTGTCAGGGGTTGAACCAAAACAGCAGGCTGCGTCTGCTTGCCATGTTTTATGCTCTTCAAAGATTCCTGCAGCAGATCAACTTGACCTGGGAGCAGAAGAGCATCATACATACTTATCCTTGCGGGAGTCCTCTTTAGCTTATCCACTATGCTGTAGCCCGAAGTGCTAGCTCCCTCCGTTTCTTTCGCGGGCTCATACTTGGTCCGGTATTGCTTGCGTGGCTTCGACTCTCTGTCTCTTTGTCAGAGACGGATATCTCAGCTTCTCCTGAGCTTGTTCTTTTGTTTCAGTTGGAGACGGAGGCTGCGGGAGCTTTTGTCGCGGGAGGCTTGAGTGCAGGAAATTTTTCTTTGGTTGCGGGATGCCATAGCCTTTTGTCCAGTGGTAGCCCAGCAGGTTATGCCTTTTCTCTTCTGGCATATACCTTCAATGGCTTTGCTTGGGCCGCAGCAGCTTCAACAAGCTTTCTGTCCTCCTTGGCGGGGAGCAATGCCGGATCTTCTTCTGGGACGGCAAAGTTGCCTTCATCGTCCAGGATCATGTAAAGTTCATCCTCTATGGCGCTGCCCGCCAGGGTCTGGAGGTAATGTTGATGCAGCGTGCAATCTTCTTCTGAATGCGGGTCGTTGCACGTGGAGCACCAGTTAACCTGGTCAGAAGTGCCAGGTTGATCCTCAATGGCCGCATTTCTTGCAGGGGGGTGCCTTTGAACTTGTCGTTCTGCGGCTTGATCTTTTGTCAGTGTCGGAGGAGGATATGGCCTCCTTGGAACAAACTCCATCTGGGCCTGCTTCTTCTTCAGTATAGTCATGTCATTTGACATGGTATGGTATCCAGATGCCAGAGCCCGTACCTCTTGGAGGATTTTGTTCTGAATATCATTGTCTGCGGGTGGCAACTGAGCTGGCGGAGGTAATGCAGCCAATGGCGGGGGTGCAGAATACTGCGCGTACTGAGGGGGAGCTGGGAGTGCGGGATACTGCGGAGGAGGAGGCGGCGGGTTAGGATAATGAATTTGTGGCGGGCCGTAAGGGTTTACGACTGGCGCCGGATTCCATGGCTGCTGGGGGTGCTGACTTGAAGATGACGGCATCACACTAGAGGCCGATGGGTGCTGGGACTGAGGAAAGTCAGGGTAAATGGGTGGTTGTACCCTATGCGGGAGCCTTGCCTATGGAGATTATATCCATTTCGGCTTGTTGGGTAGCTTCGTACGAGGCGGGGAATGAATCGACTCGGGCTATCTTCGGCGGTAGGCGGATGTCGAGGTTGAATGACCTCAAGTAGTAGTGCGCGACTGACCCGTCGAAGGTCGCGGTTCGCGAGGTACTCGTTTCCAAGACCTCGCAAACCTTATGTTGAAGTCCGACACCTCCTCTTGGGGGTGTCGTTGGATGCTTTGGAACCGATGCAACAGCGAAGAGGGATCGGCGGACTCGTTGCATCCTTTTACAAGCTCTGCCGACCGGTGGCGCCACCCCGTGATAGATCCCTCTAGCGAGAGATCTCCACCAATAGAGAAGTTTTCCCCTTAGGGAAAGAGCCAGTGGCGGGTCTTGACACTCTCGTCTGTGATGGAATGTAGCGCAGCCAAGGCCAGAATGTCCTGGATGTGCTCGTACGTCGTTTTGTCGTAGCCATCGTAAGTAGGGATGGACTTTAGGGCAGCGGGGGGCACAGCTTGTTGTCCGACTAGGGCCAAGGGCCCCGTGGAGTCTACCGCCGGGAAGAGATCGTCATCATTCTGCTGAGCAGCCATTTCTTCCTCTCCTCCGGTAGTGTACTCGGTATCGGTACCGTCCGAGGATGTAGATTGCTCTTCAACCTCGGCCTCTTCGATTTCGGGCTCGGATTCGTCTATGCGAGCTTGGTGGTCAACCAGCCTGACGCGCTCTCCTGGAGCGGCAATGTCAATTTCGTAAAGATCAGGCTGGTTTCCCGGATTCCTTGCTCTCCACCTTCTTGTATGCATGAAGGCGCTCGGACCGGTCTTCACGGACTCAGAGAATATTCAGGTACTTGCAGAGTCCCCAGGTGTTATGATTCTAACAACAATGAAGCGAACACCAGTGCTTCGATTCTGTTTTGGGGTGGGAAACTTCCATGTCCCACCGGGCGTGCCAGAGAAACTGTTGGTTACGAATCTGCCATTAGGAAAGGATTTGGTTAAATGCGCCCCAGATTGAAAGGCCGGAAGGAAGGAATGCCTTCCGTGCCAATCTCCGGAGAAGGCCGGCTTCCTATGGGTTTTTTTGGATTGTTTTAGCTAAGAGTACAGGAAAGAGATAAAAATGCGGAAAGAGGTTCAAATGTGATTTGAGTTGGGTGGGGGGAATAAGCAGCACGACAACGATCAATCACCACTACTAACGACAATTAAATACGGAACACACCATAGAAACTACGGCTGTCATACATCCTATGTATCCTCTATCTATGCATTCCGGGAATACTTAATCATCAAATACTTGGAATCCAGAGTTCGATATAACGATAAGCAATGAAATAAGCAACATGAGGCAGAAATGACAAGTAAAGGCAGCATAAAGAATGATAACAACAAAATAGAGCCAAGTGTGTGTCTTGCATTCAGAAGCAAACGTATAGCTACAATGGTTCCCTAGCAGGATATCCCCCTTCCACCCTTTACAATGATGCAGTGCGGCTATTTATAGCGCAATTCCCCCCCATTACAATCCTGGGCACAAAATCCCAGGCCCGACAATAGTTGAGAAAAGGTGACAAAAGCGGCCAAAGAGTCGCTGATGTTGACTCTTGCGAGACGGGACCGCATGCGGCAGCAAGGTCCACCTGAAACCGGGCAGCTACGTGGCAGTGCGGTTGATGAAACTTCGCGTCAGCATGAATGCGGGTAGCTGCGGTAGATAGAACTTTGCGTCAGCATGAATGGAGGTAGCTGGAGGAGGTGATTTGGGCCATGCTTGTCCTTTTTCCCATCGCATATCGGCTCGGATCCCGAGGCTGGACACTTGTCAACTTCTGACGGGGGTGCATCTGCCTTGGAAGACAGCTTCTCTCTTGTGTCCTACTTCGCCTGGAAACGGAGCGCAATTGGGTAGCGCAAGCGGGGAACAACGCAGTTGGGGAGGCCTCCGTGCCTTAGTCTGTTTTTGGGCTGCTTGATGGATCTTGCCCAACTGCGCACAGGTCAGAGGGCGCACCCCGACTTCGCTGCGAAGTCGGGTTGCGCACTCCAGCACTTAGTCAATTTGGTTGCTGCTCGGACTGCGCGCAAGAAGGGGAGCGCACCCCGACTTCGCTGCGAAGTCGGGTTGCGCTCCGACACTTAGCTGATTTCTGGAGACACTGCTTCCCAACTGCGCTCGGGAGGGGAGCGCACCCCGACTTCGCTGCGAAGTCGGGTTGCGCTCCCATACTTAGCCAAATTCTGTTCATTTCCGGTCTGCTTCCGCACTTCGCATTCCCTAGTGCGCTCGAACTTAAGGGCGCACCCCGACTTCGCTGCGAAGTCGGGTTGCGCTCCCAGACTTAGAATTTTTAGGGAGTGTTTGCTCTGTTCTGGCCGAAGAAAGAATGAGGGGAAAAGGGAGGAATGCAACTGATAGAAGGGGAGAAAGGGAAAGGAGATGGAGGGAAGGGAGAGCAGCATACTTACAAAATTTTGAAAACATGGCACCCCGTGCAAAATGTGGCAACACTTACTAAGAGGCCACGATTAATGATAAATATATTGTCATGGGTTATAGGTTTTTATGAAAAATAGTTTAAAATTTAAAATTATGTCGGACAACCCTACGTTTTGGGTTTTGGTTTTTTTTCAGGAGGTCTAAGGTTTAAACCATAGCGTGGGTATGTGTGTGAAGGGTGAGTGTGTGTATGGCTATGTGTTTGGTCCCTATTGATAAACTCAACTCTCCTCCTTATAAGAGGTCATGGTGGGATGAGAATGCTTAACCTTAAGGGTTGGTCGTAGGAGTTTCTCACACTAACCAAATCTATTAAAAAAATATCAATTAAATTAAATTTTGGTTGCACATTAAAGATTTTATTGACATACTTTTAGATTTTATATTTTGTGTATAAATATTTTATTAATATATTTTTATATTTTATATTCTTTATAATTTTGTATTATGTATGAAAGACCAACATACATAAAAGTGACGTAACATTTTTCATGCATCTACATTCTCTTTGTTGTCGCGTTACTTCCTTCATCACCTTCTTAACATCTTGGTTACTTCCTTCATCACCTTCTTAACATCTTGGTAGCATCACATTATGATGCATGTCCTTAATGTCTTGTGTTCTTTGACTAATACATAAATGGAGACAAGGCCTTGTAATGTTTTGCATACATCTACATTCCTTTGGTTGTCACATTACTCCCTTCACTACCTTCTCGACACTTGGTAGCATTACATTATGGATACATGTTCTCAATATCTTATGCTCCTTGACTCTTACACAAATTGAGATAATACCTTGTCATTGTTTATTTTTATTGGTTATATGAGATTGAAACGATCCCCACCCTTATTACATCATGACCACATAGTGGTACTACAACAACTTGGCAATTATGCATGTATCATTTGGCAAGATTCAAACTTGGGTTTCCTCCTTGAAAGTTGAGGAACATAACCAATTGAGCTAATGTCATTTGATAAGGCATTGTCATTAAAGTTAATATAAGTATGTTCAAAAAATTAAAATAATTGTTGAATTGTTTTTTTATACATAGGGGAGTTGGTTACGTCCACACTATTTTTAGTAATTGCCAAGTGTATGGTTTAAACCACAAGGGATGTTCCCAACAAACCTATACGATCTCATTATTGTTGACCCGACATGAGGGGGACCACAAGTCACTCAGGATTTGTACCGCCATCGTCAATCTTGTGCGCATTCAAAGGATTCAAATCAAACAAACAAACAAGCATGCCCCCAAGGTTTGAACCTAGGTCTCTTCTTGGTAAGTGCATGGCCAGACAGACAATTACCAATCAACCTAGCCCTTGGGGGCTTGTAATAACCCTCCCTATATAGTTCTCTAGGGGTTTGCCAATTCTTAACCTTTTTCGTGAATTTTTAATATACAAAATCACAAACACAGAGCAATCCAAAATTCTCGAAAATATTGCTTTACTCTTATATTAAAACTAGGGCACAAATTACAATGCAAATACCTCAAATGCTGATGAAACCCTAGCTACTCCGTACTCTATAAATGATGATGAAGGCTCAGCCCTTCTGATGTGAATACTGTGTGGTGTCCCAGCTCCAAATATTCCCTGTATAATCTTTGAATGACCCTGTGTGGTAACCCAACTCCATAAGTCTTTAAAACTGAAATCCAACTATAATCCCTATGTGGAAATGCCTAGATTGACCTGAGGGTAATCTTGCAACCCCGAAGCCAATGTCCCTGTAAGAGGTTGTCATCTCTCACAAGCTCCAGAATCTCTGTAAATGGCTCTACCAGAGAGTCCTCCAAAAAACCAGAGATAAAAATAATAATCTTCGCATATCTCCAAATGAACTCAAAACCTCATTTTATATCCTCCATAGGTCAACTTAGGGTTAGGTCACTTTTAGGGCGAGCAAATATAATTTTATCAATTTTTAATTCCACCTTATTTCTCCTTAATTTATTCACCCCCTTATGCCTAGGCTTAACAACTTTTTAAGTCCTCACTTAAAATGGCCCCTTTTAAGTATAAAATGATTTTATAATAAAATAAAGTCATTGACTTTACAAAATTAAATTAAATAATCACTTTATTAATTTTATCTTGGACCATTAAAATTTCCAACCTCTGCCCATCCGAATTGAAATCCGTGAATGGTTTTGGACACCCATTTCACTGAAGAATATCACTGCACTGTCTGTTGTCCACTGAAACCCTAAAAATGGACATGGCTAAAAATAGTAACTCTGATCAAACAAATCTTTGAATGAGCCCAAATGACCATCAATCAATAGCTCTCTGGGTATTGACAAAGATTTTGATATCTCCAATGGCTCCCCTCCATCCGACTTAGCGTACGGGAGCTCATGTATAGGCTAATCTACTCTGCACCTGACTGCTTAGAAAAGGGGACATTACAGTCCGCCCTTCCCAAAGATTGCTTGTCCTCAAGCAATACGTATACATACTCCAATCGGATGCTACATCCCGTCGAGATCACATCAAATCCCCCGGATCCCATAGCAACCTCAAAAAGGAACTGCCACGCTGACGCTGCGCCACTCTGATCATCACTACCCCTCTGACATGGTTAAGTGGCAGACGTCTCAACTGACATGTTTGTCTGAGTTGAGATGTAATATCATGTACCACGACATACCAAAGGAAACAACGTCATAGATTACTGCAAACACAATGCTGGAAGGGCCTCCATAGTCATCACCTAACCAACTCAACTCGACGTTCACACTCCTGGAATCTCCCAAATAATCCCATGTAGCCCAATCTACTGCAGTCAATGTAATATCCTCTGGAAATATGATGTCCCTCATCATACTCAACCAAGTAGGGTGTAAATGTATCTGTATAATTCTTGAAATATCAACCACACTCCACTCTGGCAACTCAATAGGAAGCTCAACCTCACCATCAAAACTGGTATGCCCATTATGATCGCACCCGTGCCAAGTAACATCTCATGCATACGTGACTCAACCAGGCCTATCTCTGCACTTTCACGGATTAAACTGACCCCTTGAGAGGGCACTGTGTTCAAATAAGAAGTAAGATACTCCATGTAATGCCAACCAAATTGTTGACCAACCTCCATCAAGTAAATGTTATGGCTGCCCAAAAAGCGAACATCGACATATCTCTCATACCCATGATCAACTATCACCCATATAAAGCTCCTATCATCACCCTCGATGCTCATAAATGCAAGCATACGATCCTGGGTAAGAGAACTCAATCTCGGATCATCATGATTAGGCTGGAAAATGCTCATGAAATCACTCTCAGACTCATGTCGAAATAGACACCCTGTCTCAAACAATGTATCCTCACGATCTATCACAGGAAAAGAATCAACACTCTTCATCTCAAAAAGAGGATTATCAAAAGATGTATCATGATCCATCTCATACAGCGGATTGTCAGTCCATGATAAATTATTATCACTTTCGTGCTTATCATAGCCAATCCATTGATCCGAAATTGTGTAATCTAATCTCATGGGACAACATGTTAAGTTATAGTCCTCCTGAATGCAATCTAGTTCGACAACAATCTGCCCAATCTCCCTGGCTCTCTCTTGATTCAATTGTTCAGTGGATTCTAAAACAAAATTGAGTTTCAACTCTGTCTCATGCAATGAAAGACGAGCCTCCGACA
Organism: Wollemia nobilis; assembly: GCA_028583015.1. Lineage (NCBI taxonomy): Eukaryota > Viridiplantae > Streptophyta > Pinopsida > Araucariales > Araucariaceae > Wollemia > Wollemia nobilis. The sequence continues at coordinate 10,979,659 of JAQPPZ010016709.1, read as the reverse complement.
AAGAGCTTCTAGTCTGCTCAAGCTCTTTAGTTAGCTGACTAACTTCTTCTTTTCTCCTATATGCACTAGGGGTCTCTTCAACAAGCTTGGCATAGTGATCTATGTCTGCAATAGTGCTCATGAAGTCTGACTTCATAGTTTCTAAGGCTGCCTTCAAATTTTGTAAATCAGCACTAGACTCATCATGCATTGAATTTTCATGGCTGTCCTGGTGAGATGAAATATCATCATAAGTTGATTTAAAATCAGCAACAACCTCAACCGTGTTATGATCTGAAAAATCATGTTTGTCTTCTTTTTCCTTCAATGCAATAAGAGTCCTTTCTACAAGCTTGATGGAATGATCTCTGTCTGTAAGTAACTCCAAGAAACCTGATTTCAAATTTTTTAAAGCTTCTATGACTGCTCTGCAACTCAACAATAGAGGTTACTCCTTCAACACCCTTTCGTCTCTTCTCAATTTGAGCCTTCCAACAAAGTTTTTCAATGACCTTGTAGGTGTTATCAAAATGTGTAAAGGCAGCAACAATCTTATCTTCACTAAGCATTTGATAAAAATCAGCTTCATGTAATAAATTTTCTAATTTGCCTTGTAAATCTTGACTCATAAAATCAGCTTCTTCTATGTTATCCACTTTGCATATTTCATGTTTTGAAGTTTGGGCAGCAACTATTTCAAAAGGAAATTCATCTCCACTTCCCAAAACTATAATAGTCTCAGGTTCATTTTCTAGGCCAACACTCTTCTCAAGAGGAAAAACATCATCAATTGCAACTTCATCTTTTAAATCTGTAATAGTCTCCATCACATTGGAAAAATCTCCTTCCAAAAACCTATTGATTTTGTCTACTTGAGATTTCAGTTGAGACTCATCCTCAACAACATTGATTCTTTCATCAAATTTGGGGTTTATAGAAACTTCATCATGAAAAACATCAACATGCATTAATGAACCGATGCTAGGAGATTCATCATACCTCATATCAAAAATCTCACAATCCTCACTGCATTGTTCTGAATGCATTTCCAAAACTGTTGTTCTGTCTTTTTTATCATCACTAAAATCATCCTGGTTCCCTATTATGCATGATTTCTGCAAAAAGGTATTTTTTCCAAACTCAAGGGTCTCAACTTCACTACTGTCCTCAACTTGATTTGGCTGCAACAAGTCACCGTGTTTGTTGTTTCCACGAGATGTGACCAAAAGTCCAAGCCTCTTGACATGTGAAACAACGTTGCTCTTTCCTAAGCTGATTCTTGTTGATTTGCGGAAGACCTGCAACCTGTGAACCATAAGAATCAACTTTCTTTTTTGTCAACTGCTTTTTCAACCTTTCTGGGGCAGCAAGCTCATTTGTTCCAGATTTTACTTCAGTTTATGAGTGTGGTCTCAACCACTCAGGATGCTCTAACAAAATTGTTAGATTTTTCCGGTATGCCATAAAATTTTGCTTAAATTCATTCGGAGCTTTTTCAATTTTCACACTGAACTCATCATCAAGTGGCCTCACAGGTACCTTCGGAAGGAAAGTAGGAAACTTCCTGTACATCCCTGAACGCGGGCAATATGTTATTTTAGTATTCATATCTGCACTCTGAACTGATCACAAGCCTTAACTATAATATCCCCTTCTAGATGTAACCCAACACATGCAATCTCGCACTCAGATTCAAATTTTCAAACAGTTTGCTGCTGATGGTGATCTGTAAAATCTGTTCTATTGTTTCTAGAAATTCTAAATCTCTTATAGAGATTTTTCCCAAATACTTCCCTTACTATTCAAGGTTTTATTATATTGCAGCAGTAAGGTTCGGATATTTGCTTAAGCATTTGACTATCAGCTCATATAATTATTTATTTCATACATAATACCAGAACAATGGACATTTTTATCAAATAATGAAATTTATATGCAAATATACAATGAGGCAAAGTCTAAATTATATTGCAGCGGTAACAATGCTGACCTGTGATTTGAGTGTGTTGAATGATACATCTAATTTCATAGATCCGTAGCTTCAATCCTGAGATTACATAACTCTATCAATTGCTGGAAATGGATGCTCAGGAAATTTATATGATAAATATTCCCAATTTATCCCGTGATAATCTATATTTATTACATGCAGCTGTATGAATGAAAATTATGATGTCGTTATGTTTCCTTCAACTGGCGTTGCTCTGTTTCGTAAACAATCCACAAAATCCCTCTCTTCGTCATCAATTAATAATCCTTAATATCCATGTCGTTGAATGAGCTTCTGCCAGAAAAATAACATTTGCGGCTCCTGAATGTTCTAATGAAATATACGATGCCAAGGACAAATGTTATTATGTGAAATCCGAAATCCAAATTTAAACTTGCATAATCTCACTGCTGCGTGACCATTTCAAAGGGAGACACGACACCTAAAAAATAATCATCGGCTCTTTGTAAAAAATCCAACTTTGACGGCAGCAAAGGAAAACTCATACAGACTCCCAATAATAATAATGCCAGCAAATAGCCCTTAAATCAAACTGCACAACACTTTGAATATATATTTTGCAAATTTAATCGATGTCTCTAAAAAAAAAAATCTTGAAATAATCTACGCTGTAAAAACTCTGAAATTTCTCCAAATGTTGCTTGTGAACACAAATCCTCTAATTTCTGCAACTTTCATAATCTTGATAAACCAGAAATTTGTCTTCGAACTACCCAACAAGCTGGCAGAAAAAACCAGCCCTGATACCATTGTAATAACCCTCCCTATCTAGTTCTCTAGGGGTTTTCCAATTCTTAACCTTTTTTGTGAATTTTTAATATACAAAATCACAAACACAGAGCAATCCAAAATTCTCGAAAATATTGCTTTACTCTTATATTAAAACTAGGGCACAAATTACAATGCAAATACCTCAAATGCTTGATGAAACCCTAGTCGCTTCGTACTCTATAAATGATGATGAAGGCTCAGCCCTTTTGATGTGAATATTGTGTGGTGTCCCAGCTCCAAATATTCCTCGTATAATCTTTGAATGACCCTGTGTGGTAACCCAACTCCAGAAGTCTTTAAAACTGAAGTCCAACTGCAATCCCCGTGTGGAAATGCCTAGATTGACCGAGGGTAATCTTGCAACCCCGAAGCCAATGTCCTTGTAAAAGGTTGTCGTCTCTCACAAGCTCCAAAATCTCTGTAAATGGCTTTGCCAAAGAGTCCTCCAAAAACCAGAGAGAAAAATAATAATCTTCGCATATCTCCAAATGAACTCAAAACCTCCTTTTATCTCCTCCATAGGTCAACTTAGGGTTAGGTCACTTTTAGGGTGAGCAAATATAATTTTATCAATTTTTAATTCCACCTTATTTCTCCTTAATTTATTCACCCCCTTATGCCTAGGCTTAACGACTTTTTAAGTCATCACTTAAAATGGCCCCTTTTAAGTATAAAATGATTTTATAATAAAATAAAGTCACTGACTTTACAAAATTAAATTAAATAATCACTTTATTAATTTTATCTTCGACCATTAAAATTTCCAACCTCTCGCCCATACGAATTGAAATCCGCGAATGGTTTTGGACACCCATTTCATCGAAGAATATCATCGCACCGTCATTTGTCCAATCGAAACCCTAAAAACGGACATGGCTAAAAATAGTAACTCTGATCAAACAAATCTCCGAATGAGCCCAAACGACCATCAATCAATAGCTCTCTGGGTATTGACAAAGATTTTGATATCTCCAATGGCTCCCCTCCATCCGACTTAGCCTACGGGAGCTCGTGTATAGGCTAATCTGCTCTGCACCTGACTGCGTAGAAAAGGGGACATTACAGGGCTATAATTTTTAAATTGTTGAAAATTCTAACTTTTAGTGCGCATACAATTATGTTTTAACAAATTGAAAGACATAATGGTACTTGATATCAATTATGTATCAACTTTCTCCAGCATCACCCAATTCCCTTCAATCATCTCTCTCACGAAATGGTACTTAATATTAATATGTTTTGATCGATCATGAAAATCAGGATTGTTGGCCCAAAATATTGCACTCTGACTGTCACTATCAATTCTCACAGCTTTCTGCTTAAGACCAAATGTTGAATACAATCTTTGTAGCCACACTGCTTCTTTATGGGCATGAGTTATTGCATTGTACTTTGCCTCTATTGTGGACAAAGCAATCACTTATTGCTTTTTGCTCATCCAACTTACTGCCCCTCCAAATAGTCTAAACACATTAGCACTCGTGGATCTTCTCTTGTCCAAATCTTTAGCCCAATCAGCATCCACAAAACCTTGTAGATTTACAATATTACTATCTCCATATTTTCCTTGGTAACAGATAACATAGTCTGAAGATCCTCTTCATAGCGATCCAATGTTCTTTTCTTGGATTGGACATATATTTGCTAACTACTCCCACTACATATGGTATATCAAGTCTAGTACAAACCATTGCATACATAAGACTACCAACAATGCTAGCATAAGGAACATGATGCATTTCTTCAATTTTCTCATGTGTTTTAGGACACTATTCAGTAGATAACTTTTGACCAACAAGATATGAAGTACATATTGGTTTACAATCATGCATCTTAAACCTTTGTAGTATCAAATCAACATATTTCCTTTGATTTAACCACAACTTTCTATTTGCACGATCCCTTATTATTTCCATACCCAAAATAAATTTTGCAACACCCAAATCCTTCATGTCAAATTCAAAAAATAACTGAGATTTTAGTAACTTTATCATCTTCTTATTGTTACCAATTAACATGTCATCCACATACAAAACAATGACAACAAATTTTTTATCTTTTTGCTTAAAATACACATGGATCTGCTTTGCTTTTTCCAAGCCCAAGTGTCAAAACAAACCTATCAAATTTTTGGTTCCACATTCTTAAAGATTGCTTCAAGTCATAAAAAAACTTTTTCAACTTGCATACCAAGTCCTCATTACCTTTTACCCTAAAACATTCTGGTTGTGACATATATATGTCTTCATCAAGTTCACCATGTAGAAATGTTGTTTTTACATCCATTTGTTCTATTTCAAGATCAAAAGTAGCAAAAATAGCCAACAAAAATTTAATTGAAGTTAGTTTAGCCACAAGAGAAAAAATCTCACCAAAGTCAATTCCCTCAACTTGAGAAAATCCTTTTGCTACTAGGCAAGCCTTGTACTTCTCCAACTTTCCTTCTACATTGTACTTTTTCTTGAATACCCACTTACAACTAACCGGTTTTCTTCCAGGGGTAATTTCACCAAGTCCCACATCTTATTTTTATCCAGGGACTCCATTTCTTCCTCCATAGCCCTTTTTCAAGACTTATTATCACTTGACTGAAGTGCCTCCTTTATAGTCTTGGGTTCTTCATCAATAATTGATATATTACATGCAGAACAAATATTTTAAGGGTTATACCTTTTTGGGAGTCTTCTCACTCAATATGATCTCCTCAATATTCAACTTCCTCCTCACCTTCTTCCTCTAAATTTTCCTCTTCGGACTCTCTCTGTAGTTCATCTTCTGTGGCAATAAATTCTACCATAGGTTCTTCTTCGTGTTCCAATTTTACTTGAACTATTTTAGGTTCTTTGTTTGGTTGCATTTCCTGTTTTGAAACCCCTTTTGTTTCTCTAAAGATCACATTACGATTATAAACAATCTTTTGTGTTTCTGGGTTCCACAACTTATATCCTTTAACACCAATACTATAACCCACAAATATGCGTTTTTTAGATTTATAGCCTAACTTAGTCCTTTTCTCTTTTAGGACATACATATAAGCATTGCAACCAAAAACCCTTATATGACTGAGATAGGGTTTCTTACTAGTCCACACTTCCTGTAGAGTCTTATCCACCAAAGCTGAGGTAAGTGATTTATTAATGAGGTAACAAGTAATTAACACGACTTCTGTCCAAAATTTTATTTCTAACCCTGCACCACTTAGCATATTTTTAGCCTTATCCATCAATGTTTTGTTCATTTGTTTTGCAACTCCATTCTGTTGTGGAGTATACGGAGTTGTTTTCTACCTTTCTATTCCACAATCCTTGCAAAATTGCTCAAATTCATTAGAGCAATACTCACCACCATTGGCACTTCTCACAACTTGTATCTTTTTCTCTATTTGATTTTCTACAAGAGCCTTAAACTCTTTAAATTTATTGAAAACATCATATTTGTTCCATAAAAAATATACACATGTCTTTCTTGAAAAGTCATCTATAAATATAACAAAATAGATAAATTTACCTAACGATGGTACTTTTGTAGGTCCAAACACATCACTATGAACTAGATGCAAAATTCCTTCAGATCTTGTAGCACTACTAGGAAACTTGACTCGCATTTGCTTTCCAAAAACACAATGCTCATAAAAATCAAAATTTAATGGGCAATCAAAAATTCCTTCAACCATACCTTTCATTTTTAATGTTCAAAGGCCTTTCTCACCAATATGCCCCATGCATTGATGCCACAACATTATCTTCGCTACAGGAATACTTGGAGTCGCTTCTACCGTATTATTCTCCTCTACAACTAAAGAGTTATTGCAATCAATACTTATAGTGCTAGCCTCAGTTCTAAACAGAGTTTCTATACGAACTCCCCTTACCAACACCAAGACTCCATAAACCATATTGCAACTATATTTATTGAATACCACAGTCACACCCGTGTCATTCATCTTACTCATGGATATTAGATTCCTTGCCAAACCCAAAATATGCAATACACTAGGAAGGGTTTTAATTCTTCCATATTTTAACCTCAACTTGACTCTTTCTCAACCTATTATTTTATATGTCCAATTATCTCCCAAGAAGACTTCACCCCCATTTATCTTTTCAAATTCATAGAACCCCTTCCTATGAGGAATCATATGGAAGGAAACACCTAAGTCAATTATCCATGAGTCAAGGCATTCACTTGAGAACGCTACAACTAAGAATAAATCCCCCGAATCTTCAAATGTGGTCTTCATTTTTGTAGAATTTCATTAGATAATCGACTATTATCAGTCTTTTTAGATCTGCAATCTCTTTTATAATGCCTTGTTTTACCACACTTCCAACATTTCCTCTTTTATGGAGCAATAAATTTACCCCTAGATCTCGATTTTCTTTCTCCTAATTTATTTTTTCTTCTTTTTGAGAACGACCTCTCACAACCAAGGCATCCTTCTGATGATAATCCTCAAAATATTTTTCTCATTTTCTCATATAGCAATGTTCCTACTATATCCTCTACTTTCAATGTAGTAGTATTGGTGATAGCCATAACTAGGTTATCCCATGAATTAGGTAATGAACAAAGTAAAGTAATACACTTTTCCTCTTCATCCATTTTTACTTCAACATAGTTTAATTGACTTACCATAGTGTTAAAAGCATTCAGATGTTCAGCCATAGAGTCACCATCATTCATTTGAAGCGAATACAACTTATTTTGGAGAAATATTTTATTTACCAACGACTTTGTTTAATACAAAGTTCCCAGCTTATCCCATAACAACTTTGTTGTGGTCTCTGTCAATACATTCAACAATACTGAATCAGATAAGCATTATTTGATAGAACTCCTTGCCTTCCTATCGATCATCATTCAATCCTCATCTAATGTTAATGGTTTTATTCCCGAGACCACAATCCACTGATCTCAATCAATCAACAAATCCTTCATCTTGAGTTTTTGTAACTCAAAATTTTATCCATTAAATTTTTCAATCTCTACCCGTGTGCGTCTCGTCATTTTCCTTCGCTCAAATTCTTTCTCGTACGGATCTCACTCAAGAATTAATTTATCATAGGGTTGAAACCCTTACTCCTCGAAAAAATCTAAAAAAACCTAAGCCCTGATACCAAATGAGGAACAAAAGGCCCCGATAAACTAAATTTAAAAAAGCTAGTAAATACAAAATCAAAGGAAAAAGAAGATAACAAATACACACAACACAATATTTCACTTGGGAAACCCTTACGAGAAAAATGTAATGTCCCCTTTCCTAACTAGCCACTAGGTACAGTATGGACTTGCCTATACAATGGTTCCCGTAGGCAATGTCGTGGGTTTGGGAGCCTCCAGGTGTTATGGAGTTACTGTTGGACGTTCGGTTTTCGGTGTGGACAGCTTTCAGGACCGTTTCCAGCAGGTTTCAGGGGGACTTACTATTTTTAGTAAGTCGATCAGAGGCAGAATCGGTGGAAACAGACGGTACGATTGAATACCTCGACGAAATGGGTATCCGTTTCCATAATTTGTTTGGGATTCCAGGGTTCGGGAGGCCAGATATTTTAATGTGTAAAGTTAATTATATTAAATTAAATATTTAATATAGTTTAACTTTATAATATTTCATATGTGGGAGATATAAGGTTTATTAGTCACTTAAAAAACAAGTAGAAATATAAAGGTGACTTATCAATTGTTAATATGGTCGGCCAAGTTATGAGAATTAAAATTAAAATGTTTTATTTTAATGTTGCTTTGGAAAGAGGAAAAAAGAGGTCGACCCCTCTTGGAGAGTTATAAAAAGAGCAATGAAACTTCATTTTCAGCATCTTTGGCATTACTTATTTTCGGAGTTGTGAAGAGGGATTCTTGCAGTAGTAATTTGCAGGAGATATCTTGGCTTGTTGGTGACGAAATCCATCAGCAAGAACACCAGTGTCGGGAGTGAAAGATCTCCTCATATTGGTCAGTTGCACTCTCACTTCAGGGAGTGACTTTGAGCTTCAAAGAGAGGAATTTTGAAGGGTTTTTTGGGCACAAATTGAAGAGGGTTTGGAGGTCTCAGCTGCACATTAACTTCAGATTTCTTTTCATGTCTTGGCTGAACCAAACAGGAGCATATTTCAGTTCGTGGTGAATTATTTGTGTAAGGGTTTTGTAATAGAAGGCCAAGAACTTCAAATTCTAGCCCAACCGATCCGTTTTGGAGCATGATAGAGGAAAAACATTGCAGATTTAGAGGGTTTTCAAGGCAGCCGTACCACCATCAGCACTCAGGCCGTACATATTGGAAATTGTGCCCTTCATCCTAGTGCCAAACACCTCATATAAGGGTTGTTTTTGGTTGGGTCTTCATCATTGGAAAAAAGGGTATCTTGAAAGTATAATAGCACCCTGGAGAAGCATGTCTTTGAAGATTTATGAGCAAATAATGAAGATTTCTGTATGCTGACATATTTTCCAGAATTAATCAGATCACCATATTTCGGGTATACTCCTTTTAATACAATTTCCTTTATTGGGTTTTTTTATCTATATTGGAAGAAGCTAGTGTTCGAATTTGGTAGCATTTGGATTGATAGTTTTCAACGTGTGATCTATTCTTGAGAGCTGCCCTGTTATTTCTGAGTATGCATGACAAATGTTTGTCAAAATGTCTTGTTGAAAATTCATGAGTTAATATGATATTTGAAAATTGGAGTTAGTACATTGAATGTTCATATGATCTCCAAACATACACAACACTGAATAACCCAAATCAGCAAACAAGACACTCGAGTTTTCAGTTTGGAACCCAAGATCGAAACCTGGTTCTTTTGGTGGCAAATTGTTTTTGTCTTCGAAAGGGGTGGGACATTACAGTGGTATCAGAGCTCAGCTTATTCTGCCAGCCTGTTTGGGTTCATATCTGGTGTGTTTTTTCATAACTTCTTCAGCTGAGAGTTGGTTAGTCCGGTATGAAGATGAAGCCACTCAGTGATTGGAATAAGTTTCAGCGTAAGTTTTGGCAGGGTCAGAGAGAGTTGCAGAAATCCATCAATCAGTTGGCTGCTATGATGACAAATTCTCCACTTACAATTCCTCCTCAGGTAAAGGTTGAGCCTACAGTCATTGAATTACTTGATCAGTTCCAGCAGGAGTGGGAAGCTCTTGATGAGGGTTATCACGCCCTTATGACTTATGAAGATTACATTGATATGCGTATGAGGCAACAACCAAACGGAGATGAAAAAATGAGTCTTCTTGAGAAGATGAACAAAAAATCAAAATACAATGTTGATGGAGCTGAAGATTCAAAGACTACTGCTAAAGAAGAAATCAAATCAGAAGATTGTGTTGAAGACAATGGTCCATTACATGAGGTATGTGTAGTAGAATCACAGATTGATTCCATGGACATGCATGCACCGATATATGATGAGATTGCATCTAATGAGAACATTAAATCAGCAACATTGGATGTGATTATGGAGCAAGTTACTGAAGACTCTAAGTTCGACAGTTGCCTTGATGAGTCTAAGGGAGATGATGCATACATTGACAAAGTTGATTATGTTGCCGATTTCCAATCAGATTTCAGTGATGTTTTACCTCATCAGGACAGCCATAAAAATTCACTGAATAATGGGGTTATTGCTGATTATGATGCATTTTCAGATTTAATGCTTGATGACACAACTACCTATGTTGATAAGAACCTTGATGCATTTTCAGATGACCATAGGACTGATGTGTTTCAGAATGGGCAGCAGAGAAAGCATGTGAATAAGGGAGTTCGGGACAGTCACACCTTCCTTGATCTGGAGAGCAACTCATTCAGTAAGGTAATTCCTCATGAAGAGTACAATGTTCATTTGATTTCTCAACATGGTGATCAGCTTATTGTACCATGGAATCCGGGTGTGTTGGCACCTAAGTTTGACGAAGAACCACTTGGGAATGAAATTCCTCTTGCCCCAAGTGATGAACTATCAATAGAGCGAATGATAAGCAAAGAGGAAGCCAAGGCAAATGATTTTTTTGAAGACCATTGCCAGGTATATAATTCTGAAATTTTAATGCAAAAATCTGATTTTAATTCAAGGACTAGTGAAGACACAGTTGTTGCAGCCCTATCCCGTGTTGATCACACTCATAAATTTGTTGAAGAGATTTATTGGAAGGCTCATATTGAGAGGAGGCAAAAGGGTGTTGAAGGGATAATCTCTATTGCTGATTTACAAACATTGAAAGTAGCCTTGGAAACCATGAAATCAGATTTCATAAATATACTTACAGACAGGGATCATTCTATCAAGCTTGTTGAAGAGACCCTTGGTGCATTAAAGGGTAAAGAGGAAGAAGTTGATAGGATCACTCTTGAGCTTGAGTCAACTAGAGTCTCATTATCAGATGCTCACATGACATTGCATGAAATGGAAAGGGAACTTGTTGCTGTTATAAAAACTAGAGAACAAGAGAATAAGGATAGAGCCATGGATATTGGGCAGTTGGTTGATGAGCTCGATAGCATTCAGGAGGACTTTGAGTTAGTCCATTGTCCAATGAAATCAGATTATGTAAATTTGGATCAGCAGGTTAATTGGGATGAGCATAAGGATAATGACAGTTTTCAGTGGGTCGAGAATCCATTATTTAAAATGGATCATGAGACATCTTTTGATAACCCACTTTTTGAGATGCATCATGATCATGGTGGCAACTATTTTTCCAACCAACCTAGCTTAGATTCAGTCTTGGACAGAGTTGAGAGTACATCTTCAGTTTTGGGGTGTTTGGATGAGAACGGTCGCCACTTGGAGTCATCTCTACATCCATTGGGATCATGGATCAGCCATGATATTACTCCCATAAGGTATGAGCTTCATCCTGATTTTTATATCAGCAGATTAAGATATTTTGGCACTCATGAATTAGTGGCAACAATGTGTTTGATAAGACTAGTGATGTATGAGAAGTATGGGACTCTTGCACCACATTCTTCCATGCTGTTAAGAATCATATGGGCTGCATGTTTTTGGATAGTTGGAGCACTTGATGGGACTGTATTAACAAAGGAAGCACTCACAGTTGGTGATGATATGATGCTTGTGTATAAAACTGATTACATGAATGAGGAGACAAAGATTGTTGACTCAAAATTTAAACTCTTTCTCACTCATTTCCCCTCAATGTTTGATGGTTCTATTCATTTTTTGCATAGTACAGTCTTTGATAGAAGTAGTAAACTGAGTTCGGTTGACGTTAAGGACAGTGAACAACTTTTACACATTGCTGTTCATGGGATTCACAATGAGCACACTTTGTCAGAAGGAAGGCATCAGCCCTTAAATGCATGGAATCCAGGTGTAAAATTCAATTATGTGTTAGTAGCAGCCATGTATATATATCAGTCTTCAGATTTGTTCATCACCATCGCTGATTTTGTCAGAGTTTTACATTTCACAGCCATAGGAAATGATGAGGAAAGATGTCACATTGTTGCTAGAAGGTTTGTGCCACATATGAAGACTGTTTATGATACACAAAAGATACAATATTTGCTTATTTCAGAGGATGCATTTGCAAGAACAGTCTTAGCAGGGGCGTTGGGTCAATTGGAACCTTGTATCACTCAACTTGGCGCACTACATGCCTATGATGAGACGTTGTTGTATAGGAGTTATTGGATGGTTGTGTTGGAATTTGTTACATTACTTGGTGCAATTCGGGCTACACATGTGAAGACAACTGAGGAGGCAGTATACAAGGAGTTTTGGGCAGCTTTGTGGAGGAAATTTGATGACCAAACAATGTTGTTATGGACAAACACTTCGCTGATTTTCAAGATTGATTTTGGGACTGTTGTGAGGGAGAATTTTGGTACCAATAGGACTGATTGTCTGCTGATTTCAGAAGCAGCATTTGGGAAGGCTATGAAGGAAGGAACGATGGAGAAATTGAGGTCTCATTTGGCAAAAAAAAGAGTTACATCTTTAACAACTTGTGAGACAGAATTGGAGACAGTATGGGTTTCATGTAGACTGATCGGTAAGGCACCAACGACTGCACATCACATCAGGTCTGATTTACTTACATTCGCTGAGTTTTCGATGACAAGAGGAATTGCTACACCACACGTGTTTTCAGTTTTGGGTGAGAATTGTATGAGGCCTGTGTTAGTCCATTTTGGGAGATATAATAAGGTGTCTTTCATACTGTTAAAGGTTGTTCTTAGAGCTGAGTATGAGCATAAGTTAGTAGTTTACAGGTATGCTCACTTGCAAGACATGAAGAGGGAGCATTGTCAGTTTTTGAGGAAGTTGGAGCAGCTATTACACTTGGATTTGATGGCACATAATAGAGATAAAGTTGCATTTTCAGTTTTGATACATTGGGGGGCAAGTTGTTTTGGAGTTGGAAACGTGGGAAAAGTAGAGCTTCAGCCATTGACATGCACTTTCAGTCCCATTTTGGAACAACAGTTAAGAAAAGCATGGAGTGAGGTATGTAGGAGTGTTTTGGTCATAAAACTTGACATTTATGATGTTGATAATGTTTCTCAAGGTTGGGGAGTATTGGATTTCCCTTGGGGAAAGGAAGAGGTGATGTACTTGACTTATGCATATGGAGAGCCAGAGTTTGTTGATTATAATTTCCTTTTCACTCTCTTTGGTGTTGATTCATTCATTACCTTTGCTAATTTTATCACACTCTTGCATAGTACAGCCATTATAAATAAAGGAGAACTGAGTTTACACATATTTGAAGAGATTAAACAGTTATTTACCATTGCTGTACATGACAAATCAGAACTGCTACACATCGCTTCAGATCTGGTCTGTGAGAGTTTGAGCCTATTTCCACTCAGTTTTTGCACAATTGCAGCCTTTGCACAGTTTTGGAATAGCATGAAGACAATCTTTGGTCATCTTGAAGCAGGTTTGGGAACAGTCTTGGATGAATGTTTGAGGCAACCTTGGGTCCACACATTGTTGATTTGCATCTTGGCCTCACACTCAGATTTTTGTGTTGATTTTTATATAGAAGTGGCAGCTGTAATAATTGTTTTGAGATTGATTTGGGACCCTGGAATCACAGGTGGTTTTGATTAGGTGATTCTGATGATGTTGATGTTATGTTAAGTATTGCTTGAGGACAAGCAATTTTGGGGAGGGAGGACTGTAATGTCCCCTTTCCTAACTAGCCACTAGGTACAGTATGGACTTGCCTATACAATGGTTCCCGTAGGCAATGTCGTGGGTTTGGGAGCCTCCAGGTGTTATGGAGTTACTTGTTGGACGTTTATTTTTCAGTGTGGACAGCTTTCAGGACCGTTTCCAGCAGGTTTCAGGGGGACTTACTATTTTTAGTAAGTCGATCAGAGGCAGAATCGGTGGAAACAGACAGTACGATTGAATACCTCGACGAAATGGGTATCCGTTTCCATAATTTGTTTGGGATTCCGGGGTTCAGGAGGCAGATATTTTAATGTGTAAAGTTAATTATATTAAATTAAATATTTAATATAGTTTAACTTTATAATATTTCATATGTGGGAGATATAAGGTTTATTAGTCACTTAAAAAACAAGTAGAAATATAAAGGTGACTTATCAATTGTTAATATGGTCGGCCAAGTTATGAGAATTAAAATTAAAATGTTTTATTTTAATGTTGCTTTGGAAAGAGGAAAAAAGAGGTCGACCCCTCTTGGAGAGTTATAAAAAGAGCAATGAAACTTCATTTTCAGCATCTTTGGCATTACTTATTTTCGGAGTTGTAAAGAGGGATTCTTGCGGTAGTAATTTGCAGGAGATATCTTGGCTTGTTGGTGACGAAATCCATCAGCAAGAACACCAGTGTCGGGAGTGAAAGATCTCCTCATATTGGTCAGTTGCACTCTCACTTCAGGGAGTGACTTTGAGCTTCAAAGAGAGGAATTTTGAAGGGTTTTTTGGGCACAAATTGAAGAGGGTTTGGAGGTCTCAGCTGCACATTAACTTCAGATTTCTTTTCATGTCTTGGCTGAACCAAACAGGAGCATATTTCAGTTCGTGGTGAATTATTTGTGTAAGGGTTTTGTAATAGAAGGCCAAGAACTTCAAATTCTAGCCCAACCGATCCGTTTTGGAGCATGATAGAGGAAAAACATTGCAGATTTAGAGGGTTTTCAAGGCAGCCGTACCACCATCAGCACTCAGGCCGTACATATTGGAAATTGTGCCCTTCATCCTAGTGCCAAACACCTCATATAAGGGTTGTTTTTGGTTGGGTCTTCATCATTGGAAAAAAGGGTATCTTGAAAGTATAATAGCACCCTGGAGAAGCATGTCTTTGAAGATTTATGAGCAAATAATGAAGATTTCTGTATGCTGACATATTTTCCAGAATTAATCAGATCACCATATTCCGGGTATACTCCTTTTAATACAATTTCCTTTATTGGGTTTGTTTATCTATATTGGAAGAAGCTAGTGTTCGAATTTGGTAGCATTTGGATTGATAGTTTTCAACGTGTGATCCATTCTTGAGAGCTGCCCTGTTATTTCTGAGTATGCATGACAAATGTTTGTCAAAATGTCTTGTTGAAAATTCATGAGTTAATATGATATTTGAAAATTGGAGTTAGTACATTGAATGTTCATATGATCTCCAAACATACACAACACTGAATAACCCAAATCAGCACAGTTTTATCTCCTTATTGTATAAACTTAACCATCTATAATACAATAATGTTCATCTTTCATCAAACCCTAATGTAAGAGCAATTAAATAACAACACAAGAATCGATTTTACAATACCATGGGTGAAAAACCATAGGTTCAAATATGTAACCCTAAACAACCCATATGGGTCTAAAAATAGCTTAAGAAACCTGACAAGGATACATGGAGAGTGTCCAGTGCCTTTTAGAGTTAACCCTGACAGAATATAATGGAAAATATTCCATATATTTCCAACATTAATAAGATGAAATATTTGGGATGAGAAGAGATAAGATTTATGATTAGCCTGATGTGTTACTCTTTTGTTCATGAGTGAGAAAATGAGCATTAGGGATCATTTCTTAACTTATGTACAAATAGGCAAGAGTAATGAGTTAGATGAGAGTTATGATTGAGACCAGAAGTATAATCAACAAGCCATATTAAGATAATCAGAATATTATCCATATAAAACTGAAAGGGCAATTCCTAACGTGGTATAATAAATTACTTGTCATCTAGGGCATAAAGGACCAAAACATATCATAATAAGAATAATAAAACACTCACTTATATTCTACCTTGCTTACAATTTAATCACAATAATAAAGGAGAGATCACACCTAGACTATATGTAGAGGGCTCAACATTACTTGGAAACTAGTCCTCGAGTGATCATTATTGACATTTGGTTACAAATCTTAGTGGAGCATACCATGATCCTCTATGGAAGGCAATAATTTATTAGTTAATGGTTTTAATTATACTTATAGGTAAGAGAGAGAGAGAGAGAGAGAGAGAGAGAGAGAGAGAGAGAGAGAGATCGCATGCCATGGTAGCAACAATGGCAAAAAACTAAGAATAATGTTAGTAAGAGCATAAGAATGGTAGAGAAACATTTTGTAGATGTTTAATAATATTTTGATGAGAAAATGAGAAGTTGAAATTGTTATTTATAATGGGAGAAATAAATAACATTCCCTTTAGAGCCCGCAACTAACTTTCACTTTTTTTAGAGCAATAAAATTGTAACTATTGGTCCAAACGATATACCATCCAAACCTAGGTGTAAAAACACACTAGATTTGTGATCGTATATCACAACCCTAAATTTCATCTTATGATTGTCATTGCCACTTAAAGTGGTGGTCTTGACATCGTTGGTTTTTAGAACATGTACTTTGGAGAACATGTGACAAAACATCCTTTAATCACAACTCTATCCTTATTTTGAGGTTTTGGAAAAGTTGACAAGCAAAAATGACCAATAAAGTTAGTAGAAATCCAACAATTGAGTGAAGAAAGAGAACCAAAACCATTGACCAACATGGCTTGTTGTCATCCTACCCAAGAACTAACAAGGTTAGTCCATCCCTATATTATACATAGGAGGACAATATTCTCCACCACCTATAAAGTTAGTTGTCAATGCTCTTTTTAAAACATACAAACTCCATTCCCAAGGATAAAGGCAAGATATGGGATCTCAACCGAATTGAACTTGGTGCCCCATGAAGTCACTAAAAATGTAGTACCTCAGCAATACCTTGGGATTTGTAAGTATTTTTTTTTTTGCTTGAGAAAAAGAGGTTATATTGAGGTCCCCCACCCTTGACAAATCACAAATCTCTCCTATAGAGCTTGAGAGTTCACAAACATATTCAATTCTCATCTCAATTGAAATGCTATAGCTAAATACCTACATCTTTTTTCAAAAATAGTTTAAAATTTTAATATTCATTATGGGTTTTCTTCAATTTTCTTTGTAAAGAAAAATATCAAGCATCCTTCTTGACATTTCCAATATTTTTCATCCATCCATCCAACTGAAATATTGATCAGTGGTTGTCTTCGATGATGCTAAGCTGCCATTGTGCCACTTGAATATCCATAATTGTTTTGTTGGCTCCATGTTTCTACTACTTTAATTTGATATTTTGAACGGTTGGTCCTATTTTTCCTTGATGATACTACACCCCTTTGAAATCCAAAACCACTATGCTTTTTCTACCCAACAATGTCATACTTGATACCTTTTTGACTCCATGTAGATCTATAATATTGATACCTTAAGCCATGCCTTCAATATTATCACCACTCAGGGTGGTGTGGGTGTTGATATGCTACAACCTTAATCTAACATTCTCTTTTCTTTGATTCTTCAACAATTTGTTTCTTTATTTTAAATTATTCTTCACAATATTCTCTCTTATGCCCTTATTTTGGTGTGTCCTTGTGCACTTTTGACAAGGCTTCCTTAATCTTTGTTGTTGCTTCTTCTATGGACTCTATTGTTGTTGCTACTATTATTTCCACTTTTGAGCATTCTATTAGTTCTTCAATTTGTTCTCCTATCATAATTGCTTCTTTCTTCTCCTTAGATCCTTGCTTCTTAAGATTTTCCTTTTGAATGCAACCATGAACTTGCACATTGTCATATGTATTTTTTCTTTGGTTATATTCTCTTTATTCATTTATTTCAATTCCCTCTAAAGCCTTTTTTTTTCTTCTTCATATCCTTTTATGGTGACCTTTAAATGATAAAATATTTTTATTTATCCTTGCTTAGCTATCCTTTTATATGGGTCTCATTGACTCAAGAATGCATTCTCCATTTCATCCCAAGTAAAATTATAATTCCTTTCTTTTTTAACACTTTCCCACCAAACATAAGCTTCCTCTCTTAAAATTTTTATAAGTTGAATTTGCTAGAAATGGTCACTAGAATATAGAGATCTAAACTTCATCCACCATTCTCGAGCATCAATGTCATCATTTCCAGTGAAAACCGGTAACTCTATAATCTCAACCCAAAAAAAAATCTAAAGTAGCTAGGGTTTTGGGAAAAAAATAAGGTTTTTCAAACAAATTCAAATCTCCTCTATTTTTTTCTATCAACAAATAATTCTATAATTTTCTTCAAAAACAAATTAAACTGCAACTGATTTGCTTACCTTGATTGATAAAGATATCTATAATTTTACGATTTGAAAAATCCTGACTATTCTTGTACTGGATGACTGACTTCATAGGGTCATATCTCTCTTAATATTGCTTGGATTCCTTCATATGACCACTCACTTTAAAGATATTCAAATTCCATGCATGTTGGTTCAAAAATCATCGTGGGATTTGTAAATTTTGAAGCAATATGAAGTAGAGAAATTAGATAGCATATGTCTCACAAAACTTCCCAAAATTTATCTAAGTATGGAACAAGTACCAAATCACTTGTAAAAGATGTCGATTGGTTGTGTGGAGCAATTCTTCACAAATAACTAGTGATTTGCTTGCAAATGCAAGTGATTCACTTGCAAAAGCAAGAGATTCATTTGCTAACTAGAGCAAATCACTCAACATGTCAAGAGGAGGTAAATTTGAAGAAATGAATCCTAAGATAAATTATTTAAAAGTGATATTTGGTATAGTGACTTACTAAGTCATTTTGAAATCCTTTTAATCCTATTATATGCATTATTAGAGGCACATAACATTTGGTGGTGCACCATTTTTCTAAAGATGCCCCCAAATATTTAATTTTACTAAGAGTAATTATTTATCACCCCACCCCACGTAACTCAAGGGTAAACTCTTACTATAAATAGGAGCCTAAGGCTCCATTATATTTGTCTTTTGGCCATGAGAATTTAGAGCTACACTTTGTGAAACCTACCCTATGCTTTGACCCCATGAGATTGGAATAAATTGGCAAGTCATTATGCATTCCATTGGTGGCACCACCCTCCTAGTTTTTTGAAGTGCGCAACAATTATGGCATTGCCCTTTATCTCATATTGTCATTCACTTATCAATTTCATATCTAATGAATGGGTGCACATTGATGTTATTTGAATTCTCACATGTTGATTGATCACACACTTTTATCTCTACGGTATAAACATGGATTTGTTTTGAATAACTCATAAACTTTCATACATTTTTATTTTTGTACTTTACTTTTTGCACTTTAGTTTTAATGCAAGTTAGTTTAGGTTAGCTATAGGAGTACTCCACGAGGATAATAGGGAGTTGACTTAAATCTCAAGGTTGGAAGAAGTCATTGGCAATGCCTTCCAACTTTGCTAAAACTAGAATTGGAGCACAAATTTTAATTCAAAAGTGAAGACAATTCTCTGGTTCAACACTAAGGCACAATGTACAAATATCTTGTTGGTAAGAGGTTACCCTATGCCCTTTGAACTTTGTTCTTTGCTATGTGATGGCTAATATAGTAGATCTAACATATGATTTTATAATTTTGATGGTTGACATTGTGCTCACGTGGTCATCCAAAACTCAACTTTTGGTATATATATACCTAGTTAGCAATAGACAAAGAAGACACATGGGTGGAAACCCATTCTCCATATGCCTAGTCAAAGTAAACATAGTAAACAAGTGGAAAATTTTTCTTGGTTGTCTTTATGATATGTAGCAGCATCAAATTGATTGTAGGTAATTGTTTTATTTTATTTTAAAGGTTTTAGTTTTTTTAATAATTTGAGGGGCAAACTTTCAAAGGCTATATCTCATACAAAGTCATTTTGATCCATTATTTCAAATCATATGATTTTTTTATCTCTTCATAGTAGTTAGGTTTATTTTGTTGTAACATAAATTTTCAAGAGCTTCATGGACCGCATACCACAATTATCCATGATCAATGGACAAATTTATTCCTTGATTAGAAAATCTATTTGTATTTTTATAAGGCCATCAGACTTTGCTTTGTTGTTTTTAAATCAAGATCATTGAGCAAACAATTAAGATAGGTAGAGATGATGCAACTCTTATCCTTATATAGGTGATGACAAGCATGAGGATGAGACCTCATAGGCACATGTTGTTCATTTGGCCTATTTGACCTCCACATATTTAAAGGAATGAATTATAGAGGCACATGATGAAGCATCATTATTATGATTGACTATAACAAATAACATCATGGTGAGAGTGTGGTCATTCATGATGATTACTAATTGTAGTAAGTTGGACATCGTGAAATGACTTTTGGATCCTTGTCATTCAAGAAAGTATTTTGTGTTCTAGGTATGGACCCTACTTTTATTTCTATTTATCATATTGCTCTTACTAAAAAAAGGTGAAATTTTAGACTGATAAATGGGTGATTATAGACATTGATGATGGTTTTAAGATAGTAACCTTAGGGTATGATGAATTTGACCAATTATCTAAGCTTTTGATATTCCTCTTCTTCTTCCTCTAAGAAGAAAGCTTTTGTGTAAAAGTTACGTGTCTAAGGTAGATGATGTCATCGTAGGCTTGGGCACATCAATGATGGATCCTTGAGGCACATGAGTCAAACTTGGATGGAAGAGAGTATTCCTTCTATTAATTATCTAGTGGTATTTGTAAGGGGTGTGTTTTGGAAAATAAACATTGATATCCTTTCCTAAAAGGAAAGTTAAGTGTGTCACTTGACCATTAGAGCATATTCATAATGGCATTGGTGGATTGATGGCTTGTCATTCTATTATTAAGAAAAAGTGAATCCTTGTATTTGTTAATTATTTCTATAGGTACTTATGGATCTACACCATTCAAACCAAGGATGAGGATTGTATAAAATTCAATATTTTTAAAGCCCTCATAGAGAATCGGTTTTAGAGGAAGATCAAGAATATTAGGATCAATAGTAAAGGTGAGTTCATTTGTCATACCTTTGGTGTTTTTTGGTTCTTAATGGTATTTCCTAGAAAATGACTATTTATTACATCCCAAAGTATAATAGGATTTCTAAATGGAAGAAAAGGGCCAATTTAGAAATGGTTAAATGTATAATGTATGCCAAGCAGATGGAGCCCATGATTTGGGGTAAAGTTGTGAATTGGGTTTAAAATACCATTAATAGGATATCAACATGGGAAGTCCAAGGTATGACACCTCTTGAAATTTTAACAAGAGATAAGCCCAATGTTTCCCAAACATATATCTTTTTTTAAATGCATGGGCTCATATTCCCAAAGATAAATGGGACAACCTAAATGTGAAGATACATCATTGCATTCATGTGGGATATTATATTCATGAGGATTAACATTTTTATAACCCAATTAAGTGAGATATCATCATTTTATGTGATGTGATATATGATAAGGTGCTCCTATTAGTTCCTTCTAGTCCACTTTCGATGCTTTTGGTAGACGATCCTATCCCACCTATTGCTCTTTTTTTCTTTAAGAGGTTCTTGTTAATTCTTCTTTAGTGATTCTAGCTTCTTATCCTACCAGTTTAAGTCCTCTAGTAGGTCTTAATGATATGAAAATTCCCATTCCACACTCTTCATTGACATCTATTCTAATTATGGACCCTCCTAATGAGATTGATTCTCCTATGCATTACATGACAATGTTAGATGTTGAGATTAATTGTGAACCTGTGTTGGAATTGTTAGTTCCTTATTTTTATGGTATTTTATGTAGGATGTGCCCTAATCTTCTATGGATTATTTTATGCTCAGGTGGGCCTATACCCTCCTGCAATATGCTTAGCACATTCTTTCTCATGAGCATCATCAAAAGTCCACCTCTTGAGCCTTGGTATCAAAGGTTAATAATTATGGAGATACTCTCATGTAGTCTTAGGTTGAGGGGTATCCTAAGTGGGAAGATGCCATAATAGCAAAGTATGAGCCATTGATGAAGAATCAAACATGGGAGCTTATTCCTCTAACCAAAAATAAGAATATTATTTGATAAAAGTAGGTTGATAAGACCAAGTATACATTTCATGGTTATATTAAGAAGCACAAGGCACTCCTTTTTGCTAAGGGTTTCCTTGAGGACATAATTGCCTGCTCATAAACCTTTGCCCCTATTGTATGTTAGGTGTTAAAATATTTATAATCTAACCTTATTAGGCCAAGGCAAATACTGATGAAGTATCTACGAGTACTCTTTATGTAGGCCTATAGGCAAGTGCATGTAAGCCTTCCAATATTTTGATGTAAAACTATGGGCATATTCATGTAAGCCTATGAGCATCTATCTATGTAAACCTACGGACATTCTTCCATGTAAGCCTATGAGCATCTTCATGTATTCATCCTTGGTGATATTGGTTAATCCACCTTTATGGATAACCTTGATTAAAGGATGAAATTTATTATTATTATTGTAAGCTAATCTCAAGGTCAAGTTAATGTCAGCTTGAGGTTAACCACTCATTGGGCTTTTGGTATCATTATAAATACTCCTTGAGTAATCATTTGTAACCATATTGTGATATATGAAAATATTATGGGGGTGCCTATAGGCATCTACGACTTATTCATTCTCTAAAATTGTGTTGTTATTTCTTTTTTGTCTATACGCTTTTCTATTTTGCTCTTCTTCCATTTTGTGCATATAATTGTGGCAAATGGATGTTTTAGGATGTTGCTAGAAAATATTGCAAATTTCAATATGGTGTCAAATCCAAAATGAAGAAACTTTGTTCAATCACACAAAAAGGTTGTATAGGGCAAACCATGGTAGATATGGACAAATCATCAGTGCCCTTGGATTCCTTAATAAATTTTAGAAGGTTCCAATTCACCACTTTTCATGTTTTCATTGTTTGATGTCTCTAGTTTGCATCCAAAGTTTTTGCCTTCTTCCCTCTAAAATTCAAGATTTAAAATGGAATATTCCATTGCATGGCATGAGAGGATAGGGTGATGTGTAATTATTTTGGTGGCAATTTTTAGACAGCTGCATTAAATATTTTTTTGTACCTTAAGGTATCATTTGGCATAAGATGGCACAATGATTGGGGCCTTTATAACAGGTTGAATATCATTGGTTTAAGCCTCAAAAGCATGCTTTGCATTTTGAAGGAATCACATATCTTCTTTTCCATAAGCACCTTTATTCTTGCTATAAATTCTTCTTTTTGAGTAAAGCTTAAGCATGTCACATGACAACGTGATGGTACAATGGTCTATATACTCACTTGTGGCATATAGGTTGCAAGTTTCACTTACACTGTTATATTTTTTGTGCTCCTTTTTTAAGCTTTACGAATAGTACATGGCCTTACCTACCTCAAGGGGTAGGCATGGAGCCTTTGGTTGCATTTGTGTATGAGGGAGAGTGGCTAGTTTAGATGGTGGTAGAGTCTTCTCCTAGCCAAGCTAGAGGACCAACTCTCAAGCAATCCCTGGGTTTCTAATAATTCATTTGGTGCCAAGGTAATTGTTTTAAATACATAATGGAGGTCAACCAATTTAATTTTATAAAATGTCAACAATTGATTTGTTATCGTTGTTCTAGTTGGTAGTCTTATTAATGAGTGATGTCAGTAGAGGAGGCACCTAGACATGATAAGTGGTAGCTCCAAATTCATTAATTTTTCTTCTAAAGCTTTGTCATTTATTTTTCACTCTTATTTCAACTTCCATATGCTCAAACTTTTGAGGTCCATAATTTTTGCATACAAAATAATTTTAAGCTTTTTTCCAAATTGCACGCTTTTTTGAGCTCTATAAATAGGTGACATTAGTTCAAGGACTTGTTACTATTTTATATTAGGGTTTCTCTATACAAAATAGACCTATTTGGCAACGTTCTTTACATGGAGATCATATATGATTTAAAATCCTTCTTCTACAATAAGGTTAGCGGTTCAATCCTCTTTTTCATTCATTTATTTTATAACAATAGATTTGATTTCTTCATGGAGAATCAAACATCTAACTTCAATTGAGCTTGGTGGTGTAGTAGTTGGTTAGTTGTACCATATTTAGAGAGATTTCAAAATTCATGTGTTTATCCTTCTCTTTTCTCATAGTGGATGTTTGTTATAGATCCAACAACCCTTTAGCATGATGGTTGGTATAATTTGGGTTGTAAGAGAAGCAAGTATTGGATGATCAACACAATGTATGCCTTGTTTCTATGGGACCTTTTTAGCCATTGAGGTTGATTTTTGAGATACTTACCTCTTGTTTCATGATTTAGTTGCCTTCTCTTGAGATTGGGGGGTATATTGTAGTTACCATTAGATTGAAGATCTTCTCACAAGAAGCTCAACATCTTGATCTAGGTGACAAAGTTATGAATTCTTATTATAGGAGAGGTTAATCCAATTCATGTGCTTGTGGCAAAGAGAAGATAGTAGAATACATTGGCCCATACAAGCATTTTGCATAGGGGGATATGTATAATCTTAATGTCTTCTCTCCTTAGCCCCTTAGTTTAGATTATGAAGGGATGTTGAAATATTTGTAATCTGACCTTACTATTCCAAGGCCAACAATGATGAATTATTATGGGTGCTCTTGATGTAATCTTATGGGCAAGTGCTATGTAAACCTTTAGGTATCTTGATGTAAGCCTACAAGCATCTTCATATATGCCTACAAGCATCTTTCTATGTAAGCCTACAGGCATTCTCATATGTAAACCTATGGGTATCTATTGTAAGCCTATGGGTATCTTCATGTATTCACCCTTAGTGATATTGGTTAATCCATATTTATGGATAACCTTGATTAAAGGGTGTAATTTATTATTATTTTATTATAGGTTAACCCAAGGTTAAGTTAATGTCGACTTGAGGTTGACCGCTAATTAAGGTTTTGGTATCACTATAAATACCCCTCAATGAGCAATCATTTGTAATTATAGTGTGATATATGAAAATATAATAGGGGTGCCTACGGGCACCAATCCCTTATTCCGTCTCTCAAATCATGGCATTAGCTCTCTCTTCTTTGTCTATATGCTCTTCTATTTTGCTCTTCTTCCTCTTTCTGCATATGATTGTGGTGAATGGATGTTTCAAGATGTTGCTGGAAAATATTATAAATTCCAACACTAAAGTACTTAGGGGTAGGTACCAAACAATACAATATTATATTGTATAGTTGGCACATGCCATAAATAACCAATGTATTATGTAATTGGCATGGACTAAAATAACTCATGGTCTATTATGAGATATTATGTTAAATTAGTGAGTGGGCTAAGGTTATGATTATACCTTTCCAAAATGGTACTTGGTGATGATTATATTAAAAAAGGATTTGGCAATTGGAAATCATCCAAGTTGGTTATAATTATAATCATCTTTGATCACAAAGTGACTCTCACCTTGGGAGATATTTGGAGTGATTCCTTTCATAACTGGTGTTGCCTTACCTAAAGGGTATTTTCCATAAATTATCTCTTATGCAAATTATTTTATGGATTGATATATTTAATATTTTTTACATATTGAATTATTTATGTTTAAGACATTAAATAATTTTGGCATCTAATATCAAAGCAATAGTTCCAATAAAGTGAATATTTTTGGAATGATATATGCAAAATGGTACGTGGTGATGATCATATTAAAAAAGGATTTGGCAATTGGAAATCATCCATGTCAGTTACAATTATAATCATCTTTGATCACAAAGTGACTCTCACCTTGGGAGATATTTGGAATGTTTCCTTTCATACGGAGTATTCCTGGTGTTGCCCTACCTAAAGGGTATTTTCCATAAATTTTCTCTTATGCAAATTATTTTATGGATTGATATATTTAATAGTTTTTACATATTGAATTATCTATGTTTAAGAGATTAAAGAATTTTAACATCTAATATCAAAGCAATAGTTCCAATAAAGTGAATATTTTTGGAATGATATATGCAAAATGGTACATGGTGATGATCATATTAAAAAAGGATTTGGCAATTGGAAATCATCCAAGTCAGTTACAATTATATTCATCTTTGATCACAAAGTGACTCTCACCTTGGGAGATATTTGGAGTGATTCCTTTCATACGGAGTATTCCTGGTGTTGCCTTACCTAAAGGGTATTTTCCATAAATTTTCTCTTATGCAAATTATTTTATGGATTGATATATTTAATAATTTTTACATATTGAATTATCTATGTTTAAGAGATTAAAGAATTTTAACATTTAATATCAAAGCAATAGTTCCAATAAAATGAATATTTTTGGAATGATATATGCAAAATGGTACGTGGTGATGATCATATTAAAAAATGATTTAGCAATTGGAAATCATCCAAGTCAGTTACAATTATAATCATCTTTGATCACAAAGTGACTCTCACCTTGGAAGATATTTGGAGTGATTCCTTTCATACGGAGTATTCCTGGTGTTGCCTTACCTAAAGGGTATTTTCCATAGATTTTCTCTTATGCAAATTATTTTATGGATTGATATATTTAATAATTTTTACATATTGAATTATTTAAGAGATTAAAGAATTTTAACATCTAATATCAAAGCAATAGTTCCAATAAAGTGAATATTTTTGTAGAGCTTATAGATTTGTATAGATTGTTTTCAAGGTTTGCTAAGTTTTTAGAAAAAAAATGGTCATATTTTTGGGAATCATATATTTTTGCAAGATTCTCATATTTAGAAGATTTTATGCCATCATGTACGTTGCTTTGAGTACCATAAAAAGACTAGTCATAATCGAAATTCTAAGTAGTATTGAAGGAGTTATGGTTATTTGAATTTGGGTTATCATAGGTAATTTTGGCTATGCGACGTCAAATAAAAAATTAATATCTTTGAATCTGGATAAGAAAATTGATTGTTGTTTATTTTATCTTAAACGAAATTATTATATCTAATTATTTGGGTGGAATTTGGAAAGAAATAATTTTATTTTGGTAAATTCATCGTTTCACCAAACTCCCCTTGCCATAAGCATGTTTTTGGTGTGATCTCATGGAGTTGCCAATTTTTTTGGAAATGATGATATTGATTTTAGAGAATGGTGGAAAAACTTCAAAAAATAATATGAAAAATATTAAATATGAAAATATTTTCTTTGGGATCTTTTTAACTGATGAGGGAAAAATGTGGTTGCATAGTGATCTAAGGAAAATTGGTAAGTTAGAAGAAATGGAAGAGGTGTTTTTATAAACAAGCAAGAAAATAGGAAGAAGGGGGAAATCAAGAGAAAGAAAAATAAAATAAATATGAAAAGGAGAAAGAAAAATAAATTGGAGAAGAAGAAGAAAATGAATAGGAAGAGGAAGTTGGAAAGGAAGTAGAAAAAGAAAAAAAATGAGACTAGTATTTTATTTCAAAGATCAAGGATTCTATTTTGTAGGTTCATTAACGCATTCAAATTGGAAATGGTTATAGTGTCCTTAAACCCTAACAACAACAATAATCTTATCAACATGGACTTGACTAACAATTTTCAGGTTCTAGGAAAGAATATTAAAGATGGACAATTTCAAGAATATATTGTCAATATTCAAAGACTTAAAGCTCACTATGGATAATGGGTGAACCTTAACAATTATTCAAATCGAGCAAGTGTGAGCTAGAAGTGAGTGTGATCTAGGCATGAGCTCCACTAGGTAGTATGGAAGGAAAGTCATATTTGAAAGCCCTAATGGGAAGTTAAGATGTCCTAGCTAGAAGTATGAATGCACATGTTGGAGATAAGAAGAACAAATATATTGCAAGTTGAATCTAGGATTTTTGAAGATTTAAAATTGGATCAAGTGGAAGCAAGGATTGAATTTAAATTGCTTTGTGAATTTTCTTCCTAAAGTTTTTTCTTCATCATCTTTTCCAATTTGAAAATTAGGGATAAAATAATGGGTGATGGCCCATGGTTTAGGGGGAGATATACCCTTTATTTAAGTCCATGGAGTGATTTTTTTGTCAAAACAAAAAATATTAAGAAGCTTCTAATGTGAGTTAGGTTATTTGGACTTCCATATCAGCTTATCAATAAGGATGTTTTGAATAATATTGAAAATACCCTAGGGGAATTCTTTGAGGAGGGACTAATTATTAAGGAGCAAAAGCATGTCATGTATACCCGAATATGTTGCTATGGATACTTCAAAACCTTTGCCATCAATACATTAAAATTAAATTTGAATCAAGATAATAGGATCAAAAAATGGATTACAAAATATTATATTTTGATGCCACAATTGTTATGAGACTGGACATGTGGCAAGAGTACAATTCAAAAACTTTGAAGGAGAGATAATTTTTATCATTAGATAAACTTCAAGATAAAGCAAGGAAATCATACTATAATAGAAGCTAGATTAGATCAAGGATATTCCACTCCTAAAGAAGTGGGAAAGAAATCCTATTAATGACATCATATAACAAAGGCCACCATACCTCACTTGGATCAATCATTAGAAGAAACAAAGAAATATATATGGGATGAGAAAGTACGATGTGCAAGTTCAAGTTAAAAAATAATTAAAGGTGCAAAGGAAGATGTGGAGGAAAATTCTAAAGAAAAGACGGTAGAAGAGGTCAAGTTTATTCTAAGTAAATCATCTTCATTTTTCTCAAGTAGTATAGAATCCTCTTCTAAGAGCAGCATAATAAAAAAACGAGGATGGAGGAAATCCATAGCAAATTATGGATTTTAGGAACATAAGAAGGTAATTGTTATGGAATATCATCCTTGCACTTTAGGGTTTCTAGGGCAACATAAAGATAAAAGTGCTTTTGAGGTTATTCCTTACACTTTGAATCCTTCAAAGTAAGACAAACCTATAGATGATAAGTATCACTATGAGTAGTGTGAAAAAATCAAAGATATTGATGAAGATGAAAGTATTGATGGGAATGAAAAAAAGAGAGGAAGATACAAGAAGCAAAAACAAAGATAAAAAGAAACTCATAGGGATATTGATATGGGATACAAATCTCAAGTGTTAATAAGAAGTGGAGTTGAACCCACAAATAAAAATAGAAAGTGATAATAAAAATGGTATCTTGAAATATTAGGAGCGTGAATAATACCCCTAAAAAAAGGTATCAAAATATTGTTAGGTTGTTATAGACAATATATTTATAAATATTAATTTAATATCCACAACAACACTTCAATATTAAATTATTATTAACAACATGCAATAATAATAATTTTGATTCAAATATCAAACAATATGCAAATATCAAATCCAATTTAGAAAAGAAAATAGTAAATCTAATCAAATCAATGCCACAACAAATCCACAACCACTTGGAGAAGGTAAAGTCTCATAGCCACTTTGAGAGGACGAAGTCTCTTATGCGTAAAATACATGAATTAAATTCAAATTCTTCAATGAACCAAATTAATAAAATATTCTTCCTATTTATAAATGAAATCAATTATAACCTAACCCTAATTATCAAGGGCTAACTAACTAAATCAAATACTTGAGATAAAAATAATTAGTTGACATGGCTATATTGGGACCATTACATGGCTCCCTCCCTTAGAAAGCTTTGTCCTCAAAGCTAGAAAATACTAGAAAATACTCTCAATCTTCCATGTAGCATATTCTTCTAGAATGTCCTACAACTTTATGAGAAACTCCTGAATTAGTTGAAATTGAAGATAACACACTCTGGACTATTGCTTCAAGATGAAGTTAGTTATTTTACCTTCTTCATCAAGTAATGGAAGCTATGTCTAGAAATGCATATTTTTATCAATAACTTGTTTGATACAAGATACATGAAAAATTAGATGGATGCGGGAAGCTGGTGGAAGATCCAATTGATATGCTACTTCACCAATGCAACAAACCACCTTGTAGGGCCCATAAAATGAAGGAGCCAACTTCTTACTAGACTTGGTCTTCAAGGATAATTGCTTATAAGGTTGTAGATGCAAAAAGACCATATCTCCTACATTGAATTATTGTTCAAAATGGTGTGCATATTGTTGTTGCTTCATATGATTCTGGGTCTAGGTCAAATTATATTTAAGAGGTTGAAGCACAATTTGATGTTGTTGTAACAAATCATCTTCCTGGGCCACTTTGGAAGGTCCTTAAACATAGTTTGTGATTGATGGAGGATTTTAAGCATACAAAGATTCAATTGGAGACATCTTAAGGGAAAAATGGTAAGGAGTGTTATACCATCATTCTGCTAATGAAATCCATTGAACCCAATAATATTTCTTATATTGAGCAAAACAATGAAGGCAAGTACCCAAACACTTATTAACAATCTTTTTTTGACCATCATATTGGGGGTGATATGAGGAAGACATACTCAACTTGGTACAACTAAGACAAAACAATTCCTTCCAAAAGTTGCTAGTGAATATAGTAGGGTCATGATTACTCATGATGGTTTTGGGCATACCATGTAACTTAAAAACTAAATCAAGCAATACCTTGGCCACCTTACTTACTAAATAGGGATGTTGTAGTGCACATAAATGAGCATACTTGGAAAGGTGACCTACTACCACAAAGATCATTGTTTTTCTCTCTAACTTGGGAAGATCCTCAATGAAATCCATGCATATGTGCTCCCATTGGCAGTTAGGGGTAGGCAAGGGTTGCAACAATCTAGTAGATTTAACTGTTTCTCCTTTGTTATGTTGACATACCTCACACTTAGCCATAAACATCTTGGCATATGATTTTAAGACTTTCCAAGAAAATGATTGCTTCACTTGTTGGTATGTTTTCAAGAATATTGAGTGTCTCACCAGAGGAGATGCATGCAATTATTGGAGAACCATTGACTTAATAGTTGAATATTGACGAAGATAAATATGATATTTTTGCAAAGCACTCCATTCAAATTTGAGAAGTAAGAATGCAATGATTATCCTAATTTTATATCTTGAATGATTTGAGCAGTCTCTGAATCAAAAAGCCAATATTTTTGAATTTGAGAAAGCCATTATGGACAAGGACTAAAGATGACATTGATAGCCACATCATCCTCATATTTATGAGATAAAGCATAAGCCACCATATTTTCCTTATCTTCTTAATACTCAATGATAGGATTATAACCCAAAAGTTTGGTCATCCATTTATTTTGTCCAGGGCATGAGAGACATTGTTCTAAGAAATGCTTTAGGCTACTATGTGTTAGCTTTTATCCCCTTAATACTTAAATAAAATAGCCACAAGAAAGTAATAACAGGATCAAATAAAGTTGCAATGTAAATAACACAATATAAATATGAATAACTCAATAAATAACTCATAGAATAATCACATAACAAAGCTCACAAAAATGGTGAAAATGATATAGAATAAAGGTCTACTAATGCATGTTATGTGCTATGCATTTTCGATACCAATTACAATGCTTCGTTACAAATATATAATAGTTTGTGACTCCTCATATGGTGCACTCTTGACCTTTACTCTTCTTTGTAACTCTTCACTTTCCTATTCCAAGGACACATTTGCACTCTTACATAATGGACATTAGTCCACATTTACTCACAACACTTGCACACATGATTACATGACACTTGTGTATTTCCTACATATTATTATTTTACATGATATATAAACTCACACTATAATATAAGACACACATCTAATCTAATATTGTACCAAAGTGGTACATTGGCATGCACTAAATAATGTAATATTCTCTAACAACCCCTTGTATAACATTATTTGGTTAATCTCCATCCTGATATAACTTTATAATGTACTAGATCTTGATCTAGTTCTTCTTCCTCTCAAATTTTTTTATCCTATTTTCTTTGATTTTCAAATGACTTTAGAATTTAACTTGTTGTTGACCTTGCATATTTTTCATCATCTTGAATTTCGGATTGACCCAAAGTTTTTGTTGATAGAAAGATCCTTGATTCTCATTTCCTGTAATATATCTCTCAAAATGTTCAAAAATGTTATTTTGAACTAAAAATTATCTTGAGAGAAGCTAATTGAGTCTAAAGCATATATTTTATTCTTGATTGATCACGTAGCTTCTATCTCATTTTTATTTTTTATGAGACACTAACTTCGTTTACATATTTGAACTCAATCATTATTTTGCTTTCTACTAGTTTGGTCACTGAAATGAGATTAGATGTCAATCTAGGAACATACATGACATCATGTAACACAAAATAAAAAAAATGATGTACTAGGTGTTACACATCCACATCCATGAACAAGATAGGTTTTACCATCTACAATTTTTAAACTGAAGTTGTCTTTGACTTCTAGACAATCAAACCATTATAAATTGCTAGTCATATGATGGCTAACACCAAAATATATGTACCAAATGTCTCTATCTATTTCAACCACATAATTATCTCTATTTGATGTTATATTGCATTGTTGTTAAGAATTGTGAAGAGAGTTAAATGAATTGAGATCTTGAATCCTCCTATAATGTTTTTTATGTTGAGAAGTCCCTCTTGATAATTTCTCCATTAACTTCCTTTGGTGTAGTTAATCTTATGTCTCCCTAATTGAATAGGAACTATAAAATTGAGAATATAATTTTTCTATGTTTGATGTAGAATACCTTATCTATCCACAATTAAATTAATTGTAAAATATCTTTGAAAACTTTAAATAAATCAACTCTATTTTAACTTCTCTCAAAAAATCTTAAGAAAGTAAATAAGATAACTTCTAATTAAAAACTTCAAAATAAATTATATAAGAATCTAAGGTTTTAATACTTTATTAGTATCCTTATATCTCCTATTTGTTTTATTAAACCTTAGAGAAAAATAACTAAACTTATTTCTCCTTTATCCTTGGTAAAGAATATAAACCAAAAACCCTAAAAATACCTTCTTGAGGATGCAACTCTTTATGACATCTTGGATGCTGAAAAGTATGAAAAAAACTTTCATGTTACTTGTTCCTTCGAATGTGCAAAAATTAGTTGGAGGATATTTGCATGGAACTCTATTTGAATTCTCTTGAATGGGCGTTTCAAAACTCTTGTCCTTCACCTTATATTCTTCTATGTGTCACCTTGGCTCTATGTATGGCAAATTCAATTTTCTTGGGTGCACGGAAATGAAATGTTTCATTGAACTTGGCATTAGACTTTCCAACTCTGGGCTTCTACCAATTTACTCTTTGTCCAATGTTCAACTTGCTAATGTTTTGACTTCCTCCTTCGAAAAAGGTGCACAATCATTTGGGGTATATGTTAATGCTCTTTCATAATATGTTACATTGTTGCAAAACCTTAATATTCTTTCATAACACTCAACTTGGCGCTCAATTCCTAATATCTTCTTGTTGGCTACTCACACGTTCAATGGTGCTTGGCTCTTTTGATAGTTGGTACTTAGTTTTCCAAACTCTAGCATTTCAATTCTCCTTTCTAACTATGATCGGTGATGTTCTAATTTCCTTCTTCAGACTACGATGGGCAATGTTGTTGCACTACGTTCAGATGCTACTCAATGGTTGCACTAGATGATGTAATGGTACTAATAAATGATGATGTATTTCTTGTTACATTTGGCTTAGGTGACAAGTGATGCTTGCATTCCTGATGCCTTGAGTGTAGCTCTAATAGAAATTGTACCTTTATCCTTTTTTTGCCTCCCTTCTTGCACTTACTTATGCTTATTCTTTGTCTATGTTGCTAGCTTTCTTTTGTAGGTGTAGACTTCATTTACTGATGCTTGATTATTTCTATTGCAAAACTAACTTGGCTTCCCTTTTGTTCAATGTTGCTTGGCTCAGACTTGTGCAACTCAATATTGACTACTACACTCTTGTTCTTCATTACTTGAATAACTCTTGAGTTGATGCTTCACATCCCTTGCTCGAGAAGACTTGGCTCCTACATCTACAATGACACATCTTCTAGCTCTATCATGCTTACCGCCTGTGTTGTAGTAATACTTCCCTCAACAATAACTGTCTTTGCTATCATAACACTTCTCTCGGCTCTATTACATTGTATGCCTGTAATAGCACTTTCTTTCCCTTTAGCAATGATGCTCTCTTTCCTTTAGCAATGACACTCTCTATCCTTTAGCAATTGTGCTTTCTCTCCTTTAGCAATGATGTTCTCTAGTGCTCTTTTTCAATCAGTAATGGCGCTCACTTTCTTTACTTTTGCAATGATACCTTTTTGATATATATGGTGTTGAAGGTAAAAGTATATGTAGAGAAGACATCAAAGATTGCTTCTCCAAAATATTGACTGGATGGGGGCCCTTTTCCTTTTGCACCTTAGATTGCACTCTAAAA
Organism: Wollemia nobilis; assembly: GCA_028583015.1. Lineage (NCBI taxonomy): Eukaryota > Viridiplantae > Streptophyta > Pinopsida > Araucariales > Araucariaceae > Wollemia > Wollemia nobilis. The sequence goes on along the minus strand of JAQPPZ010016709.1, from coordinate 10,945,255 downwards.
AACACTTTCTATGTTCTCTTGGAACGTTAACTTTGCTACCCTAATTTTGTGGCTTTATGTTGGTTGAAACCAAAACTTAAATATTCCCTTGTGGACTTTAAGCAATGTGTTGTCTTGGATACCTTAAGCTGATTTATTTCAAAAGCTTATTCTTAACCAATTCTATAAAGATATACTATATTTATTTCTCTTACTTCACACCTTTTTGTAAATGCTCCTATGACACTTATTATGGTCTTTCACTTTGCTTGTAGGAGATGTTACCCTACCATTTAAACTTTGGCAAGATACTTGTCTTCCTTATGCTTTCACAACTTTTACTAAAACTTACTTCAATGGAATTTCACTGTACTTTATGGGCTTGTTGTTGGATGGCAATAATTATCCTAACCTTGGTGTGAATACATTTTTTTGGAGCTCTTATTTCTCTATCTAATATCTCTCTTGAAAATCTCTTCTTGTCTTCAATATTTTTCTTCTAGTTTTCAGTCTTTCTCTTGAATGAATATGTTTCCTTCTCTATCTTCAATTCTTCTTGTTGTGATGCTATTGTGATGCTTCACTTATTTATGGCAATACTATGAATATTGCCTTACGTTCTCTAAACTTGTTGTTTCTTTAATGTTGCTCTCATGGCTTTAAAATGCTACCTTTCTCTTTAATGTTGTCCTTTGAATTTCAAACACTTTCAATATTGCCTTTGTGGCATTCACTCGCTTTCAATATTTCCCTTGTGACCTAAACCCTTTTATTTCCAAATACTACCTTATTCTTTTGCTATCCTGAATCTTCTAAATTTGTTGTCCAAAATGGACTACCAATATGTTATTTTCAATGTGCTATGTGTTTTCCTTTAGCTAAAACTATCCTCAAGACTCTTTGTTGTCTTGAAGTCGTCTTGCTACCTTCAAGATTTTCTTAATGGTCTATTTTCTTGCTAAGGACCAATAAAAATTTATTTAGGACCTTTTCCAATAGGTCTTCTTCTCTATCTTTAATATTCAGTAGGACCTTCTTCTTAGGTCTCTGAAACTGCTTTTAATGGAACTTCTCTTCTAGAGTCTCAAAACTCTTATCAATATCAATATCTAAAACTTAGTTGCAACTCAAACCAATCCTTGTATGAAGAAAGCTCATTGCCTTCTAGAAATCGAATATGAAAGTCTTCTCTATCTGTTCTAGGAAGTTTCTCAAATTCTGAAGATAAATTTTCACTTCAACAAAAACTCAATTAACATTCTCTAGCATTAATATAAAACTTCTATAAAACTTTTCAATAATCTAAAGCAACAATAACAATGACCAACTTTTCTTCTTGATTTGGTTCTCTAAAAACTACCTCTTTAAATCTTCACTGGTTGTCCTTCAACCTAGTGGTATTAATTCTTGCCTTCACTAGTTTTTCCTCAACATAGTGGAAATATTGTCTTCACTGGTTTTTCTTATCTAGTGGTAATATCCTTATCTTCACTGGTCTTTCCTTAGCTAGTGGAAATGTCCTTGGATTGCTTGCAACTTTTGAAAACCTGTGCAAGTAAACTTGTTGTGGTTATGATATCACTGATAGCTTTTGTAGCCTTAATACTTAAATAAAAAAGCCATAATAAAGTAATACCATGATCAAATAAAGTTGCAATGTAAAGAACACAATATAAATATGAATAACTCAAGAAATAAATCAGAATAATCACATAACAAAGCTCACAAAAATGGTGAAAATGATATAGAATAAAGGTCTATTAGTGCATGTTATGTGTTATGCATTTTTTATACCAATTTCAATGCTTAGTCACAAATATATAATAGTATGTGACTCCTCATATGGTGCACTCTTGACCTTCACTATTATTTGTAACTCTTCACTTTCCTATTGTAAGGACACATATGTATTCTTACATAATGGACACTTGTGCACATTTATACTCACAACACTTGCACACATGATTACATGACACTTGTGCATTTCCTGCACATTATTACATTACAAGAAATATAAAATCACACTCTAATCTAAGACACGCACCTAATCTAATATTGTACCAAAGTGGTACATTGACATGCACCAAATAATTTAATATTATCTAACACTATGGTTAGTCTTAATGATGAAACGATTATTCAACAAATAATGCCTTCATTTCTCTATAGCATGTAAAATAGCTAGAATTTCCTTCTCATAAGTGGACCATCCCGAATTCTTGCATGAATGTTGCTTACTTTCAAAGGCCAATGGGTGGCCATCTTGCATTAAAACAACTTCAATACTTGTGCCATAAGAATCACACTCAATGACAAAATGTTTGCTAAAATCAGGAGTGGCTAAACTAGAGTGGAACACATAGCTTCTTTGAGGGCTTGGAAGGCTTGGGAAGCAACTTCGGTCCAAACAAAAGCATCTAGTAAGGGTAGTGAGAGGAGCGATAATCTTGCCATAATTGCTAATAAAAGTTTTGTAATAACTTGTGATTCCTAGAAATCCACAAAGTTTTTAAAGGGATTTGGGTAAGGGCCAATCTTGAATAGCTCTTATTTTATTAGGATCTACCTTGACTCCATGAGATACTATATGTCCCAAATATTTTACCTCTTGGACCCCAAAGGAACATTTGGATATTTTAATAAAGAGTTATTTCTTTTGTAATAGATGGACTTTATCAATATGAACTAAATAATCCTCCCAAGACTTGTTGTATATTAAAATACCATCAAAGAATACTATGACAAACTTACGAAGAAAATATCGAAAAACATGGTTCATGAGATTTTTAAAAGTGGAAGGGACATTAGTGAGACCAAAGAGCATGACTAGGAACTCATAATGACCCTCATATGTACAAAAATAATTTTAGGGATATCCTCTTCTCTAATCCTAATTTGGTGAAAACTAAAGTGCAAATCTAGTTTAGTAAAATATCTAGCACCATGTAATTCATCCAATAAATTATCTATAATAGGGATAGGAAACTTATCTTTGATAGTGATCTTGTTGAGAGGATGAAAATCAAGACACATGTTCCATGAGTTATCCTTACACCGTACCATCACCACCAGTGAGGAATATGGACTTATGCTTGGACATATGATTCCATGGTCTAACATTTCTTGGACTAGCTTCTCAATCTCTAACTTTTTGGGTTGTGGATAGCGATAAGAACACACATTAGGAGGTTGACTACCAAGAATCATATGGAAGGGATGATCATGTATCTGCTTACGAGGTAGACCCTTTGTCTCACTAAAGACTTCCTCATAAATATCCATAATGTTTAGGAGATCTATTGGAAGAGTTGAAAGAGACAAATCCAAGGATTGAACCTCCATGCAATTCACTTGGGCAAGGAATCCATAACCATATTTCTTTAATATCTTCTCCATGCTATTTTTACTCGCTACCTTGGAGGGAGGAGGTTGAATTCCTTTAAGACAAATGACCCTTCCATTATTTGTCCACTTGACATATAATTTTTATAGATTAATAGTAACATCACTAAGTTGAGATAGCCATTGTGCACCCAAAATGACATTTGAGATTCTCAGGTTCACAACAAAGAGATTACCCATCCAAGTATAATTCTCTATTTGGATTGTAACTTTAGTTGTTTGACCCATACATTGAGCAGTACCCCCACTTGTAATTAAGACCTAAAATTTATGTTTATTTGAAGTATAATACAAACCTAAGGATTTTGTTGTCTTACAATCTATAAAGTTGTGTGTACTACCTAAATCAATCAACACATTTACATGTTGTCGTTTAATGAATCCTTGTACCTTGATAGTGTGATAAGCTTGAAGACCTATAAGCACATTAACGGAGAGAGCCACAATATCATTCTCTTGTTCTACTTCATCCACTTTTTTTGGTTGTTGTCCTAGTTCTATCGATTGCTCATGTTGTAATGAATCTTCATCCTCATAAACTGATGTGTATCCATATTCCAAGAGAAAGCTACGATGTTCTTCATAGGCTTGATCTCGAGGATGATGTGAATGACATTTGAAACAAAAAATCTTATGGAATGCTCAAAATTATGGTAAGAACAACGAGAGTTGAAATCACATCTACATGGAGGACCAAAATCTTGGAGTTTTTGTTTTGTCACTAAAGCTATACATTGTGCATCATCAAGGGTATAAGGATCATCCATGTCAAATTCCTTCTAAATTTTATCCTTAAGGCCATAGAAAAAGGCAGAGACCACCACTGTTGGACTCAATTGTTGGGTATAGATGAGTAGACTTGTGAACTCGAAGCAATAGTGTTCCACTATTCCTATTTTCTTAGTTTGCATAAGATGTACCACAAATGATGTGGAAGATCCCTTGTCAAATATTCAAAGAAATTGCTCCTTAAATTCATGCCATAAGAGAGGGCCACCATGTTAACAAAGTTGGCATAACAACCATTGATAAGCTTAAGCTGCTAATGCGACACAACTTGTTTCTATAATATGGTGCAAACGGATGAGGCCTTCCATTTTGGCCAACCATCCTTGAGGGTCAATACCTTCAAAGGTGGGAATATCGATGCGAGGAACCTTAACATAATTAGGTCATTCCAATAAATTGGAAGCACCGAATACTGAGGAGTCTAGATCAAAGGCAAAATCTAGGTTATAAGAGCCACTGTCTGGAGGATTATGACTAGGTAGTTGTTGTGGAATAATATTATTTAGTGCTTTATGAATGGTTAGAGGTTGGGGATTGACAGTTTGTTGTGACCCTTGGATAAGAGGAGGTGTAGTATTGGGTATATTTAGAATTCTTACAATATTCTTAAGGGAATTAAAAATGGTTGTAATTGAATGTTTTGGTCACCTAAGCAATTGTTGATGGAAGTAATTGTTTGTTCCTAATGTGAAAAATATTTCTACAAACTAGGGTCAATAGTACTAGGAAGTAAATATCACCTACAAGGGTAAATGAAGGAGTACCATGGTTATTTGGAGCGATAATGTTATTGGATGTAAGAGAGGAAGGACCTAAATTGTTAGGTGGAGGTGAAGCCATGGCATTTAGGGAAGAAAGAAGACGTTGGTCAAAACTATTGATATTAATAGGAGTGTTATGATGGTTACCAATATTTCTAGGTTGGCGCTTCTTTCTACTCATACACAAATCCTCTAAAGCAACAATACATTGTAATCGACCGTTGACTCGTGTCCAACCAGTAGCGATAACAGGTTCACTCATGCACTTTGATTAGCTTGAAGAGATGAACACCAAATGGTAGGGCTTCTACAAAAAAATGACAATACTTATACTTTTTTTAAGTTATTTTAATAATTCTGTAATTAAGGAGAAAAGGTTTAAAAATGAGAAAGAGTGTCAGCACAACATTAATTAATAAGATCAATATGAGAAAGACAAGAGCGAATAGGGTTGGGTGAAATATAATAATTAAAAAAAATTGATAGGTGTTAAATAATTTAAAAAAATGAAATGTTAAAGCGAGGGTTTAATAATTAAAATAAAAAATGAAACCATAGATATGTGAGAAGAACATAAAGACAAATGAGAGGGGTGTTTAATAATAAAAAAAAAATGAAATGTGAAAGCGAGGGTAGGTGTTTACTAATTAAAAAAGATGTGAAAACCAGGGGTGGGTGTTTATTTATTCAAAATAATGAACTACGACATGATGAAGATGCGGAGTGAAAGAAGATGCAATGAAAAGACAATGGAGACGCTTGCTCTCTCTATTAATAATTAAATTAAATTAAATTATTAATATAAAGTAAAGAGTTGTGCCAAATAACTAAAAACATTAATTAATTCAAAAATATGGAGAAGAACAAAGATATAAATGAAACATGTGCTTGCTCTCTCTATTAATAATTAAATTAAATTATTAATATAAAGTAGGGAGGAAAGTTGAGCCGAATAATTAAAAAATTCCTAATTAGTTTTGAAAAATCAAACGTACCTTTTCTTTTGCAAAAAATTGGAAGCTTTATTTTTAGGGAGTTCTTGAATCATGCTCTGATACCACTTGTTGCGAAACCGTATAATTAAGTTAATATCCACAACAACACTTCAATATTGAATTATTATTAATAACATGCAACAATAATAATTCCGATTCAAATACCGCGAACAATATGCAAATATCAAACCCAATCGAGACAATAAACAAATAGTAAATTCAATCGAATAATTGCCACAACAAATCCACAACCACTTGGAGGGGGTAAAGTCTCATAACCACTTTGAGAAGGTGAAGTCTCTTATATGTAGAATACGTGAATTAAATTCCAATTATTCGATGAACCAAACTAATAAAATATTCTTTCTATTTATAAATGAAATCAATAATACTCTAACCCTAATTCTCAAGGACCAACTACCTAAATCAAAGACTCAGATACAAATAATTAGCCGACATTGCTATATTGGAACCGTTACAATGGTGTAGAGGTTATCCCTTGAACTTTAGGATTTTAAAAGCAACATAATAAAAAAATAATGATGGAGAAAATCCATTACAACTTAGGGTTTTTAGGAACATAAGAAGGTAATTGTTATGGAATAGCATCCTTGCACCTTATGGTTTCTAGGGTAACATAAAGAAAAAAGTGTTTTTGAGGTTATTCCTTGCACTCTGAATCCTTCAAAGTAAGACAAACCTATAGATGATAAGTCTTGCTATGATTAGTGTGAAAAAAATAAAGAGATTTATGAAGATGAAAGTATTGATGGGAATGAAAAAAAGAGAGGAAGACACAAGAAACAAAAATAAAGGGAAAATGAAACTCACAAGGATATTGATATGGGATAACAATCTCAAGTGTTAATAAGAAGTGGGATTGAACTCACAAATAAAAATAAAAAGTGATGATGAAAATGGTATCTTGGAATATTAGGGGCATGAATAAAACCCCTAAAAAAAAAATATTAATAAATTGTTATGTTGTTGTAGACAATATATCTATAGATATGAAAATTGGGTAGAACATATTACATCCATTCGCGATGTTGAATTTTATCTTGGAAAAAAATAAAATTTAGAAGGCAATTATACAAGTGAGATTTTATCTCTAAAAAGAATGATATCAAGGAGTTGATTGCAAAAACTTAGTTGTTTGAGGAAGATGGCGAATTGCCTTGATAGAAAGGTAAATGAAAGAAATGTTTTGTTATTTTAATGGGAGTGTTCCCTAATAGAAGCCACACATAACTTATTAAAAAAAAGTTCACTATTGCTAAATATGTTTTGCATTTTGATTTTAATGTCATTGTTATGGACACTTTGGGTATTATTATTAGTTATCCTTGGTTGGATTCATTAGGCACTATTAACATTAATGTACAAATGAAGTTCGTCAAATTATAGTATAGAAAAAAGAAGGTAACATTTTAAATTATATATGAGTTTAAGAAGCAAGTATCCTAGGAAAGCCCAAAAGCTATTACAAGGGAACAAATTTAAAAAATCATAAATAAAGTCTACGAAAGAGGCAAGAACAAAGTCCAAGGAAGCACAAATAAGGATATGAGGAAAGGCATGAATCCAAGGAGAAAAATCAAACAACTAGCAAAACAAAGGAACAAAAGTTTGAAGAATTACAAAGAGTATAACATAGGGATAAGGTTGTAGTATATGACCATATGCACCACCATGAGAGGCAACAAATATGGAGATAGGACATAGAGGAGTAGAAGAAGTATGATGGAGTTACATGCACTCATATGAACAAAAAATATGGATATTCAAGCAATCACAACTACAAGCAAGTTTGGATGAAAAAAGTGATATTTATGGCCATTAGAAGGATTAGAGTAGCATAATCAACACATGGAACCAAAGGAGTGCTAATGGATATCAAAATGGTATAACAAAAGCTTGGCATCGTAGAAGACCCTCACCAATCAAGATTTTACCTGGATGGGTGGGTGACCAAGAATTATACCAATTGTTAGTAATAATTAGATGATCATACTATTTGGTTTCATCTCATGTTTCAAGGACAATATTCTTATAGGGGATGGAACATTAGAGTATCTAGGGATAGGTACTTAACAATATAATATTGTATTATATAGTTGGCATAGGTAATAAATAAACTGGTTGTATTATGCAATAAGCAGAGGTTAAATTAACCCAACGTCTATTTCTAGTATATTATATTATAATATTGATTAGGCTAAGGTTGAGGCTATACCTTTTTCAAAATAGAAATAAATAATGATCATATAAATAAAGGATGTGGTAACTATAAATCATACAAGTCAATTACTATAGTAATCATCTTTTATCATGAAGCAACTCTCACCTTTGGAGATATCTGAAGTGATTCCTTCCATAAGGATTATTCTCAATATTGCCCTACATAAAGGGTATTTTCCATATATTATCTCTTATGCGGATTGTTTTGTGCAACGACTTATTTAATATTCTACATATTTGTGAATTAATTATATTTATAAGAAGCAAATATGTAAGGATTCTACCTATGTTAATTAATTCAAATAGAAAGCACAATATCCTTAAAACACAAGAAACATAATATGTTGAGTGAACATAATAAATGAAGAAGTTTTATTGATAACTCTAAAAGATTATGACCCATGAGAAATACCATAGTGGTAAGTACTTGGGTTTTCATCCAAGAGGCCCAAGTTCAAACCCTGATTCGAGGGGACCAAGACCTCTCATAAAAAACCATGTAAAATTAAATTTAGTTGCAAGCTTACTGTAGTGGTAAGGGCTTTGGCCTCTCTTTGAGAGGTCCAGGGTTCAAACCCCACTCAGTATAGGAGATTAGGACCCCTCATAAAAAACTGTGTAAACTCATTGAAAAAAAAATCTAAAATGTTACATTGTATTGCAAGTCACTTCAAGATGCAATCTCCTTTAAGAGCAAAACTCAATATAATATAATTCTTCAAGACAATGCTTCTTTCTTAAAATGCAATATATGATAATAATTCATCCTTGAATTTAGTGCTTCAAGGCTAGCCAAAAATAACTACCCCACCTATCTAAATCTAACCCTAATGATCAAGGGTCACCTTTAAATTCAAAAGAGGTGCTAATTAATTGCTAACTAAACTATTACAATCAATCAATAAAAGGGCTAAGAATTAGATCCTAATGTTGTATCCTCCTCCAAAAAAAATATCTTTTAATTTGAAGATGATAAAACTATTACTAAAATTGATGAAGCAATTCCTATGTAGAATACCAAAATATTTGTAATTGTACATTTGGAGAGCTAACATGATCATCGATCTAGGATAGCCTTAGGTTCAAGAATTGATTGAGCCTTAATCGTCTAGTTTAGAAAGTTTTGACTAAACCCAAATGAGCCAACCTAGGGTCTTCTTCAAGAAATATGCATGGAAAACTAGATATATTTTGGAAGACAACAAAAGATCCAACTTGTATGCAATAGTTCCAATCTATTATAAGATTCAAAAGACCCATAGAACTTTGGTGCGAACTTGTGACTACCCTTTATCTTGAATGATGTGTGTTTCTAAGGCTATAATGTGAGAAAAAACTAGTCCCCTTAAATTATTGTTTGTTCTGTGTTGATTTGTTTGCTATTTTATGTGATTTTGAGCCATTATTAAGTTGTCTTTAAGGGATTGAAGTAGATTTTATCAAATTTTGAGAATAGAATTAATGGCCTGCACCTAAGAACTTATTAGAATATATGATGTGAGAGATGGTAATGGTTGGCCATATATAACTTCATATAAAGTCATCTTTGTAGCATGTCAAGTGATATTGTACCATCATTTATCCAGTTGCATCCATTTGGTCCAATGAGCGCAAACAAGCCTTTAAGCACTTGTTCACAATTTTTGTGTGGTCATTTGGTTGTGGATTGTATGTTGAGATCATTATCAATTGGGTTTCATGCAACTTGAAATACTCCTAGAAATTACTAGTGAGAGTCGGGTTGCGATCACATACTATAGAAGTGAACATAAGAAGTTAAAAATGTGGTCAATGAAGGTTTGGGTAATGATGGAGTTTATGTAAGGATTGACTAATGGTTAAAAATAGGCATACTTTGAGAGATGATCCACAACTACTAGAATAATTGAATTGCATGTTGACTTTAGTAATCTCCTAATAAAATACATGGAATCCACAAAAATGTTAGTCCATATCGTGACTATAATAAGTAACAATTGGAGTGTGTCTAGATCTAAAATTGTTTTTCCTTTGTGCATTTAACAAATATCTCATTCTTGAACAAACCTTTTAACATCCTATTTCATTTCTTTCCAAAAGGAATTTCTCTTCATGTGTTGATAAGTCTTTAAGAATCTTGAATGTCCTGTCGAAGATGATGAATGTAGCTCTTGTAACAATTTGTATCAAATACCAAAATTTGTAGCAAGAACAATGTGCCCTTTGTAGCACAAGCATTGGCCATCCCATGAATACCTTGACTTTGTTAGAGAGTGTGTGGATAACTGTTGAATGAGTTGTATGTGTAATATATTGCCACTCTTGTTGAACTTCATGCAACCAATCTAGATTGATAAAGATGGTGCACATAATATCACTTGATCGTCAAATTTGTTTGATAGGACATTGGCTAAGGGGTAAGTACCTAGCAATATAATATTGTATTGTATAGTTGGCATGGGCCATAATTAGCCTAGTTGTATTATGTAATTAACACAAAATAACCTAAGGTCTATTTAAGGGATATTACATTATAATAGTGAGTGGCCTAAGGTTAGGGTTATACCTTTCCCAAACTAGCACTAGATGATGATTATATAAGAAGGGAACCCATAATTGCAAATCTTCCAAGTAATCATTATAATTGTCTTTGCTCATGGAGTGACTCTCACCTTGGGAGAGATTGTGTAGTGATTCCTTCCATAAGAATTAATATTGGTGTTGTCATATTAAAATGTATTTACATATAATGTTTCTATGTGGATTATTTGTCGGGGTTGATTTATTTATTATTCAACGTATTTGTGGATGTTTTTATGTTTATGAGAAACAAAATTTCTTAACATTTGGTATCAAAGCAATGGTTATGACAAAGTGGAGAATTTTTTACAAGGTTTCTATATTTGTAGAGATTATTCTCAATATTTGTTGAGTATTTAAAAAAATAAGAATTCATCATATCTCTCCAAGGGCCATAACTTCTTGTAGGATCATCATATTTAGAAGATTCTTGTTAGGTACATAATCCTAGGTACCCTAACATTACCTTAGCATTACATGGATGGACTCTATTTAGACAAATCTATCTATTATCACTTTATATAGATGAGAAGTACACCAAATGGACATGAGCAATGACTTTCTTTATGGAGAGGGGTAAGAGAAGATATATGCATGACAATCCCCTAGTTTCAAGCTTAATGCATCCACTCCCTTGATATATTGTTTAAAAAATCCTTGTATGGGCTTAAATATGCCCCTCTTACGTGGTGTGAGAGGATTCATTATTTCTTACTTAGTTGTGGATTTATTTGAGGCAAAGCATGATGCATACATCAAGCATTAGGATGGATAAAATTTAGTCATTGTATTATATGTTGATGATCTTCTCATATGTGAAGCTCAACATCTTTAATCTAGGAGATGAATTCACTAACTCATGCCACTTTTGAAATGACAAATTTGGGTCTTCTTCATTACTTCTTAGGGATCCAAATTGATTAGTCACCCTTTAAAATCACTATTTCACAACCCAAGTCTGCCCCAAATCTTCTACAATGTTTTTATATGGAGTGTAAGATTACCCAAAATTCATTTCCTTTTGGCTTAAAGCTTCAGGAAGATTGTACTACTCCTTTGGTGGATGCCACTTTCAAATGGTCACTTGTTAGAGGACTTCTTTGCCTCACTCACACTTGGATAGATATTAAATTTGTTGTAGTTATTATTCTAGATATATATAATCACCTTACATGAGTCATCAAGCAATGGCCAAGTAGATACTTTAATATATAATACCTACATGGTAAATGAGCATTCAATACTCATTTTAATCTCCTTTGTTGTTGATAGGATTCTTTGATGCATATTAGGCAAGTGATTTGGACCAATGATGCTTGACCATCAACTTTATGTTTTATCCTAGTTCTTGACAATCCACCATATCTTAGTCTTATATGAAATCCAAATGTTATGTTGTTAATGAGGTTGCCAAACATGTTCACGAATGCTCATGATTTTAGAGCAGTTGGGTCTTCCTCAATAGTTCCTAATGAACCTTATTACAATAATTAGAGTTCCATTAATATTGTCCATAATTGAGTCTTTCATTAATAGAAAAAACACATTGAGGTTTGGATGAATTATGTTGGATGGCTTATGTCCATAGGATGATTTATCCAACCTATGTGCCTTCAACAAAATAAACAATAGATATACTAACTAAGATCATGTTTTAGGTGTTGCTTATGGGATTGTGGAAGCATCTTAGAGTAGAAAAATGTCCATTAGAGGGGATGACTGACAACGATAAGGGTGATGTTGAAATATATGATGTTAATATTCATTTGAAGCCACAATTAACCTTCTATTGTGTTCACTCATATATTGCCCTATGGACCATTGTACAACTTTTATAGGTGTCTTTATTGTAATAATAAACCTTAAGGTCAATTCTTTGACCTTGACCTAAGGTCACATATAATTTGGGTACTTATACCCATCTAATCTAGTTGTTTTTCATTCATCGAAAACACTAATTCCTTTGTTAGTGAGATTATTTGGTATATAAGAACTTAAATATTCGAATATAAAGTGTTCACCTTTATTGTTTATCCAACATATAATATAATAATTCAAATTTAGATTTTTTTCCACTATTTTAAAAAATATTTATGTGGCTAGATTCATGCTAAGTCGTTTGTGAAGCAAAGGTTCACGGTTCGATTCTCCCTAGTACCAGTTTTATTTTATTGTATGGTTGCGAGGTGTGGGCTAGTGGCACAATAAATGCAAAATGGAGGCAAAAAGAAAAGATTCAAAAATATCTAATCACGATTTTTCTCAAAATTAAGGCCACAACCCCTTATGAAATTATTCTAGGTGAAACTGGAATATTCCCTTTAGAAGCAATTGCTATGACCAAGCTGATATATTACTTGAAAAAACAAAAAACATAAAAAACGACAAATGACCTAGGGCAGTTAGGGACGAAGAGTTGCATAGGCCGAAGAATACATGGACGAAACAAAATCAAAATTGGATGAAACATTGGGAAATCAACATAAATGAATGCCCAAATGTCAACAAAGACATAAAAAATTATGTGAATGAAAAGTTTAGAAGTGGAATGTGGAAAAATGCAAGCAAGAAAAGACAATATTATATTGCAAAGTTTAATGCAATGTATGACCACAAGGAAAAAGTGTATATAAGCACTAGACAACATCCTCATTGCTCAGAAATCAAGTGGAAGGAAAAAATCCTCATTGCTCAGGTAAGGACTAGCTCTCATAGGCTTAGATGTGAAACAGGGAGATGGACAACACCCAAAGAACAATGGGAAGAAAGGATATGTACTCTATGTAGCACAGAGGCAATAGAAATAGATGAACACTTTATCTATAAATACCTGAGTTTTTCAGATATCCGTGACAAATACAAAGAAACACTTGGAAACGGGTCTATGGCAAAGTTATTTGAAGAGAAAAAAAATAAAAAAATTGGAGAATTGCTAACCCAAATCACTAGGAGAAGGAACAACCTTCTCAAAGATATTAAAGATCATATGATATGATTTGAGTAGTTGTACTTCCATATTTGGGTCTCGAGGAAGGAATTAAAATATTTCATTTCATTCATTTAATCGCTTATATGGGATTGTAATGAACTTCACCTTTCTTTGCATAATGACCATTATTATGTAGTTTTATTACAACTTAACTATGACCATATAGTTTTATTACAACTTAGCTACATATATATTGTTTGAAAAGATTGAAACCTAACTCTTCTCCTTCAATATTTATATAAATATCTATTTATGATTGTAATTTAAAATTTTATAATTTTTTTTAATTGATTGTAATTTAAAATTATTTATTTATTTATTTTTGATTTGGTTAGTGTGAGAAACTTCTATCCAACCATGATCCCTCGTAAAGACAAGAGCTATGTTTATCAATAAAGAATTCAACACACAACCACCACACATCCATCCCTTCACACACTCACTCATGTCACAGATTGAACCTTGAATCTCGAAGAAAGCCAAAACCCGAACCGTTGCACTGTTTTCTCTAGAATAAAACCTTATGTTAAGGAAAACCGTTGCTCTTATCTCTTGGGGATCACGACTTTCCGTTCCACGAGGCCAATCCCATCTGGGTATATATTTCAGATTAGCCGTTTTTTTTTTAATTTTATTCGGCGTAGGCCGTCAGGCTAGGGAACTTGCCAGTAAGGTACCAGGTGCGGGTAAAAACTTTATGTTAAGGAAAACCGTTCCCCGTATCCTTGGGCTAGGACTTTCCATTCCACGGGGCTTGTACCATCCGGTATATCCTTCGGGCTAACCGGAAGGTTTATTGTATCGGACGCACGGTGCAGGCTTGAACCCAAAACCTCTCTCCGAGGATTGAGAGAATTTTTAAATTTTTAAAATTTTATTAGGTTAATTTTGAAAATTAATAAAACTGAAAAGTTAAAGTGAAAAAAAAAAAAAAAATTATCCGTGAGTGTGGTCTACCGGCAAGGATGCTACTTGCATTATCGGTGATGTGACCCGGGTTCAATCCCATAGTGGATGTGTATAAAAAGTATTTACTCAAATAAAAAAATAAAAATAAAAAGCACTAAAACTTTCTTTACATTTATTTAAGGTAACAGGCAATTCAAGTGAATTCTTTAAAATCTTATTTAAGGGAGGTGGTCAAACGATCGAACTGAAAGCGCCGCTGTAAACCCTCCCCTGCTCTGGCTGCGTCTTTGCTTTCCTGTAGTAATACGTTCACCATCATTTCTACTGCTATTCAGAAGTACATTATATTCAGCTAGCTGGGCAATATTTCAACTCGTGTAAGGAAGACGAACAACAATAAACCACTGAATATTGCATAGGTGTGCGACATCAATTTGAATTCTCTGGGGAGTATGTTCATGCACACGCACATGTAGTTGGCGACACGAGAAATAAGAGGAGCAGCAGGGGAACTCATATTTTTCATTAACACAGGGAGGGAAGCAATGGGTTCACAGGAGAATAAACAATCTCCATCCACTGAAAGATTCCCCAGTG
The DNA here is from genome assembly GCA_028583015.1 of Wollemia nobilis. NCBI lineage: Eukaryota > Viridiplantae > Streptophyta > Pinopsida > Araucariales > Araucariaceae > Wollemia > Wollemia nobilis. The sequence continues at coordinate 10,930,034 of JAQPPZ010016709.1, read as the reverse complement.
AGTCAAATTTTTAATTTTTAATACTGCATTCTGCTTTTTTAAGTAGGTTATACGCGGGTTCTATTGGTGACTCCCATTAAAATAATTAAATATTACATTGTATGGATGCCAGTTTAATTAAAGCCTTTGTATGGATGCCAGTTTAATTAAATCATATCAGTTTGCCTTTTCAGCAAATATATTCTTCATTTTATAAGGCTTCTATTGTTATGACTCCCATTAAAATATAAAAACTCGTTAATTAAATCATATCAGCTTACCTTTTTATAAAAGATATTCTGCATTTTTTTTGTTTTTGCAATTAATTTCATTAAAAAGATTTTATCCAACTTACCAGTCACCTTATAAAATTTTAATTTTGCCAAAACATTCATATCCCATAATAACTTATCAATCCCCTAATACCTCTTGTTTATGGTCTTATTTATACGCTTAATATTCCAAGATATCATTTTCAAATATTTTATTATATTGATGTATAGAAGTTTCTAGTAATAAAAGTTGTTTATCTCCTATGCTTGAAATATGCACATACATAAGTAGATGTAGCTGCATCCTTGTGGAAGGGTTGGTCTCTTTGTTTATCCACTACCTGCATTTGCAGAAAGTTTCTTTGTTGTTGTGACATTGGTTTTCCTGTCTCTCGGGGTCTGGACTCAACAAATTAGCACCCTCCTCAAAACAACCGTAATTACTCCACTCATTACTTGAGAGTTAGGTAAATGGCACTAGCAAATGAGAGGTGGTAACTGGCACGAATTCTAAGTTTGGCTTGAAAAGCACCATCGGATCACTCAACTCAACGGAGCCATTGAACAGAGTGCACTTTAACTTATTATAACATAAGTTGGGCATGAAGAAAACTTTTGTTTGATGTCTGCCAAAAGCAGTCAGTGCTTTTGTGTAGTGAGCATAGAGGGAGGAGGAAATCCAAGTTTTTTATTTTGTAAATTGGTTATATGAGATTGAAAAGGGTCCACTCATATCACATTATAACCATGTTACCATGGTATTTCAACAAACCACACAGTGGTTTTACAACAGCATTTTGGCAATTTTGCATGTGATGGCAGAGCAAGTCAATTTCATTGCTGGGCATTGAAGCCTATATTTATTACATTCCTTATGGCTACAAACTAATCGATACTCTCGAAAAGGAAATCGTTATATGCAAGAAATATTAAAAAATTATGCATGACCTATTAATAAAATAATGTAATAAATCTTATCCTAACATCCCCTTATTACATTATTTGGTAAACAAAGAGAATTGTGAAACAATTCAAACTTGACACATGCAAGTGCCTTTGTAAAAATATCTGCAACTTGTTTGTCGGTGGGAATGTATTGGAGTTGGATCTCTTGATTTTGAGCATGGTCTCGAATGAAGTGGCATGAAGCTTCAATGTACTTTGTTCTTTCATGAAATACTGGATTCTTAACCAATTTCAAAACACCTTGGTTGTTGCATTTCAATAGTGTTGGATGTTTCTTTTGTATGCCCATATTTGATAGAATGCAACGTAACCAGATCGCCTCACATGCAACTCCTCGTGCAGCGTGATATTTTGCCTTCGTGGGTGATAATGCTATTACTGTTTCTTGTTGTGCCACGAGACAAGTCCAGATCCTAGATGAAACATCCTAAATGAAACACATATCCAAACGTTGATTTTTTGTCATCTAGTGATTTTTTGTCTTCTAGTGATCCGGCATAATCTGAGTTCGTGTATCCTTGTAAAAAGAACTGATCATTCTTACTCCAGGCCATATTCTGCTGTACCATGAACATATTGCAGTACCCTTTTTGTTGCTTTCCAATGAATTTCCTTAGGATCTTGCATGAATCTTGAAACATATCTTACAACAAAATTGATGTTAGACCTGGTGTTAGTAAGGTAAATGAGACTCCCAATCAGTTTACGATAGAGAGTGCCAGATACCCGAGGAGACTTGTCATATTGGGATAGTTGCAATCTTGGCTCCATTGGTGTTGCCTTAGGCTTATAGTTTGTCATCCAATATCTTTCCAGTAGGGTCTTGGCATATTTGGTCTGTGTGATCACAATGTGATTTTTCCTTTGCCAAACTTCCAAGCCAAGACAATAGTGTAGAAGTCCCAAATTTGTCATATCAAAAGATTTTTTCAAGTCATTCTTGATGGCATCTATCAATTCATCTGAACTACTTGTAATGATCAGGTCATCAACATACAACACAAGTATCACTATCTCAGATCCAATATTTGTTGAAATAGAGATTGGTGTCTGAGGGACTTCTTTTGAAACCATGTTCCAATAGATGCCCGTCCATTTTGATGTACCAGGCTCTAAGATCCTGCTTCAACCCATACAAAGACTTGGTAAGTTTGCATACTTTCTGTTCTTGTCCTTTGACAACAAAGCCTTTGGGTTGAGTCATATACACCTCTTGTTGAAGATCACTGTTCAGGAAGGCACTTTTGACATCCATTTGATGCAACTTCCAAAACTGCGTTGCCATGGCACAAATGGGTGCAAAAGTTTCTTCATAGTCTATGACTCTATTCCTTCCTTTTATGCATAGCCCTTTGCAACGAGCCATGCCCTATATTTGTCGAGTGATCTATCTGCCTTGTACTTGGTTTTGAAGACCCACTTGCAACCTATGGGCTTCTTTCCATTAGGTAGATAAACGAGTTCCCATGTTTTATTTTTCATGAGAAAGTCATATTCAGCTTCCATTGTTGCATTCCAGTTGGGCGAGCTAAGAGCATCCTTCACTACTACTAGTTATAAATTATCCATCACTAAAGACATCAAACCCAAATTTATTTCCTGAGGAGCCATACTATGAGTTCGAGGGCAAGTGGAAGTGAGATTAGGAGGTGCATCAAGCTTGGCATCTCTGATGGTACTTTGGACCCATTTTGGAGTCTTTCGTTGTTGTGCAGGAGCAATTGCTTCAGGCCTAGTTGAGAAAATCGGAATCAGATCGTAATCAGCATGGAAAAGAATCGGGAAAAATAGGGAATTGGCCAAAAATCGTGGAAAAAATCGGTTGGACTTCCTCATTAAGCTCTATGCTTACAGCAGGAGATGTAGCATCTTGAGGGACATCAATATTTGACTTGGGCTCAACTGCTTCATCAAATACTACATCTTGACTTATATGCAATTTTTTGGTTTTCGGGTCTATCAACCGATACCCTTTGGATTCATCATCATACCTAAGAAATATGCATTGTAGGGATTTCACATCTAGCTTGGGTCTCTTTTTCTTTGGTACATGCATGTATGCCTTGCTACCGAAGACTCTAAGATGTTTGATGGAAGGCTTCCTCCCAGACCGGGCTTCTTTTGGTGTAACTCCTTGTAATAACTTTGTAGGCACTTTGTTCAGAAGATACGCTACAGTGGTGACAACATTAGCTCAATATTGCTGTTCCAGATTGGCTCTTGTAAGCATGCAGCGAACCATTTCCATGATGGAACGGTTTCTTTCAACAATCCCATTTTGTTGTTGAGTATAGGCTATAGTGAGTTGTCGCTTTATTCCATTTTGTGCAAGAAACCTTGTGAATTCCTTGGATGTATATTTCCCCCTTCGATTTGCGGAGGACTTTAATAGAACACCCAGTTTCCTTTTTCCACATGCTGCTTGAAACGCTGAAAATGTTGGAACGCATAAGAATTCAGTTGCAAGGACACCCACATTTTTTTGGAGTAGTCATCAACAAACAATTGGAAGTATCTTATTCCACCACTACTAGCTTTCATGGGTTCATACAGATCGGTGTGTATCACAGACATTCAATGGACATTTGGCTTTGTGAGAGCTCAACTCAAATGGTACTCGGTGTTGCTTCCTTGCTAAACAACCCAAGCAAACCGACAATGTGGGTGAAAAGTTGGACAGACCAATCACCATTTGATGCTTACTCAGTTGAAGTAGCCGGAATTGAGATGCCCATATCTCCTATGCTAGAGGGAGGTTGCATCCGTCATCGCTGCTGATAGTGCTACATTTGGAGAAGATTGGACATCTAGGGCAAAAAAGCCACTTTTGTTGGAACAGGTGGCAATATTTTTACCCTTTTTGGTGATAGAACACCTCTTGTGGCCATTCTCAACTTTGAATTTAATTCCTTACTACTACATAACTTGTCGCATGATTCTTTGCCGTTGTCATGTAATTCTTTGCCACCATTAGGCAACTCACCACTGCCGTCAGGCAACTCAACTGTAGTCGTCACACAACTCTTCGCAGCTAACACACAAATCCTCGCCGTTGTTGCACAACTCTCCTTCATTATCATGCAACTCTTCGCCGTAGTCATACAACTCACCATTGCCGAGACGCAACTCCTCGCCGTCATGTAATTCTCTCTCGTCATATAACTCACCGTCACGTAACTCTTTGCCATCACGTAACTGTCTGTGCACAAACCCTTGAACGTCTCCTTTGTGTGTGTCCACTTGCACATTTGGTTGCGCATCCAATGTTTGCTTTGTGCGTTGGCCCTTTGTCAATGTCAACAAACAAGTCTATGTCTTCATCTGTTGCGACCTCCAATATGCCCTCCACCTAAGAGAAACTACATCGGTCGTCTATTGCATTGTAATCATCCCGTTGTTGTCGTTGTGCACCTTCTCGAGTGATTAGCTTGTCACAACTCCATGTCAATAAGCTCGACTCAAATTTGAATAGTCAACAACACTAGAATGCAGAAATGGAATGCACCACACTCCAATACAATATATCACCACTTAAATAAACAAAATATACAATGGGAATAACTTACAATTACAAATGGATACACTATGCATACATGTATCCTACACAACAATTATCTCAATACACCATACTTCGACTAACCATCAACAACACTCTTCAGAGAACATCATGCACACGCACACCCTTAGATGTAGACAAATAGATGGGTGGTAGATCATCATCATCTTCTATTCGTGAAATGTAAGGGGTCTACTTATACTTTTCTTGGGAAGGGGAAGGTAGTTGCCAACTTCTGCAACTTCTTCATACCTAATATATCTACCCTTACATGACACTTTTAGATACCTAAGGATAGGAATGTGGGGATTATACTATTATATTGTATATGGGCCATGCATAACCCAAGGGTGATTATATTTTAATATTTTTTTATAATAATAAGTGGGATAAGAGAGATGAAGGGTCTAGGAAGAGGGTATATAAAGAAGGGATATTGTCATTGTAAGCAAGTCATATCAAGTATTCTTTGTAATAGTCTTGGCTTGTGGAGTGGAGTTGGAGTGATTCCTTTCTTAAGGAGTAATATTGGTGTTGCCCTACCTTAAGGGTATTATCTATCTCTATCTCTTTGTGTGGATTACTTTTGTGGATGGATGTTTGATATTCTTGTATAAATGGTGAATGTTTTGTTAATAAGAATTGAGGTTCATACCAAGCGGTATCAAAGTGGCGATTTTGGCAAAGTGGGAATTGTGTTTTTTGTGGATTGCAGAGCTAGGGCAATTTTTTTTAAAAAACGTCTGAGCTTGTAGGATCTATATTTTTTTCCCAGCAGCCATTTTTAGAAGATTTCTGCGACATTATGTTAAATTCAAAAAAGTATTGACGGAGTTATGGCTGTTTGAAGTTGGGTTATTGATGTTGTTTTTTGGCTGTGTGTTTTTTTTTTTAAAGAAAAAATTTATATCTTTTGTTTAGCAGCCAATTTTAGAATATTCTTGCACTGTGTAGATCAATTTGAGTACTACAAAGATGATTGGCCATTTTTCAAATTCTGATTAGTATTGAGGGAGTTAAGGTTGTTTGAAGTTGGGCTACCGATCCTGTTTTTGGTTGTGTGAAAATTTTATCCAAAAGAAAAAAAAATCATCTCTCTCAATCCGGGTAAGCAAATCAGTTGCCAATTGATTTGTTTTGAAGAAAATTTGTAGATTTAATTGTTTAAAGAAAGGAATAGATGAGATTTGAGAAATTTTATTTTTGAGAATTTCTGGTTATATAAAACCCTAGCTGCTTTGGGAATTTAAATTTTTTAATTTTGGGTTGAGGTCAGGGAGTTGTCAAGATTCACTAGAGAGGATGCTTGGGAATGGTGGGAATTTTTAAGTCCTTAAATTTTCCTGAATGGATGTGTAAATGCAAGCTTTGGTGTTCTTTGTGAGGGGAAGCTTTTTCTTGGTATAAGAACTTTGATCATGCCCATTATCTTACATACACAAGGGAAGAATTTGAAGTTGCATTTTTAAGCAAATGGGGATTGGAGAAAAATGATGAAAAGATAGCTAGGCTCCAAGATGAACAAAAGGAATTAAAAAGAGAGTTGGAAAATTTCAAGAAATTGGCAGAAGGAAAAGATAAGGGTGATAGTGTGTAGACTGAGAGAACCATAGCTTTGGTGTCAAATAGGCCAAACAATTTTCAAAAAGATCTGTTTGAATATAAAAATTATATTTTACAAGTTCATGGTTGCATTTAAAAGAAAAAAGTTAGTCTCCATAAACCCTAGTAGCAAGCATAACTTCATCAGCAGGGACTTGGCTAACAGTTTACAGGTTCCAACAAAGAGTATCAAAGATGGACAATTTCAAGGAGAGAGATTTCAAATTTTTGAAGACTTGAAGCTTTCTATGGATAAGTATATTTTGCATGCTAATTTTCATGCTATTGAGATGGATGATGTGGATATTTTTCTTGGTTATCCTTGGTTGGATTCTTTGGGTACTATTAACATTAATGTACAAAAGAAGTTCATGAAGTTATGGTACCGAAAAAAGAAAATAATACTATAGGACATGTTGGTTACGAATCTGCCATGAGGAAAGGATTTGTTGTTATTGCGCCGATTCGCCCCCCAGATTGAAAGGCCGGAATGAAGGAATGCCTTCCGTGCCAATCTCCGGAGAAGGCCGGCTTCCTGTGGGGTTTTTAGTGTAAGATGAGAGTGCAAGGAAAGAGATAAAAGTGCAGAAAGAGAATCCAAATGAGATTGGAGTTGGTGGGGGGAATAAGCAGCACGACAACGAATCAATCACCACTACTAACAACATTCATCTACAAACATACATTGAAACTACAACTATCATTCATCCTATGTATCCTCTATCTATGCATTCCAGGAATACTTGATCATCAAATGCCAGAGTCCAGAGTTCAGTACAACAACAAGCAATGACACAAGAAACATGAGGCAGAAATGACAAGGAGAGGCAGCATACAAGATAAAAGACAGTAAGCAGAGCCAAGTGTATGCTTGTATTAGAGGCAAACACACAGCTACAATTGTTCCCTAGCAATATATTCCCCTTCCACCCTTTACAATGAAAACGAGTGGGCTATTTATAGCCCAAGTTCCCCCCGATTACATTCACGGTTACAAAGTCTCAAACAAGACAATAGCTGACACGAGCGGCTGAGGAGCTGCTGATGCTGACTTCTGTGGGGCAGGACTGTACTTGCGGCATGGTCTCCCTGAAGGCTGTACAACTACGTGGCGGTATGTCGGGTCAAACCTTTGGTCAACAGGAATGCGGGTAGGTGCGGCAGATGGCACTTTACATCAACTTAAATGGTGGCAGTTGGCGTAGATAGTGCAGCCCATGCTTTGTCCTTTTCCCGGTCATGCCCTGGCTCAAATCTCGAAGTTGGACACTTGTCAGATGCTGATGAGTGACACATGGCTGCCTTGAAAGGCAGTTTATCCAACTTCGCCCAGGATCTGAGCGTTGTCGGGTTGCGCAGGCAGAAAACAACGCAGTAGGGAGGGTCATCTTGCCTTAGACATTTTTTGGTCTTGCTTTCCCAACTGCGCACCGGTCAGAGGGCGCACTCCGACTTCGCTGCGAAGTCGGGTTGCGCACCGGCACTTGCTGTCTTCTACCGCTGTTCGGACTGCGCACTAAGAGGCGGGCGCACTCCGACTTCGCTGCGAAGTCGGGTTGCGCCCCAACACTTAGTCTATTTTCTGCCATACTGTTCTCCAAGTGCGCCCAGGAAGAAGGGCGCACCCCGACTTCGCTGCGAAGTCGGGTTGCGCCCCAGCAGTTAGTCAAACTTCGCTCATCTCCTGTCCTGTTGTCGCACTTCGCCTTTCCTGCTGCGCTCCAGCCTGAGGGCGCACCCCGACTTCGCTGCGAAGTCGGGTTGCGCCCTGACACTTAGAAACTTTCAGGGAACACCTCTGTTCTGGAAACTTTACTGGGGGAAAGAAAAGGGAGGAAGGAAGAGGAATAAGACTGCAAGGAAGAGGGAGAAAGGGAGGGATGAAGAAAGGGAAAGAGAGGAAGGAAGGACTGAGCAGGCTACTTACAAAAACTGAAAACATGGCACCCCGTGCCAAATGTGGCAACAGGACATTAGCTTAAGAAGCAAGAACCAACAAAGAAATAAAAAGTTGAATCTACAACAGAGAACTTAGCAGAGTTCAAGGAATAAGCAACAACAAAGTGCAAGGAAATGCTGTTGGAAGAGCACACGGACACACCAAACAGAGGGCACATAAGAGAACAACATTAAGAGGAAGCTAAAATAGAGGAGCGAAAGGTTGATATGTCAAAGAAAGTAGAACATTGGGCTAAGGTTGGAGTATATCTCCATCCACACACCATGAGAGGCAACAATCATGGAGAGAGGGCATACAACAACAAAGGAGCTATGATAGACATACATTGAACCAAATGATTAATTATGGGTATTAAAGTGGCACAAGGGCAACCAACTTGGCATCATCACAAACTACCACCAATCAATATTTCACTTGGATGAAGGAATAATCAAGATTGGTGTTTCTTCCTATGTTTCGAGGATGAAACATTTTGTAAGGAAGGTGGAATGTTAGATACCTAAGGATAGGAATATAGGGAATATAATTTTATATTATATATGGGCCACACATAACCCAAGGGTGATTATATTTTAATATTTTATTATAATAATAAGTGGGATAAGGGAGATGAAGGGTTTAGGAAGAGAGTTATATAAAGAAGGGTTATTGTCATTGTAAGCAAGTCATATCAAGTATTTTTTGTAGAAGTCTTGGCTTGTGGAGCGGAGTGGGAGTGATTCCTTCCGTAAAGAGTTATATTGGTGTTGCCTTACCTTAAGGGTATTATCTATCTCTATCTCTTTATGTGGATTATTTTTGTGGAGTATTATTTGTGGATGGATTTTTGATATTTCTGCATAAATGGTGAATGATTTTCTGTTAATAAGAGTTGAGGTTCATAACACACTTCTAATTACCCGACATCGTAATTACATGAAATTTGAATTACATATACATCCGGATTATATGTATATTCATTTCATCAAACACTTAGCATACAAACTACAAAATGATAAAATTTCATTCATTGATTATATAGACATGTCAATTCGCTTGCCTACAGAGGACCTTGCAAACATCCAACTGCCAAGAAATGAAGAGATTGGCTTGCAGGAGCAAAGCCCTAAAGCCCTAAAGCAACACTGGCGATGTGCTAGCTGACTGGAGCGATTTGCTTGCCTCCTGGACTGAATCGCTTATGGACTAGCGGAGGGGTGTAAAGACAAGCATGGATCCTGAGGATCATTGGAAATCGACATTTTGGTATGTAGTGGAGCCATAACTCATTTTGGAAGCCTTTTAAGCCTTTTAGAGGTATAATTAGAGGCATGTAACATTTGGAGGTGCATCATTTTGTTAGAGATGCCCCCAAATATTTACTTTTACTAGGAGTAATAGTTTCTCACCCAAGGTAACTCAGGGGTAAACTTTTCCTATAAATAGGAGCCATGGGCTCCATTGTAAACATCTTTTGGCCTTGAGGAATTTAGAGCTACACTTTGTGAGACCCACATTGTGCTCTTGTAATTATTGAGATTGGTGAGAAATTGATAATTCTTTTGATTTCCATCAATGGCACTGCCCTCCTAGATTGCGATGATTGTGGCATAGCCCTTTTGTCCCTCTTGTCATTTCTCTCACAATTTCAATTCATTTGAATGGGAATACATTGTTGTTTTTTTTTTTTTTAACTATTCTATTACATCATCACCACAAAGTGGTATTACAACAAGTTGGCTATTTAAAGCATGTATCCTCTGGCAAGAGTCGAACCTTGGTCTCTGCGTTCAAAGTTGAGGAATCTTACTGGTTGAGCTAATGCCTTCGGATAAATGGGATTACATTGTTGTTATTTGATTTTCTCATGCATTGATTTGATCACACACTCTCCTTGCTATGGTTTTGGCCGTATCTACTTTTAATCTCTTGCACCCTAAAAGTTAACAATTTACTTTCATGCATTTTAATTTCTGCATTTACTTTCCACATTTAATTTCTTGCAATCAGATTGGGTTAATTTATAATTTAGCAAAAATAGTGGGGAGCCAGCCTAAATCCGAAGATGGAAGAGGCCTAAAACCCTTCCATCCATCTTTGTTGAAACCATAATTGTGGGTGTGTAAGAAGTCGAACATTTTCACAATTCAACAGTGACACATCATGAAATCTTTAAGTAGAGGAACTATATGTTAGATTCATAGATCTTTCAAGTCCCAATAGTGGCCCACTCTCCTCTACAATGTCGATCCTTCAGAGGCTTGACTCCTTTCGAGGGACAAGTAAGTTTTGATATCTTTCTTTCAATGGAAAATTGGATGCTGATGCATTAGAGAAATGACTTGGTCAATTGAATTTTTTTTTTTGTTAACATCTTCTTTGATAGTGAAAATATTACATTTGCATTTTTAAAAGCTGTTCCACATGTTCAAAATTGATGAGAAGCACAGCCTTCAAGCCAGTGAAAATTTCATTGAGGACCATGTAGATTATACTTGGGATGATTTTGACAAATCCTTAAAATACAAAAACTACCCTCTAGGAAATTATAATAACCAATATGTTAAGTGACAATAGTTTCGTGAGGGATGGGACTGATTCATGAAGTGACTAATGCATTTCATGCATCGTCTACAAAATATGGCATTTGTGACATTGAAAAGCATAATCTGTAACTATCATGATGACCTCCATTGGTACGCTCAAATTGCAATGAATTCTTGATCTCAAAACATGGGAAAGGTCTATAGTATATGGTCAAATTCAATGAAAAGTTCAAACACAAAGACAAGAAATAAGTCATTGCAGTCAATAAATCATTGCAGTCAATAAGTCACAGTTCAAGAAGGACAAGAGTTGCACTAAGTTTGACAATAAGCAGCAGGGCAAGGACTTGGAGTACTAGAATCATTCATCAAAGTCTTCTCCCGGAAAGACCAGAAGCCACAAAAGGACATTTGAAAAGGAAAGAACATTAAAACAAAGAAAGTAATGCTGTCAGGGCTGCGATTTGACCATTATTTATTCAAGATGTAGGAGGATCACGTAATATTTGCTTCATGCACAAGATACATGTGACTTTGTATGTTGAAGCTGCATTTCTGCATAGAGTTTACCACTTGAGGAGGGAGGCTTAGAGGATTGAGAGATTTTGTTGTGATTCTGTTATTTCATTCAATTTGCCATTCCCAGCTATAGCAGGTTATAATTACCTTTGGGACCTTTAAATGATTTAGTGATCTGCATGAGTCTATACGTTATGAATAATGACTAAATAATAGACAGCTCTGCAACTGTTAAGATCCTGCTATAAAATAAACTCAAATAACACACTCTCACACAATTGCTTGGAAATAAACTCACATAAACATCACATTAATATAACAAAAATTTGCATAAAGAACAATCTCACAATAGGACTGAATCGCAGGCCTCTTCGAGGGGGCAACCTCCTTCAATACTTCATTAATTTTGCAAAAGATGGTTACATTGGTGCCTTTTCGGGTATTTAAGGAGTTTCCTTCCAAGGTTGGCTTACATGCAAAATGCCACCTGGATTACATGCATAATGCCACCCGAATTACATGCATAGTGCCACTTTGAATTACATGCACAATGCCACTCGAATTACATGCATAATGCCACACGAATTACATGCACAATGCCACCTATCTACCATGTGTTACATAAAAAGGGTGCCATTTGTCATAGGCACTACCTAAGCTAAAACTTAGAACATTACAAAATATTAATCATGGGTACTACCCACGTTCACTAGGAATTATTACATCAAGGAAGTTATTACATTAAGGGTTAGGATGAGATCCTAACATGCCCTTCTCCTTGAAGAAGCTTTGTCCTCAAAGCTAAAAATGAGGAAACTGTTGTTGGAGTTGATGGAGGGACTCCCATGTAGCATCCTCAAGTTGAAGTCCACGCCACTGAACCAGGACCTCTGTGATGGTACGGTTGCGAGTTCGACGATACAAGCACTGCTTTGGTGCAAGTAAGATGGAGCCTTCTTCATCCAATTCGGGAAGTGTTGATGGAACCTGTACCTTGGAGCTGCCCGAAATGTAGGAGGGAGGCGTGAGTGGAGGGTGCCCGTAAACTGCCTCTGGTGGCGGTATGATAGGAAGTGTTGTACCACCATTCGGCCAAAGAAAGCCATTTTTCCCAATGAGTAGGATGATCGGAGGCAAGCAGCGAAGGTAGGTTTCCAAGCAGTTATTAACAACCTCTGTTTGACCATCCGTTTGCGGATGGTAGGCTAAACTCATTGTGAGCTGAGTCCCCTGCAACTTAAACAACTCTTGCCAAAAATTGCTAGTAAGGCTGGGATCACGATCAGATACAATGGAGGTTGGCATGCCATGAAGGCGAAATATGGAGTCAAGAAAAATTTGGGCAATAGTGAATGTTGTGTAAGGATGGGTTAGGGCACAAAAGTGAGCATACTTTGAAAGGCGGTCCACTACCACAAAAATAACAGACTTGTCTCCAGATTTAGGTAGCCCTTCTATGAAATCCATAGAGATGTCAGTCCACACCTGATCCGGTATCGGCAAGGGTGGAAGAGTGCCCGAAGAGTGCACTGTTTCTCTTTTCATCCTTTGACCTGTGTCGCAGTCTGCCACAAAAGAGCGAATGTCCTGTTTCCTACCTTTCCAAAATAAGGTGCGCTTGAGTCGCTCATAAGGTGGTCTGATATTGGGAGGTGTACTATCCGGCAATAATGGAATGGCATGGTCGTGAGAGCGATGCAGTGGTAGTGTGATGGGTTCTGAAAAGATGGCCTCATGTTTGTGGAGAATCTGTTGCATGTCTTGTGGGATTTCACCCATTGGAGATGTGGATGGCTGGATGGAGAATAGTTGTGCAATGACCCCACGTGATGATTTCTTTAGCAATTTCTCCATGCCGTTTGAACTGATCATTTGAGGTGTTCCTTGTCGGGGAGCCCTTGATGATGTGTGTTTGTCCGTTCCGGGAGAACTGCATCCAAAGTTTAGCAAAGTTCCAACCGATAGTGCCCAACGTACTCAACCATTGGCATCCCAAAACAATATCACATCCACCCAAATGGAGGGCAAACATGTCCTGCTTGAGTTCATAGTCCCCTATCTTGATTTTAACATTGCGACACTTTCCTTTACAAGATAAGGTTCCCCCATTGGCTACCATGACCTCAAAGGAATTACAATTGTGGATATAGCAATTTGCCCGTTGAGCAACTCTAGGGTCAATGAAGTTGTGCGTGCTTCCCGAATCCAAAAGGATGGAAAGACGTTGGCCCTTGAAACATCCAGTAACCTTCATGGTTTGAGGAGTAGTAATGCCTGCAAGGGCATGGATTGTAATTGATGTCTCAGGTTCCTGTTTCCCTTCTTCTTGTGGAGGAGGTGTTTCTGGAGGGTCCTCATCCTCATCACTCTCGTCAGCGGTATCAGGTTCTCCAACATCTATCAAGAACAATTTTTTGTGTGCACACTTATGCCCCTTGAAAAACTTTTCATCACAATTGTAGCATAATCCTTGGGCACGACGTGCATCCATCTCTTCGGTGGTGAGGCGCTTGGGTGCAACAGGTTTATTATCATCTGGGTGTTGGGCTCTAGGGGGAAATGAAGGTCTATTTTGAGGAAACTTTGATGGGTGTCTTTGGGCAGAGAGTTTAGATTCGGCCAAACGGGCCAAACTGATAGCTTCCATCATAGTTCGTGGTTTCAACATTTTGACTTCTGCTTGGAGTTCCATCTTCAACCCACTGATATAACAACTCCGGAAGAACCCTTCACTCAATCCTCTTGTCCGATTGGCCAATTTTTCAAATTGAGCTTGGTACTCTCGGACCGAACCCTGTTTGTTGTAGTTTGGTTAAGGCTCTTGTAAAGTCCTCAAACTCACTAGGACCAAATCGAGTGAGTAGTTGGGATTCAAAATCCTCCCAAGAGAGATTTGGGTAGGCAAGACGCAACCATTGAAACCAGTGTAGAGCCTCAGATTCCAAGTTAAAGGAAGCCATCTGGACTCGATGAAATATGGGTACATTATGAAGTCGAAAGAATTGGTCAACCCGACATAGCCACCCATCAACATCCTTCCCACTAAATTTGGGAAAGTCCAATTTGGGCATTCTAAAGGGTGGATCATGGTCACGATTCCTTGTAGAACTCTCAACTTGGTATTCTGATTTGGGTGGTTCTCTTCTCAGTTTGCTGTCCACTTCTGTCAATGCTTCTTCTAGGCGGTTGCTAGTGGCCTCATGCTCTAGGCGAAGACCTTGGACTTCTTCCCTTATGGAGTGAAAAGCCGAGTGCAAGTTCTCAATGGCTTTTGTTAGGGACTCCAAGTGTTCTAGTTCTTTCTGGTGTCCACGGGTACCCTGGGCCATTTTTTTGACCTTTTGTGACCAGTTACTAAAAATAGAATTGAATTTTTAGGACTTACTATTTTTAGTAAGTGCCCAAAAAAGTGCTTGGGTGCTATATATCAAAATGATCAGTAGAAGGAGGTGGTCACAATGAGCTATATATCTCAACACTACTTTTTGGCACCCCAGACTTTTTTTTTTTTTTATCTCCTGTTTTGCTGAGTCTAACGGTGTTTACAGATTCTGATTCTGAGCTACTGAGCAAAAGTTGGCTACTGGAGCACTATCTATAACTGGTCGTGTTTCACACTCAAGATTCTCTGTATTTTGCAGGTGACTGATATGACAGTTCTGTTCTGACCCTGAAGACTGTGAATTCTGCCCTGACTGTGCTGACCTCTCCGACTCCGATCGACTCGACCGTGGATCGCCATCGTAAATTTTATCGTTATTCTCCGAATTTCAACTTAAGTGTCACCCTCATGGCTTATCCCGAATGCATGTCCCTTCCGTTATTTTTTTTAGTAGAGGACTCCTTTCTCATATGCTCACTTTTGAAATGCAGTGTTTACGAACATGGATGTTTGGATTTTTATTTTTATTTTTACGTTTTTTACAAAGTTGAAGTTTTAACGTAACCAGGGAATGCTAAGTATAGGAGTATGTACCACCCATAGGCCCTCTAATATACCGACAAGTGACGAACAATAGTGCTCGGACCAATATTTCAGGCCACTACTCAAGGAGGATTCCACACATACCCTTGAGCACACTACCTGCCTCTCTGACAATACGGGAGGGTAATCGTCCGGGATGCCGTGTCCCGTAGACTATGAGTAATACAAGGCCGAAGAGCTTCCTAATGGCTAAAAGTTTGTTTAATCCTAGATGGTCTCCCGATATACCCGAAGATACGTGGGAGCTCAAGTCCGTGCGCGAGTTCTGTCTGAGGCCTGGGTATTGGAGCCTGATCGCCCCTCACTTCACTAGACGCTTTATGGGCTATCTAGCTTAGCCAATAACGACAGATCCTTCGCGATATTTTAAAACCCCCGGTACAGGGTTTCTACCTACTCAACTAATAATATATTTTTTTGTTTTTGGTCTGGAAAAAAAAAAACACTGTATTTTTTTTGGATTTTTTTTTTAATAAGGAAAAACAGAATGGAAAAAACACACGGAATTTATACCTAACAGGCGGATTGGATGGCAAGAATCGTTGCAGTTGCAGCAGAACTTGGCCCTGGAAAGCGCTCTGATACCACTTGTTAAGATCCTGCTATAAAATAAACTCAAATAACACACTCTCACACAATTGCTTGGAAATAAACTCACATAAACATCACATTAATATAACAGAAATTTGCATAAAGAACAATCTCACAATAGGACTGAATCGCAGGCCTCTTCGAGGGGGCAACCTCCTTCAATACTTCATTAATTTTGCAAAAGATGGTTACATTGGTGCCTTTTCGGGTATTTAAGGAGTTTCCTTCCAAGGTTGGCTTACATGCAAAATGCCACCTGGATTACATGCATAATGCCACCCGAATTACATGCATAGTGCCACTTTGAATTACATGCACAATGCCACTCGAATTACATGCATAATGCCACACGAATTACATGCACAATGCCACCTATCTACCATGTGTTACATAAAAAGGGTGCCATTTGTCATAGGCACTACCTAAGCTAAAACTTAGAACATTACAAAATATTAATCATGGGTACTACCCACGTTCACTAGGAATTATTACATCAAGGAAGTTATTACATTAAGGGTTAGGATGAGATCCTAACAGCAACAGAGCCCCTTGAATGAGGTCTTTAACTGGAATTTAGGATTCCTAATTGATGCCTCTTCACAACTTTTTCACCTGCAAGATGTTCTGGCATTATATGATAGAAGGGAAATCCCCATCTTGGCACATTCAGATATCTTCGCATAGAACCTTGTACAGTTGAGCAAGTTTGATGACATAAGTGCTTCTTCCACATGATTCCCTTTGCAAAATAATGTGAAATTATCTGTTACTGAAGGTTCCAAGAGATTATATAAAATAGTAAATTATGTCTCAGCTCATGTTCTTATTTGTATCATGTGTTGATTGATGC
Source organism: Wollemia nobilis (assembly GCA_028583015.1). Taxonomy (NCBI): domain Eukaryota; kingdom Viridiplantae; phylum Streptophyta; class Pinopsida; order Araucariales; family Araucariaceae; genus Wollemia; species Wollemia nobilis. The sequence goes on along the minus strand of JAQPPZ010016709.1, from coordinate 10,913,229 downwards.
ATGGACTGTATTAAAATGTCTGAGACACACTCTGGATGTGAAAGTTTTTGAACTTCATTAACTGCTTCTAGTCATATCTGAATACTAAACTTTATTTTTTTCCTGCTTTCTTTAGCTCATTTTTTCTTTGTTCACATGAATGTGAAACTGAATGACAATGATTACTTGTGCTTTTACATGGATCTATAGTCTTAAGAGAATTTTTGTGGGGGGCCTTGGCTGGGGCTTTTGGTGAAAGTATTATGCATCCTGTGGACACAACAAAGACAAGAATGCAAAGTGCAGTTCTGGTTGGGGGAGCTGAGGTAATTACATAATTTGTGTTTTTGCATGTGAATTGTGTAATATAACTATATTGCATGCTACATACACATTTAGTTGTTGAATGATAAAGAGAGAAACTCTTACTCATACCATGTCAGCTATCTATTTTGGTTGTCTTCTTAAATTTTGTTTTTGTTCATGCAATTTTCTGTACGAGGAGGGATTTTTTAATATTTATACATAGCTTCCTCTTGTGACAGCTTCTGTAAGCTGTTCGTTTCTTAATTCTTTGCTGGGCATCTTGTCTGTGTAATTATTCTACTGCAAGTCATCTTTGTATATATCTTATAGCTTCCTCATGGCCTAGAATAAAAGCTTTATAGTGTATAAAAACATTGTACTAGGGCACCTTGTTTGTAATCTGCTCAGCCAGCCTTTAGAGTCTGTTCAAACATTCTTTAATTTTGGAAGGAGATTCGATGGTTGGCCATTCGTCTAGATATTGACTACACTGAAATAAACCTATCTGCATGTGATCTTAATATTAACAGCTCTTGAGTTTCTACTTGTAGGAGCTCTCAATTTAAAAGAACCTTCACTCTTTGCTTGTTGTCTAGGTTCATCTGTTTAACCGCATGACTAGACTCGTTGACTCTATAGTGAAGCTCTTGTCCAAAAGCTTTCCTTTGTCACATGATCTTTGCAATTGCTCAAGATGCCTTCCAATAGGTTGAAACTAGAGAATCGATTAAGGAGGACAGTAAATAAAACAGAGGCTTCATGCAATTGGGTTAATTCTATCTATATATTGTAATCAGTCAGTTCAATTAGTGAGGGGCAACTAGAGCACTTGTCTCTAAAGCTCGGTTGCCTCTTCGAAAATATTTCTTGTCATAAGTTAGATTCATGTGAGTTTTTCAACACAAGCTTATCTTACTGGTGATTTGAATCAACATTTCTTCTATGCAGTAGTCTTGCATACGAGACGAAATCCAGTTTGTCTTGATTCAGACCCGACCCAATTATCCTTTTTCTTTGGTATGACACTGTAACTTATCCTTTTAAACGTCCTTGATAGTTTTAGGTTCTTGGAAATTATTGTAGAAAATTCAATGTATCTTACTCCTTTAATCTTGAAGTAATTTAATAATTAAGGAGCACTCTTCCACTTGCAGATGTTCTAGGCTTTTGTTTATTGACATTTGGGACCTCCAATTAAAGGTTGACATTCTGTGATAATTCTTAAATTTTTGGTTTTTCTCCCCCCAAACTTAAACTGTATAATGAGGCGACCTTCGATTTTATTATGAGGTAGTTTGCTTCCTTCTGCCTCACCTATATTGCTTGTAGGAGCCCCAGATCATCGCATTAGATGGGTGATACCTCTAGGAAAAGGGAATGCTATGCCAGTCCTGCGTGTATATAAGTTGCTTTCTATCTTCTAATGATGTTATTTAATCTTTAAGTATTCTATGGTACTTGGTGGAAGATTTCTATTTCATAGGCCCACTTGCCTTTCATAGTAATGCATATGATTATTTCTTTATCTTTCTTTCTTTTGAGTGAATGAGAAAGGTCTGTTGCAGTTAGGATGTAATGTTATTTGTAAATTTAATGTTTCAATAAATGGTTGAAGGTAGGGGTTATATATCATTAACTTGTCAACATGTTATCAAGTGATAGGTCATAAGCAATGTTACTGTTGCTAGGTAATGGACAGTCATCGAAAACACCTAAGTATAAACGGAGATGGTACAAGGGCTTTGAAGTCAAATGTCTTGGCTGTACTTCTCAAGGGGCCCTTAAAGTTGGCCCCATGTATGTTCATCATTTTGAATCTCAATATAATCAATTAAGTTCTCAATGTTTTCCACCTTTATTTGTCTCTTCATTCTTATTGCGCTTCTAGCATTCAGGCTGAATTAGACATAAGAAAATCATGATTTTTACTCTCATGAGCTTTAGTGGGACGCCTTTATTTCTACTCTTTTATAATGTATGACATAATCAGATACATTGAGAGTGGACGATAAATTAAAGTCTAATGTGGTTCGCAGCAGAGGTAGGGACAATTGTGCTTTTTCATGGAGAAGATATCTTCTAGTAGCCGTAGCTAACTCATTATTGAATCTATGGCACGTGCCAAGCGTATAACTTACCTTTTGTTGATTTAAAGGACCAGCCATGTCACACATAGGCTGAAGAGGGTGATCCTACAGGTCAGGGTAGGCTCCTTTAGCTGTCGGAAAATGATGTTGGTTCCAGGAATAAAAGGAATGCAGATAATAGAGGAGCCATTTTTTGTCTTACATCCCTTAATCTCAAACTTGCCACCAAGTTATGACTTTTGCAAGGGATATACAATGCTTTTTATCCTATAATGCCAATGTTTTTAGATATACTTTCAGATTGTCCCCTTGAAGATATGGCCTTATGGCCTTTTGACTGTATCAAGACCCTTAATTCTTTATGGTTTTGAGCTTTAGAGATCGAGATTGAGACTTGTTGACTAGAATCTATTGAAAGAACAACTATTTTGTTTCAATGTGTGATTTGCTGTAAGCATACAATTCCTCAGGCAATTGTACATGCCATGTTCACATCTCATTTGCTTTGTCTTGAAATCATTTTTGAACCCATCTTTCATCTCCATTGATTATGGTGCATGGGTGATAATGTTCAGGTTGGGAGAGAGACCCATTTCTAGCCCTTTGCTCCATAGAGAGAGTTGTCCATATGAATCTCCTTGGTTGGGGTAGATGATGGTAGAAGTAGAGACTGGCATATTTATTAAAGATGAAGCCTCAGGTTTAGAAATTCAGAGAAAATGCTTTAAGGAGCAACAATGTGCCTAGATCTAGGTTGGTAAGGATACTTCTTAAAGATCCCAACATGTTCCTTAGTCAAAGTCATCTTGTGCTTATGGCTTAAGAGCACTCACATGCTTGAACTGCATTCTTATGGAGAATCTTAGGGGAGGAAATAATGAGAGAACTCCATGAATGAGGAACACAATTCCTTAATGGAAAATGAAATTTGGGAATTGGTCCCTTATCTTAAAGCCAAAATCATTGTCAAGTATAAATGAGTCTATATGATCAGATATACTTAAAAGGAGTGGTTAGATACAAAGCTATGTTGGTTGTCAAAGGTTTTCTCTTAACAATTAGGGATAGACTACACCAAAACCATTGCACTAATGCCCAAAATGCATACCATGAGAATGATCCCATGATTAGTTCCAAACATGTATGGGAAATGCATCAAATGGACCTCAAGTGTAGCTTTGTACATGGTAATCTGAATGAAAATCTATATGGAGCAACCACCTAGATTTGTCAAAGGAAGTAACCCACTTGTATTTTGCAAACTAAAATTGTTTTTATATGGGCTAAAACAAGCCCTAAGAGCATGATATGAGAAAATTTATAGCTTCAACAAAAATGCCTTCATGCAATTTGAAGTGTTCATAATATTCAGTTTGGAATGGAGCAAGATCTTAATTCCATTAATTGTCTTATATGTGAATGACTTGCTTGTCAATATAAGTGACATCATGTTGATTTTGAGCTCAAGATAAAGAATGCATTTGTGATGATTGATATTGGATTGTGATATTCATTTCTTGGCCATAATATGCCCTTGAACTCTAACACCAATTTAAGACGAAACATTGCAAATTATTCAAAACTACGTATTATTCATGAAATGAATTTGTCAATGATTGTGATTCTTCCAAATTGGATGGCCTCTTATAAGGCAACTTGTTGGTAGTCTTATATAGTTGTCCTTTAGTCAACTAGTTATCAATTTTGGCATAAATGTGGTTTACAAGTTCATCTAGGATCCAAAGGAGGATCACATGCAAACTGCAAAAACTATGCATTATTCATGAATCAAATTTGTCATTGTGATTCATCCAAATTGGATGCTATCCTATTGGTAACTTGTTTGTCATCTTATATACTTTTCTTATGGTCAACTAGATGTCAGTTTTTCCATAAAGATGGTTTACAAATTCATCTAGTATCCAAGGGACCTTCACACACAAGCTGCAAAGCAGATTATGTGATATATCAAAGGGAACTATGATCTATATATCACATTCTTGGAGGGAATCACCTTTGATTGGAGAGGCTACACTATCTCAGATTATGTTAGAGGTGTAAATGATCGAGAATCTACATCAGGGTATGTGTTCAGCCTTTGACAAGATAATTTTATTGATGTCCACAGATGGCCAAAGTAGGCCAATGGGACTCATTGAAAAGAGTTGTTACAATGCACTGTAGTAACCAAGAAGTACTATGAAAATAAGCTAAACTAGAGTAAAGAATCTAAGAATCTAGTGTAAACTACACTAGAGTGGAACAACTATATGACATTAAATGACAACTTCGAGGGTTACCCAAAATGGACAAACCCTAACATGGTAAATGTAATAATGAAGAGAGAGCTAGAAGTTGAGGTATAATAGAGATAGAAAGGAGCTCCAGTGGATCCACGCGCCAACGTTAATCTATAATGGGATGTAAAGTAGAAGCACAATCATCGTCATGATCAACTATCCCAAAAGGACCAACATAGGATCTAATGATACTCCTAGGAAAATGGACAAGACTAAGACGACTTGGTTGGATAAACTTGGGAGGACACGGAGTTTGACCCCTCAAGACTCTTCTAGCATCCATGGCTATGGAACCAATAGAAGAGGACAAGAAATTTGTAAGCTGCATCAGTCTACAACTCGTTGGTATGTGAGAGGTGGCCGAAACCTGATGACGGAGAACTACAGTCTTGTCTTGCCATAGGATAAAGAGATGAACCCCTAGTAGCAACTCCTGTATACAAACAAGGGTGCATGGATCTATCATTATGGAGAGTTGTAGCTTCAAACGAATGCTTATTACTCTCTACTATAGAGATAGAGTGAAAGAATGAGGTGGTTAGTTGAGTACTAGTTTGTCTCCCTTGTAAAAACTAATGCTGAAGAGTGATAGCTTCCCAAAGGTATAGAGCTACCTGAGTATTTATACAAGCAATAGTACTTCCCTTGAATCTCATAATAAAGGACTCTTGAAGATGAAATGTTCTTCAGTCTCCACCTCTCGAATAGAGCAAAGATGACATACTCTATCCTCTCAAGGAATATGGTGGTCTGTCTCCATTCGCAATTGATGTGAGCATACTTTGAGTGGACCAAGATAAACTATAAAGCTGTGTGGACATTGCCAATGGACATAATTAGGAGTAATAATGCCATTCTCAATCCTCATGAAATGTTTAGTTTAGAAGGCTAACTTAGGACTAAGAGGTTGAAATGGAGTGACCCAAGTGATTTGAATATATTGTCGATAAACATCATTTTTGACTGCTTGATTAATTACCCTCTTATCAAGAAGAAGGTGGGGAGGAGCATTTAAAGAGTATTTTAATGGAGGTAATTGATCTATGGAGATGCCAATTGAGTGTAGAAGAGAAATAACTTCTGAGTACCATCCACAATGACAGCCAAAAGTGTTCCTAGAGGTAATGCATTTTGAATAGCAAAGTGCCAAATATGTTTATCTCTCTTGGCCTGACGTGCAGTCACCCATGAATCTAAGGCGATTAAGTTAAAAAATAATTTTGAAGATGCTCCTAAGGCGAAGAGGATCAGCACCAAACTCAACTTGAATAATACATTGGGGAATTGTTCTTTTACAACAGATAAATTATTGAAGCAAAATTGTCTAGACCCTTTGAATGCAAGCCCAATCAACACACCCTATACTTGGACCCCAAATTCTAGATCCATAAAGGATTGTGGGTTTGGTGATTCAGTCAAAAAGATGCATCTTTGTAGGTATGTCTTGGAAGTGCCGTTGGAAACATTGGCTTTCCAAGATTGAGAGAGATGCATATCCCTTGCAAAGATGTGATTGTGAAACTGGCCAAAAATGGTCCATTGTATGATTTGGTACAAAACAAATATATTGGCATTGTGAACCTAGGGAGTATGGGGTGGTTTGACACATGCAATGCTTGTGGACCTTAAAATTTACTTAACTACAAAATTTGAATTTCATCAAATGCTTAATGCATCTTGAGAGGCAATATGGATCTGAAATTGTCTTCAAGAGCTTATATTTGTAGAACAAAAGCTAAAAACTATTCTCTGTGATAGAGGCAATGTGGATTTGTACATTCTTTGTGATAACTAGAGCACTATCAACTTGGCATACAATGCAATTGCTTGAGAGTGGGAGGGAGGGTGAAAGGGAGTTGAAATCCATTGCCATTACATTCAAGAGCATAGTTGGAAAACTTGCAACTTGCGATAAACTCGGCAGCCTAAATTTGGAGATTTTATCGGCGACTTGGGAAAACTCGGCGAAAAAAAAATCGAATTTTTTTTTTTCAATAAACAGAAAAAAATTATTGTAATTACAGAAAAGTGGTTTAAGATTATTGTTTTCACCTATTAGAAGATTTTCCACAGACTTGGAGAGAAGAAAAAATGAGCAAATGAGAAGAAATGGATTTTTTAAAAAAAATTCTTCGCTTTTCCTCTTTTTTTGCAGTTGCAGCCGATTTTTTTGTGAGAAATCGACGAGTTTTGGCGCAATGACAAGTTTGTTGGTGCCAAGAAAAAAAAAAAGAGCTTGTGGATTCCCGACAAGTTTTCTACGTTCAATATTTCATTCAAAAGTGCATCGTTTTTTATTTTTGTAGAAAAGATGATTCAATTGTTGACATGTTTACCAAGCCACAATTAAAAACCAAGTTTGTTGAGCTTATATAAATGCTTGGGCTACATGAAGTTGATACTATCGGGATTGAAAGATAATGTTACCATCATGTCTTCTCTAGTTTGGTTTAATGGGAGATGTTACATGTTACTGGTAAACCTAAATTTCAAGTCTATGGTTTGTTTTATGGGTCGTTCTATTGATTCATGTCATTGAAGGGCAAACTATGTATCTTTTACTTGGGACTTGTGATTCTATGATTTGGGGTGCTTAAATACACAAATATGCACCAATCTAGTACATCAAGTTCTTGTATCCCTTTGATCGAAATTTGGGTCCTCCATATTATATGGGTATTTATGGACACTACCTCATGTGGTCATGTACTTTTTAATCCCTTGCTTTATAGTTCACGTTTGATTGATATTCATAATATGCTAAAATAAAAAAAATATACTTAGTTGTTGACCTTATATTATCAATGGAGCTTGAACAATTGGCATGAGTGCTTTATCAAGCAAAAACTATCATTCTACTTAAGTGCAAAGTTCCAAGTATCACGGACATATGACAACACAAGCTTCTAATGGACCATTCTAGGTTTTGTCATGGACTTGGATAGAGTTCACAAAATAACCTAGACCAGGTTGGCATGAGTGCTTTATCAAGCAAAAACTATCATTCTATGTAAGTGCAAAGTTCCAAGTATCACGAATATATGACGACACCTGCTTAACTCCCTTCTAATGGACCATTCTAGGTTTTGTCATGGACTTGGATAGAGTTCACAAAATAGTATATTGCATGGTGTTTTATTAAATCACAATAATTAACATACTTCACTACTATGTAAACGAGACTCATCTGACTCAATCACACTAAACATGATCTTATGACATGTGAAGTCACTCATGTGGCTCACATTGATGCGGACCAACTTTCCTTGCCTATAGAGTGTTCATCTAATAATTGGGACTCCCAACCAACTGCCTGAATAGAGGTTCATTCTTTTTGGTAGTTATATAAGATTGAAACAGTCCCTACCCGTATTACATCATAATCATGTTACTACAGTATTTCACCAAACCATATAGTGGTATCACAACAAACTGTATTATCACGGGATCACATATCTCCTGGTGAGATTTGAACCTGGGCCTCCACATTGAGAGCCCATATTTTTAACCACTTGAGCTCATACCATTTGATGAATAGAGGTTCATTTACCTTCATTGACTTATTAAATTTGAAAAGCTTCAACACTGGTACCATGTGCATTATTGTTGGATTGCATTTGATCTTTTTGGATTTCTCAAGCAACTTGACATACTTGATTTTTGAAACAAAAGCACAATTCTTTGTTTCCCATACCTCCAATTCAAGACAATAGTGTAATATTCCAAGATCTATCATTTTAAAAAAATTGTTCAGCCTCTGCTTCACTTTTGTAATCAACTCTCCACTATTTTTGGTTTGCGTTACAAGTTTTGCATTCAAGTTTGACTCAACTATAAATAGTGCTGTATAGGGAAATAGTAAATAAATGGCTATGCAAACAGAAAGCAAACAGTTGGCATTAGACAACAATCAGATGAATGAAAATCCATCACACATTAATGGATATGAAACATAAAATAGATCTAGTTTTAAAATTTCTTCAGGTTACCTTCTTGTAGCTTACATTTCTGCCAGCTTATAACTGTTAGAAAAACAGATGCAAACGTCCAGAAAATTGAGTGGATACCTATTTCTCTTGATTATAAATGGGAGGAAAGATTCAAGTAGACTCATTCATGTTATTTCCTTTTTTCACCGAAATTCAAATAAAATGGAAATGGTGTGTTTTTTATTTACTTATGCTTACTGGAATATAACAATTCACTGTAGAGAGAAATGTGCTGAAATAAAAAATAATTAAATTGATACCCATTCTTTTTTCGATTTAACTTATAGAGGGTTTATAAAAATTATTAGATGAATAAAGGAAAACATGCAGATGTTAGACGATCAAGTATTTCTTGAACATCAAAAAATGAAAAAAAAAATCAATCATCAAAAGAAAGGAAAAACATTTTAATCATGCTTCTTAACATTCTAGATTGCAAGACACTTTCCTGTTGTACTTGGAAGCCTTCCCCCCTCTCCTCCTTCAAAATTTTAATATTTTAAGTGTTTATATGTGTTATAAGGTCATAGATAAAGATTTTTAAAATAATTAGCATAGGCATTTGACGAAGCTGAAACTAGCTTTTTGCAGAGACCATTCTGGACAAAAAAACTCACCAAAAAGAGAAGTGTAAACTGCGATACTAAGCTGAAAACTGATTGTATGAGTAATCATCCTCAAAAGAAAGGAAAAAAAATCTAAATCATGCTTCTTAAAATTTTAGATTGCAACGGTTAGATTCCTCAATATTTAAAGAGGAGACCAAGGTTCAAATCTTGCCCAACGATACATGGATAATATCCAAGCTTTGTTGTAATACCACTATGTGGTGATGATGTAATACGGGTGGGGTCTGTTTCAATCCCATATAACCAATTGAAAAAAAAAATTCTAGATTGCAAGGCACTTTCCTGGTGTACTTGGAGGCCTTTTTTTCCCCTCCCCTCAAAATTTTTATATTTTAAGTGTTTATATGTGTTATAAGGTCATAGATAAAGATTTTCAAAATAATTAGCATAGGCATTTGACGAAGCTGAAACTAGCTTTTTGCAGAGACCATTCTGGACAAAAAAACTCGCCAAAAAGAGAAGTGTAAACTGCGATACTAAGCTGAAAACTAATTGTATGAGCCTTAATCCTTCAAAACCTTGGGTATATTGGGTATATTGTGCTTGAAGTAGATGTTGTTAAAAACTTTGGTATGCACATGAACAATGCAGTTTTGTTTCAAGGTCCAATAATAGATACATAAATAAATGGATATTTTTATATTTATGCTGAAAATGTACAAACAAAATCATTTTAAAAATATTATTTGAATTGGTTATATAAGGTTCAAACATGCCCCATTTGTACTACTTCCTAATTGCATTTTCACGATATTTCAACAAATCACATCTTGAAATTACATCAAGCTGTCTTATCACGAGCCACCTTATCGCAACAATGTCCATCAATATGTGGGAATTTGAACTTCGGTTGCACTCATACTATTGCATCCCATTTACCATTGCTCCACAATGCCTTGGACAGAAATTTTTTTTATATAAGTTTAATATATTTTTATGTTATATCTATTGCTTAGTAATATAAATATAATAATGTATGAGTGATGGCAATGCACATTCTTATACATGTTAAAAATTTCGAGATTAGTGTTTATACATATTTAATTGGTCACATGGTGTTGAAACGAGACCCCGCCTTTATTACATCAATACTACATCATTGTGGTATTTCAACAAACCAAATTATTGTGGTACTATAACAAATTGTATTATTATGGGTCACCTTATTGAGGGGGTGTCCATCTCAATTGAGGGATTTTGAACTTAGGTTGTGCTCATAGTGTTGTACCTGATTTATTAACGCTCCCCATCTTGGACCAAATGTTAAGGTTAACAGGGTAGAACTCGTGAGAACATGAGGGTCGGCTTGGATCTATAATACGGTTATACAAGATCCTAGGTCTATGGCCACTTGACCCTAGGTCCATGCATTGCCAGAAGCTCAATCCTCATATGCAGGTGTCCTCATGGCTCTGCAAGGTGCTAACATGTGGTATAGGAATCTTGGATCATGGTGTGAAACTCCTCACTCTAGATTGCTTGTCCTAAACTCATTGACCTAAATGATAAGGTTAACATTGGGCAGATTTTATAGACAATATGAGGGTGGGCTTGGGTCTATAATATGTGTACACTCAAGCCTACTTCTATAGTTACTCAATCCTAGGTCTATGGCCATTCAATTCTTAGTCCATGCACCTGCATGTGGGATTGGAACCTTAGCTTATAGTGCAAAAATCCTCCATTGATTGCCCTAAACTTGTTGGGCCAAAATGTTTAAGGTTAACATTGGGGTGGAGCTCGTAGAGAACATGAGGGTGGGCTTGGGTCCTACCTGTATTACATCATGACCACAAAGTGGTATTACAACAACTTGGCTATTATGCACTTATCGCTTGGCAAAAGTTGAATCCCTCCTTGAAAGTCGAGGAATTTAACCGGTTGAGCTAATGCCATTTGATAAATTCTATTATTAATTTAATAAAGAATATAAATTATATTTTTTGAATTTTTTTTTGGTTGATTAGCAAGCTGTACATTAATAATTAAACCATCTATTTAAAAAAAGGATGGGAGGATAAAGTCACACCCCAATTAGTTACAATAGCAAAAAAATAATTGCTAGGAAGGAAAGACATTAGAGTTCAACCCTAGTGCAAATTACAGGGCCCTAGGGATGATCAAGTGAAAAGAGATTGGTTTTAAACCAATACGATAGATTTAAATTAAAAGTGATAATTTGAAGGCAATTTATTTTATTCTTATTTTTTAAAAGAATATAAACTGTATTTGTAGTGATACTTCTTAAAATTATTAGGATTAAGTCTATAATGAAATATAAATTTCATGGAATCATGAGCCACGTGCTTTTTCCTTTTTTTTTTTTGAAATAAAATATTTGTAGAAATTAGACATCATGTCTCTCTCTCTCACACACACTTTCGTTATATGGGATTGAAATGTACCCTACCTCTATTACATCATGACAATGTTATTGTTGCCACATTTTGCACAGGGTGCCATGTTTTTGGTTTCTGCAAGTGAGCTGCTCTTTTCCTTTCCTTCTCCTCATTTCCCCTTTCTCCGTTTCTCCCTTTCTCCCTCTTCCTTGCAATTTCATTCCCCCTTCTTCTTTTCCCTTTCTTCCCCCAGTAAGTTTCCAGAACAGAGGTGTTCCCTGAAAATTCTAAGTGTTGGGGCGACACCCGACTTCGCAGCGAAGTCGGAGTGCGCCCCTCAGTTGGAGCGCAGTAGGGAGCCCGAAGTGCGCAATCAGGCAGGAACAAACCGAAAATTTGACTAAGTGTCAGGGGCGACACCCGACTTCGCAGCGAAGTCGGGGTGCGCCCTTCTTCCTGGGCGCACTAGGGGAGCGGTCTAGCAGATAATCAGCTAAGTGCTGGGGCGACACCCGACTTCGCAGCGAAGTCGGGGTGCGCCCCTTTTCCAGTGCGCAGTCCGAGCAGCGGAAGAAGACAGCAAGCATCGGTGCGACACCCGACTTCGCAGCGAAGTCGGAGTGCGCCCTCTGACCGGTGCGCAGTTGGACAAAGCCAACTCAAAAAATGCTAAGGCAAGAAGGCCTTCCAACTGCGCTGTTTTCAAACTGCGCAACCCGATAGCGCCCGAATCCTGGGCGAAGTTGGATAAGCTGCCTTTCAAGGCAGACACGTGTCATACCTCAACATCCGACAAGTATCCATCTTCGGGATTCGAGCCAAGACTTGACCGCGCAAGGACAAAGCATGGGCTACACTACCGGCGCCATCTGTCACCATTTAAGCCGATGTGAAGTGCCATCTGCCGCACCTACCCGCATTCCTGCTGACCGAAGATTTGACCCAACGCGCTGCCACGTAGCCGTACCGCCTTCAGGGACACCATGCTGCAAGTACAGTCCTGCCGCACAGAAGTCGACATCAGCAGCTCCTCAGCCGCTCGTGTCAGCTATCGTCTTGTCTGGGACTTTGTGCCCATGAATGTAATCGGGGGAAATTGGGCTATAAATACCCACCACGTTTTCATTGTAAGGTGGTGGAAGGGGAATATATTGCTAGGGAACAATTGTAGCTGTGCGTTTGCCTCAAATACAAACATATACTTGGCTCTGCTTACTGTCTTTTATCTTGTATGCTGCCTCTCCTTGTCATTTCTGCCTCATGTTTCTTGTGTCATTGCTTGCTCGTTGTACTCGAACTCCGGACTCCGGCATTTGGTGGCCAAGTATTCCTGGAATGCATAGATAGAGGATACATAGGATCGCTGATAGCTGTAGTTTCAATGTATGTTTGTAGATGAATGTTGTTAGTAGTGGTGATTGATTCGTTGTCGTGCCGCTTATTCCCCCCACCCAACTCCAATCACATTTGGAATCCCTTTCTGCACTTTTATCTCTTTCCGCACTTTTATCTCTTTCCTGCACTCTTATCTTAACACAAACCCCATAGGAAGCCGGCCTTCTCCGGGAGATTGGCACGGAAGGCATCCCTTCCTTCCGGCCTTTCAATCTGTGGGCGAATCTGGGCGCAATAACAACAAATCCTTTCCTCATGGCAGATTCGTAACCAACAGTTTCTCTGGCACGCCCGGTGGGACGAGTACTATTCCAACCTGATAAACCCCCTTGTGCCACCAGTTTCTTGGCCTTAGCCGGTGGGACATGGTAGTTTCCCACCCCCAAACAGAATCGAAGTACTAGTGCTCGCTTCATTGCTGTTCAAAATCGGAGCACCTGGCGACTCTGCAAATATCTGAACACTCTCTGAGTCCGTGAAGACCGGTCCTAACGCCTTCATGCAAACGAGAAGGTGGCGAGCAAGGAACCCGGAGAACCCGCCTGACTTTTACGAACTTGACATTGACGCTCCAGGCGAGCGCGTCAGGCTGGCTGATTACCAAGCTCGCGAAGAAGAAATCTAAGAAGAGGCCGAGGCTGAAATTGAACAAGTTGAGGCCGAAGAAGAATCCACATCTTCGGACAGTTCCGATACCGAGTACACTACCGGGTCAGAAGCAGACATGGCTGATCATCTGGATGATGATGACCTCTTCCCGGCGGTGGATTCTACGGGGCCCTTGGCCCTAGTCGGACAGCAAGCTGTGCCCCCTGCTGCCTTAAAGTCTATCCCTACATACGACGGCTACGGCAAGACGGCGTACGAACACATCCAGGACATTCTTGCCCTGGCTGCGCTACACTCCATTACTGACGAAAGTGTGAAGACCCGTCTGCTAGCCCTTTCCCTAAGGGGAAAGCTTCTCTACTGGTGGAGATCACTGCCAGAGGGATCCATCACAGGGTGGCGACAGTTAGCCGGCAGGCTCGTGAAAGGATGCAACGAGTCTGCTGATCCCTCTTCTTTGCTGCATCAGTTCCAAAGTATTCAGAGACACCCCCAAGAGGAGGTGTCAGACTTCAACATCAGGTTTGCAAGGTCTTGGAAACGAGTGCCTCGCGAACTCCGACCGTCAGCAGGTCAGGCCGCCTACTACTACCTGAGATCTTTCAACTCAGACATTTGCCTGCTGCTGAAGGTAGCCAGAATCAACACGTTCCCTGCTCTGTACGAGGCTGCCCAACAAGCTGAAATGGACATCATCTCCATCGGCAGGCTTCCGCACAGAGTGCAACCGCCCATCTACCCTGATTTTCCCCGATCGCAGTATCCATCAGCTTCTGGTTCGGAGCCATCCACTTCAGGACAGCAACCCCAGCAGCAATGGAATCCAGCGCCGGTCGTGAATCCTTACGGCCCGCCGCAAATTCATTATCCGCCTCCTCGTCCTCCGCGTTTTCCAGCACTTCCTGCTCCCCCGCAGCATGCACAATATTCCACTCCTCCTCCATTGGCTGCATTGCCTCCCCAAGCTCAGTTGCCGCCGCCTCCTGACCATGATATTCAGAATCAAATCCTTCAGGAGGTCCGGGCTCTGGCCTCTGGCTATCACACCATGTCCAACGACATGACTGTCCTGAAAAAGAAGCAGGCCCAGATGGACCTGGCTCCAAGGAGGCCATACCCGCCCCCGGCATTAACAAAAGATCGGCCCCCCGAGCAACAACTGCAAAGGCGGCCCCCTCCGAGGAATGCTGCCATTGAAGACGAACCTGGTACTTCTGACCAGGTCAACTGGTGCACCACATGCAATGACCCGCATGCTGAGGAAGACTGCACCCTGCATCAACACTACCTCCAGACCTTGGCCGGCAGCGCCATAGAGGACGAAGAACTCTACATGATCCTGGGCGACGAAAGCAATTTCGCCGTTTCAGAGGAAGTTCCCATGCCGCCTCCTGCCAAGGAAAGCAAAAAGTCTGCTGAAGCTGCTGCCAAACCCTTAAAGGTGTACGCCAGAAGAGAGAAGGCGCAACCTGAGGAGTTACCACCCTACAAGAGGCTGTGGCCCTACACAGCCAAAGAAAAGACTCCTCCGGCGAAGACTCCCGCAGTCAAGCCTCCCATAGCCAAAGCTCTTCCGGCTAAAGCTCCCGCTGCTCAGCCTCCAGCTGAAACCAAAGAACAAGCTCAGGAGAAGCTGAGATATCCGTCTCTGACCAAGAGACAGAGAGTTGAGGCCACTCAACAGTACCGAACGAAGTATGAGCCGGCAAAAGAAGCGGAAGGAGCTAGCACTTCAGGCTACAGCATAGTAGACGAGTTGAAGAGAACCCCCGCAAGAATCAGCATGTATGATGCTCTTCAGCTTCCAGGCCAGGTTGATCTGCTGCAAGAATCTCTGAAGATCATGAAGAATGGCAAGCAGATACAACCCGTTGTCCTGGTGCAACCCCTCGACAGCCTCGACCACCGGGAAGAACAAACCACCTCCCTTTTATCTGTCATTACGGATGCAAGGGCACATAGTGCACAACCGCATGGTGGATTCTGGTGCTTCCACGACCGTAATGCCGAGAGCCGTCCGCGACGAGATCGGGATGGAGTACACAAGGAGCAGCCAAGGCGTGCTGCAACTAGACGGCACCCCCGTCAAGACAGTCGGTGTCATTAAAGACATCCCTATTCGGCTGCACAAAGCTCTCGACATCGTGGTCATCCAAGAGGTTGTGGTCGTCGACTTGGAACCCTACTTCGGCATGTGTCTCTCCAGGGAGTTCACTGCGAAGTTGGGAGGGTATCTGTCTCTGGACTACTCGCACATGGAAGTGCCCTTTAAAGGAAGGAGACTGAAAATCTTCAATGAGAAGCCTTCCACTTTCTTAGTAGAGAAGATACCCGGAGAAGAGCCTGAGGATTGCATGGTTCAGCTGACGGAGGAAGAACTGGTGACAGTGGACATGACGGAGCAAGCTCTCGAACAACTGCAAGTAGAAGACGAATTCTCCTTGCGGGACTTCAACGCCGTGATTGAAACAGAGCAAGGCTGCTACACCATTGTTCAGCCTGAGAGGCTTGACAAGTCAGCCAGAAGAGAAGTAGGACCTGCACCTGAAAAGCTGTGGAAGCTTTTCTTTGACGGCGCACGATGCAAAAATGGCGCCGGTGCTGGAGTACTTTTGGTTTCCCCAACCGGGATCCAGAAGGATTACACCTACAGACTGGCTTGGAGCTGTACCAACAATGCGGCGGAGTACGAAGCCCTGTGCTTGGGTTTGCGAAAAGCGGAGAGGCTAGGGATTAAACATCTGCAAATCTACGGAGACTCAGAGCTGGTGTGCCACCAGATTACGAACAAGTGCGCCTCCAAAAAGCACTATCTCAAGGCGTACCGAAATCGGGTCTGGGATCTGATGGAGTCTTTTGACTCATTGAATGTCAAGGCTATTTCACGCGAGAAAAACAAGCATGCTGACATTCTCGTTGGAGCCAGGTACGTTCCGGCTGATGACACTGTCCAGAAGCCGAAGCCGGTTCGTACCATTTACAGGCCTTCTGTGCCTGATAAGGATACCCACTGGCAGGTGTTCGACTGTGACGAGGAGATCGTCACATTTTTGATAAATGAAGCCTGTTCAATCGAAGGTAGAGACCCTGATGACGAGCAATATGAGGGGTTGATACAGTTAAAAAATAATCATGTCCCAAAAGGACTGATTACTCTAGAGAGTCTATTTGATCAGAATGACAGAGCCATATCTCACCGGATCAAAGTAGACCCGAAGCAGTATGCTGACCTGGAGCTGGAACCTGGTAAATCAATCAAGGTCGGGACAGACTGCACCACAGAGGAACTCGAGCAGATCAGAGCATTATGTCGAGAGTTCCCTGACATAGTAGCTTGGAGCTACCAGGACTTGAAGGGGTATGACAGAGAAATAATCCAAAATACCATTGAGCTAGAAGATGGCGCCAAGCCATTCCGACAGAAGAGAGGGCCGTCAATCCAAAAATCGAGGCCATGATGAAGGCCGAGCTCTTGAAGATGCTGGAGGCCAAGATCATCTACCCCATCAAGCATTCATCCTGGGTTGCGAACTTGGTTCCTGTGAGGAAGAAGAACGGAGACATTCGTCTTTGCGTGGATTTCAGAAATCTAAATCAGGCCTCCCT
Source organism: Wollemia nobilis (assembly GCA_028583015.1). NCBI lineage: Eukaryota > Viridiplantae > Streptophyta > Pinopsida > Araucariales > Araucariaceae > Wollemia > Wollemia nobilis. The sequence goes on along the minus strand of JAQPPZ010016709.1, from coordinate 10,895,990 downwards.
CAAGGACCATTACCCGCTTCCCCAGATCGATCAGATCCTCCATATAGTTGCTGGAGCCCAGAGATTTTCCCTCTTAGACGGTTTTTCCGGCTACAACCAGATATGGGTCAAGGATGAGGACCAACACAAGACGGCGTTCACCACCAAATGGGGAACGTTCGCCTATCACCGCATGCCTTTCGGCTTATCCAATGCTGGCGCCACATTCCAAAGAGCCATGGACCCGGCCTTCCGAGAGCCGCTCAACAAAGTGATTGTCATCTACTTGGATGACATGACTGTTTTCTCTCACAAGCGAGAAGATCATGTTCCCCACCTGCGGCAAATATTCGAAAGGTGTCGTGAATTCGGCATCTCCATAAACCCGAAGAAATCTGTCTTCGCGGTGAAAGAAGGAAAACTGCTGGGGCATGTCATCTCCGAAAAAGGCCTAGCCGTGGACCCTGACAGAGCAGAGGCCCTCCTCCGCTTGCCCGCCCCAATCGACAAGAAAGGGCTGCAGTCCTTCTTCGGCCAAATCAACTTCGTGCGGAAGTTCATACCGGACTTCGCACAGGTAATCAGGCCTATGGCCGAGTTGCTGAAAAAGAATACAGAATTTCTATGGACTGAAGAAAGGGGGCAAGCCTTCGAGGAAATCAAAGCTCGAATTGCGCAGGCACCGGTGTTGATAAACCCGGACTACTCCAAGGATTTCATCCTGTACGCGGTGGGAGAACCAGAGAGTTACGCCGCAGTCCTGACCCAAAAAGGAGATGATGGCGAGGAGCGCCCCATAGCGTTCCTAAGCCAAGTGATCCAGCCGCACGAGGAAAAGTACAACTTTATAGAGCGGCAGGTTCACGCAGTCATGAAATCTCTCCGAAAGTTCAGGCACTTTGTCTCCCAGAGCAAGATCACTGTCTTTGTGATCCACCCGGACGTTCGAAGCTTCATCATACAAGGAGAGCCGGGTCACAAGAGAGCAGGATGGATTGCTAAAATCCAGGAGTTCGACATCGAAGTGCGGCCCACCAAGCTAATCAGAGGCCGAGCCTTGTGCCAGGAGCTAGCCCGAAGCGCGGCAGCCGAGATATCCGCCTGCGAGTGGGAGGATCCAGCAACACGCATCAACCTAGCCAACTCCTTACCCGAGGAGTGCGACTGGACAGATGAACTGGTGAGATACTTCTGCACCGGAAGATGTCCAGACCACATGAATGCCTCACAAAGAAGGAGGTTTCGGCTAGGTGCACTGAAGTACACTCTTCGCCCCGAGGGGCTTTACTTTAAAAACATTGACGGCATCCTGTTGCGGTGCGTCAAAAAATCAGACCAGTCTAGGGTCCTTGGAGAATTTCACTCCGGGATGCCTGGGGGTCACCATTCTGCAAGGCCTACGGCCTTAAAAATCATCAGAGCCGGGTACTACCGGCCCACTCTGTTTACAGACGCCCATGTGGTCTGTACCAAGTGTGATCAATGCCAGAGATTTGCCGGCAGAAATAGAAAAGCACCCTTGCCCCTTCAACCGATCCAAGCCGAGACTCCTTTTCAGCAATGGGGTCTGGACTTCATCGGGGTGATTTCGCCGAACTCTGCAACGGGACACAAGTTTATCTTAACCGCCACCGACTACTTCACGCGGTGGGCAGAGGCGATCCCCACAAAGAACGCCGACCAAGAGACGGTCATCAGATTCCTCGAGAGCCTGATTACCCGTTTCGGGGTCCCCGAGTCGATAGTAACGGACAATGGTCCGGGGTTCGCAGGCGCAGTACTCACGGAGTACACCAGCAAGTTTGGCATCTATCACAAGATGTCTTCCAACTACTACCCGCAGGGGAACGGTCTTGCCGAGTCCACCAACAAGAACCTACTGAAGATCATCCGAAGGACAATAGAGAAAAACAAGAGGACTTGGCACCTACTCCTGGATCGGGCGCTATGGGCGGACAAAATTTCATTCAAAAAGTCCATCAAAACGTCCCCTTATGCGCTCGTGTACGGCAAAGAAGCTGTCTTGCCAACGCACATTGAAATACCCGCTCTCTGGATGCTTGATGAGGAAAGAAGCAGCGGGGATCCAGTAGAAGACAGACTTTGCCAACTTCTGCAGTTGGAGGAAGACAGAGAGAAAGCGTACCAGGCCTTCACCAAGCACGCTGAAGCAACCCAAGGCTGGTTCGCAAAAGGCACCACCGCCCGAGTTTTCAAAATTGGGGACCTGGTGCTGAAATGGGACTCGTTGAAGGCCAAACCTGGCAACCATGGAAAGTTCGATGCCCTCTGGGAGGGCCCCTATCAGATTGCCCGGGTTAATCAGTTCAACGCATATGTGCTCCGGGACATGGGGGGACATCCCCTCCCCATTCCCGTCAACGGGTTCCACCTGAAAATGTACCACCACTGAAGGCGCCCGAAGGGGCCCTTCTTTGTACAAATTTTCCTTTTTGTATTTGTTTTTAGCATGTAAATATTTCAGTTTTCAGTTTTTAATTTTCCAAGTAGCCCAAGTAGGTCTGAGGCAAATCCCCGACTTCGCAGCGAAGTCGGGTAGCGCTCATCAAATGGTGCGAAGTAGGGAAGAGAGCAGTTGAAAAAAGAGCTAAAATGTCTAAGTCTGGCTGCCCAACCCGACTTCGCAGCGAAGTCGGGCTGCGCCCTCTCCAAAGGGCGCAGTTGGGTAGCAGACTACAAGGAAATGCCAAGTGTCGGACTGCGCCCTTGTTGCTGGGCGAAGTCGGATTGCGCCCGTTTTTCGGGCGAAGTCCGAGTGCGCCCCCATTCTCGGGCGCACCCTGGGTGATCCGGTGAAAGAAGCTGAAAGCGTCCAAGTTCGCCCTTTTTGGGCGAAGTTCGAAGTGCGCCCGTTTTTCGGGCGAAGTCCGACTGCGCCCCGAATTTCGGGCGAAGTCCGAACAGCCCACCGCAGAAAACACGAAAAATCATAAGTGTGGGCCCCGGGCGAAGTTGGGTTGTGGACTTGAAAATTCTTCTTTGAAAAGTGTGCCCGAATGGTGGCGGTGACGTCAGCAGCGGCACAACGATCAAGGAAGGTTTTAAATGATTGCGCAATTACCAATGATGATGCATTTAAAGGGTAAGGTGCGTTTTGGGCCAACGACTAATAAAGCACGCTTTTCTAAAAAAAAAGGCCCATGCGCAGCCGCCAAAATCACGCCTCCACCAACCCAGAGTTAACTGCCCTAACTCCCTCCCTCGCGCCATTAATGTTGCAGTCACTGTCTACAAAAGGACCCTGGCGCGGCTAGAAAATTCATATTGTTCGAGCTGACTCCCTGACTGCAAGGAATAAATCTGACAAGCTCAGAAGCCGTAGCTCCTGCCTCTGTTGTTTCGACAAGGATGGATAAGGGGAAAGCGCCCGCACAGGCGCAATCGAGTGAAGAGCCGAGCGAAGCTGAAGAGTCTCCAGAGTCGAGTGCTCATGAGAGCGCGGCGCCGCAGAAGGGCAAGAAAGCGAAATCCCGAACGAAGAGGCGCGTAGTTGGCCAGACTCCGCCTCCACCAATCAACCGCTTGTCTGGATACAAAGATGGTTCCTTTTCCATCAGTCTCTCGAAGCTGCGTCTGAACATCGCAAAGTGGGTGGATAAGGTTTCGCCTTCCCACCACCTCGGAGCTGCGTACAAGTCAAACCTTTACTGGTTCCTGTGCCCTCCGACCCACTGGTGCCCGGAGCTGGTTGAAGCGATTGCTGAATACTACAAACCAGCTGCGCGGCAGGTCTGCGATAACAAAGGAAGGGTGTTGTTCACTCTTTTCCGAGAGAGTATCCAGCCAGCGTTCGCCCCAGGGCTTCAGTACAGCCCCGATGCAATTATCAGAAGGGTGAACATAGAAGAGCAGACCGGCAGATTTTCTCAGACGAAGCGGATGAGAGAGTTTCTGGACTCAGAGCTGAAGACTCCGCTAAATGCTGGACAGTGGCCGACCGGCCCCATACCGCTGGATCGATTCGAAAACAGATATATCTATATTATCCTGGCGTGGGTCCTCGGCTGCGACTCAGACAGAGTGGTGCGGCCTTTCCAGCTGGCGATGGCCGAGTGTATCCTGCACGGGGAGTTTTACGACTCCACGGCGCAGAAGAGTGGGAAGCGCCCTATCTTCTACGACTGGGCGGACTGGTTGGCATACGCGATTCATGCGAGCCTGGTGAGACTGCAGCGAAGCAGTCGACGGACTTCCGGTTTTGCTCCTTCCTCACATGGCTATGCCTGTATCACATGCATTACCGGATGAACGTCCCCAACCTGAAGAAAGTGAGCGAACAAGGAGAGCCGCTCCCCGTGTACGAATGGACTGAGGTCCTGTACAGGAAGGGCTCATTTTATGATTTCAATATTCAATTTCTGGGCCAGGCAATGGGATTGTTCAACCGTGGCGCGACTCGCCCACCAGCGGTTATGACGAAGTATCTGTGGAACAATGAGTTCGGGGATACCTTCAGGCTGACTCAGGGCATTGTTGTCCGAATCTACGGGTTCAAGGGAAAGCCATGTTTGCTGCCCTACTTCTGCACTGACCACCAATTCGGGATGGAGGTGGCGCGGCAGATGGATTACGTCGAAGAGGAATTTGGCCAGGGAAAAAAGAAAGGTCACATATTTAAATATCCTATGACCTGGGCCAATATTCAAGTCTTCGAAATCGGGCAGCACGTTTATCTTGAGCGGGAGCTGATTGATATGGGCCTGATTATGCTACCACAACGCTGGAAGTACGACCCAATCGGGGTCCGGGGAAAGTTCACTCATATCTGTCCTAGAGCTGAAATCATGCAAGAAAGAAGAAACAGGACAGGTGCAGACCTCCACTGGCGCATTCACTTGATGCAATCATGGCCACCATGGCATGAATTTTACTGTGAGGAGGTCACCTACGATCCAGAGCGAAACCCGGACCATCGAATGGAGTCAGCTGGCTTCAAGAAGTTCCTCGCTAAGGTGGCGCCACTCAACTGGCATAAGGACAAAATCCTCGAATGCTGGAAGATGAGGTGTCGCACGCAACACGACAAATCAAGCCGGAGGAACCTTGCTGTTGATGATGAGTTTTCGGCACTTTATGACGAACACGTCGACACGTGGCAGCCCTTTGAATTTCGCAATTGCGTTCCCCGAGGCGCAAATATAAGGTATAAAAGAAGGGCTACCACTCAGTCATTGTCAACTCCAGCATCTTCCAGCGCGACTCCAACCAGCAGCCAAGCGGGCCCGATGCAGCCTGCAGCTCCTGTGGCAGTGCCCGAAGCGGCGCAAAGTCCAGAACGGTCAACTCCTGAGCTGGCCCCTCCAGCCAGTAGACCAAGTGCGGCAGGTATTCTTCCAGCGCGACCCAGGTACAAGTTTACCGTGGGGACATCAGCACCTGCCGCCCCTTTATTGCCGCTTTCCTCTGGACCAACCTCAGCGTCGGGAGAAAAGAAGAAGAAAAAGGTCGAAAGGACCAAGCGACCTAAGGAGCCAGTGCAGCAATCGGCCGCAGAGCAGTCGCAAACGGCAGCGCCGGAGGTTGTCTCTTTAGACAGCCCTGAACCACAAGCAAACATCCAGGCTGCAGCCATCCCTCCAGCGTCGGCTCAGGCGGAGCCCGCAGGTACGTCCTCCGTTCCACTGGCCCAAGTCCGCGTCAGCCCTGCAAAAGCCCCATCTCCCACCCCATCAGGGCAAGCCGTAGCCGTGTCTTCCGCCTCACAAGCTACCCCGCCATCCAGCGGCCTGCACTCGTTTGACCAGTTTGCTCAGGATCCCAACGCCTTTCAATCCCTGAGTCAAACCCTAGAGCCTTCACCCGCAGCCAGCGCTGAAGCTGCTCCCTCATCTCCGCATCCTTCGCCCCAGCCGACCGAAACCCTACCAGCACCATCCACCCAAACTCCTGTCACCCCTAGGACCCGGTCGCCCTCAAAGCTTACTACCCCCTCTGGTATCCCTCCTACTTCACTGTTCGCGGGAAAGATGCCGCAGCAAGCCCAGGCGCTGGAGGATCTCGATTTCATGAGTATCACCGAGGACCAGCCTCTGGCAGTAAGAGCCGTGGGGGGATCAGCCTCCTTTCTTCAAGGCGTTAAGCGCAGAAGGGCCGAAGAGATAGCCGCCCCGGTCAAACGCACAAAGTTTGACCTAGATCGGAGAGTGCTTACAACAGAAAAGTTGGTCCCAAAGGTAAAGAAGCCTCTCCGTGACATGACCGAGGCTGACTATGAGCTTCAGACAAAGGAGAAGAACTTTGATGACATCAACGAGGAATACGAAATCCGCGGTATTCGTCGTAGAACAGACAACCTCCTTGTCAAGCATCTCGAGACCCAGGAGGCGCTTTTCCAGCTGCAGAATACCACAAGGCAGCTCGAAGAAGACTTGGCTAGGGCCACTGCGCAGTTGGGGTCAGCACAGCAAGAAGTAGAAGATCTTAAGGCTCAGCTGGCCGCCTCTCAGCAGGAGACCGCAGAAGAGAAAAGAGCAGCGCTAGAGCAGATTTCACAACTGCAAGATTCGCTGAAACAGGCGCAGTCGCAGCTTACAGAGAAAGCATCACAAGCGACGGCCTTTTCAAAGAGCAAAGCAAAGGAGATGCGCGCTAGTCTGCTACAAGGTTGCAAGCCCAACCTTGTCAAGTCCTTGTCAGTTCTGGATTTCGTATCCAGAATTGAAGAAGTATCCGCCCAAGGAAGGCCTGTGGTAGAGAAAGCCGAACACCAGGCGAGGCAATGGCTGGACCTGGCTGTGAAACTCGAGGAATTAGAGCGCAAAGGCTTCCAAGTCGCCCCCATGTCACAACTTGCCTCAGAGTGGGCAGATGCAAGGGTAACCTTGCACACTTATTTTGCCAGGACAGAAAAAATCAGAACGGCCAGGAAGGCGCTGGACGCCTTAGAGCATGAAAGACACATTCTCCTGGCGCCCTTTCACATTCTGTCCGAGCACGGGTGTCCGAGCTATGTCAGAGATGGCGAGTTCCTCACCCTTGAGCAGGTAAAGAAGAACTGGCTGTCCTTCGAGGCAGATACTGCTGAAATTGATGACTGGACAGAGCCAGTTCAAGAAGCGCAGGTCGCTCAAATGGTGGCAAAGTACTGCAAAATCAACTCTTCTCTTGAGGAGTTGGGAAAAAGATATAACACCATTGACCTGCACGCGGTCGCTGCATTCCACGCAGTACTCAGGGAGATCAGCGACCCCACTCCATTCCAAGCCGCAGTCTGGGATCAAGCTAAGGCTGCGTTCGAACGCATAAGCGAGCGGGAGGCCGAAAGTGGAGAACCCTCAGATTCAGAGGGCGGGACCGAGGAGGCAACTGGTGAAAGTGAGACTGAAGAAGAACAGTTGCCCCAAGGGAAGCGACCAGAGCAGCAGAAGGCAGGGGAAGGAAGTTCCTCTGCACCCAAAGGATAAAGGCATGGTTCTTTGCGTCGAGGCGAGCTCGACACCCCGCGAGCCGCCAGGAATGTTGCCACATTTTGCACAGGGTGCCATGTTTTTGGTTTCTGCATGTGAGCTGCTCTTTTCCTTTCCTTCTCCTCATTTTCCCCTTTCTTCGTTTCTCCCTTTCTCCCTCTTCCTTGCAATTTCATTCCCCCTTCTTCTTTTCCCTTTCTTCCCCCAGTAAGTTTCCGAACGGAGGTGTTCCCCGAAAATTCTAAGTGTTGGGGCGACACCCGACTTCGCAGCGAAGTCGGAGTGCGCCCCTCAGTTGGAGCGCAGTAGGGAGCCCGAAGTGCGCAATCAGGCAGGAACAAACCGAAAATTTGACTAAGTGTCAGGGGCGACACCCGACTTCGCAGCGAAGTCGGGGTGCGCCCTTCTTCCTGGGCGCACTAGGGAGCGGTCTAGCAGATAATCAGCTAAGTGCTGGGGCGACACCCGACTTCGCAGCGAAGTCGGAGTGCGCCCCTTTTCCAGTGCGCAGTCCGAGCAGCGGAAGAAGACAGCAAGCATCGGTGCGACACCCGACTTCGCAGCGAAGTCGGAGTGCGCCCTCTGACCGGTGCGCAGTTGGGTAAAGCTAACTCAGAAAATGCTAAGGCAAGAAGGCCTTCCAACTGCGCTGTTTTCCTCCTGCGCAACCCGATAGCGCCCGAATCCTGGGCGAAGTTGGATAAGCTACCTTTCAAGGCAGACACGTGTCATACCTCAGCATCCGACAAGTATCCATCTTCGGGATTCGAGCCAAGACTTGACCGCGCAAGGACAAAGCATGGGCTACACTACCGGCGCCATCTGTCACCATTTAAGCCGATGTGAAGTGCCATCTGCCGCACCTACCCGCATTCTTGCTGACCGAAGATTTGACCCAACGCGCTGCCACGTAGCCGTACCGCCTTCAGGGACACCATGCCGCGAGTACAGCTCCGCGCGACGTAAGTCAGCATCGCAGCTCCTCGCCCGCTCGTGTCGCCCATCGTCTTGTCTGGGACTTTGTGCCCATGAATGTAATCGGGGGAAAATGGGCTATAAATACCCACCACGTTTTCATTGTAAGGTGGTGGAAGGGGAATATATTGCTAGGGAACAATTGTAGCTGTGCGTTTGCCTCAAATACAAACATATACTTGGCTCTGCTTACTGTCTTTTATCTTGTATGCTGCCTCTCCTTGTCATTTCTGCCTCATGTTTCTTGTGTCATTGCTTGTTGTTGTACTGAACTCTGGACTCCGGCATTTGGTGGCCAAGTATTCCTGGAATGCATAGATAGAGGATACATAGGATCGCTGATAGCTGTAGTTTCAATGTATGTTTGTAGATGAATGTTGTTAGTAGTGGTGATTGATTCGTTGTCGTGCTGCTTATTCCCCCCACCCAACTCCAATCACATTTGGAATCCCTTTCTGCACTTTTATCTCTTTCCGCACTTTTATCTCTTTCCCTGCACTCTTATCTTAACACAAACCCCACAGGAAGCCGGCCTTCTCCGGAGATTGGCACGGAAGGCATCCCTTCCTTCCGGCCTTTCAATCTGTGGGCGAATCTGGGCGCAATAACAACAAATCCTTTCCTCATGGCAGATTCGTAACCAACAGTTATTACAATATTTTACTGAACCACATAGTGGTGTTTACAACAAATCTTATTATCATGATACTTGTGGAAGTTGAACCTTGGTGGCCTCTTTGTAAGCCAAATATTCTTGACGCTCAAACTTCAATGCCATGGGTATTTGTTTTATGCTTTTTCTTTTTTAATAGGTTATATGCGATTGAAATGAACCCCGCTCATATTATATCATGACCACATATTGGTATTACTATAGCTTGGCTATTGTGCATGTATCGCTTGGCAAGATTCAAACTTGGGTCTCCTCCTTGAAAGTCAAGGAATTTAATTGGTCGAGCGTATGCCATTTGCTATTTGTTTAATGCTTTTAAATAATATTTTTATTTATATTAAAATATAATTTATAATGAAACATATTTTCTATTGCCCATGGGTGTTAGAGCAATTGGTTTGGAATGAAGAATTTCATACCATAAACCAAGGTTCCAATCTCATTGGTGAACCTTAACATTTTAGCCTATGGGATTTAGGGCAATTGGTTGGGAGTGAAGAGTTTCACATCTTAAAATTGAGGTTCAAATATCATGGGTGAACCTTAACATTTTATCAAATGGCTTTAGCTCAATTGATTAAATTCCTTAACTTTCGAGGAGGAGACTCAAGACTCAATCTTGTCGAGTGATAGATGCATAATTGCCAAGCTTTTGTAATATCACTGTGGTCAATTGTGTAATATCGATGGGACCCGTTTCAATCCCATATAACTGATTTTATAAAAATAGATAAAACATATATTCTATTACTAAAATGTAATATTCAATTGTCAAATTATTATTTTTTTAAAATGGTTATATGAGATTGAAATTGGCTTGACCCATATTACATCATGACCACAGTGGTATTACAATAGCTTGACAATTATGCATGTATCTTTAGGTAAGATTCGAACCTAGATCGCCGTGAGTGTGGTCTACCGGCAAGGACGCCACTTACATTATTGGTTATGTGACCCGGGTTCAATCCCCATGGTGGATGTGTATAAGAAGTATTACTCAAAAAAAAAAAAAGATTCGAACCTAGGTCTTCTCTTTGAAAGTTGAGGAGTTCAATCGGTGGAGCTAATGCCACTTGATATTCAATTTTTTATTCATTAAATGTAACTAATATATTAATAAATTGTATAATTTGTCCAAAAGAGGGCATTTTGAAGCAATAGTAAATGGGATGCAATCCTGTGAGTGTAACTTGAGTTCAAATCCCTACACTACAATGGACATTCCGATGATGAGGTGGCCTTTGGTAATAGTAATACTATATGCTGTAATAACACAATAATGTGGTTTGTTGAAGTATTGTGATAATGCGGTCATGATGTAATATGGATGTGGCCTGCTGTAACATCATATAACTAATTAAAGAAAGTGTTCAAAGGAGTGCAATGTTATAATATTGTGATAATATGGTCATGATGTAATACGGATGAGGCCCGTTTCAGTACCATATTACCAACTAGAAAAAGTGTTAAAGGAGTGCAATGTTATAATAATTTTTATCATATAGAGAAGGTTGTATAATGCGGTCATGATGTTTTAATAACTCCCATGCCTGCAGCAATAAAATAAATAAATAATGTAGTAAGGTAGATAATCTTTTGTCAATAATTTATATATGTGAGAATTATATGATAATAAATAGAAGCATCTATTTTTTCAATTAGTTTTCAAATGTTCTAAAGTTATATTTTAATATTTTAAATTAATTTTTCAAAGTTTATTTTCTTAAATATTTAATTCATTATCAACTTTATTTATAAAAAAATGTGAATTTACTGTAGTTTATATTTAGTTTTAAAATTATTAATTTTAAAAATTAAATATTCAAGAGTAGTGGTAAATGGGGTGCGTTTGTAAGTGCATGGCCCATATTCAAATCTTTGCTCTATGATAATGTAGACCACACCTATAGACCCTCATGCTCAGATGACCCATGATAATGTGGTCATGTTATAATATTGGAGGGACCTTCTTTCAACCCCTAGTTTACTTGTTAAAAAAATTGAATATCACTTAAATTATTGGATGTCTTGTCACACTCCTGCTTCCTTCTGTTCCAAATCCCTTTTGCAACTAGCTTCACGTCAACCCGTTGCCCACAAAACATTGTTCTTCTATTGCTTGCTCCACTTCGCGTTATTGACCACATCAATAGTATGACAAACAATACCCATGATCAACTATGTTGGGGGTCAAGGGACTGAACCACTAAATCCTTCACTATCTAAGCCAAATCTTTCCCATGGACAACATTTTTGTGACCTCCGCACGACCAACAATAGACGACAAAACTCAAAACAACAAGGCATGTGTTTGTTAGTGGAACGCTTGGACTTGTCAATGGAACAATTAGACAATTTTTTACTTTTCCTTGGATAGCCTAGACAACCACCTCTTTTCGTCAAACATCATGTTTATTTTCTCAGACAACACCTTTTCTTGTTTGGACAACACTTTCCCAAATTTAGACGGCCTTCACCTTTGCTAGAGGACCTTCTCCTTGGCTCAAATGATTTTCACCTTGGCCTGGGCCACCTGGTTTCTAGTCTAAACGACCTGGACCTAGATGGCCTAGGTCTAGGCATTAGGGGCCATGAATTGGATGACCCAGCACTAGACAACTTTCTTCTATCTCATTCTATTTTCCATTTGCACCACTCATTGCACCATTTGCATCTGTTGCTTGGCCAATTCTTCTTTGAGGGTACGTTCGTGTCATCTATCTACACTCGAATTGGGTCATACAATGATCACATTGTCTACCACAACGTCATTGTTCACCATGTCTATGTGATGTGTAGCCTCATCTTCCTATGTAGTCTCAACCGGTTTTGCAACCTCCTCGGCTTGTGCAATATTTAGCACTTGCATAGTATCAAACACCTGCACTGACTCAATTGTCTTGATTGCAATCAAGTTCATGATTCCCTTTGCCTCCTATCTAGGTATTTGAATCTTCTATGGCTTTTTGAACCTTGCACATATCATTGGTTTGTCTTGACTTGCAACACTTTGACATTCGTGTGCAAAGTGCCGCCAAAGATGACATCGTTACCATTGCAAAATGGGTATACCCTGAGTATCATACTCATTTCAATGTCTTCCAATGCTTTGGTTGTTGTCATGAACCACACTATTGATGGCATCTCTCCTTGGAATGATCTTTTTGTGCTGCAATTACCTTTAGGATGATTTCACATTGTTATGCACATTCATTGCATCACACTCATTTTTGGATTCAGCTTTTGTCATCAGTCTCATCTTCAGAGTCACTTTCTTCATTGATTTCTTGACCCCAACATTTGGATGATACCTTCAAATCGTCCTTGAAGTTACTCTTGTTCTCAAAATCGTCATTGTCATTGCCAGAGTCACTCTTATTGTTGGAGTCCCTTTTATCTTTAGGGTCGCTATAGTCCTCATTGAAATGATCCTAACATATAAGTGATGTCTTGGCAATGCTTTCCAAGTTCATGGCTTGCTCAAAGGCCTACTGATATGGCGTTGGACGAACCACCTTGATCTTCTTACATAGGAAAATGTCCCTCTACAAATCACCTCTTCTTCAATGCATCTGATAGCTCCATCTTATAGATTTCTACAATGGCCTTGCTGTCATTGTGCAACAATTTAGATTTTTAGTAAGTCAGATATTAGGGTTTCTAGTCAGAGGGCAGTGTAGTGTTGTTCTTCGCCGAAAAGGGTATATAGATTTATCTTCAGCTGGCAGATTGATTAACCAGAAGTCAGAGATTTTAATGAACAAAGGTTTGATTATATTAAATTAAATTAAATATTTAATTTAATATAGTTATAACTTTATTTTATAAAGTGGAGATATGAGGGGACATAAGTCACTTAAGTGATAAATAATATTTTATAAAGTGACTTGGGAGTTATGTTATTTATAAAGTTACTTTATTCTGTAAAGTGACTATGTTTTTAAAAGGCAACAACTTAAGTTATAAAATAAAGTTGTTGACCCCTTGTTGAGTGCCTAGGTAAAAAGGGGGGCGTGGGTCTTAAAAAGAAAATATATTTTAAGTTTTACCTCACATTGAGTGTGCAAATGGAGTTGTCTCAACAAAAGGTCTATATATTCAATTGCTTGCTCTCATGATGGACATTTTGGATATTGGAAATTGGTTTCTTTGAAGAGACTTCTGGGAGTTCTAGCTATAGGCTCTATCGGCTGTTGGGGACGAAATCCTCCTTCGGTAACAATATCTACGGATGTGAAAGATCACCTCTGGATATTTATCTGCCAATTTCATTTAGAGATTGGGACTGCATTCAACAAAGATATTTCATAGGGGATTTACTGGAGATTGACAGAGTTTCAGAGCAAATCGTGGCATCTTCAGTCAGAGATTCTCTTATACTGAGCGCACCATTCTGGGTATCACTGCATGTGATGATATATTGCTGTTCAAAATCGATAGCAGCAAAGGATATGCTTGTATTATTATTTTGAAGCTATTTGGCCATCTGGGTATCACTGAATGTGATGATATATTGTTGTTCAAAATCGATAGCAGCAAAGGGTATGTTTGTATTGTTATTTTGAAGCTATTTGGCTATCTGGGTATCTTTTCATGTGATGATATATTGCTGTTCAAACTCTGTAGCAGCAAAAGGGTATGCTTGTATCGTTGTTTGAGTTGATTTGGTCACCTGGGTATTGTTACTGTTGGTTACGAATCTGCCATGAGGAAAGGATTTTGGGTTAATGCGCCCAGATTCGCCCACCAGCATGAAAGGCCGGAAGGAAGAGATGCCTTCCGTGCCAATCTCCGGAGAAGGCCGGCTCCTTTTGGGGGTTTTCTGATTTAAGCTAAGAGTGCAGGAAAGAGATAAATGAACAGAAAGGAATTTACAAATATACGTGGAGGTTGGTGGGGGGAACTAACAGTACGGGAACACACCAATTACCGCTACTTACTGCATCATAAATACAAAGCATGACTAAGAACTGCAAAATCTAGTATACTTTCTGTATTAAGCGGTGTATGCACAGCTTCAATGATCCCCTAGCAAACATTCCCTACAAGGAACTAACAGCACGACGGGAATGCATCAATCACCAGATACGTACGGTGTCTTAAACAGAAAGCAACCAAGAGATGTCAGATCCAGGTATATGTGTTATGCAGAGATTTTAACCGCACAGCTACAATGGCTCCCTAACAGACATTCCCTACAAGGAACTAACAGTACGGCAACGCATCAATCACCAGATACAGACAGCAACGTAACACACAACTGATGGAACTGCTACCACATCTATTCTATGTATCCTTTAAACTATTAAGTACAGAAAGTGCTCAGACAAGCAATGCTAAAGGCACCTGATCACCAAATGCTGAAGTGAATCAACGAGCCGTGACACAGGTTAGCGTTAAGCATATATATAATGAAAGGCAGCATAAAAAATAGAAGCAGCAGAACAGAGCCAGGCATACAATTTATATTTATAAACAGAAGCACGGTTACAATGGGCACAGTGGTTCCCTAACAGACATTCCCCTTCCACACTTTACAATGAATTCATGGTGGGTTTTTATAGCCCGAGTCCCTCCCGTTACATTAATGGGCACGAGGTCCCAGTCAAACAATAACTGACAAAAGCGGCGAAAGAGCTGCGAATGCTGACCTTTTGTCGGACCGGACTGTACTCGCAGCATGGTCTTCCTGGAAGCTGGACAGCTACGTGGCAGTGTGTTGGGCAGAACATCTTCTCGGCAGGTATGTGGGTAGCTGGAGCAGGTAGAACCTCCAATCGGCTTTAAATGAGGTCACTGGCACAGGTAATGCAGCCCATGCTCGTCCTTTTGCTCGGCACGTCTTGGCTCAAATCCCGAAGCTGGACACTTGTCAGATGATGGATGATGCTGTGTGACACGTGTCTGCCTTGGAAGGCAGTTTGTCCAACTTCGCTTGGGATCAGAGCGTCTCGGGTTGCGCGGGCAGAAAACAACGCAGTCGGGAAGGCCTTCATGCCTTGGTCAAATTCTGGGTTTGTTTCCCTACTGCGCACCTGTCAAGGGCGCACTCCGACTTCGGTGGCGAAGTCGGGCTGCGCACAGGTGAAAACCGGTATCTGCCGCCGTACGGACTTTGTTCCAGCATTTAACACTTTCTTGTCAGCCTGCCAGCCTGCCAGTTACAAGGTGCGCCCAGAAGAGGGGCGAAGTGCGAACTTCGCACCCAGACTGGGCGAAGTGCGCACTTTGCACCAAAACTGGGCGAAGTGCGCACTTCGCACCCAGACTGGGCGAAGTGCGAACTTCGCACCAACACTTAGCCATTTTTCAGGTAACTTGCTGGAAAGTTTAAAAATCAACTGAGGGACTCCGAGAAAGGGGGGAAGAAAGAGAATGAGAGAAAGAAAGGGAAAGGGAGAGCAGAAGAAAGGAAAATAGAGGAAGAGGGAAAAAGAAGAGCAGCACTGTTACAAACTCGAAAACATTGCACCCCGTGCAAAATGTGGCAACAGTTACTTTGTACGCCAGCTTATTAAATTCGTCAGAATCAGTTGCATGTTACCCTATCCTTCAGAGTTTTAGTTGCATGTTACTGGGTATTCGTGAGAATTGATTTTAAAGTGTTTCATGTATCCGGGTATTGTTATTTGTGCATTATTTTGTAATAATCTCCAGAAATAGTTGCATGTCATTCCTTTCTTTAGAGATTTCAGTTGCTTGTTTGTGGGTTCTCTTGAATATTGATTTAGAAGAGTTTTAAACATCTGGGTATTGTTGCATGCAACTCTGTTTTGTTGTATTATCCTATACGTTGTTACTTCAGTCAAAAAACACAAAAAATCAGAAAAGCAGAAATCAGAAAACAAAAACAAATTGTAGAACATGGGTGGTTTATTACATTTGCCCATTGGCCTTCCACATTTAAGGTAGATTTTTCAGTGCCTAACCGGGTCCTCTATTCCATCACCATGAAACATGGAACACTTCTGCATTACACCAACATTGATAATTGTCATGACTGGTTGATTCAGCATGGACAATGGTTGTTTGCACATTTAACCCTCATGACATGCATTGTCAGACGCACCACATCGTAGTTGCTCTCGTGTCAGAATCCCCTCGCCCACCATGAAATATGGCAACTTGTAGTTGCTTTGATGTCAGACTCTTGTCTTGCTCATCATCGAGCACAACAATTTGCATTTGCTCTAGTGTTGGACTCTCATCATGCGCATGTTAGACATGCCATATTGCATTTGCTCTGATGTCGGACTCTTGTCTCGCTCACCATCAAACATTGCAACCTGAACTTTTCCTGTGCCAAATTTTCAATATGCCCATTATCTAACACACAACTTGCTTCATTCACTATTTCTTGCTAAACCAAGTTTTCTCCTTTGTTAGACTTGTCACTTGGCGCTTCCTCACTCCCAACTACATGTATGTCTTCACCTATGTGAACTTGTTCTTTGTGCGCATGCCCTTGCCTTTGTGTATGTTGTCGCCTATGGGAACTTGTTCATTTATGTGCACTTCATTGTCTGCATGTGCATCCTCTCCTATGCGTACATCTTTGTGCATTGTATTGCCGTGCACACCAGCACATCCTTTGTCAAAATACCTTCTTCGGCAAGACCTTCGTTGGTTGTGTGTATGTCTTCGCGAACTGGTTGCACACACATCTTCACAAAATTTTTTGGTTGCACACACATCTTCACAAACTTGTTTGGTTTTGTGCATGTTTGTATGGACTTGTTTGTTGGCCCCCACATCTTTGCCTAGGTGAATTCGTTTGTTTGCACAAACATTTTCACCTATGTAGACTTCTTCATCGGAGTGCACATCTTTGATTCTTGGCCCGTCATCGATGCCAACAAACAAGTTTGTATAATTTTCTATTGCAAACTCCAATCTTTCCTCCTCTAGACGGGGCAATGACACAGACTACATCGTTTGTTGATTGCACTTAATCATCGCATTGTCATCGTTGCATACCTTCTCAAGCGATATGCTCATCACACTTCCATGTCACATTGACAACAATGCTAGAATGTAGAAATAGAATACTACACACCATAATTGGAAAACTTGCAACTCGTAATAAACTCGGCATCCAAATTTTGGATATTTTATCGGCAACTCGAGAAAACTTGGGAAAAATTCAGCAAAAACTTGGCCCAAAAAAAACTGAAGAAAAATTTTCAATTAAAAAATTAACATTTTAAACAATTGGAGAGCCAAAAAGCTAATTTTATATTAGATATTCATAAAAAAGAGCACAATTACAATGCATGATCATCAAATCGAACCAAATACATCATAGTATCATACAAATGCAAAATTTCAAAAATATAAAGCAGTTTTTAAACTGTTTTTTGTTTTCCCCTCCTTCCCCTTGAACTAGATGGTTGGCCTTGGCTCTGAACAGGTGGTCAAATTGGAGACTCCTCAAGGGCAAGATCATCATTTTTGAGAAATGTAGCTTGGACAGAAACTCCTTGCACAGGCTTCAGTATGAACATGCTAGAAGTGGTTCGAGACATATCTAATTCTATTTTGAAATTCACTTAAGTGATTTTCTATTTTTTAAGTTCACTTAAGTGATTCTATTTTGTAATTCACTTAAGTGATTCTATTTTGAAATTCACTTAAGTGATTTTCTATTTTTAAGTTCACTTAAGTGATTCTATTTTGTACTTCACTTAAGTGATTCTATTTTGATATTCACTTAAGTGATTTTCTATTTTTAACCTTACATCTCAAGATGAGATGAGATCTAATCTTAGGGTTACCTTTTTCAAGGATAAAAGGAGAAGGTCAAGAGTGTTTTACACACAGAAAAGAAGAGAAGGAGAACAGATTGCTGAAGGAAAACTACAAGCTTAGGAGGAGAACAGTGAAATTGCTGGCTAGAAAAGCAGCAAGAGAGCAGAAGTGTTCTGCTGTAGCTGTAGCCTCCTTTATTTGTATTTTCAGGTTCAGAAATATATTTAACTTCTGCTGTTCATGCTGTTTATTTTTCCATCCATCTATGTGACTGCTGCATGTTTGAATAAATTATTCTCAGATCTGATTTATTTTAAAATAACATTGGACAACAGTTATCTAGGGCTGGAAAATTTACAATCATGGTATATCTCCTCCAATCCTCTCAAATGTTCAGCTTCCTCCTTAAGTGCCTTGAAAATGAACAAGCTTTCAATGAAACTTACTACCACTCTTAGCTTCATATTCCCTTTCTTCGTTGTTTATTTTCTTTTAATTTTCCCAAATTTAAATTGTAATAGAATTATATTAGGAAGAGGTAACAAGTAGAATCTGTTTGGTATAATAGTAAAAGAATGACGATCAACATTCGACATACTAGAATTTAAATCAAATGCACTTACAAATATTTTGCCTATTTCATCAATTAGTCTCTTTCCCCAAGGGTACATGGAACTATTAAGAGATCTCTATATTTCTATTGCATTTAAGAACTTAAGCTTACCATAAATACCATGGTCACTTTCTTAGAGATTTATGTGGATGTAGTTGAAAATTTAAAACTCCTCTAAAAATAGAAAACACATTATTTTAAAAATTATTAATAATGAAACTCTATAAAAAATTGTCCATAGTCAGAGAGAAGAAAAAATTAAAAAATAAGGTCAAATGGCCTTTTAATTTTTTTTTTCTTGCCATTTTTTGCTAACTGCCCAAGGCTTGTCGAGTTTCTCGCGAGAAAATGATGAGAAATATTGCCGCGAGTTGGTGATTTTTTTGATGCCAAGAAAAAAAAAAAAAAAACTAGCCGCCCGCAATTTCTCGCGAGTTTCGCGAATCACGGGAAACTGACAATTTTTCTAACTATGCTACACACTACAATATCAATTATAATGATTTTAATAAAAGTACATAATGGGAATAACTTACAAATACATATTGATACACTGTGAACACATTTATATTTCTGAACAACTTGCAATACATCATGGTCCAATCATGCAACACTTACAAAATATGTTGACCAGCATTGACCAACATGATATCTCAATGAACAACTCTACTAACAAGCACATTTAGCCAACAACATCCCTTCAGCAAGGTATATGCATACTTATAGGTATGGCGGAACCGGTAGGCAGTTGGCAATTGCTTGACTACCACCGAACTACCCATACACATCAAAACATTAAATTAGCCTCATAACGTTACATTACATTATTGCAAACACATATTTTGCCATGTCCACATGCAACAATGCTACACAACAACAATTACATATGACAATTCTTATTTACCCATAACACCAACATGTGCACATGCATTTACGAGTGCACACATTCATAAACTCGTACATTCATACAAATGTGCACTCTTGTAGACTGTCAAATTGTCTGCCTACACAGTACTTATTTAAATTTTAGCAACAGGATGGGTGTTGTGATGAATGTATGTTTGTGTTTATATCATAGGTTCACCTGCCTTGTCTCTTTTGGATATAGGATGTGAACATCTATGGATCTGCCACAACATTGGAAAACCTATTTGGCTTGAAACAAAATGAAGACATTGTAATTTGTTTGGTGTTACTGTATGTAGAATGTTGCCTATCATGGTAGTATCATCCACAAGGTTTTTAACATCAAATGTTCATCTTCCTTGTGTTAGTAAAATTTTCAATTTTATACCTGCAAGTAGAAAACACAATAACATAGAACAAAAAAGTAACACAAGTAACACAAAGATTTTACGTGGAAACCTGCAATGTGCAGGAAAACCACGGGGCAATGGCAACTTCTTCTTTTTATTTATTTCAGCAAACTTTACATTCTCAACTTCATACACATCCAAGGGATCATTCCCCTTTTATAGAGCAGAAAAGGAAGACACCGAAACTGTTCATTTCCTCTCCCAAAGGAAGCCTCTGAAAAACTGTTCGTTTCCACTCCCAAGGAAAAGCGTTTGAAACTGTTCGTCTTCCGCATCCAGACGTCTGGCACAAACTGCTGCCTAGACGTCTGGCCTAGACATCTAGCAGCCTAGACGTCTAGCAGTGCTGCCTAGACATCTAGCACTGCAGCCTAGACGTCTGCTGCCTTGACGTCTAGTAGTGCTGCCTAGACGTCTAGCATTCTAGACGTCTAGCAGTGCTGCCTAGACGTCTAGCAGTGCTGCCTAGACGTCTGCTGCCTAGATGTCTAGCATTGCTGCCTAGACGTCTGCTGCCTAGATGTCTAGCATTGCTGCCTAGACGTCTAGCAGTGCTGCCTAGACGTCTAGCAGCAGCCTCTGCTGGCTAAAACCCTGCATAGTGACTTCACCTCCTAACAGCTTGCATGGTGCCCATTTTTATACGAAGGATATGATGCTTGATAACAATTGTACAGTGAAAATGACCAATGCATTCTCAGCTCAATCGTGCTTATTGCAATCAGATAAAGTATAGAAGTTGCCAGTACTTCTGTCCACAATCCATGGTTTGTGAATTTTAGTTTTGATACGATTATTGTATATGTTTGACTTCATTTTCATATGTTGGTTTGAGGTGAATCTCATTCTAGTGAAAATTTTAATCTATTTTCTTTTTATTTAATCTCACAATGAACTTTGCATGATTGATTGTGCTGGTCAGGGTCTTTCCTTCTAGATTTGTTACTTGATGATTTGAGATAATATCTAAAGGGGTAAATGTTAACAGTTAATTTGGATAAGGGGCTTATGCTTACACTCATATGACATCAGAATTGCTGCTTATGCCTCATTTTTCTGTTTTTATTTCAGTCATCAAAGAACATTCGCCAGATGGTTAAACAGGTGTGGTTGACAGATGGCTTCAGAGGTACGTGGCTTCTTGATATCTTCATAAATACGAGGTTGAGAATTGAAAGTCATTCAGAAGTAGGGGAGGAAAAGAAATTGAGGAGAAGAGGGAGCAAAAGAACTTGCACTATACTATTTATTTTCAAATCAAAGAGGAGAGCAAAAATAAAAGCATAGAAAGAATGAATTTTTATTTTTCTCTGGTATCGACCCCCATTTTCCTTTCTTGTGTATTTGTGCAGGTGTCATTAATTATTTTTATCTTTCCTGCCCTTCTATTTAACTTCTGCAGGTGGAAAGGTTTTTCTATGATGTCATTATGTCTTATACTCGGTGACCCCACAAACAATCACGTTGATCTTCCAAGTAGTGAATGTAATAAGGGTTCCATAAAATGAGGCCGTAATTTTAAAAGAAAACTCATTTGCTAAGGCAGGTAACCCACAAATATGTCACAAGGGATTCTTGACATTGTCAAAATAAAAAAGGGACTGCCTAGATGGGGAGGCAAATCAAAGTTCTTATTTCCTTTCTGTTTTAAAGTACCCCCCCATTTGCTGATGATAAATGGTCATGAAAATCATGCAGTCATGCCATGTGGCTTCTCAATCCCTTTGACACGTAAAAATTCAAGGACACCATTGAAATTGTAATTTGATACATTATTGCCTTATTTAACTTATACGTTACTACAAGAAATGCCACTAACAAAATTCTCCATATTTCAAGTAACAACAATATATATATATATATATATATATATATAAGCCTTTCTCCCTTGGTGCAACATTATGTTAGGTCCTACAGGGACTGAGCTCCACCTTGAACTGCTTTTGTCATACCTGCTGTCAATGCCAAGGTGCCTTTCATCTTTCCCTAAGAGCCTCCAATAGCCATCATCGTAAAGCTTCAGCAAGAAAAATGCTCACTCGTCTTCATTTATGATGGTGACTTTTAGGTTGATGCCAGCCATTCTGATCTTTGTCCTCATGTGCTATGTGAGTTATTGTTGCACAGGATGGTGGCATTATGAATGTGAGGGGGGCATGACTTGGTGGGATACTGCCAAGATATTGTTTTCTTTAGTCTATCAGATATGGGTGGAAGCTTACTGATGATATGAGTTTGGGGGAACCATTATTTGCCCTTAATCTATGACAGCCCTGAAATGGATCACTCTCACAGATCTTTCCACAACAAAAGTAAAACAATGTTCTGCTTTGCTTAATGTCTTGCAACAATGGAAAACATGACAGAATCATGCTTATAAAGCAAAACATCAAAGTAGACAAACATTGGCAAGCAGAATACGCATCACATGATTACAGGGACAAAGATATGCCTGAGAAATGCTCTTGGAGAAGAAAACCTAGCATCACATGATTACAGGGACAAATATTTGCCTGGGAGATCCTTTTGGGGAAGAAAACCCACAGGAAAAGTGCTGCTCATAGCTTATATTCCCCAACTAAATGAGACAACAACATTCTGAATTAAAACAAAGTCTTTCCAACACAATGAACCTCAAAACAGCTCCTACAATCCAAATATTTCAAACTCCTTCCTTGACAATGGTAGAAAATGCAATAGCATCCCCAATTTATGCTTTTCCAGCAATGAGGAAAGAGAAACGGGCATGAAAGGTCAAAGACTCAAAAGTCATACCCCTTGCTTTTCAACCTCTTATCTACAGACCCTTATAAACCAATGTTTCTTCATATTAAAAAATGGCTCATCTATTTGACCCGGTCTTCAATCTGGATCACATCTCCCCAATGAGAGGATTTTGGACCCTTGAGAGCCTATCGAAAACAAAAAATTGGATTGATAGTCGGTCAAAAACTTGGACAAACTTGTATCTTTGGCTAGCTAATTCCAAAGCTGACCACAAAACTGTTTACAAGTCCAATCTCAAAACAGAGTTCAAACTGAATGTGAAACTTAAATGTCAAAATTCAGTCTGCTCATGTAAACAATAATTGTGATTAGCACAATAACAAATGGATCCTATTGAGTGGTAAAATGTGGCAACAAATAACAGTATCATGCTACTTGTGCTTGATCGTTCAAACATGTCCAGAACTCTTATCATCCTTCAATGAACAACAAATCCAAATACCAAGATACATCAATCTATGAGCAACAAAACATTAATGGCCATGAAGGGCTTCCTTTTCAATGAAAGTCTTTCAACATGAAGATGCCTTAACAAAGAAAACAATGAGCCTACACCATCCATGTTTTGTTACGAAGTCTTCTTCCAATCTTGGAGCACCAAAATAGATCACACAGCCACAGACACTCATTTTCCATGCTAGTCTTGACAAAAGCCAATATAAACGAATTATAACCAACATGGTGAAATAGATGACCAACATGAACCTATCCTCCACAGAAAAATGTATCCCATGTCTTCTTTTTGCTTGGTGAAGTGATAAAATGGCTACAATGCATCACAAATACAAAAGGCTTCTACTATAGATTCTAATTACATGATTAAATGCCAAGCTCTTACCCAAACTAGAAACTTCTCTTGCTTTATCCATGCTCAAATGAAGTACTCCTCATTACAAGGAAATCTGAAGACTATATGAGTGAACAACCAACCTCCACTCATGCCATACCTCGTTATGGTGGATACCAATTCTCCTTTCAAACTCATCTTATTTTGGTGGTTTTCTAGAGTAGAATTGTATACTCTGAAAAAAAAATCTGAAATCAGAATCTGAAATGAGCCCTTGCCAAGAAATTTGGGAGCATATATGAAGTGGTCCTTTGATTTATCTTCTCTTCCTTTACTTACCAAGTCAAGAAGGTAACTTAAGTGGGTTGGGAAATCAACTCTGCTGGTTAGCACATAGATTTTGCTGGTCAGCAGAGAAACATTACCTCCTAAAAATGAATATTGTTAGTTGAAAATGAATTATAGTTGGTGTAAACAGTGGCATTGGGTCCTATGCTTTGCAACATTTAACTGCTTCAAAAACTTTGCAAAAAATCGTCTCCAAGTGTCAATATGGAAACCTAATGTGGGTACAATCAGCTAACCCTTGTTGCAATCATCCAGGTAGGCAGTTGAGTTGGTAGATGAAGTGTCTGCGTAATCATGAACATAATTAGTGCATGGGCAGTTGAATGAAGATGTCTTGTTGATGTGTTGTATGATGTGTCGTATGTGGTTGTCATCACATAGTTTTGGCACATGTGTAGGCATAATGACATTTTCTTGTAATAAAAATCATGTAATGTCATGGGGTATTCAAAGATGAATGTATACAGGTAGTTAGGTGGGTACAACAATAGCCAACCACTTATTGGTTCTCGTGATATATATATATATATATATATATATATATATGCCATCTAGATTGGTCAAGGTATGTTCATTGTATGTGTGGTACGACGAGACCATGATATATTGCAAATAATTGGAATGTGAAGGATGGTGCGTGTTTATATGTATTTGTGAGTTCTTCCCATTTGCTTTTTGTTTATATATAATGGAGTTATGTTGTAGTGTGTTGGAGTCCAGGTAGAAGATGGAGAAGAACAGGTCGAAATTTGAGTCAGTCTTCAAGAGATGGCATTGGGCCAAGTACTAGCTTCCGCCATCTGCCAAATTTGAACGATTCCTTGGGTAGTTTGTGTGGGCCATCAGGTCCTTTAGATTGCCCAAGGATTGCTTGCAATGAAGGCTGCTTGGGTCGTTCGTGTGGGCCATCAGGTCCCCTAGGCCATTTGAGGTAGCTTGGCCAAGGGGGGGAGGCAATGTGGTCTCCTTTTTTATTTTCAGGGGGGAGCAATCTGCCCTAGACAGCCTATAGGCTGTTCGTCTGGCGGGGACAACAGGTCCCCGGACGACCCATGGGTCGTCAAGACCCTCCCAAGGCCATCTTGGGAGGTCATCTAACCTCAGACTACCCCTAGGCCATTAGATAAACTCAACAAGCAGTCCAAAGCTCGACCAAGGCTGTCCGAGGAATATGCAAAGCCATTCGAGGAAGAAGGGGATGAGGCGTTCAAAGTTTGGTATGGAGACAAGTAGTCAAAATAACGGGGGGTGGGTTGTTTGAAGAAAGAGCTATGTTGTCTAGGCCTTTGGGTTGTCCAAGACAAGACTAGATAAGGCCGTCTGGACAATTAGGCAGGTTGTCCAGGTCCTTTGGTCGTCCGAGTCTAAGATAGACTAGGTCTTCTAGTCGCTTGGGTCGTTCGAGAGAAAGTGTCGACGCATTCCAGAATGGGGTGTGCTCGCTTTCCCAGCAGGCCTACCATGTGCAAGGAGAAACAAAGAACTGAGGCCACATATGACAAAATTGGCATGTTGAACGGGTAGTTGTATGTAGTTAAGTTATTGGTGTTGAAGTGGCAGTTAAGGGATTGGAGGGGGAGTTGTGCATGCAAGCCAAGTGTCCCCCTACCGCCCTCAAGTTATAAATAGCCATAGAGAGCTCTCATTTGTTCATTTACATGCATTGAGCCAAGGAACAACAAGGAGGAGCACAACTAGAGTGCACCAGTCAACCAAGCTTGTATCGACTAGTGCACGACCTAGGGCACAACCTATGACTTGCATCGGAGTGTCTAGGAGGAAAACTAAACACATTTCACCACAAAGGATTTCGAGGCAAAGGACAATGCTAAACTAGTTGGAAAGGAGAAGATTGCATTGGAGCGTTGAAGCCAGGGCACGCCAAGACAACAACAAAAACAAGGGTTTGCTAAAAACCCTTGACCTATAGCCAAAACACTTCAAAAGTGTATGTAGGTGAAATACGTGTAGCATAAAATTGCAGATGGTGGAAGGAGAATAGCAACTCCAAACCCTTTTTGGCAAAACTAGCTAGGGTTTTTAAGGACTTTGTGTCTCAGAAGTGCTGGAGTTTTGGTTAAACAAAGAAACGGATGCACAACAACGAGGAAGTGCCTCGTAAAAGAGAAACTTGTGCAAGATGAGAGAATGGGTAGTCCAAAGGTTGAGCAATGTTGTACGGGCCGTATGGACTATACACAACGCTATTTGGAGTGAGGAGAAAATTGTCAGAGCAAACTGTCTCGAAGTTCGAGGCAAAGAGCAAGTTGTTTGATTGATAGAAAGTGCTATATGGGATGTCTAACGGGAGAAGTAGATCATATGGAAATCCGTATGGGTTGTCTAGGTGGAAGTCATATCGACCGTTTGGTTGTAGAGGCAGGCTGTCTTGGAATTGAGATGGGCCGTTCGAGGAAGGAGGAAGATTGCCTGGCGGAGTTGGGTAGTTTGGAGTAGAGATTAGGCCATCATAAGAGCTGTACAGATCACCTAGAGTGGAAACCGGGTTGTTTGGAGCTAGTGCCAAGCATCTTGGAGCTAGGAATAGGTTGTTTGGATGTACGACAAGGAGAAACCCTTTTAGGGTACATGAACTGAGGCGAATGACATGAAAGACAAGAAGTGTGTCACGTGGTGTTGTAGAAGGAAGCCACATTGATTAGGAGATAGTTGGGGCAGTTGGGAGTAACTAAAATTGGAGTTCATAACCAGATGCCTGCAAAGCTAACTGCATGTGGAATGTAGCTTAGGCTAAGGATTGCAGAGTCTGAAGAGTTAAAGAGGCACCCTTCAAGAGTTGCACCAATTGTTGTGTCGCGACAAGGACCTCAAACATGCGAAGGAGTAAGCATAGGCTTCCTTAGAAATCATGTGGAGTGTGGACATCAGTGGGAGTAGGAGGAGGACGAGATGGAAGTCGAATGGGGAAGAGTGTAGCATCACAGAGAGGGAGGAGGTAGCTCAAGGCCATGGTTACGAATCGGAACTCCTGATGAAGATTGTAGAGGCAAGGGGAAGGAGCTGACAACTTCACCATAATAGAAGATGAAGGGGAAAGAGAGGATGCAAATCCCCTTAGACAAAATAACTTGGACTAGATGTGCAAGAGAATTCTGTAAGACATGGTGTTATGATGCTCCTCAAGAACATCCATTGAAAGCGTCTTTTTGAAGTGCAGGAGTCCACCACATAATGCAAGTCACCAACTTTGATAAGGACTTCTTCACGCCATACTTGTTGTAGATGCTGGAATGTATGATGCGAGAAGAAAAGGGGTAAAGTCTTGCTCGATGACAATAAAATATGGGTGTCCTTCTCACCCAACAATTTCAAAAGAGTTTTTGGGCTACTTGCTGCAAGCAGTAGGAGGGAGGAAGGAATCAAATTGTACAAGTTGAAATATTTGTGGACAGATTCATTGATCTGAGTTAGGGAGAGATCGGGAAATCGATGAAACATGGCAACCGCAGACTGAAGATGCATCATTTGAAGTTAGAAGAACTGCATTGTGCCATGAATGTAGTTATGTCTAGGTTGTCCGGAGAACGAGCTTCGAATACCCCCACCTAGATTGTACCGTACATGGAAGGCATCGTGGGTGGTGTTAAGTACGTTTGGGCATCATTCTTGTCAGATTGCATAGAGAACTATCTATTGTGGTTTACCAAAATTTTTTCCATGGCTTTTCACACCATCGCGCTCCTTGTGGATGCAGTGGCGTATGAGAAGGTTCAATTTCCAAGATTGGGCCTATCTTAGGAGTTACTAGGAGCGTCAACTATATTTTGTTGGATCTATGTAGTCCTAATAAGCAAAATAGGACCAACGAGGAGAGTAACAAGGGCCTCAGAAGAAGAAGGGCACGACGACAAAGAAGAGGAAGGCACCAATGGTGCAGCCAAATGAGTTGTCAAAAGAAGATGAGGGAGATGATACAAATGAGTTGGCACAGGAGTTGATTTCGATGGGACCAAGAAGTGGCTACCCATTATGGAAAAGTTGGCAAGAGAAGAGAAGATGCAAAAGCAACAACAAGAGCAACAATGGCAACATATGGGGCAACAACTACAACATTAGCCTCAATTCTAGTAGCACCAACCTCAAACCCCAACAAATGAGATAGGTATTGAAGATTATACCACCCAAAGGACCACTATAGAATACTGTAGTCATGGGGAGTGCTATAGGACGTGTAGAAGGCCAACACTATTAACTGCAAGTACGGACCTATATTGTGGTACAACGGGGTGCTCAGGTGCATTAGGGAAGCTAGGCCGTGCAAAGAGGCACTGCAAGTACTGTTTTGCATGCCAGAGTAGAGGCTTTGCAGGAGGCTGCATGAAGAGAAAAGCAACCAGAACCACTAGTAGGTACGCAAGAGGCGATGCAAGTGGAGGAGACATCTTAGCAGGTGAGAAAAGAAGGAACTACGCAAGAATGACATAGTCAACACCAATTGTAGTAGATGACGATGAGGAGATGAATGCTGCATTGGAAGCAATGAACATTTCACCATGGACAGAGTTTGAGAGGCGGTGGGGGTCATATGTAAGAGCTATGGTGGGCACATCAACTTCCTTGCAGGATAGTTTTGGGCACTTTTGGCATCACTCTGTTGCGATAGTTTGCAGAGGAGGCAGAGAAGTGGGTTCCCCACCATTGGATGATGAGGAGCCGATAGAGATTGTGTCTACTACAACACAAATAACGAAACAAACTTCATTAGTGTTAGGAGGGAAAAAAGGGAAACGACCCACATCAAAGCACGTTTGGTGGTAGACAAGCCAAAGTAGTCAACCGCTAGACCACTCGCTTAAGATACTATGGATGGTGGGGTTGATGAATAGAAGTAGGCTGACGTAGGGATACAGGTCGAGCCACAATTTAAGGAAATGGGAAAATCCGGTAAAACAAAAATCAACCTAGGAGGACTCGGTGGGGAGGATAAGGAAGAAACTTGAGAAGGAAGGTTACACAACCAAGCATTGTTTGCTTGGAGTGTCAAATTTGAGGCAGCCCCCAGAATATGGTGCAAAGATCAATGAGCATGTTGACAATTTCTTTGAGAAAGTGGAGGGATGCCAATGCCCTTAGAGAATGGCGACTATGGCAGTTGCGAGAGGATGCAAAGTTGGGTAGATTGGTCAGTTTGGCATAGGATGAAGAGTGTACAAAGAAGTTTGAAGAAATCCATAAAGTTCAGCCACAGGAGATCGATGTAGGAGGCAATACACATAGGATGATTGGAGTAACAACATTGCTAGAGGGGACTCCAGTATTGTATCGACACCCTCCCCAATTTTATATCAGCAAGGGTAGATTTGACAACTATCCTGGATCACACGTTGTCAAGAAAATCAAACTGGCACCGAAGTTGGAAAAATCATATACCAAAATGAATTTCTTGGATTCAGAAAGTGATGGTGAACAACTTGATGGTGACCTACATCAGAGCATCGAAGTTGTTCACAATGGTTGGCAGCTAGGTAGGAGACACTTCAGGAGATGGTGAACAACTTGAAGTTGAGAGAAGAACTATCCATCTAGTTGCAAGAGACGGAGGAGGAGCTTCAGCAAGTGAAGTAGGAGGTCGACACATGACCGGCTAGGTTGCAACAGGAGGTGGATCAGCTGAGAAAAGAACAAGAAGAGCAAAATCATCTGATTGGACAATTGGAGTCAAAGTGAGTGGTGAGGGAGCAGGCTCTTGAAGCCAAGCTGCAAGAGGTAGCTCACTGAGACCAGCTGATTGTGGATAGAGATCAAAAACATGCAGAGGCTGCAATAAGGGAAACAGAGGCAGCAAGGAAGGAAATGGACTTTTGCACAAGGCTCAAAGAGATAGATCATAAATAACAATGTTACGGTTTCCAACAAGTGAAGTATTAAGCCTATTGCAAGCGCTTGAAGGATGAAATTGAGGCCCTCAAAATGCAATTTCAACAGTTGGGAGGTGTACTTGTTCAGATTTCATCCACTTCTCAGCCACAACAAAGTTGCAACAGCAGTTTTCGATGACGACGTCGACCCATCTAGAGGGGAGGGCAAATGTAGGAGCCAGTTCTGATATGGTACCACATCAAGCCTGACAGAGCACGTACAGAGCCAAGTATGTGAATACAATCTTAATTGTACATATAGTTTTGTCATTTTGTATCATTGTGTAGTTGTACGCAAAGCGTTTGATGAAATAAGACTACATGTAATTAGGATGTTTGGGTAATTAGGATGTACATGTAATTTGGATGTATGTGTAATTCAATGTTCATGTAATTACGATGTCATGTAATTAGAGTGTCGGGGTAGTTAGTAAGGGTTAGGTACAAGGAAGTTGCGGAAGTGGCAATTACCTTGCCTTTTCCAGGAAAAGTATAAATAGACCCCCCCACATTTTCAAAAGAGATACAGATAATCATAAAACATTTGTTCAGCTATCTAGTTAGGTGTGCTTGGGAGGATATCTGTACCGTGCATGTAATTGCATATGACTCTGAATGAACATATTGCTGCTGTAACTGAATGTACTTTGTTGTCCCTACATAGTGCAAATGATATACTGCAGTTTTCTTCCATTTTAGTTCTGAAATTCTTTTTCTTGTACGTTGTGAATGCTGTGTATTGCTGATTTTGCCTGCCATTCATTAATCTATGTTCCTTCAATTGTGGAATACCACTGCTGTGCTCCAAGTTATTTGCAGTTTTTTGGGTGGATTTAAAATATATATATCATCCTGATTTCATGCAGTATGCTGCAGATTCATTTCTTCTTGGAAAGGTAGTTTAATATTCTCTTTGGTTTTATTTTCTTTAAATATTCATTCTTTATTATTGTTATTGTTATTATTATTCATTGTCTTATTTCTCTCAAAATGTTAGTCTAGCTCTCCACTATTTTGCTTAAATTATCAACTTTCCTCAGGTGTTAGTGTGTTTAGCTAGCTTTACAAATTTACATATATTATATATCTACTCACTGCGCTGTTATTTGGTTTGAGTGATTCTCCTTTTCAAATTTAAGACTGTCTTGGAATTACCTTATGGTCTTTTGTTTCACAAAGTCCATGACTGCTCCTTCTTGAAACAAGTTACCGAAAGGAACCTTTGGAATCAAATTACTGGTCATTTGACAGCACTGTCAAGGATCTTTTAGATAAGGATTGAGTGTGCCTTAAATTATGTCACTTTTCCTAAAATCATCTAAATGTAGGGATCTAGTTTCCGGATTTCCTTTTTATTGCTGTTTGTCTATGGAATGTAAGTTTCTTTTAGTGTAACTTTCCTGTTGAGTTTGTGATCTTTTTGATGATGCAGTTTTCTTATGTTGGAGGTTCGCATTCTTTGCAAGTAAATCTATGCATTGATTAAAAACTGATTGTCATGCTAGTTGGATAGAAAACACATACAGCTCTGCTGTGAACTAGTATATTGTGTGAAGCCTGTTTAACTGGAATTCTATGCTTGTATGCACATTTTCATAGCATTGTAGATGGGAACTTAGCTGCCTATTGTGCTTACTTTCTAAACAAATTTGTTACAAATTTATTCTAGATTGCTGGCATGATTTGATAGGCATGTTACTGCCCTGTATCTTCTCTGCGAATTTGCTAACTAATGTTTTCTTTAATTTTGTGCAGGTTTCTATAGAGGCGTAACTCCAGGATTAACTGGTTCATTTGTCACTGGTGCAACCTACTTTGGTGTGATAGAGTCCACTAAGAAATGGTTAGAGAATAAGAATCCTAATCTTGAAGATCACTGGGCCCACTTTATTGCTGGAGGTGTGGGTAAGCATTACACAAATTCTTGTCCTAATTAAAAATTAAATGTAATATCTTGTCCATTTAATCTAAATACTTAACACTGAAGCTTGTATCCTCTGCTTGAAAACTGAAACCTATATAAAGGAGCCATTACTTTTTGTTGTATTTGTCCCTTTTCTTCATTAAAATGACATACAATGACCCTGTCCAGATTCAGCACCTGTTTCTTGTTAATGTTAAGGAGAAATTGTTAATTTGACTTATATTTATAATTGATTAAGTAATTGATGTTATGAGTCATATATAAATATGTAATAAAAGAAATCAAGTGGCATTAGCTCAACTGATTAGATTCCTCAACATTTCAAGGAGGGGACCTGTTGGTCACAAATCTGCCACAGGAAAGGATTTTGTACGTATTTGCGCCCTAGACCTGGACCAACATTGAAAGGCCGGAGGGAAGAGATGCCCTCCGTGAAAGAGATAAAAAGAGTAGGGTGCAGGAAAGAAATAAAAAGAGTAAGGGAAGAAATGTAAATGGTTGATTTAAAGGGGAAGAACCAGCAGCACGATCACTAACTAATAGCTTGAAGTAGCAGCAATAAATACAAAGGATAAAACATAAATGAATACCACACTAGCTTTCCTATGTATCCTCTGGAAGAGTTCCAGGATCCACCTATCTCCCTACGCCTAAATCCAAATTTCAGAATTACAGCGGTTAAAAAATATGTGAATATAGCAGAAACACTATCCACAGGCAGCATACAAGAAAACTAACACAGCATTTTCTCCCCTATGTATCCTTCAGGAGAATTCCAGGGTTCTGTCCCCAACCACACACCTAAATCCAGGATTCAGAATTACAGTATGCAAATGAAGAAACAGAATAGCAGAAATAATCACAGAAGGCAGCATACAAGAGAGAAATGAGGCCCAAAATTCTTAATATCAATTGCAGAAATCAAGTTACAGCAGCTTTCTAGCAAAAGTCTCTCCCCTTTTTTCATTACAATGCCAGGGTTTTTATAGAGGACCCGACCCTCTTAGCCATTAATGAGCTGGATTCGGAAGTACGCCCCTGGCAGTTACAAAAATCCGCGCCCGTCCCCTTCTGCGACTGAGGTTTCACATCCATTTCTACAATTAGCAAACATAGCCGCATCAGCCGGGGAAATCTGCATTTATGAGCCGTTTGACTTGTCCTGGGTCGCTCCGGGTGAGGTGCTCGAGTGGATGCGCAAGTTGCCCTGGCTTTTCTTCTGCAACTGATAGTTCATATCTTATTGCTACAAATGGGCACCGGGTCTTTCGGGCAAGAAAAACGCATTTATGAAACACTCAATTGTCTTGGAAAAATACCCGGCCTTGGAATGTGTGCTTTTCGGGAGAAGCACCGTCGTCAGAAAAGGTTCCGGAGAAGCCTCGCTGAGAAATTGGCCCGAACTGGCAGTTCGTTGGATTTTTGGCCGACTTGGCTGACTTTGGCCGACGTTGGGATTTGCGGCCGACATTGGGATTCTGGCCGACGTTGGGATTAGCAACCAACATTGGGATTCTTTGGCCGACATGAACTTTGCGACTGACATGAGCTTCGGGGCCGACATGTAGCTTTGCTGGCGAAGTGGAGTTTTCTAGCCGACATTAGCTATTTTGGCCGACGTGAGGTTCGCGGCCGACTTGAGCTTCGGGGGCCGACATTGAGCTTCGCTGGCGAAGTGGAGTTTTCCGGCCGACATTAGCTATTTTGGCCGACGTGAGGTTCGCGGCCGACTTGAGCTTCGGGGGCCGACATGGAGGTTCGCAGCCGACATTAGCTATTTTGGCCGACGTGAGGTTCGCGGCCGACGTTGCACTTCGGGGCCGACATGGAGCTTCGCTAAAGTGGAGGCCCAAAGTGGCAGTTTGGCCAAATTCTCTTGCCTTAAAACTTTTTCTGCCAACTGGAGGTTCGCTAAAACTGTGGCCGAAGTGAATGCGTCGCTAAAATTCTAGCGAAGTGACCCCGCTGACTTAGAAAATCCCGACAACTGATAATCACAGCTTCGCAAAGACAGGGATGAGCATTCAAAGAAAATTTAAATGGTGGTGATTGATCTATGGAGATACCAATTGACTGAAGAAGTGAAATTACTTCCAAGAACCATTTATGATGATGACTAGAAATGCTTCTAAAAGAAATCTATTTTGAGGAGTAAAGTGTGAAATATGGGTATCTCTGTCGGCTTAATTCTAGTTTTATTTACTAATCTACTCTGACATTTCTATTCTATTTGATTTTTCTTTATTTGTATGAAATTATTAATATTTTGAAATAGTTTTTACAATTGAGTGAGAGGTTATATGATTTTTTTCTTTTTATCCCTTTGAATCTTGTTAAAATGATCCCCTAATCTAAAATATTTACATTTTTTTAAAAATTGCAAATTATTTGTTTGTCTTGTAAGTAAATTAACATAAGCACACCTATTAGGAAACCAATTAAACAAAAACATGTCAACAAGATTTACCATCATTATATTCTTTTTAGATTAAAATATGTTTTTCTCTTTATCTTCTTAAATTGTGATGGAGACATTTGATCATTAATTAAATAGTTTTTTTTTCCGTAATATAATTTTGCTTTGATAATGAAACTTTTATTTCCTCCTAGTGAAAAGCCTGATTAAGCCAAATTTCCATTCTTATTCTTTGCTCAAGGCAGATAGAACGTCATTATCATATTACTACCATAATGAAAAACACTCAGTTCCTTGAGCTATTACTACCATAATGAACAACAATGAGTTCCCTGAGCTATTTTGTCCGGTTGCACATTGCAGCCACCGCAAGGGCTTGATGGATTTGGCCAATCAAAGCATTGCCAGCATTAACACAATTCGTTCTTTGGCCTAATTTAGTCTGTGTTTGCGTCAGGTCTTGATGGGTGCATCATTCCATGTTGGCCTACCTGTAATCGCTTGTATTTGCCTTTGAGTTATGCAAATTTGTCCAGAGTGGTGCCAAATCCCTCTGCTCTAATCCATCAGCCCTTCCATTTGTTTTCATTTGTTGATGCACGGGTACTGGTTGAATTGGTGGTTGAGGTGTTGCTATCCCTTCTATCTTCGATTTTTATTTGTCTCTCCCATAAAAGCTATGGAATGCTAATGGATGAGTCTCTTCCCTCTCATGCTGGACAAGGATGCTCATGTGAGAGGAAGATTGGGCTTGTTGCTGACTGGAATATCCCAGGTCTAAACTCGGTTTAGTGGGCATCTCTTCCCTTAGACTACTCAGTCTTGTCTCTCCATGCAGGTTGGATGTACCGCCATTTGCAAATGGAAGGTTTCATGCTGCTTATTGTTCTCTCCCTCCGACGTATTTAATTACGCTCTCTCTACCTTTTTGTCACTCATGAAGGAACAAGGTCCATTTGAGCAAACAAGTCAGCCTTAAGAGGTTAAACGCCTCTTGATGGCTCAACATTGTCCCATGATTCACCTAGCTCGACATTGTCCCACAATTCACCTCCAAGCACTACACCTTCCTCCTCTCCAATGCCATCAGACTGGGCCACCTCCTCCACCTCTATTAACCTATTGTTCACAATGGTGGGCGTCCTTAGAGTGCATCCATAACATGTATTGTTGGCAATTTTGCCACATTAAATTTTTTAATAAACTTTGGCCTAAGTATGGAGCTTTAAAGCGGCGAAGAGCATGCGGAGGTGTTCGGGTTTTCGCGGGCCATAAAAAGGGGCGATAAAAGGGAGGAAATAAGCTTTGGATATTTTATCATTGCAGATCTTTTCGCTAGCTTTCCGATGATATATTATAATAGGCGATCGGGTCAGCGGATCAAAAGTTATGGCCCCGGGAAGCAGAACCAGGAAGCTCAATTTCAGGCCAGAAATTTGGCTAAGTGTTGGCTGCCCGACTTCGCTGCGCCGCCGCCCGACTTCGCTGCGCCGCCCGACTTCGGAAGAAGAAAAGTGCAAAATTTGGCTAAGTGTTGGCTGCCCGACTTCGGAAGAAGAAAAGTGCAAAATTTGGCTAAGTGTTGGCCGCCCGACTTCGCTGGCCGCCTGACTTCGCTGTCTTCCTTAAGCGCCATTCGTCATTTCCCCCTTCATCAACGGACTTCAGATCATGGACAAGTGTGCAGTTTCGGGATTTGTGCCTGCCATGATATGACATATAATGTGCTGTCAAGGTACGGGGTAGATGAACATTGAAGAACAAACTGTACCGCATCTACCACATTTAACCGGACCTGGCTTTCCCGTCCACCAGACCTGTCCGAAAATGTACAGTTTTCAGAACAGCCATATCCAAAGTACAAGTACAGCCGACAAGGGTCTCATCAGAGCAACTTTTTACAGCTTTTGCAGCTTTTGCCGGTTCTTGGGATCTGTGCATGATTGTATTTTGGGGGAAAATTCCTACTATAAAAGGAAGTTCATTTCATTGTAAAAACGGGGGGGGACATATTGCTAGAGGACTCTACTGTGACGGACCACCTTCTAATTAATTCAAAGCATCCTTGGCTCTGCTTCTTGTCTCTGTCTTTTATGTTGCCTTCCGCTAGTATCTCTGCTTCATGTCCATTTATCTGAGAAAGGGATGCCCCCCATGCCGATCTCCGGAGAATGCCAGCTCCTAACCTACTTTTTAGATAAGGGTGCAAGAAAGAGATTACATAAAAGGGGGGGAACATATTGCTAGAGGACTCTGCTATGACGGACCACCTTCTAATTAATTCAAAGCATCCTTGGCTCTGCTTACTGTCTTTTATCTTGTATGCTGCCTCTCCTTGTCATTTCTGCCTCATGTTTCTTGTATCATTGCTTACTGTTGTACTGAACTCTGGACTCTAGTATTTGATGATCAAGTATTCCTGGAATGCATAGATAGAGGATACATAGGATAGAATCGCATTCACATTTTATGCTGCCTTCCGCTAGTATTTCTGCTTCATGTCCATTTATATTTCTGTTTGTCTGAATTCTGAATCCTGGATTTGAGCATTGGTGATTATTTGGATCTGGAATACTAAACAGAAGGATACGTAGGGTAGAATAGCAGCTGCAGTTTCTGTTTAATGCCTTGTTTTAATTGTTGTTGGTTCGGATGCAAATTTGCGACCGTGCTGCTTGTTCTCCCCCCACCCGAAACGCATGATATTTACATCTCTTTCCTGTTCCCTTATCTTTTAAAATCTCTTTCCAGTTCCCTTTACCACCTTTTTAAATCTCTTTCCTACACCCTTATCTAAAACCCCAAGTAGGTTAGGAAAGGAGCCGGCCTTCTTCGGAGATCGGCACGGGGGGCATCCCTTCCTCTCGGCCTTTCAATGTTGGTCTGCGGGTCTAGGGCGCATTGACACACCAAGTCCTTCCCAGGTGGCGGATCCGTGGCCAACATGTACCTTCTACCAAAATCTTAAAAAATACAAACAAGAGCAGACACTTCCAAAGCATTTTCACCAAAAATTGTCATGAGAAATTTGAAGTAAATGCCACAGCATGCTTCAAGAGCATTTAACACGTTGAGAAAAATGAAAAACCAGTCGTTTTCATCCATTCGTATTTTAAGAACATTCCAATCCTGCTGCTTTTCTTTTATATTGTAGGATAGAGAGAGAGCATCATCTTCATGTGGATCTCCTCTCATGTATCTTGCAATCATTTCATTCTAATCTTCTTTTTACTTGAAAGGATTTCAGCTAGGCACTAACAAATCAGAGAAGTAGTTTTACTATCTCCAACTTTTGATGTTACCACTCCTCTCAACATGATTATAGCTCCGTGTTGAAAACAACAAGAGATTACCTTATGCATAATTATTTTGACAGAGATTGCATCATGTTTATTAATCCATATTGGCGTCCCTTTTGTGAAGTTATAAGAACTCGTTTCTTTTCCTTTTTAATTCCACTTGTTTATCATTGTTTCCCTAGCATGATACTTACCTCTCATGAATGTGTCCTTACGTCCCATCTCACACCCTCTCTCCTTACTGATCTGTTTTTCACACCTTATGAAGAGGATGACATTGTTACCATGTGATGAAAAACATCCAGCCTTCAATACAACAACAAACTTCACACTCTTGAGGCCACGCAAATTGCATTGTTGGTGCCTCTCTTGTTTTCATCATGTCCTATCTCAGGAGAGTTGTTAGAAAATTTAGACAATTCAAATGTTGGTGGCCTAGCAATACCCCAAACTTGCTGCAGCCATACTCCCTCATTGTGTCCGGTGATGCTTTTGAAATTTGTAATTTAACATTGCCAAGAACAAGCCTCACGAACATTAAAGCATGAATGACCTAAGATCTATCTTCGAACCTTTATTTATTAGATAGCAGAGGAGGCTTGCTTTTTGGCATAGGGCATTGGAGCAACCAAATAATAAGCTTCTACGTGAACATACATGCAGAGATTGCATTGTGTTCATTAATCCATCTTGGCATCACTTTTTAGATTAAGTTAGACATTATATCTTTCTATCATCCCTTTCATCCCTTGATTGCCATTTCCTTGGCACGATGCTTACCTTACATAAACATTTCCTTACATTCTATTTGACGCCCAACCTCCATGCTGATTTGTTCTCCATGCCTTACTGGGAGGATAAAATTGTCACCACACTTGACGAAACATGTCCAATTTGTTGAAAGTGTAATTTGACTTATGGCCAAGGCCGACATTGTATGATGTAATCTTGTATAGGCCTACAGGCAATCATTGTATAAATGCATTTAATTTGTTTTATTACGTAAGCTCTATGGGCCGTGGTTAACCTTGTTATGGTTAAAATCACCTTATAACTTGTAATTAACCTTAGGCCCTCTTGTTATGGCAGCTTAGGTTAAACTTATTTATGTAATTGAGGTTTTGATATTGGTTTAAATAACCCCCACTAGTCCATCCTTTGTATTGAATTGTTGTGATTCTTATCTATGGATAATGTAGCGATTTTTTATGGTGCCTATGGGTGCTCACCATATCTTTCTCTCTTTTGTCCTTTTTTACGCTTTCTATATAAGATTTTAGTGGATGGATTGCTTTTGTTTGTTTTTGGAAATAGGTGTGAATTCCAACATGGTATCGGAGCAGGTATGGAGTAGCGTAACTTTCTTGCGTAGAAAGTTCATTCGGAGCTTTCAGTCCTTCCGAACTTCAAGATGAAGTACTCTAAAAAAGTCATAAGCATTTGCAGCATAAGAGGCAGAGAGGAGGTCTTCCATGTTTTTTCATCCATTTTTCCTTTGACTTCGGAGACTTTGTGCCATCTCCATTTTAAACTTTGTTTTCATTGAGGTATGCATGCTTTTTTTAGTTTTGTTTGACGTCCTCTTCCATACAGAGTCACCATGGCACCTTAGGAGAAGGGTGCCATTTTTTGAAATAAAAAAAATGAAATATTCTGCCTTCGCACTTGTTTTATTCGAATTTTCAGCGTTAGTTTTAGTGCATAGGACACGATGTCTCTTTTCATGGAGGAGGTGCGTGTTTGCGTTTGCAAGATGTGCCACTCTGGCTAGACAAGTGCTATGCAAGGTTTATCTTGTGATGGGTTCAAATCCATGCGAAATCCTTTTACCCGATAGGATGTAATGAAAACAACGAGTAGGGAAGATTTCCACTAGCGTTGCATCTGAGTGGATGTTGGTGTGGCTAGGAGAGAGCGTGTTTGTACTCTTTTAAAGGGAGGTCTCAGGTTTGAGACACAACCCCCTTCATTTGTTCAGCATGCATTACAACAACTTTGCTTGGATAGTGTCATGTTATCTACAGAGGTTCCTAGGGTTCAGACAAGAAGGCATTGTTCACTGAGTCGATATGCCAATCGTGCAAGGGCGTTGAGATGTGGATTGTCATGAGTTCGAATCGTTGGGCGCAACAAATATTTTGGCAGCTTTGCTATGGTAATCGAATGCATTTTATATGGAAACGTGGGTTTCGATGCTCATCAAAGTGTCGATAAGATGGTTAGCGCAAAGCGCCTTAGTCATTGGAGACACGTGTGTGATCTATTGGCATCAAGTGGAGGATGAGTTGGACTTTTTGGACAACATGGTGGCCAATGTGGCACCATTGGGTGCCACCAATCCACCGTTTCACATATTTATACTGAAGTGACTAGTCAGATTTGGACACATGCTGAAACCTCATTGGTCACCTATGTCTAATGGTGAACAGGTGGTAGAATATCAGTGGTAGTCATCGGTGAATTAGTTGACACCAAGTTGTAGATGGAGGTTTAATACAATAGTTCTAACAGTTGAGAAAATCAGAATTGGAATGGAAAATGAATCGGGAAAAATCAGGAATCGACAAAAAAGGGGGAAGAACTGGCAAATCTTCATTGAAAAAACCAAAGAAAATGCAAAATTTCATTGAAAAATTGCTTTTTTCATGCATATCGCAATTTTTTGGAAATAAATCAGGAAAAATCGGCTAGGTTGTGAATCGGGAAAAATCAGCTCCAGTCGGGATTTTTTGCAGATTTTATCAACTATGGTTCTAAGGTTTGATTTGTTAATGTTTCATTTTTTGAGGGCTATTAGGGCAAATCTTCCTGAGGCCATAACTTTGCATACGAAAGCTTTTTGAGCCCTTTTTTTTCAAATCGCATGATTTTTCAAGATCTTTGCATTGATAGTTTGATAGTATCAACTCACGAACCTATTATATTGTTAGGGGATGAATCGTGTAGGATAGTCCTAAAAATCTATTGCCCTGTTTTGAAAGGGCAAATTTACCATATGTAATGCAATCATAATCTTTGGTCTACATTTAGGCATATAGGAAAAGGATTTGTAATATGCTTTAGTCAATTTCTCTTCCTCCTTTGACTATTGGTTCAACTTATTCGTGAAGATGTAATCTTTTATGATCTCTTCTATTTTTTGTCTAGGTAGTCTTGGAATTTTGTAATGGCTCTTTTCATAAACATGTCCATACAAAGCCTCTTTTAGTGACAAAAATCAGGTGGCTTCAGGGCAAGTTATAGTTTCCAAGCAAGGCGATGTATGCCATAAAAAGGAAAGCTATGCTTCCTAGTCTTACCTAATGTAACTATAGGAGATTGAAGTAACTTTTTAGAGGGAGTACTCTTGGCTTCGCTTCCTCATATGGGGTCTTAGTAGAGGTTTTCATTGGATATGTGCGGAAGTATCTGATATTGTCAATGATGACTACGGTCTAGTCTAAGGAGATTCTTGTGTAGATGTATTTTTATATCAACAGATTTCCAAATAGTGAGGGGGATCCAGATGAGTTTTCCTCGAGTGTGGAGGCCCACTAGAGCATCTATTATGGGGGGGGGGGAGTGAAGATGTTATTGTCACTAGTGTCTTCTCTCCTTGGCCCCTCAATTCAGATTATGAAGGGGTGTTGAAAGTGATCTTATGGTCAAGGCCTGTTGAGAAATGTAGCTCGGACAGGAACTTCTTGCACAGGCTTCAGTATGAACGTGCTAGAAGTGGTTCGAGACATTTCTAATTCTATTTTGAATTTCACTTAAGTGATTTTCTAATTTTAAGTTCACTTAAGTGATTCTATTTTGTAATTCACTTAAGTGATTCTATTTTGAAATTCACTTAAGTGATTTTCTATTTTTAAGTTCACTTAAGTGATTCTATTTTGTACTTAAGTGATTCTATTTTGATATTCACTTAAGTGATTTTCTATTTTTAACCTTACATCTCAAGATGAGATGAGATCTAATCTTAGGGTTAGAGAGATTAGGGTTACCTTTTTCAAGGATAAAAGGAGAAGGTCAAGAGTGTTTTACACACAAAAAAGAAGAGAAGGAGAACAGATTGCTGAAGGAAAACTACAAGCTTAGGAGGAGAATAGTGAAATTGCTGGCTAGAAAAGCAGCAAGAGAGCAGAAGTGTTCTGCTGTAGCTGTAGCCTCCTTTATTTGTAATATTTCAGGTTCAGAAATATATTTTACTTCTGCTGTTCATGCTGTTTATTTTTCCAGCCATCTGTGTGACTGCTGCGTGTTTGAATAAATTATTCTCAGATCTGATTTATTTTAAATAACATAGGACAGCAGTTATCTAGGGCTGGAAAATTTACATGGTATCAGAGCTAGGTTATGTGATTGAGATCCTCAAGGGTTTACAACAGTAGATCACTGCTGGATATTAAAGAAAAAAAAAAAACAGCAGTTAGGGTTTCATTTTTTTTTGGCTTGAAGGACTAAGCTTATTTGCATGACTGTTTTTTTTTGAGTCATTAATATTTCAGCAGTTAGGGTTTCAAGCAAATAAAAAAAAAAAAAAACAGCAGTTAGGGTTTCATATTTTTTTGGCTTGAAGGACTAAGCTTATTTGCAGGACTATTTTTTTCAGTCATTAATATTTCAGCAGATCTCAGAAATGGCAGCAGCTAGCCTCAGATTTGAGGATAGATTGGAAGGTGCCTCCAATTTTTTGCCCTGGAAAGTTAGGGTAATGTTCTTGTTGGAAGAGAATGATTTCTGGGATATTGTCAAGGCTGATGTGACTTTGCCTACAGATCCGCAGGAATTGACAACTCACAAAAAGAAGAAAGTGAAGGCCAAGCGGATGATCTTGGATGCAGTGAAGGATCACCTGGTTCCTCACATATCCGAGAAGACTAAGGCAAAGGAGATGTTCGATGCCCTGGTTAGCCTCTACCAGAGCGAGAACATAAACGAGAAGATGATATTACGGAACAAATTCAGATCTATGGAGATGACCAGATCTGACTCCGTTACCAATTACCTAATGAAGATCACACAAATTCGTGATCAACTGGCAGCAGTAGGGGGAGAAGGTTGAAGACACAGAGTTGGTGAACGTGGCACTTAATGGTTTCTCAACTTCATGGGAACCATTTGTCAAAGGCATTTGTGCTCGTGAGAACCTTCCCAAATTTGAGAAACTG
This sequence comes from Wollemia nobilis, assembly GCA_028583015.1. NCBI lineage: Eukaryota > Viridiplantae > Streptophyta > Pinopsida > Araucariales > Araucariaceae > Wollemia > Wollemia nobilis. Next base: position 10,853,663 of record JAQPPZ010016709.1, on the reverse strand, counting down.
TGGGATGATTTCATCCAGGAGGAGACTCGGATGGAGTTAAAGGCCAGCAAGAAAGGTGGTGACGATAACCTAGCTCTTTTTGGGCAAACCAAGAAGGGCAAAGGTAAAGGACCCAACAAGGGTGAGGTAAAGAATGAGGAGTCAACCTCACGATCGGGGAAGAAGGACTTAAGCAAGATCAAGTGCTTCATTTTTCATAAGAAAGACCATTATGCATCACAGTGTCCAGGACAAGAAGGGCAAAGGGAAGCGACGGCAGATGCAGGTAGCAACCTCTGCAGAAACTCAGATGAGTGAGTTTGCTGCCAAATTCGAGAAGGATTTCTTTGGTCTCTTGCCTTTCTACCAACACGGTTCCAAGGAATGCTTGGTATGTGGATAGTGGGGCATCTCGGCACATGACATCAGCCCGACAATGTTTTACCAATCTACAAGAGCAGGACTCAGGGGTTCGGGTTGAGCTTGGTGATGATACCAAATATCCAGTTGTAGGAATTGGTACCATTCCATTTCGACTTCAATCAGGGAAATCTTTAGACTTTGATGATGTTTTGTTTGTTCCAGGTCTCAGGAAGAACTTGCTTTCAGTTTTGGTTATGGAGGATAAGGGTTATGCAGTGGAGTTCAAGAACCAGCATGTCCTTATTAGACCAAAAGAATCTAGCCCGGAAACAACACAAGTAATAGGGGTTAGAGAAGGCGGTTTATACGAGTTGCAGGGGTGAACCTGTTCGAGCCCTAGTTCATAGTAGTAACAACTTGTGTGATTTGTGGCACAAGAGGATGGGGCACCTGCATCATAGAGTGTTGCCTATTTTGAGGGAGATAGTCACGGGTCTTCCAGATTTCAGCATTGAGCAACAGGGAGTATGCGAGAGGGTGCACGCTTGGCAAGCACGCCAAGGTCAGTTTTCCCAAACAAGTGAGCATAGGTCTAAGAAGATACTAGATCTAGTACATTCGGATGTTTGTGGACCAATGTCGGTAGCATCAATTTCGGGTAGCATGTACTATGTTTCCTTTATTGATGATTTCTCTCGCAAGACATGGACCTACTTTTTAAAGACCAAGGATGAAGTCTTTAGCAGGTTTCAGGAGTTCAAAGCTCTAGTTGAGAACCAGACAGAGAAGAAGATCAAGGTCTAGAGATCAGAAAATGGGGGTGAATATACCTCCAAGGAGTTCGATGGTTTCTGCAAGCAGGAAGGAATCAAGAGGGAGCTGATTGCTCCATACAACCCACAACAGAATGGGGTTGCAAAGCGAAAGAATCGATCCATCATAGGGGTTGCTAGGGCCATGATTCATGACCAGGGCTTGCCGATGTTTCTTTGGGCAGAAGCATGCAACACAACAGTCTACATCCAAAACAGGTGTCCTCACAGGATCTTGGAGGACAAGACACCGGAGGAGGCATTCATTGGTGTGAAACCAGAGGTGAGTCATTTCCGCATCTTTGGATGTCCAGTTTATATCCATGTTCCAGTAGAGAGGAGGACCAAGTTGGAACCCTCCAGTAGGAAGGATTTATTTGTAGGATACAATGAGACTTCAAAAGCTTACAGGGTTTATATTCCAGAGAAGAGGAAGACAGGTAGTGAGCGAGGGATGTAAAGTTTGAGGAGGACGTTGCATCCAGGGAAGTCCCATGAGCCTATTCCAATGATAGAGAATGAGGAGCAAGAAGCTCCGAAGGTTGAGCCGGGGTCACCAAAGACACCAGTGGTTTCCAGTTCGAACAACAACCTTCGGGTGAGGAGATGGAGACATTAGCCCCTTCCGGTTCTATTAGGAGACCTCAATGGCTTACACGGACATTGGGGGATGTTGAGGAGTATGTTGAGGCTCCTAGCAGCATGATTAGGGAGAGGAGACCTCCAAGGAAGTTTTCAAGCTACATGGCATTGATGAGTAACATCATAAATTCAGAGCCTACCAGTTTTCAGGAGGTAACAAACCAGCAGGTTTGGCAGGATGCCATGGTGGAGGAGTACACCTCCATCATGAAGAATGATGTTTGGGACATAGTGCCTGTTGGCAATTTTGCCATATTAAATTTTTTGATAAACTTTGGCCTAAGTATGGAGCTTTAAAGCGGCAAAGAGCATGTGGAGGTGTTCGGGTTTTCGCGGGCCATAAGCGGGGGCGATAAAATGGATGAAATAAGCTTTGGATATTTTATCATTGCAGATCTTTTCGCTAGCTTTCCGACGATATATTATAATAGGCGATCAGGTCAGCGGATCAAAAGTTATGGCCTCGGGAAGCAGGACCAGGAAGCTCAATTTCGGGCCAGAAAATTGACTAAGTGTCGGGCCTCGCCCGACTGCGCTCATCCTCCCAACTGTGCTCATCCGCCCGACTACACTCATACAAAGGCCCCTTGTAACTATTTGTTTCATAAGCTAGAGGACGTTGAGGCAGTAAACTGGAATGAGTTGCCCGAGTTTGTTGATGAAGGGAAGCTAATTTCTGAATGAGACATGATCATGGGCATGATTAGGGAGAATGATGAAGGGAATAATGAGTTGTTCAAAGATACAAAAATAGGTAATTACTTGGTTTTAAAAGAGCCAAAATGACTACCAACATTGACTAACGGGCATATACAGGGTAGAATTCAATTGAAGAGTCCTCATGGGGAATCGCTTAGTTTTGCCTGTTAAATGCTCTTCAACTGCACTTATAACACGGCTGAGTATGAAGCTTTATTTACAAGTTTAAGGAAAGCAAAAAAATTCAGGGTCAAGCATATGAAAATCTTAGGCAACTCTGAGTTGGTGGTCAAACAAGTTAAACTTTGAATGCACTAGAGACAAGCTAATGAAAGCATACAAGCAAAGAGTTTGGGACTTGTTGAAGAGCTTTGACACCTACAACATTCAAGCGATGCCCCGAGAGGAAGACATGAAGTCTGATGAATTTGCATCTTTGGCTGCCCCGTTTTGACCCTAGGATTGATATATGGGCCAAGCCTAAGGAACTAGAGATAGTATACAGGCCAACAGTGTCAAACAACTCAGAACATTGGCAAGTATTCACCAATGATGAACAGATTGATGAGTTTTTGATTCGAGAAGCTCAACATGTAGAGAACAAGAATGAATATGATGATGACATCAAGGATGGAATCATCCAACTGAAGATCAATCAACTGCCAAAAGATCTAATCACACCAAAGAGTTTGTTCAATCCACATGACAGTGCGAGGAAGTCCATTCTCAAAATCAAGACATCTGACTATCAAAGTAGTTCAGATCAGTGAAGAGAAGTCTCTTGCTTGGGATAGAATGCACGAACCAAGGAAGGCACCTACCTATTCACAAAATTGTGTGCTAGGTACAATGATGCCATAGCTTGGAGTTATGAGGACCTAAAAGTTTATGACAGGCAGGTAATTGAGCACACTATTGACTTGGATCTTTGGGGCCAAACCATTCAGGCAAAAGCAGAGGCCAATCAACCCAAAGATTGAAGCAGTGATGAAAAAGGAGCTGCTAAAGCTACTACAAGCGCAAATCATCTTCCCAATCAAACACTCCACTTGGGTGGCATACCTGGTGCCCGTCAAAAAAAAGAATGGAAACATTTGACTATCTGTAGACTTTCAGAATCTAAATAGAGTTCTGTTGAAGGATCATTACCCCTTACCCCCTATGGAGCAGATCTTACAAAAAGTTTCCGGTTCGCAAATGTAATCCCTGTATGACAGTTTCTGAGGGTGCAATCAAATTTGCGTCTGAGATGAAGACCAATACAAAACAACATTTACCACAAAATGGGGAACATTTGAATATTAGAGAATGGCTTTTGGTTTGTCCAATGCAAGAGCCACCTTCCAAAGAGCTATGGACATTGCTTTCATAGGTTTATTGGAAGATATCATATTAATATACCTCGATGACATGACGGTCTTCTTGAAAGATAGGAGCAAGCATTTGGAGCACTTGGAAACCATTTTTGAATGTTGCAGAGAGTTTGGCATCTCGCTAAACCCCAAGAAATCCATTTTCTTGGTTCAAGAAGGGAAATTGTTGGGGCATGTTGTGACAAGGAATGGACTGGCTATTGATCCAGATAAGGTCGAGGCCATACAACAATTACCTTTGCCATCATTAGTAAAGGGGATCCGATCATGCATGGGTCGGATTCTATTTGTTTCTCGTTTTATCATAAACTTCGCTGAGATGGTCAAGCCAATAACAAAAATGCTAAACAAGGATGCTAACTTCTCTTGGACAGAGGAGGGCAAGCAAGCGTTCCAAAGCATTAAGGATGCGATCACCAAAGCTCCAGTGCTTGTGAATTCGGACTTCTCGAAGGATTTCAAACTATATGTATTTGGGACAAACGTCAACATAGTTGTAGTCCTCACACAAAAAGATGACAAAGGGGATGAGCATCCTATATCTTTCATGAGCCAAACCTTGCATAACTATGAGGAGAAGTACACTTTCATTGGAAAGCAGGTGTTTGCAACGATGAAAGCCCTTAGGAAGTTCAAATATTACCTCTCACAAAGTAGAACCACGATATTTGTGGTGCATCTTGACGTTAGATCTGCCATCCTGCAAGGAGAATTAGGAGAAAAGTGAGCTGGTTGGATCAACAAGATTCAGGAATTTGACATTGAAATTAAGCCAACTAAACTAATTAGGGGTCAAGCTCTATGCAAGAATTTGGCATGATCTTGTGTAGAGGAACAAGTAGCATTTATAGATGAGCTTGAACAACTGAAGGGGCATACAACCATGGGACAAAGATCAAGATGGATGAGTAATCTTATGGAGTACCTTAAAACCAACACGGTTTTAAGTGATAAGACAAGAATTAAAAGGAAACGTTTCAAGAGATAGGCAATGAGCTACTCTGTGGTGAATGGCATTTTGTTCTAGAGAGGGTATGATGGAGTCCTCTTAAGATGCGTCAAAGGGAAGAGAAAGGATGATCTGCTAAGAGCTTACCATGATGAAGGGGGACACTAATCAACACATACCATTGCCCACAAAATTTTGAGGGTAGGGTATTATTGGCCCGTAATCATAACAAGTACTTTCAATGGGTAGACCAAAAATCATAACTAATCGGAAGCCATGGTTAAACAGTTAGCTTCTTGGATGGCCTAAGTTCAGAACCAAGTATTCGAATGACCTCAGGTTTGCGAGACAGTCGATAAGGGAGGCGGGAGGATGTCGATGGGCGGGAAGTCTGCAGGGGAGATTGGGAGCGGCGGTGGTTCGGTTCTTGGACGTAGCGGAGCAATCGGAGGGCATCATGATTCCGGGGGAGCGGAAACGCCCGGGCCCATTGAAGATGACCGGGTTGGCAACGGTTTTGGTCGAGGTAAGGACCCACCAAACAAAGGGGGTGGTGGGGCTCAAAAGTCTTATGCCCGAGCAGCGGCCTCGAAACCCTAAACGGGTTTTTTACCAAAGAGTTGTTTCCGGTTGGGGATGAGCTGGACATCTCGGCGGAAGTTCTTTCAAGCTTCATGGAGTTTGAGAAATTTACCCTAATAGGTAAATTCATTGGAGGCCGTCCCGACATGGAAACTATCTGAAAATGGGCGGCAAGCAAATGGAGGACTTCTGGGCATTTGGAGCTGGCGGCCCTATCCCGGGGTTTTTTTGCCATTAGATTGAACAATAAGGAGGATTACTGTAAAATTCTGGTTGGTGGGCCATGGTTTCTGGGCCGTAGAAGTTTATTTCTCAGGAAGTGGGACATGGATTTCAGTCCTGAGACCCAGAACATCAACATTGCCCCAATATGGGTTAGGCTCCCGAATCTTCCCCTCTTTGGCTGGCATGAAAATGTCATAAGAGGTATTGCGCGTTCCATTGGGGAGTTGGTCACCATTGACCCTCCCACCCGAGCTCGAACAAGGTTCGTACAGGCCCGATTTTGCGTTCTGGCAGATTTGGAGGCATAACTCCCAACTTCCATCACTCTTCGGTCTAGAGGCACCATTCTTCATAAACAAGCTATTGTCTATGAAAATAGACCAGCTTTCTGCACCCAGTGTCGGTCCCAAGGGCACCTCCAGTCCCAGTGTCCTCTTCAAAAATCGGGAAAACAGAAACGTGAAAACGGCAACCCCTTGGAGCACAAGGAAGATCAGGAAAAGCAACCAAATCTTCCAGACGCGAAGGCCATGTATCCCCAGGCCCCTCTAGAGACTGTGGCGGACTCTCTCAGCCTGAAGAGGATCCCTCTCTCCAATCGGACCCCGAGCATCTTGAGGCTGACAACCAACAAGGAGCAGACTCTCACTTGGAAAGCGAATCGCGAGGAAGAGATGGAATGGACCCCTTCCCAAGTTTTGACTCAGGCTATTCCTCTGCTCCAAGATACGGGTCATCCCGATTTCAGTCAGTCGTAGACGCTGCTAGAAGATTACCTCTTAGGAAGGAGGGGTGAACAATCCGGTCACATTAGCCCCCGGAATACGAGGAGTCAAAAGCAAAGTGTGGATTTTGGTAGTGAGAGGAAGCAGGGTTGTCCTCATAACAAGGAAAGGCGATACAAAGAGACTGCAACTGACGTTGCAAATGGAACCCAGCGTTTGTTGGTTCTGGATAACTGTGACACACAGTCGGACGAAGCTCATGCATAAAAACCTCCCCCTCAACAAGGAAGGGGAGGCAAGAAAAAATTCAAACTGTCCAGATGAAAGTCCTCTCATGGAATGTGAGAGGACTGAATGGTGCAACCAAGAGAAGGTTAGTGGCTGATCTCCGTAGGAGGATTAACCCTTCTATCCTTATTTTGCAAGAGACCAAGCTTGATGCTATCTCCTCTGACAAAGTGGCGAAGGCCATTTGGGCCAGGGCAAATTGTCTGTCCGACCACTGCAGGTGGGAACAGCGGGAGGACTCATGGTTCCGTGGGACCCTTCGAGGTTTGAGGGCAGCCCGCTATCAACTTCCAACATAATCATCAATGTCTTGTTCCAGTCCAAAACCTCCAATTTTTCCTGGATTCTATCCAACGTTTATGCTTCCAATTCTGCCATAGAGAGAGCGAGAAATGTGGAAAGCTATCTCTCTGATGAGGGAGAATTTTAGCAACTTTCCTTGGGTTTTAGGGGGTGACTTCAATTGTCCCCTTCATCCTTCGGAGAAAAAAGGAGGGTCTGACCACTCCAGCCGCAACTTGGAAATTTCAGAGATTGTCTCTGCTAATGGCCTGCTTGACATCGAACTCAAAGGGGCTTCCTTCACATGGAGTAACAGAAGGATTGGGGGCGGTTTGATTCAAGTCAAACTTGACAAATTCTTCATTTCCCCAGAAGCCATTCCCATCCTTGGCGGGGCTATCCTTTCGGCTCTTCCAAGGATTGGGTCTGACCATAACCCTATTTTCTTGGAGGCGAACGATGGGCCTGTTTTTATGACCCCTTTCGATTCGAATCCATGTGGATTTCCCACAAAGACTTCAAAGGATTGGTTTCAGCGTGGTGGCAATCGAAGGTGGAAGGAAGCGCTCCTAAGAGGGTGGCTTTAAAGCTCAAAATGGTCAAAGAAAAACTAAATATTTGGAACAAAGTGGTTTTCGGCAACATTTTTGAGTCCAAAAAATCCATCGCTGAGAACCTGATGGCTGTGGAGGAAAGGATGGCTACCGAAGGTTACACTGAGGGTCTCAGGGAGGAAGAGCGGAGCCTTTTGGTGGACTTTCATTCTATTCTCGCTAGGGAGGAAACGTTCTGGCGCCAGAAGTCTCGTGACCTGTGGTTGAAGAATGGAGACTCCAACACGAGATTTTTTCATGCGTCTACAATGAGGCACAGAGGGGCCAACAAGATCGGAGAAGTGACTTGTAAGGATGGGCACATTACCGGGGAGATTGAGGAAATCGGGAGCGAAGCGGTTAATTTCTTTCGAGATTTGCTTGGCACTCCTCCAGATAGCAACCTCCAAGTCCAGAAATCTATGCTCGCCAATTTTCCGACTAAAGTTCCCCATGAGGTAAGCATGAAACTTCTGGAACCTTTTTCCTCGTCTGAGATTAAGGAAGCATTGTTCTCCATTCAACCAGATAAGGCCCCTGGGCCCGTTGGTTTCCCTCCCCGATTCTTCCAAGTCATGTGGGAGGTCGTGGGCCCGGATGTGTGTGATGCTATTCGGGTTATCCAAGCGTCCAGATCTATCCACCCAAAACTCAATTCCACCTTTCTTGCCCTCATTCCTAAGTCTCATTCCTGCAAAAGTTTCTCTGACTATTGGCCCATTAGCCTGTGCAATGTTTTTTACAAGATCCTTACCAAGTCTATAGCCAATAGACTCAAAACAGTCCTCCCCCTCTTGATTGATCCTTGTCAGGGAAGCACTGTCAAAGGCAAAAACATTCTTGATGGTGTTATCACTGTCCATGAGACCCTTCATTCCGCTTACCGCTCTAAGAATGCTGCTCTTTTTATTAAGCTCGACATGAACAAAGCCTTCGACCGTGTCGACCGGAATTTTTTGTGTGCAGTCCTCCTCAAGTTCAGCTTTCATCCCCATTGGATTGACCTTGTCTACAGCTGTATATCCACTCCCTTTTTTTCTGTCTTGGTCAATGGGTCCCCAGCTAGGTATTTCCAAAGCTCCAGAGGCCTCAGACAGGGCGATCCTCTTTCTCCCATCCTGTTCATTCTTCTGGCGGAGGTTCTGAGTTGGTCCATGAAAGAGGCTCTTCGACAGAACAAGATTTCTGGCATCTTGCCGACTTCTAGAATTAATCCTGTCATCCAGAGGCCTCAGACAGGGCGATCCTCTTTCTCCCATCCTGTTCATTCTTCTGGCGGAGGTTCTGAGTTGGTCCATGAAAGAGGCTCTTCGACAGAACAAGATTTCTGGCATCTTGCCGACTTCTAGAATTAATCTTGTCACTCATCAGCAATTTGTGAACGACACCCTCATTTCCACTTGGGCGTCCGTTGCTCAAGCCAAGTCGCTCAAGAGGATCCTGTCCCGTTATGAGCAAGCTGCTGGACAAAAGGTCAATTACATCAAGAGCAAAATTTACTTTATTAACACTCCTCTGTGCAAACAAATTCGGATTGCTAGAATTCTTGAATGCACTATTGATTCCCTGCCTACGTCCTATTTGGGGTTGCCTCTATCTTATAGCGGGCGGGCCAGTGGGGACATGTGGAACACGATTCTTGAGCGCCTTCACAGGAAACTCGGCACTTGGAAGGGCAAACTCCTATCGCAAGTCGGGAAAGCCACCCTTACCAAAGCTTGTCTTCGGGGGATCCCGACCTACTTCATGTCGGTGTTCATGCTTCCGAGTGCAGTCCACTCCAAGATTGAGAAGATTCAGAGGACCTTTCTTTGGTCTAGTAACGAAGAGAAATCTAGACTTCCCCTTGTAGCCTGGGACAAGGTGTGTTCGAGGATAGATCAAGGCGGCTTGGGGTTGATAAGATCAAGACTTATGAATCTGGCTCTGATCGCGAAGCACGCTTGGAGGATTATGTCTAGCGACCCGGTGGAGTGGGTTACGTTGGTTAAAATGAAGTATCTTGGCCCCACCCCCTTCTTGGATGCTGAAACATCCTCCGTGGCATCGATATTTTGGAAATCTGTGATCCAAACCCGGTATCTGATCAGTCTGGGAGCCCGCTGGATTTTGGGTGATGGCAACTGCATTTCCTTTTGGAATGACAGGTGGGCGACTGAAGAAGCCCTTGGGTCGAGGGAGGACCTCTCTGGACTGAGAAGCTTGACCGACCCTAACGCCCAACTCAGGGTGGCGGATCTCATTGATCGGAGCACCCGTTTCCCTCGGTGGAAGCTTCCTGTTGTGGAGGGGTTTAATAATGAGATTACCTTCCTTGATAATATCCTTCAGTCGGTTTTAATTTCTTCTGCCAGGAGGAATGACAGGATCATCTGGAGTGGTACGGAGGATGGGTGTTTCTCTGTTAAATCAGCTTATGAGCTTCTCACCACCAAGACTGCTCTAGACTACAAGTGGAATACTGTTTGGAGGAAAGGAGTTGTTCCTAAAATCAACTTCTTCGCGTGGATTGCTTTCCACAATAAAGCCTTAACTATTGACAACCTTCACAAGAGAGGTTTTGCCTTCCCCAACAGGTGTTACTTGTGTTTAGCAGATTTTGAGACGAGGGATCATTTATTCTTGCATTGCCCGTTTTCCCACTCTGTTACGAGCATTGTCCTATCCTCCTTCCAGATCCTTTGGTGCTCTCCCCGATCCCCTAGAGATGCTTTTCACCAATGGCCTAATCCTTTCAAGAATCCCAAGCTCCGCTTCCTCCTCGAGGCCTTCTTCCACCATTTAATTTGGCAAATTTGGTTAGAGAGGAATGCCAGAATCTTTGGAAGAGCTCCTAGAGGGCCCCCTTCTGTCGCTCAAAGGGCGTTATCTTACGCCATTGAGAATTCTATTGCGGTTCCTAGTCCCCGTCCCCATCTTCCGAGCAAAGAAGCTATTCTCAAAATGATGAATCTCTGGCCATTTCTGGAGGTTGTTAAAGGGCCCTGTCGAAGGAATGTTGTGTGGACCAAACCCCACGTGGGGTGGATTAAATTAAACTTTGATGGAGCGGCTAAGGGGAATCCTGGGCCCGCTGGCGCTGGTGGGGTTGTCCGTGATCATGACGAGAATATTATGATGGCCTATTGTGAAGATTTGGGCTCCCAGACGAATCACTATGCTGAAGCCCGAGGCGCTTTGAATGGTATTCGGATTCTCTTTGAGGATCCCCGGCCTCTTATCATTGAGGGTGACTCCCTCAACATCGTGAATTACCTTCTTGGTACCAAAAATTCGTCTTGGAAAGTCTACAACATCATCCTCGGGGCTAGATCTCTTCTCTCCTATCGCTGTAGATGGGAAGCAAATCATATTTTGAGAGAAGGAAATCGCGTGGCTGACCACATGGCCAATAAAGGGCTCGCGACCACTTGTTCGGTTGTGTGGCGGTCTCGCTTCCCTTCCGAGGTGGAAAGGTTGGCCAGGGCAGACATCCCTTCCTGATGTTTTGCTTGCGCAATTTTTGGAAGGCCCATTCCGACGTGTTTTGGGGTGGCGTGGCAAAGAAGCTACTGTCCGTTCCTGGAAGATCTTCCCAGCGCCTGCGGAAAGTCAGAAAGGTGGAGAAGGATGTCCGTCCGTAGCACATCCCGTCGGACACGGAGAGCGACAAGGAGAGTCGCGGTAATTCTCTCCTGGACTTGGCTGCTTCCATTCTTACTTCTGTCAACTCCATGATTTCTATCCTGAAGCAGAACCAGAAGCGTCCAAATTCGGGAGGACAGGAGGATCGTGATTAGCAGTCCATGGTGTCTGTCTCCTTGTTTTCGGCCTCTTTTTGGGTTTCTCTCGGGTCTGTCCTGTTTTCTTTGTTGTTGGGTCTCCAGGCCTAAAAGCCCTTTTTGTTGTTTTCAAGTCTGCAACATTAGGATGGTTTTATTTTCATTTAGGTTTATTGTTACAGCCAAGAGGTATGATGCATCATTAGAAAGTTGGCTAATTTTGTACATAAGGTTTTGGGATCCTCTATAAAAACCCACTGTTAATTTATTAGAATAATTACCAAAAATAAAAGTACTTTCAATGGGTGAAAGGCTTTAAGTCATGTAATTTGTTTGTGGGGAAGAGAAAGGCCCCGATGCCCCTGCAGCCCATCATAGTCTTAGAGTCATTTAAACAATGGGCCTTAGACTTCATAGGTAAGATCAACCCCCTCTCCAGTGCACTCCATGGGTGGATTCTTATGGCCACATATTATTTCACCAAGTGGGTAGAGGTAGTCCCAGTTAAAGAAGCTAACCAAGAAATGGTGATATAACTATTGGAAGACATCATAACTCGCTTTGGGGTACCTTTTGTTGTCATCACCGACAATGCGTTAGTTTTCACCAAGGGGAAGATGATTCAATTCACGCTTCAACATGGTTTCTTGTTGAAAACATCTTCAAACTATTATCCACAAGGGAATGGCCAGGCTGAAGCTACCAACAAAAATCTGATCAAGATCTTGAAAAGAACGATTGCACAATCCTAGAGAAATTGGCACATAGTTACGGAAGGCATTATGGGTAGATAGGGTGACCTCGAAAGCATCCATTAGACATTCGCTGTATAAACTAGTGTATGACAAAGCTACCCATTAACTTGGAATTCCCGTCTCTATAGCTTTTGCAACAACTCCAACTGGAGGATGCAGATATGATGCCCTTATAGTCCAGGCTGAGCAAATTGCATTTCCTCGAAGAAGAAAGAGAAAAAGCATTTGCAAAGTGCGTGAAGCTCCAAGCTGCAATGAAGAGATGGTTTGCTAGGAAAGCGACACCACTTGACATCAAGGAAAAGGACTTGGTTTGGAAGTGGGATGAAGATTGAGCCAAGCCTAGTCAATATATGAAGTTTGATTCTCTGTGGACTAGGCTTTATCAAGTGAGCCAAACGAAGAGCGCCGAAGGTTTCAAATTGGCAACTCTGGAAGGATGCCCATTGCCTATCTTAGTCAACGGGCAACATATGAGGCGTCTTTAGGCTGATTTCATGGCCTTTGTAATAGGAAAAAAAACCTTGTTCCGAGAACATGCCATCCCTAGAACACGAGACTATGCTCCAAGGGCACCCCGCCCTAGTGTGCAGTCACAAAAAAAAAAAAAGAACACTAGAGCGCCTAGCCCTGCGAGCACCCAATTCTAGTGTGCCCTACTTTGGGTGGAGTGCTCAGCCCTATGGGAGCTTCGTTTGGGAGTATCCCATGTTGGCGGCATGGGCACTCCATCCCCACACGGAAAGAGAAGTATTTGGGAGGGGGGGGTTGGAGTGCCCCATTTAGCAGCCATTCTGGGCGCCCCACTCTAAGGGTGCGGGGGCTGCTTGCCTCCCCCAAGAAGGAAAGAAAATGCAATTGTGGGGGTGGGAGGGCAGAGTGCCTTGTTCAATGGTCGACCCCAACACCCCGCTTTGGGGGCTCGAGGGGCCGCTTCCTTCCCCCAAGAAAGAAGAAGGGAAAATAAAAGAAAAAAAAAAATTGACGAGGGTGGGGGGGAAGAGCACTTCGTTTAGTGGCTGCCTTGAACGCCTCTCTCTGAGGGCATGGGGGGCCGCTTCCCTACCCCATGAAAGAAGGAAAAAAATAAACAATTGCCAGGGGGCGGGGTCACAGTGCCCTGTTCAGCGGCTGCCTTGAGCGCCCTGCTTTGAAGATGTGGGCGTCGATTCCCTCGTCCATAGGAACAAAATAATAATAATTAAAAAAAAAAAATCAATCTTAGTGCTAGAGCACCTTGCCCTAGGATGCCCCATTTTGGAGCACCCCGTCCTATGGGTGCTCTATCTTGAACAACAAGTTCAAGTTGCAAGAAGAGTCGACTTCCCCCAAGGCTTTGTGCATCAGCCAGGTAAAGCTTAGGCCTGCAAGGGCGCCAAGGATAGAAAAGCCAGGCCCATTGAATTGTCATCCTCCCCGACAAGCAAAGATGTTGAAGCTGAAGAAACTTTTCTCCAACAAGAAGGTAGATGTAAATTATCTGATGCTTGGCCAGATGAAGTCTTTTAACTCCATCCACGAACCGGCCGCATTGGCGAATGTATACATGGATTCTTTGCCTAAAGACGAGAATGGGAAAGTGAATGAGAAAATGGATGTAATGCTAATGGAGGTGTGCCCCTAGCGTGAAATCAATTTGTGGAAGTGGTGCTCAGTGGCACCCCATGCCGCTTTGAACATGCATCGATCTGACAGGTTGGAGATGAGACAGACGACAACTGCATGATCATGATTGAAATTCAATGGAAGTTTCAACAAGGGTGTCCCGTCCTGTAGACACCTTGCTGGGGATAGAATGCCCCATCCTGTAGGCACCCCATTCTCGAGCACCTTGCTCTGAGGGCGTGGGGTCCCTACCCCCTTGAAAAAAAAAGAAAAGAAAAATATATATAAATACTATTTTAAAAAAATTGCAAGAAACACAAAGGTTCTTGTTTTGTCTCATCCCTTTCTTCCACCATCTTCCTTATGATGATGTCACCTCCTCCTTTGTCACTATTCTTTCTTCCTCCCTTATTTTTTTTAACTCTTGTCAAATCCGCTTCACTTTTTCTGTTGTGTCCATCTCACCTCTAATAAGCACAGCCTTATTCCAAAGGTCACTAGCATAACACCAGTATTCTTACCCTCATCAATCCACAGGTTGTTGCAAGCACTAACACTCTTCCCTTTAGAAGCATCATTTCTATTGCATAGCTACCTAAATTTTGACTTTGCGCTCACGAATAAGACACCATGTAGGATCTTCTGTCAATTAGGATTGACGTCCCCTTAAGTCGTCAGAATTATAGTAGCTGACTACTACCATTGCTTCCAGAACAAGTTGTCATGCAATTAGTATGAAAAATGTGAAGAGACCAAGACAGATTTCATAGATGCTTCGCCTTGAACATTTTTCACTCCATAAAGTGCTCGCTCATCAAAGTGTCTCGCTCAATGAATACTTCGCTCTTTAGAACGAGCCACTTTCCAAGTGATCTCTCTCCCCTAACAAAGGTCCATCTCACAAGCTGAGGTAGAAGACAGAGCAGAGTAGAAATCAAGAATCAACTATGTGATTGGAAGAGGGAACCCCTCTCTCAGAGCAACCCTCCCTCACAATGACTTGCTCTCTTGGCGCCCCGCTCTCATAGTAACTCACTCTCCACACAGAGCGACTCGCTCTCTAGGTGCCCCACTCTCATAGCGACCCGCTCTTCGTGCACCCTACTATTTGAGCGGCTCGCTCTCTAGGTGCCTTGCTCTCATAGCGACTTGCTCTTCGTGCACCTTGGTCAAATAATGACTTGGTCTGCAAGTGCCTTGATCTCATAATGACCTGTTCTTGGAGCGACCAGCTACCAAGGCGCCTCGCTTTATGTCTATCTTTAGTAAACAAATAAGAATAATGTAATCACCTCGTAATTATCACCGAGGTTCATTGTATGTAGTCCATTTTGTGGCTACAAGTTGAAGTATAAATAAGAGCTAAATGCTCATTGTAATGGTCTTTTGGCCTTTGAAGCAATACTAGAGCTACTCTTCGGAGTAAGAATTGTAAAACACTCAAATTGCAAAATCAATAAAGACTTGCGCGTGGCATTCATATTTGATTGTGTTTCTGACCTTTGCTTTATGAATGTGTGAAATCTGTGGCTCTGCCCTCTTTTCTTTTGTTAGTCCTTCTCTTTGATTGTTTCTTGCAGGTATTTGAAGATCTCATGTGATGAAGTAATTCGGTTTTTGCAACGGTCTCGGTCGTATTTTACATTTTCTTTCTATTACACCCATACTCAAACAAAGTAGATCAGATTTTTTTTCTGCGTTTTAGATTAGTTTCTTTCATTGTTTTTTTCAGCCTAGTTAGAAAGTAGAAGAGAACCGACCCAAGATCCAGAGGTCGGGGAGTGGAGAAACCTCCCAATCCACATGTTGAACTGCGGTCACGGGCGGAAATCGCACTTGCTGATTTCTGTGTTCAACAGTAGTTTCACAGTTTAAATTGATATGGTTTTTGCAGATGTAACAAAACATCTTGCGGTTTTAAACTACTTGTTCTAAAAACTTGAAGAAGCCTCTCAAATATATATAATTGGAGAGTGCTTATAAGGAGCAACTAAGTCACTCATGTTGCCTTTCTCATGGTTTGTGTTTCCATTTACAGTTACTACAAATTGAAGGACTTGTATATTCTATGAATCTATCATAAGATCTACATATGCCGGAATCACTTGTTAGCAATTCGAATGCAATGTTTATTTATCAGAATTTTTTATTTTTTTCCCTAATAGAATGCTTGATGTGCTTCAGGAGACACTCTGGGATCATTTATATATGTTCCATGTGAAGTGATGAAGCAGCGTATGCAAATTCAAGGAACTAGAGGATCATGGTATTCACTGATATCCAAAGAAAAGGCCTCTTCATTAAAGTCTGGTGCAAACATGTACGAATACTATTCTGGAATGTTTCAAGCAGGAACCTCTATCTGGAATCAAGAAGGTTTAAGAGGTCTATATGAAGGGTATGTGAATTCCCGTCTTGGTTGGCTTTGATTCTTATATTCATGACACTCAAGGTAATTAAATGTTTGCAAAAGAAAGTTATACATTGGGATACTAATATATTTTCACGGTGGTAAGCATGATTTTGAATTTCAGTTTTAATTCTGGTGTAAAATGTTACTAACCTAATTTGTCAAGATCTTTCTACAAAGAGGTGGCATATATTTTGGTTGACTTACTGCATATTACAAGTTTTTTCATGATTATTCTTATTTTGGGTTCTTTGAGCTAGTGATTTATTTTAAAAATTATTGTATTGATTTGGATTTAGTGAATCCTTTTCAGCCTTAGGCAGGAATCTCTCCACCCCATAGTTATGATGCACATCAATTAGTGTGCCAAGAACATAAGTATGATGCACTAGAAAGACACATCTCTAAATGAGGAACTGAAATTTGTTGAAACTAACATCAATGATGTCAAAATAAAAGCAGGGATATTGCAGAATAAGACACAAAGATCGAAGAGTTGATAAATATCACGGGAATGAGATTGCAGCAGTTGATTATTTGCAATATGACCTCAAATATGCTAAAGAATAGTCTGTGATGCCCTCTATCTAATAAATTGTTTTTTTTTTTACCAGAACGATGCCAGAAAGAAAAGAGCGATGTCCCACACCAATGTAACTAACAAAATAAACCATACAACAACCCTGGAGCCATATTTTATTGATAAACTCTGCTGGAATACATCAATAGAGTTATAATAATAACTAGAAGAAAAGCGCCTGGTAGAAGATCTTTCCCAAAATCAGAACTGATGCTGCTGTATAATGCTCTAATCCAGCTGCTCCTCAAATCAGGCTTACCGTAGAAAAGAGAATGTTTTCAGCTTAATGCAATCCCTAGGTGAGATTGCCCACAAGAAACTAGAAGGGTTTCGTCCTTTGATCTCTAGATCCAAGGGTTTTCGTTTCTAAATCGGTAGATGAGTGCTGCCTCGAGTAGTCGTCCTCTCTAGGTCTGAAAAATGTGATATAAGCATAGAATGAATCTCTCAAAGGTTGGGCAGCCTCTATATATTCATTGGCATGCTCCAAACCCTAGGTGCCTATCTCAAGTGTCAATAGAAATGAATAGAGATTATTTTTACTTGATATGACACTCATATCTCCTAGGACATGTCAAATTTAATGTTAATAATCAAGTACCACATAACATGGCATTAGTAACATTAAATTACCTAAGTAGGCAATAAACCCTGACCCCTCATTAGTAAATCAATCGTAGTTGGAGAACCACTCTCCCAAATGACCTGAAATAAAGCATTATGAACAGCTGACTCACACCCGAATCCAACGACAGGTTGCATGACATGGTCCTGTCCTCAGAAGCCCTCCAAAAGCCTCCAAGAAATAGGAACAAGTTTTCCCAAGGGCACTTGTAATGAACATGTACACTTAAATATCTCCAAGGGCACAGACAATGTCAACAGTAAAAAGGTCACCTTAGGGCAAACCCCCCCAAGGAAACTAATGGTGAGGGTCCCACCTCTAACAGGCCACCTAAAATACAGGAAATGGTCCAAAACTCATAAAAATACCAGGGACAAATAAATGAAACCAATCCTCACCAGTATATACTTCTCTAGGAATCACCCCTCACTCATCGAGAAGTATAGAAATGGGCTCATGGGTCCCACACGTGCTGACTCAGTGAAAAGGGGAGATTACATGTCTGCTCTTCCCGGAATTGCTTGCCCACAAGCAATGTAATGCCGGATGTTCAAGTATCTTCGGCCCCTCCCAAGTAGTATCCTTTGTGAGTAGGCCCCTCCAACAGACCAAGTATTCCGTGGTGGTTTTGTTCCTCAATCTCTTCGCCCGTGTGTCAATAATGGCATCTGGGTCCAATACAAGTTTCCCTTCATCATCAAGGGGTGGCAGATCAACTGATGGCACAACTTGCTGTTCAGGTGCCTTTTTAAGGCAAGACACATGGAAATTATTGTAAATCCGACTCTTTGCTGGCAATTCCAACTCATATGCAACCTCACCAATTCTTCTTAATACTTTGTAAGGTCCATAGAAGCAAGGTTTGAGCTTTTCAGCCCCACTTCGTTTCATGAGAGTCTGCCTATAAGGTTGCAAGGATAGAAAGACCATATCTCCCACCTCAAATGATCTCTCAATGCGGTGCCAGTTTGCATAAAAGTTTTGCTGATTTTATGCCCACTGCAAATGGTCTCTAAGTGACCTCAAAATGTCTCTGCTATGCTCCACAAAGTCACCAACTGCTGCTACATGACTGTCAGTGAACACTAAAGCAGTCAAGGTAGGTGCATTGTATCCATATTAGTGCCATAAATGGTGTCATGTCAATGGACATGTGTTAGCACCCTATCCTAATAGTGATATCACTATTGGAAGACATGGGCCATATGATGTAATTGTTACTAATTGTAAGAAGAGTTAATAAAAGAGGTCTTTTATTCATCCCTATGGTTTTTCAGCCATGCCCTTCGAGTTGCCAACATTCATGCCTAATCACATGTTCAACCTTCAATATGTGAGGCAACTTGACTACATGGACCTGAAATACTTCATGGGTTGGAAGAAAACAACCTTCTACCCACTCAAGCAGCCAATAATGAAGATCACTACAAAGTTGTGTGGGTTACACCAATTTATGGAGGGAAAGCTTAGAAACATAGGGGTTGAGCAGCTCAAAGACCGATGGTCCTATGACCCAACAAGCATCTTGAAAAGCACCTTTAAGGCCAAGAAGTTGGACACCACCTTTGCGCACAAAAAACTATACATCATTTAAAAGGAGGCCAATCCAAGTGAAGAGTTAGCCCTTACTACCTTGGGATGTACTCATGGATACGAAGATGAGATCCAAGAGTGGTACAACCATCCACTAGAATGGCAGTCTTTCTACACTACAGCCAAGGACGAATTTGGCCCAGACATCAAAGTGAATCATCACAAGCTGAGGGCATTAAGGAAGTTGGGCTACATAGGCTAAAAGACACTAGTAGGGCAGAAAATGTGGTATGAGATAGGCACATTGACGAGGCCAACTAGAGACGACTTGTTTGATGATAAGTTCTCTGTTGTCTGGTATCGCAAACATTCCAAAGGTGCCAAGAGGGTAAAATCCATTGGTGAAGCTATAGTAGGCCAATCTACCCCACAAAGACAAAGGCAAGCATTAGTGCTAGAAATCGTCATCTTTGTCACACCTACAACATGGGCAATGGTCAACTCAATAGTGCAACAAACAACAGTTGAAAGGCAGAGGGGTTTTGAAAAGTATGGGTCAATGTTTGGCAAGGTAGTAGCAACCCAGGAGTAGTAAGAATAGACACCTTAGCTTGAGGAGGGGGAAATCCCTCAAGGAGGATCCCCTTCCGAGTTGGTAATGACTAACATCGTGGCCGTACTGTTTCTACATTCACTTCCATTCCACCCTTCATTACTCCCTCTTCTTTCTCTATCCTTTCTTCTATTCCCACCCCTTCTTCAGTTGCATTTCTCTCACCCTTTGCTCGTGCAGCCCATGGTTCTCCTAGAGGCCCCCCACCTGCAACCGTCAGTCATTCTTGGTACGACACCCTTCAGTTGCACTTCTCTCACCCTTTGCTAGTGCAGCCCATGGTTCTCTTAGAGGCTTCCCACCTCCAACCGTTATAGTCATTCTTGGTACCATACCCATCACTGCGTTTCTCTCTCCATCCATTCAAATACCCACCAAACAACCACTAGTACTATACGCCCTATCACCTTCACTATCATCCATCTCCTCACCAATGATGTCCTCGGTTGAAACATTAGTACATCTGGCCTTGGGATCAATGCCTTCCATGCTTGCTTCGTTCACCACCATAACCACCCAATTCGCCTCACCAACCATCTCGACACGTCCACATTGTCCACCTTCCCAAGCAAGACAACTCTTGTAGGCGGCGATCTCACCCACTCCAACCACGAAGACTGAGCTTGTAGATATACCCCCTAAAACCAGTGCAGTTGCGGGCCAAGCCATGCCTTCGTGTGGAAAATTGTTTGTAAGCTAGATGCCAAAAATGCATTTGGTGTCCTCACCGCAAAAGAAAAGAATTGGAAGAAATAATACGAATGGTTGAAGGGCAAGACCTCCAAGGTTCCAATTTTGATGAAATCACAACTAGCACGAAAAGGGGATAAGATCTATATAATGAAGGAAAGAGTCTTGACCCATCCAAGGTGGCAATTTCCCTTGTTGACTTTACTACCAAAGTTTCTGAGCTGGATCTGAGTCAAACAAATCCATATCAAATGATCCAACTCATGAACTAGCTCTTGATTGGTGTGGCCATGAAGTTTGGTTCACTAGCAGTAGAGGATAAAGCACTTACAAAGAGAAGACAAGAGCTTGAAACAAAGGTGGCACAACTTAAGGCACAAGAGGAGCAGTTTTAGAAAGAGAATAAGGCACCGAAAAAGGATGTATTGGAAAGAGACCAGCTGAAGAAGCAAGTTGAGGAAATTTAGTAGCTAGGCTATACCTTCTAATTCTAAGCAATTGCCATAGAAAATGGATTTTGCAAACCTAGAAACAACATTGCAAAACAACAAAGTTTGCAAAATTGACAAAAATTGGCCGTCTCCAAGTGACCCAATTTGCTCAAGTGTCGATTCGCTAGCAAAGTGATCTGATTGGCTTAAGAGCGATTCACCAACAAAGTGACCCAATTGGCTTAGGAGCAATCCACGAGCAAAGTGACCCGATTGGCCTGTGAGAGCAATTGCTACCTGATCAGCTTGTAGGACTGAACTCCTTAGGATCAACTAGTGATTCATTAGCAAAAGAGAGCAATTCGCTCGCTAATTAGAGTGAATCACTCAACAACCAACAAAAGGGTAAAACTAAAGGCATGGATCCCTAGGAGAATCTTTGGAATGTAACTTTTTGATTTTTAGTAGCACACTAACTTATTTTGGAAGCCTTCTAAGCCTATTAGAGGCATGTAACATTTGGCAGTGCATCATTTTCCTAAAGTTGCCCCTAAATCTTTACTTTTACTAGGAGTAATTGTTTCTCACCCCAGGTACCTTAGGGGTAAACTTTTACCATAAATAGGGGCCCAGGGTCCTCATTGTATTCGTCTTTTGGCCATCATAATTTGGAGCTACACTCTATGAAACCCACATTGTGTCTTGACCTCAGGAGATTGTTGAGAAATTGGTGAGCCCTTATGCATTCCATCAGTGGCACCACCCTCTTGGTTTGTTACATGTGCGGTGATGGAGGCATTGCCCTTTTGCCTATCTTGTCATTCGCTTATCAATTTCATATCTAAAGAATGGGAGAACATTGATGTCATTCGAATTCTCATGTGTTGATTGATCACTTGCACTCGCTCACTATGGTTTAAACCCGTATTAATTTGATTCACTCACACTCTTAATCTTTTATGCATGTTTATTTCCAACACTTTACTTTTCATGCAATTAGTGTAGGTTAGCATAGGAGTATTTCTGCAGGGAGAGTGGGGACCCGGCCTCAATCTGGACATTTGGAGGAGCCATTGGCACTCCCTTCCAACTTTGTTGAAGCTCAAGTTAGGGTGCATCATTAAAACAGAACTTAGGACAATTCCCTAGTTCAATAAGACCTCAAATCCCAACTTCCTAAGGTTGAGAAAGGCACACAAGCAGCTGGAGGATCTCTTACAGCAACTTGCACAAGGGTAGAGTTAGATTGAGCAACTCCAAGAAGCCCTGCAAGAGAGGGATTAGAGAATCCAAGAGCTCCAAGAACGACTAGTGGATGCAAAACAAATAGAGATAATTGTAGACTCCAAGAAGGCTTTCGACATCCAATGAGTCAAGTCCATTTAGGACAAAATCAAGACATAATTAATCGACACTGAAAGAGTTCCATTTCGTAGCCTATGTAGAACACAACATGAGTCAAGTGACAGAGACCATCGAGCAGGTTGAAGAACAACTGGTTGCTGAGGAAAGATATGTGAGACAAGCAAAGTCTCCCCAAGATCGAAGAATGCTCCACAAGATCAATCACACACAAAAGAGGAAAACCCACAACACCAATATTAAGTGGTAAAACCCTACTTCAAATGAAGAAGGGAAACATCCACTATGAAGCTCACTATATTACTCAATGATTCAACAATACAAGAATGCTTCAATGTTATGCAACAATATGCATCAACATGATATAACTAGATGTAGTAGACAACACCCCTATTTAAAGAGAAGCTTTTCTACTACAACCCTAAAATTACCCTAATCTTATCACAATATTATCTTGAGATGTGTGACAAATCTTATCACAATATTATCTTGAGATGTGTGACAAGTGGCATCTATCAAATATTAAAAAGTGATTGGTTACTTTTTAATATTTTCTAGAAAAGGGGAAATAACTTTTTCCCACAAATTAAATATTCCTAGCACCCTTATTTTATTTATTAATTGGGTGGGAATATTTTTACATAAAATAGAATTATTTTCTAATTCAAATATTATTCTTTAGACTTTATATTTTAGTCTAAGAATAATTTACACAATGTTGCATTACATATTCCAACACTCCCCCTTAATGCAATATTGGGAAAAGGAATTATGAAAGAAAGAAACATTCTCCCCCTAAAAATACAAATGGGGATGAGAATCAAATGAGTAATATAGTTACAATGAGCTTCTATGACCAAGAATGGTCTACAATAAGGCACCAATACAAAATGGGCCAAAATGAGACTACAAGCCCCCAACGGAGTAGCTTCAGATACAAGCAGCTTACAAAGCCATCCATCAACCACAAGTGGTTGCAAATGACAAGAAGAAAACATCACAAGGGTGTCTTCAGTAAGCCTCCAAAACCCCAAATGGAAGTACCTGCAAGCTACAAGCAGCTCAACATAAGATCAGTTAGATACATCATCATAAATATATTCACCACAACATATATGAATATCCAAAGATGATAACAAAACTGATCTAACAAATAGTGAACTATAAGTCATCACAAAAATATGCCAAGCCATACTTATAGTCACGTGCTATATAGTTGATCAAAAAATATCATGTACAAAGTTGCATAAAGCAAACAAGGAGTACCATGATAATGCAAACTCTAATGTACCATGTACAAAAGTAGCACAAGGCTAAAAAAATACCATGTACAAGAGTTGCATAAGGTATATGAAAATAATAAAGTGTGCACACCGGTTGCATAAAGCCAACCATAAAATATCATGTACAAAAGTAGCATAAATGCTAACAAGAAAGTACCATGATAAACCAATTGCATAATGCCAACTACATAAAAACATGTACAAAGTTGCACAAGGCAACAAGAAAGTACCATGTAAAAGAGTCGCATAAAGCAATTGCATCATATACCATAATTGCACAATGCCATCTACAAAGTAACATGTACAAAAGTTGCACAAGGCAAACAAGAAAGTACCATGTTCAAAAGAGATGCAAAAAGCAATTATACCACCAAATATCAACTCATATATATAGCACAAAACACCTCATAAGGATGAAGTTGTCATCACACAAGTGTAACTACACTTCATTCCCCCTTGAGGACAACTTCACCAAACCAAGTGAGTCCCTCAACTTACAAAACTGCTCCTTGGGAAGAGGTTTGGTGAACAAATCAGCAGAATTAGAAGATGATGGGCAATACTCCAACTGAATAGTCCCATCCAATACCTTCTCTCTGATAAAGTGGGCTTGGATTTCAACATGCTTTGTCCTTTGATGCATTACAGGATTTTTAGCCAAGGCAATAGCTGATTGATTATCGGAGAGCAAACGTGAAGGACCAAATTGCTCAAAGCCAATTTCCTTCATGAGGGTATGAAGCCAAACCGCTTCCTGTGCAGCTGTTGTCGTAGCCTTATACTCCGCTTCCATTGTAGAAAGAGCAATTGTATCTTGCTTCTTGGAAGACCAAGAGATAGCTGCAGACCCAATACTAAAAACATATGTTGTGGTAGACTTTCTATCTATTCTATCCCCTCCAAAATCAGAATCAGCATAGCCAAAAAGAGCAAAGGAAGGAAGCCTAGAATACTTGAGTGCCAAATCTCTAGTACCTGAAAGGTACTTCAAAATCTTCTTGGTAGCTTGTAAGTGCTCAATATAAGGTTTCTGCATGAACCTAGCCATCATACCAACTGCAAAAGCAATATCTGGCCTTGTGATGGTAACATAAAGAAGACTACCAATGAGCTGCCTATACAATGTAGCATCAGCCAACTGAGATTCTGTACTTACTTCCAACTTAACCCCTGTAGAAATAGGAATGGAAGTAGGATTGCCATCCTCCAAATCAAACCTCTTAAGAAGATCTTCAATATACTTGGATTGACTCAAAAAGGTACAATCCTCATGCTGATAAACTTGCATGCCAAGATAGTAGTGTAGAAGACCAAGGTCAGTCATTTCATACTCTGACTTTAATTTGGAGATGAAATAAAAAATGGCCTCATTCTCATTTCCAGTCATAACAAGGTCATCAACAAATAGAGCAATTAAAATGACCAAGTTATCCTTCCTAAGCACATAGAGATCTGTATCTGAATAGCATTTATCAAAACCAAGAGACAAGAAGTAACCTGAAATCTTCATGTACCATGCTCTAGGTGCTTGCTTCAGACCGTACAAGGTTTTCTTTAGTTTACACACAAGTGTTTCCTTACCTTGTACAACAAATCCTTGTGGTTGACTCATGTAGATATCCACATCCAAATCACCATTTAGAAAGGCACTTTTCACATCAAGCTGAAAAATCTGCCAACCTTGAGCAGCAACAATAGCAATGAGAAGCCGAATGGTGGGCATTTTGGCAACTGGTGCAAAGGTTTCATCATAGTCAATGCCATGTTTTTGAGCATAACCCTTAGCAACCAATCTAGCCTTATACTTTTCTATCTCTCCATTAGAATTGTACTTGATTCTATAGACCCACTTGTTCCCAATAACATTTCTCTTATTAGGATAAGGCACTAGATCCCAAGTTTTATTCTTTAGAAGAGAATCCATCTCAACCTTCATGGCATCAACCCAACAAGAGTGTTGTGAAGCTTCTTGGTAAGAAGTAGGCTCATGATCATTCTCTATCTTAGCTAGAAGAGACATGTTAAGGGTCATACTTCTAGTTATCCTTTGGCTAACTGAATTCTGCTCTTTAGGACCCCTAGAATGATCCAACCACTTGGTCCTTTTGACACAAGGCCCACCCTTTTCTAACTCAAGAAGGTCTTCATTGAATTTGACATCTCTTGAAACAAATACAATGCGTGAAGAAGGTGAGTATAACCTGTAGCCCCTATGTTCTGCATCATAGCCAACAAAGATGCATTTTTGAGACTTTTTGTCCAATTTCTTCCTCTTTTCTGAAGGAATATATGAAAATGCATCACATCCAAACACTCTTAAGTGTGACAAATTCGGCTTCTTACCATTCCAAACCTCATAAGGAGTCTTCCCCTCAACTGATTTTGAAGGACACCTATTAAGAATGTAGATTGTTGTATTGGCTGCTTCACCCCAAAGAAATTGAGGTAAGTGGTCACCAAGCATGCATCTTACCATCTCCATGATTGTCCTATTTTTCCTCTCTGCAACACCATTTTTTTGAGGAGTGTATGGACAAGTAAACTGCCTTTTGATCCCATGAGAAGAACAAAACTCATTGAAATCATTGCTATTGTACTCCCCTCCATTGTCACTTCTAATCATTTTGATCTTTGCTCCCTTTTGATTTTCTACCAAAGCTTTGAACTCCTTGAATGTCTCAAAACAATCTGATTTATTCTTAAGTAGATACCCAAAGATCATTCTTGAATAATCATCTATAAAGGTGAGAATATAGGATGCACCACCAAGTGATCTAACATGTAATGGACCCATAATATCTGTATGAATGAGTTGAAGAATTTGTGTGGCCCTTGTTGACTTGTCCTTTGCAAACTTTTGTTTGCTCATCTTGCCTAAGATGCATGTTTCACACAAACCATGAATAGGTGAAATGTTAGGCAAGCCTTCAACCAAATTTTTGGACTTCATCATTTGAATATTTTGATAGTTTGTATGGCCTAACCTTAAGTGCCAAAGCTTGCTACTAGGAGAAACATTAGTTGCTAAACACACTTTAGGAGGAGCATCACCTAACACATAAATATTATTCTTCACATAACCTGTAATGATTGGTAGCATGCCTTTCCTAATGCTCCATGAAGTTGCATTGAACTCAATAGTGTGACCACTTCTAGCAACTTGCAAAACTGAAATTAAATTTCTCCTAAGGTTAGGCACATATAGGACATTATCAAGTAATTTCCCTTCAATTACAACATTGCCAACACCTTCTACTTGAAGTCTAGTATTATCACCAATGACAACTGAATCTGAAGAGTGCTTATGAAAGTCCACAAACTTATCCTTTTCAAAACACATATGGTTAGTGCATCCAGAATCTAACACCCATTCATTAGAAGTAGATGAGTCAATGGAGTAGAGGGCACAAACAAAGGCATTTTTATTAGAATTTTGCTTTACATTGTTGTTCTTTTTCTTTCCCTTGCCAAACCATTTCTTAGGTCCTTGTCCCTTAGCCTTTTCTTGCTCTTCCTTTTCTGCAATCTTCTTCTTCTTGAAACAATTTTGTTCCTTGTGGCCTTTCTTGCCACAAAAGTTGCAAGTGAAATCAACTCTAGGCTTGTTGGGTTGGAAATTTTGATTTTTCCTTCCCTTGTATTTCTTCTTGAAGGAAGCCTTAGTGGCACTCAAGGCAACATTCTTCTCCTTGACAACTTGACCATTCACTTTGTCTCTATTAAGAGACTCTTCATGTTGAATCAATAATTGTGAAAGAGTGTTGAGAGGAATGCCATCCTCTTCTTGCTCTAGCCTAGTCTCAATAATGGTGACAAAATTCTTGAACTTGCTTGACAAGTTCCTCAAAATGATAAAGCTTAAGAGCTTCTCACTTATCCAATCACAATTACAAGCCAATAGTTGAGTTCTCATGTCTTTCATCTTTGAGAGGAAGATCAAGGCACTTTCTTCTTCACCTTGCATAGTGCTAAGAATTTTGGACAATAAAGTGAATTTCCTTGATGTGTTGGACCCTAGATGGACTTGTTTTAGCAAATCCCATGCATCTTTAGCATGCTCACAATGGCTTATAGTGAGCAATATCTCATCACTCACACTATTGATAATCATGGAAAGTGCAAGGTGACTCTTGTTGTTGTATGTCTCAAGTGCCCTTGCCTGGGTTGGGATTGCTTCATCTCCATTCACAATGGGCCATAACTTTCTTGCTTGAAATTCAGCCCTCATCCTTGGTTCCCATATTCCAAAATTTGATCCATCAAGGATGTGCTTAGGTGTGAAGGAGATTCCATGATCAGCCATTCTAGAAAGTGAACATAATCAAAACATAAGATGCATTGACAAAGGAAATAAATGATGCAATAAGAAAGTAGATAAACATACTTGCATATATAAAAAAACATAACTTTCAAGTAATCTACTTTTCAATCATCAAAGATAATCATCATGAAAGATAAACATCATGAAAGATAATCAAAATTAAGCATCATCAAGAGAGATAAGCATCATCATGAAAGATAATCAACATCATCATGAACTACTATAACCATCTTGCAATAAACAACTATAACCATATTGCAATTGAATAAAGGAAATAAACCAAGATCAACTTGCAATAGATTAACTTGCAATAAGAAGGTAACTAACCATAACAATCATCTTGCAACAAAATAAACTAACTTGAATTGAACCATAAAACATTTGTTAAATGTTAGATAGTCAATAAGTTAGTAAGTTAGTGTTCATTTTAAGGTTTTGCTATAGCCTAATGAATTGCCAATTCATCTCACCCAAGGTCAACCAAGCTACCCAAAAGGGTACGAGTACGAGGACCCGAAAAGGACTTGCTACCGATAGAGCGGATTCTTTTGGATTCAATAGGTGTTTAGCAAATATAAACTGTGTTGCAAGATTAAGTAAATTTTAATCAAATACTAAAGTTGTGGTTAGTAAGTTGATTCATTTTTAACCTTCTTGATTAATATGAAAATTAGTAAATTGCAAGTTAGTTGGTTAGTAGATTGTTTAGTAGCAAGTTAGTAAGTTAGTAGTTAGATTAGTTGAGATGCAAAATAGGCAAAACACAAATACACTCTCTCTCTCTCTTTCTCTCTCTCACTTTCATTCTCTTTTACTTTCATTATGAGAGATACAAGTTACATTAATTTACATTATGCTTCAAGCAAATGCTTGAGAGAGATTAGAAGAAATTAATAAAAATAGGGGGAAGAGAGTGAAAAAGTTGATCCGAAATTGCCTTGTATACTCCAAAACATACTTGGATAACCTTGCAAAACAAGCAAACTCACAAACAACCATTGTTAATGTGAGAAAAAAATGACTATAAGGTCTAAATTATTTGACAATTTGACTAAAAATTTGCCAAAAATTGCATAAAAGGATTCTAGTTGCATTATACAATAATAAAAAATGCATTTCAATTTATGCAAAAAAAATGACTATTAGGTCTTAAAATAAAATAAATGACTATTTTTTATTAAAAAATAGAATAATAAATGATTGTTTTTTTTTTTAAAAATAAAATAATAAAAAATGACTGTTTTTTTTATTAAAAAAAAGAATAATAAAAAAATGACTTTTTTTTTTATTAAAAAATAGAATAATAAAAAATGACTATTTTTTTATTAAAAAATAGAATAATAAAAAAATTCAGACTGTACAACAAAATGGGTGGGGGGCCATTTGGCCCCCAAATAAAAAAAATTTGCCTCAGATTTATTTTTCACCAAAATAGGGCAAATAATATATGGAAATAGGGTTTTTGGGCCTTCCGGACGCAACCATGGGGTCCGTTTGGCTCCAAAACCCTTCCAGAAAAAGCTCAATGCCAAAAATTTATAGATTTAAAATGAAAACACCATTTGCAAAAGATCTAACAACTAGATAAAAAAAACATAATAAATCTATAAACCCTAATGGCAGATTTGCAAAATAAGTTTGCCCAAATATCAAATGCATAAAATACCCAAATATCAAATGCATGCATTAAAAAAAAAAAAATATATATATATACCTTAATGGGTTTTTCACCTCAAAGGATTGAAGACACTTGATGGAGATCCCAACCGCTCTGATACCAAATGTGAGACAAGCAAAGTCTCCCCAAGATCGAAGAATGCTCCACAAGATCAATCACACACAAAAGAGGAAAACCCACAACACCAATATTAAGTGGTAAAACCCTACTTCAAATGAAGAAGGGAAACATCCACTATGAAGCTCACTATATTACTCAATGATTCAACAATACAAGAATGCTTCAATGTTATGCAACAATATGCATCAACATGATATATCAAGATGTAGTAGACAACACCCCTATTTAAAGAGAAGCTTTTCTACTACAACCCTAAAATTACCCTAATCTTATCACAATCTTATCTTGAGATGTGTGACAAGTGGCATCTATCAAATATTAAAAAGTGATTGGTTACTTTTTAATATTTGCTAGAAAAGGGGAAATAACTTTTTCCCACAAATTAAATATTCCTAGCACCCTTATTTTATTTATTAATTGGGTGGGAATATTTTTACATAAAATAGAATTATTTTCTAATTCAAATATTATTCTTTAGACTTTATATTTTAGTCTAAGAATAGTTTACACAATGTTGCATTACATATTCCAACAAGATACCAAGAAATACTAGAACTCTTGTGCATCATGTTGGCATCAGAAGTGTAGGAACAAGGGATAGACAAGAAGAATCTTGTTAGAAAGCTTAAGAAGATCTTGGATGCATAGAGAGACCTACAAACCAACAAGGACACTTTGGCATCCTTGCAAACCCTAGTACAGGAAACAATTAAGGAGATTCATGGGTTAGTTGCTAGACATTTTAACCCATAGATGAAGAACCTCGATGATGAAATTGTTGGTGCAATGTTCGAAGAGAAAAAGGACCAAGCCAATGAAGGGAATGCAGTTGAAACATACAGAAAATTGGAGCCTATCTATGCCAAGCTTCAAGAGCTCAAGGGGAAGCAAGATGTGTTGTCCGAAAATCCATATGAAGATCTTTTGGGAGAAGTTGAAGACCCACCATCCATCCAAATACCAGGCGATGAAGAGTGGTAGGAACAACTGGAACTACTGCCACAACAAATGGAGTAAGGAGATCACAATTTTGAAGTTTTGCAACATGGATCCCAATTTGTAGACTCCATGCCCAAGGATAAAGACAGGATCTTGGATCTCTTGCTAGTCGACCTTGGTGCCCCATGAAGTCGGAAAAAATGTGGTGCCTTGTCAATGCCCAAGGATAAAGACAGGATCTTGGATCTCTTGCTAGTTGACCTTCGTGCCCCATGAAGTCGGAAAAAATGTGGTGCCTTGTCAATACCTTGGAATTCGCTGTTTTGGAAGAATACAATACAATGAAAGCAGCCAATACCTTCCAAAACCCCTCAAATTCTGACTAAGTACAATTGGGGTGCCAATTTGCTCAACAAGTGTTGATTGGTTTAGGAGTGATTTGCATGCAAAGTGGCCCGATTGGCTCATGGGAGCAAAGATCTCAACGTGAGCTAGTGATTTTCTAGCAAAGTCGAGGGATTCACTTTCTTCTTGGAGCAAATTGCTTGCCAGCCTGTGAGGGGTAAAAAGAAAGGCATGGATCTTGAGGAGAATTTTTTGAGAGCAACATTTTGGCATGTAGTGGTACATTAACTCATTTTGGAAGCCTTCTAAGCCTATTAGAGGCATATTTAGAGGCATGTAACATTTGGAGGTGCATCATTTTGTTAGAGATGCCTCCAAATTTTTACTTTTACTAGGAGTAATAGTTTTTCACCCCAAGTAACTTAGGGGTAAACTCTTACTATAAATGGGAGCCATGGGCTCCATTGTATTAAGATTTTGGCCATGAGAATTTAGAGCTACACTTTGAGAAACTCACATTGTGCTTTGTATCTCATGAAATTGGTGAGTTGGCAAGTTCTTTGCATTCCATTAGTGGTACCGCCCTCCTAGATTGTGAAGTGTGCAGTGATTGAGGCATAGCCCTTTT
The DNA here is from genome assembly GCA_028583015.1 of Wollemia nobilis. Taxonomy (NCBI): domain Eukaryota; kingdom Viridiplantae; phylum Streptophyta; class Pinopsida; order Araucariales; family Araucariaceae; genus Wollemia; species Wollemia nobilis. The sequence goes on along the minus strand of JAQPPZ010016709.1, from coordinate 10,822,472 downwards.
GCCCATCTTGCCATTCGCTTACCAATTTCATACTTGATGAAGGGGAAACATTGATGTTATTTGGATTCTCATGTGTTGATTGATCACACACTTCCTTGCTATGGTTACGATGGTATTTTAATTTGAATTTCTCACACCCTTAAACTTCAAAATTTAGTTTTCATACATTTTAATTTCCGCATTTTATTTTCATGCAATTAGAGTGGGTTAGATTAGGAATTAGCAAGGATAGTAGGGAGCCGACCTAAACCCAGAGATTGGAAGAGGCCACAAATCCTTTCATCCAATCTTGTTGAAACTAGAATTGGGGTGCATTAGAAGTTAGACAATTCCGTGGTTCAACAATCACATATAATCTAAAAACGGTGGTGGAAAAGTAGTGGCTACATATGGGGCAGTGAATAGAGCAAACCAAGCTAAATTCAGTGGAGAAATTCAAGTATCTTGAAGTTACTGCATGTTGATCATGCCTGAGGTTCAGAAGGCCAAAGTGGTCTAACATGGAAATAGAAGACTGAATGCAACATACAAGGATTCCAGAGTTGAAATGTACATAAGATCTCATTTTGAGAAAGCAAGTGCCAAACGTTTTGTAGTGTTTGAGCAGTGACAAGAGAGTCCACAGCAGCCAAAGCAGCCAATGATGTGCCTTATACAGGGTCAGATAGGGAGGTTGAATACGACTTCTAATTCACAGCAGGAGTTTATGCATGACTCAAATTTAGATGCAGATACAGTGCTTGACTCAAATTTAGATGCAGATTGTAGCAAGGAGGAGGACGATGCATTGTCAATCAAATACAGTTTAGACCTAACCTCTTTTCAATACTCTGCAAGGGTCATTCCCTTTCCTATTAATGTCGTTAAGGTTAAGTGACTCCGGTCATGATATGGATGAAATTTCTACATCACTGCTACTAGGAAAGGGCTTGGTATATATAAATAACCATTAATGGTTATTGTTGATAATGACTTAAAGTGGGGCTAGAGGTTTGCGTTAGGAAAGTTTTATAATGATAACAATGATATATCTAATTTTGAGCATTCTGTGGCTTCTCATGCTGTATTGCTATCCATGCAAATATATGAAACTCGAATGCTTGTGCATCTTCAACAAATTCAGTCTAATGAGTAGTCCAAGCATCCCAAAAAGACACACAATGGATGAGCAAATAACAATTTCTATTGAACAATTACTGCAAGCATATTCTGAACTGCTTTTATTGACTTTAGCATTGAGTGAGAGTAGACAGGGAAACTGCAGCCTGAAGTACATATCAGGGCAGCCTCTGCAGTAGCGCAATTCATAGAAAAGTATTTAATAGTGTTATGTATTTGGAGAAGGAAATGCTATCCATCTATTTGACCCAGTCCAGTCCTTCCGTTGTCAGCTTATTGTATTCCATTCACAAAGTTGTTCCCAAATGGCCCTCTGGAATGTTTTTTCATCCACCATGTTCGGTATTTAGTCATTTGTCAATATTACATAATTTAGTCATAGAAAGCCAGCACAGCTACAAAAGAACCAACCTTTATTAAAATTCCAGCTCAGAACTTTTGGGGAAATATTCAGGATCTGTTGATAATCTGAAGTATTCATAAAATGATAATTTGCAAGTACTAGTAAGATGGTTCGAAATTTACTGAATGGAATCAGGGAATTGAAAGATTATTTGAAGACTATATTGAGAGCTACAGGACAAATACAGTGGGGCAGCTAAACAAGCTACTGATTTTGCAAAGACGTCTAAAGAAAAAACAACCTCTGAGAATATGGCGAGTAAATGCAAGTCCATGGCCCCTCAATTGGAACAGAACTTGGTTGAAAGTTAAACCTCACAAGTGGCATAATCAGGCAGCCAAATTTAAAGTTATTGACAAGGAAAGAAATTCACTTAGGATGACTTGCTGATGACAGTTGAATGGGAGAGCAAATTAGAAAAGCTTACAAGAAACTTGAGTGGGAGAACAAGTAATTGCGGATTACTTTTGGTATGGGTTTTAATGCTTGATTTTCTCACAACTTCAGGATCAGTTGCATATCAGCAGTTATGTAGCCTCCTTGGTAGCGATCTTTATATTTGCTTCCTATACCTTATAGCAGTTGCACCTGTTAACTTTTTAAGTCACCAGCAATATCTGACAAATGTTCTAGTACTCAAGTAATGCCAGCAGGGATGCTGACTACTCTTGGAGTGGGGGATAGATGCAAGCAGATAATCTCACATATTGTCATGAATGTCATTTAAACAATGCAGATCAGATAATTATGATTATATGGGAAGAATTAAGTGATGTACACGGCATTGTCATATTTAGTATTTCTCGTTTTCTAGCTCTGCCTGGCAGGGTTATGCATAAGGGGTTGGACTCAAAATGTACTTGTAAAAAAATGGCGAATCCTAATCAAAATCAAGGTGAATCATGGAGAATCCTAAGCAAATCAAATCAAGCATCTTCATACCAAAATTTGGGGTATTTGAAGCCCTAAAATGTAAGGTCATCTTTGGGGCTACTTTTGACCTATTAAATCATCTTATAACTTCATAAAAACACCACCATTAGATCAGGCTTGAAAAGAGCTTTCCAACGAGTACAAATATGCCTATGTTTGGATATATATTGTGGCGAATTGACCCTAAGAAAAAATTGGTCCTGAAAATTTTAGGCGAATGGGCCGACGTCGAGGGTCCTCATATTCGCCAATTTCCAATTTTGGAAATCCTAATATTCGCCACTGTGCATAACCCTGCTGCCTGGGTTTCTTGACAAGCTTTAACAAATTTTATTGTGAAAGCTGTGTCCCATGTCTAAGATGCTGAGTACTGGAACTCATAGAGGCTGTCCACTATTGGTAGGTCTCATGTATGTTCTTACTGTGAATAAAATCCAAATCTATAATTGGATTCCTTGTGCAACAATAGTCAGTTTTATATCATTTTGATCCATTTTCAGGCTGCAAATTCTATCAGACAACTCTGAACCATAGCTTACACAGGCCTATCTATGGCTTGAGGATTAGTACTAGAAAAAGCACCCTCAACACTGTTTTTAAGGTTTGCTTTGCATCTTTGTGGACTAGAGGTATACACTATTGATTATTGGGTATTAGGTTTTTTTTTTTTTTTTTCTATTTTTTGCCCTTCAGTTTTCTGGCCTTGAAACAGCTCCCCGTTAGCAATTTTAAGACTATCATGACTATCTGCATTAGCATGAGAATGAGGCCCAGTTGAAAAATTGTAGAGAAAACTCATATGATAGGAAAAGTGCTTGATGCACTTGTTTTGAAGGGGCTGATGTGTTACCAAGCTATTGCTTAGACAAGCACTAGACGTTCAAAGAAAATAATAAGCTGAATACTTAATGGGAGATTACACTCCTTTAAGTTTAATGTACTAACAAATGATGGAATTTTACTCTGATGTGTACTAATTGGATAGAGAAAGAGAATGCAGGAAATGTTGGAAACAAGCATTCAACTGGGTAACCATCTAGGTGCTTGTAATGCTGTGAATTTGCTATTGACATAGTCATTAAAGTCTTAATCGTTTTATTCTTTCCCTTTATGGTTTTATCAATAGTATACATTTGAATTGTGCTTGCTGAGACTTGGAGGAATTTCTAGTAACACTCCTGGAATCTGTTTTACTTGGCAGTTATTGGTCCACGCTTGCAAGAGATGTTCCATTTGCAGGTTTGATGGTAATTATATTCAATAATGATTCATATTTCCACAGAAATATCTTTTGAACTTTGTGTCTGTTGGTTTCTGAGTTGGTGTGTTGGTGACCTTTTGGATTTCGTACTGTTATTATTTTTAGATTATGTTTTATGAAGCACTGAAGGATACAGTCGAGTATGGGAAGAAGAGGTGGGCACTTAATCCAGGGTGGCAAGACCAAAATTCCTTTGAGGGTCTAATACTTGGAGGGGTTTCAGGAGGTATGTTTAGTGATGTTTTTAATATATGTAGATATATATTGTTGTTGACACCAGAGAGTTCTCTGTAATTATCTATGTTTTTGCTCCAGAGAAATTTTGATGCTGGACACACATACCTGGCTTTTGTTTGATAGATTTTATATATATGTTCATGTTTGTAATGCAGGTATTAGCGCTTATATGACAACGCCACTTGATGTCATCAAAACACGACTTCAAGTGCAAGGATCAATTAAAAGGTCCATGCATGTGCTTAATGTGTACATTATTTTCGTTGTATTTCAATTATGACAGTAACTTGGTGTGCATTGTATAGATTGGTGAAGCTATGTATAATCAATTTTTATTAGCCAATAAAAATTTAGCTCAAATATGTTCGCTCAGGTATAATGGCTGGCTGGATGCTTTACAAAAAATATGGAGTACAGAAGGAACAAAAGGCTTCTTTAGAGGAAGTGTTGCCAGAGTTATATGGTATGTCCCAGCTTCAGCTTGCACATTTATGGCTGTTGAGTTTCTGCGAGAAAATTTTAATGATAATAGGCAGCATGAGAAAAATAAAGTTGCAAGCCTAGCTGTGGAGACCGGCACACCCATGTCAGAAGTTGTTTTTGAGCTAAATGGCAAGAAATCCTTGCCATAGTTGCATTTTTTTATTTCTCCTATACTAAATGAGTTCTTTAGCAGTTGCAACCTGATTTTGGTTGAAGGTTTAGGCATTGTAATTTGTTTCTCCAGATCTATAGGAGACTTTATCACAGCGAGTTAGCTAGAATTACATGTAAAATGATTATTATTAGGCATGTGTCTGATAACATTTCATTCATCATATCCGTGTTACCCTTTATTCATCACGGGCAATATGAGTGAACACTCTCCTTTCACTTTGTCAAGGTCAGTGAAAATGATTGTATCCATGTTTCATAGATTGAGCACAGAAATCAGAGCTATGGATTACCTGAGACATTGGAATGAGTTCTGTTGAGAACTTTTAATGCCCTATGTTTATTGGGACAGCATAAGCAAGCAGATGAGGTTTCACTGGAATTGCAAGTGCTTGCTTCATTCTTTTGCTTCTTTTACAGCACTACTGCAGGTGTTATTTCTGATATTGATTTAGTTTCATATGCTCATGTACACAGTAACCAGTTACAATTTGATGGACTCTTGCAGGAAAGTTTCAGTACATCTTGGGAGGAAAGAATAAGTTCTGATGGATGGAACATATGTTTATGTTTCTTTCTCTTTTTCTTTTTCTTTTTTACTTTGTTACTACGGACTCACAATGGCCATCAAGGCTGCGATGTCTTGGACCTTTTGGATAATTTTTGGGTTTGAAAATCAAGCGATAGTTATTTCTGATATTGATTTAGTTTCATATGCTCACCTTCACAGTAACCAGTTACAATTTGATGACTCTTGCAGGAAAGTACCTGTACATCTTGGAGGAAAGAGTAAGTTCTGATGGATGGAACATATGTTTATGTTTTTTTTTTTTTTCTTTTTTACTTTGTTACTACGGACTCACAATGGCCATCAAGGCTGCAATGTCTTGGACCTTCTGAATAATTTTTGGGTTTGAAAATCAAGCGTTATGTAGTTCAACATATTAACATGCGCAAATGGTTATGGTCCTCACAATGTATTGTTATCATTTTTAGTTTTTATTTAATGTTTTTCTTGGTTGGGAACGTCTTGAGACTTGATAACTTGGATGTGTTCCTTGCTATAATTAGAAGTGTATACCTCCACCATTTTTGGCTCACACCTGAGATGCAGTCAGTGCAAGGTGCTGTACTCTGGCACACTCTATACATTGGCCTTCATTCATGCCCACACCCAAATTAAACGTTGCAATTAAAAAATACAAAGGAAAAAGGAAACATTCATTTCTCTTCAACTCATGAAAAGCTCTACTCTACTTCTTGCTCAGTGTGTTTGCAACTCTCACATTTGAATTTGGTTTACTGTTTTGCCATGAACCAGTTACAATTTGATGGACTCTTGCAGGAAAGTATCAGTACATCTTGGGAGGAAAGAATAAGTTCTGATGGATGGAACATATATTTATGTTTCTTTTTCTTTTTAACTTTGTTACTACAAACTCACAATGGCCATCAAGGCTGCAATGTCTTGGACCTTTTGAATAATTTTTGGGTTTGAAAATCAAGTGTTATGTAGTTCAACATATTAACATGCACAAATGGTTATGGTCCTCACAATGTGAGGGTTATCATTTTTAGTTTTTATTTAATTTTTTTTTTTGGTTGGGAACGTCTTGAGGCTTGATAACTTGGATCTTCCTTGCTATAATTAGAAGTGTACACCTCCACCATTTTTGGCTCACACCTGAGATGCACTCAGTGCAAGGTGCTGTACTCTGGCACACACTGTACATTGGCCTTCATTTATGCCCACACCCAAATGAAACCTTGCAATTAAAAAATACAAAGGAAAAAGGAAACATTTATTTCTCTTCAACTCATGAAAATCTCTACTCTACTTGCTTAGTTTGTTTGCAACTCTCACATTTGAATTTTAGTTTACTGTTTTGCCATGAACCAGTTACAATTTGATGGACTCTTGCAAGAAAGTATCAGTACATCTTGGGAGGAAAGAATAAGTTTTGATGGATGTAACATATGTTTATGTTTCTTTTTCTTCTTCTTTTTTACTTTGTTACTATGGACTCACAATGGCCATCAAGGCTGCAATGTCTTGGACCTTTTGAATAATTTGTGTTTGAAAATTAAGTGTTATGTCGTTCAACATATTAACATGCACAAATGGTTATGGTCCTCACAATGTGGGTGTTATCATTTTTAGTTTTTATTTAATGTTTGTCTTGGTTGGGAACGTCCTGAGACTTGGTAACTTGGACATATTCATTGCTATAATTAGAAGTGTATACCTCCACCATTTTTAGCTCACACCTAAGATGCACTTAGTGCAAGGTGATGTACTTTGGCACACTCTATACCATAGTTGAGAAAATTGGAATAGGCAAAGAATTGGCATTTTTACAAATCGGCAAAAATAGGGAATCGGAAAAAAAACGGGGAAAGAATCGGCAAAAAAAAACCTGAAGAAAACGAAAAATTTCATTGGAAAAAAGTTTTTTTCATGCATATTACAATGAATTAACATTATGCAATAAAAGCAATAATTCATGTCAAGACATCATACAAGGCTCAAGCTTTAAGTACACATAAAAGTGATAAAACACATCTTGTATTGCTTATAATATGAAAAGGTACAAAGTTACAAGTAACAAGGAAAAAAAGTTTCATTTTTTATTTCTGCACATGGAAACAAGTAACAACAAAGTTACAATCACTTGAAGAAAAAAGAAAAAAGAAACCTAAACCCTTAACCAAAAGGCTAGGGTTTAGGGTTTAAAATTGAAACATTGATAGTTGAAAAATGGGCTTGCATACATAGTTATTAGGCAGCGGTATTTACATTAAAGGAGGAAAAAAAACCAAAACCCAAAACCATAGGGCCTAGACTAGGGTAGGGTTTAAACTTCAAATTCAAACATTAACAACTGAAAAATGGGTGAGCATACATAGTTACCAGGTACCAATATTTACTTAAAAAGAGGAGGAAAAAAAAAACAAAACCTTAAGGCTTGGCCTAGGGTTTCGGGTTTAAACTTCAAAGTTCAAAGTTTCAAACATTAACCATTGAAAAATGGGCTTGCATGCATAGTTATCAGGCAACAATATTTACTTAAAAAGAGGAGGAAAAAAACACTTAAAACCCTAGACTCGGGTTTAGTGTTTAGGGTTTAGGGTTTAAACTTTGAAGTTCAAACATTAACAACTGAAAAATAGGCTTGCTTAAAAAAACCCTAAATCGGTTGCAGCTTAAAAAACAAACTGCAATTTTTAAAAAGAAAATCAGCAAAAAATCTTAAAAAATCTTTGCATCGTCGATAGTTTGCCGATTGCATCAGCATTTTAAAAAATCGGCAAAAAATTGGGATTTTGTCGATTTTCTCAACTATGCTCTATACATTGGCCTTCATTTATGTCCACACCCAAATCAAACCTTGAAATTAAAAAAATATAAAGGAACAATGAAACTTCATTTCTCTTCAACACATGAAAAGCTCTACTCTACTTCTTGGTCAGTATGTTTGCAATTTCTCACATTGGAATTTAGTTTTTTTGTTTTGCCATGTGTTTTGTTGATCTTATATTTCAACTTAATGATTTTATTACAACATGCAAAAGTTCATGTTTCAACTTTATTATTTCATTACATCGTACCTAAGTTTTTGAGGTTTGAACCATGTGTAAGTAGTATAGATTTTGAGGCTTTTGATCACATAATTCAAATAATCATGTATTATAATAGAATATGCAATATAAAGTAAATATATCAAATGACTCAACTATAATATAATATATTATCATATTTAAAAGAAAGTTACATCCAAGATTGATTTGATCTATCATATAGGCAATGTGGTAGCTCAACACAACATAATGGTGATATGATACAATCTCAAAGGAGATTGAAATGTGAATATATGGGATAATGTGTTAGCCATAGGCGGTTGACAACTATTCAATTGCGTAACTGTTGAAACTTATCTACATGAAAATTAAGTGCTTCATCATATTGACACATTTGATTATTACAAATATATGGAATCATGACTATAATGCAACAATGTTTGTGACAAAGAAACACATACAACTACTCTATATCCGACACTAACTCAATGTGACTCATGGCGACATTGATGGTTAAGCTTGTGACTTGTCACCAAGCTCTCTTACAACTATCGTTTAATTGGTTGGAATCCTCGTCAACCAGATAGTTGGTATAGTCTAATAAGTAGGAGTAGATGGATGAGTAGAATTGCTTGCTAGGGAATCCTCCAATTGCTAAATTTGTTAGTATGCTTATGTATATCTCTTGCATGTCCTTACCAAAATAATGGTTCCTCATCCACTCTCTTTGCTTAACATGGTCATGGTTGTGTAATTTTTAATTGTTGTTTAATCTCAAATTGTTGTGTGGTCTTCCGCAACTTATGAGTGCTTTCATCTAAACTTTAGATAGTTTTACCTAATATGTGCTCTTTCCCCTAAGTAAAACTCCATGAAGCAAAACATTGTGCATGTGCCTCATTTTGGCAACAAAGGAAATCAATCTCTTCACATTGTTGCCTCTAACTTCAATTTTTATTCAAAGAGTAATAATTGGAGACAATCCCTACATCTCTTAGCCATTTAACGTAAGTGGTCTTTTCTCTTCATCCACTTGGTAAATGAAGGCTAGTCAAATACTAGCTTTGGTAAGATAATTGCGCTTCAACAAAGGTAAGTCTAACTCCTTAGGTAGGGGATGATGCCATGCCTAAAAATCCCATTAGACATGGTGCTTAAGTCTAAGTAAGATAGACAAATGATGGGTCGTATAGTATTGTAGTGTCCATCAACAATGTTTCAATCTCTTCACATTGTTGCCTCAAACTTCAATTTTGTTCAAAGAGTCACAATTGGAGATGTTGAGTCCTATGTCTCAGTCATTAACCTAGTAGTCTTTTTCTTCTTCTATTTGTAAATAAAGAGAAGTCAAATACTATCTTTGGTGAAATAATTGAGCTCCAATAGAGGTAACTTGAAATTAGGTAGGAAATGATGCCATGTTGTAGAATCCCATTAGACATGGTGCTTGAGTCTAAGTAAGATAGACATTTGATGGCTCATAGTACAATATTGTAGTGTCAATCAACAATGTTTCTATCTTTAATACGCTTTGAATTGGGATTTCCCACAAGCACCTTTCACTTGTCTATTCCAATAAGCCATATATTAATGTTCATGCATAATTTACAACTTATTCGCCTCAAGCTAGGTATGCAACCCATTGCAGCATGGTGTTTGTAAGAAAATTGTTGCACGCACTACTAATGACATCCAAAAATTAATCGAAGAAGGCTATATATCATCTTAATTTTACTTAACTCTAGATTTGCCAACATAGGAATAATCTCCATATGCTCATACTACTCTAATGCCTCATTTGTGATGGAAGTTGCTCCCTTGAAGAAGGAACATCCCCATCTTGACTAGTAGATGCTAGATCATGACATCCATCCTCGATTGGCTTGTTTGCCATGCTCCTTAATCATGGCATGTTCGACACATATTGGAGCCTCTTGTTATAGTTCTTTATCAATGGTGGTGTTAAAATACTTGGCTCTTTCCTTTGCTTTGGTCATTTTGATGGCTAGAACATACTTGGTCCCTATCTCAATAAAATCGATTGAATTTGAGTTGTCATCTAATTATTTGGAACAACAATATTCTTTATAACTTTTAGGCCCCTACCATTTGCCCATGTTGTGTTTGAACTAGTAGCATTCATGCGATCATGCCTAAAGTGTTGCTAGTTTTGGTTCTTGTTACATTGTACCATCGATATCTCGTTTATGTCATACAAAATATAACTATTACTCCTTACATTTCCTTTCCCTTAGTTTCCATTATTTTTGTCTTAGAAGTTGCTTTGATAGATCCTACTTATAACATTACCTTTTGAGGTTCTTGGCTTTTTTGTTTGCTTTCTTTTGGTCTTCAATAATGGAACAAACATTTTACCTATGAGTTGCAACTAATAGATATTACAATAATCGTGCTTGAGATAGCGTGCACATGTGTTCGTCAATTTTGCAGTTTATGCACCAAATACCAGAACTCCATGTGTCCTTGAGCTCAACTGAGGTGGTATGCAATATTGGTATTTCTATAATGTAGTTATTTGCCACACCTCTTAGCAACATTGGGAATGCATACATCCACTACTCCTCATCATTTGGAATACATATGTATGATTATATTAAAAAAAAGGTTAAATCCATGATTGATCCAATATCTTGTACATAGACAAATATAACAATATCAATACGACACTATGATGGTATAATGCAATCCGCATACAAATTGGAATGAAGTAAATATATAATGGCTTATTGTGAGATGATTAGCAATTACCCCACTACCACACTATCTAATACTCATTTATATGAAAATAAAATAAAAAAGATTGTATAGAAAGAAAGTGTGAATATGCAATCTCAAATATGTTTAATTTATTTCCTTTATTTGTTGATAGCTCCTAGGAAAGGGAGAGTAGGCCTTGACGTTCACATGCCTTATGCAATCCTTTGGTTTTTCCTTCCCTTTATCCAAGCCATCACCTTGGATAGGATACATTACTAGATCATCATGTAGAGTCTCATTAGGACCACTAAATTGTCTCTAGAATGGCTCCCATTTCCTCAATTTCACATTCCACCTTTTTACTAGCTTGAGTGTCCATTTTTAGCAGTAATGTTGCTTTGTCATGGTGATCACGTCACCTAATAGTGATGCATTTTAGCAAGTGTCAATGATAAGTGTTCTTTCTTAGATTAAATAAAAAATATAATTAACTCTGGAAACTAACTTTTGTGGTCCTATTTAACCATTTTGACAATATTGTCTCATATTTTATATACATCAACGTGAGCCTATAATCAATTGACGGTTTTCATGAATTTAGTCAAAACATTAAATTGGTATAAAATAGGGTGTCTTAGAGGTCATTTAGAAGAACCTAATCATCGATTAGCTTGTAGATCCATATGAAGTAGGTGGATTAAAGTTGGAGGATTTCTTCTTCCAAAATTCCCTAGCACCTTTGTGTTAGATTTGTCATCCAACTTCATACATCATATTCTTTTTAGAAGTCTTCTTCAAATATCTTATAGAATCATTATCAAAAGAAGAAATTGTTCTCCTTTCATCCCTAGATTAGTCTTCTCCTTCTATAAGGAGCACCTTACCTCAAGGTTGAGGCAGAGAGCCACCGATCAAGAAAGTTGTATTTAATAAAGCTTCCTTAGCGAGCCTATTCAAAGGGAGCATCAAAGGAGAAAAAAAGGACATCAAAGCATCCAAGGGTTGGAGGTTGCCTAAGACATGCATTTTCATCAAATGACATTCACTTTCAAGCTTAAGACCCTCAAAGGTTAGTTAATTTCTCATTTTATTATCTTATTGCACTTTATCACATTTTACTTATTTACTTTCAAATATAATGCATCCACTAGTTAAAATGTGTGTAAAACCTTGCACTTTATCCCTCTAGATCTATCCATATCCAAGATTCCAATCTAACCCTCTCCACATTATACCTATTATTTGAAGTTTCAATTAATTTGGATAGTGCTATTGTTCCCTTCACCTACAAGGTGTAGTGTTCTTTGAGGCTTGTCTAAATTTATGTAAAAAATCTTTGTGAACTAGATGTGAACCCCTCCGTATGTGTGAGTTTATGCCATATCTATCATTTGCATCTTAGCTATCTTCAACTGAATGAAATATATATCAAACAATACAATTTTCTCCATGAGCAACTTCTTTTGTTATTCCATGGAATTTCTATGAAGCAACTGTATAGTTATTGTAGTTGTATGATTGATGTGGAGTCATTATCATGGCTAGAACTACAACAAAGTTGCCATGGAAAAACTATTTGCAATAAATAATGACAATTCACATCCACTTTGACACCATATCAGATTTAACATTACTTTCTAGAAATAAACAAAATATGAAGAGAAATAAGGAGCCCGATAAACTACATCAGAAAAGTAGTAATAACAAAATCAAAAGAAGAAGATCACAGATTCACACAATACACAATATTTATCCTGGAAACCCTCAACCAAGAAAAAACCAACACAATATTATCTTATTATTGCATTAACTTGATCGTCTCCAATACAATAATATTCTTCTTTTATCTCTCCTTCCAAACCCTAATGCAAGTGCGATATATATAACCAAGGCACATGCACGGATTTTACAATATCATGGGCGAAAAAGCATGGGTTCAAATATAGTAACCCTAAAAGCCCATATGGGCCTAAAAATAACTTAAACCCTAAAAATTTTGGCTGGGGGCTACCGCCCTCAGACCCCTGCTTTTTGGAGGGCTACCGCCCCCGAACCTCGTCGAATATAGGTACAAAGTGTCCAGTACCTTTTAGTGTTAACCCCACCAAAATAACTTGGAAAATATTCAACATATTTCCAACAAAATCAACTCATGACCTAAAAAACATGATTATAATATAGAAAGCAAATGATTTAGGTATCCATAGACTCCAAAATATTATAACTAATGGAAAGAATTAGAATCTCATGACCAAATGAATGGTCTGATAGGGTATAGATGCTCAAGTTACATGTTCCCATAAGTCAAGGTTAAAGAACCGACCTTTAGGTTTATTGATAATATATTATATTAAACTCACCTTTCAAAGGTGGAAAGGGCCCATAGGGCTATTCAATTTTATTACAAATTATTATATTACAAAAAGGCTAGTCATTGTCTCAATGAAGATTAAATCACTAACACATTTATTTCAACAATTATTGCCTATCTTGTAGAATGTTTATATGCATGATGGTCATCATGGGAAGTCTCAAGTATGAAAAGGAGATGCCAACCTCTTGGGTATAGGATTTGAACATACATAAAAGGGTCATCTCTAGTAATGGAAACGACAAAAAGGATATGCTTTGATATAGTAAAATGAAAATGCCCAAAATTTGGGTTTATCATAATTAATTTTGATGGTGCTTCCAAAGAAATTCTAGAAAAAGATAGTGTTTTTTGAAATGATGAAGGCAAATTATCCTCTCTAAATCATATGGAACTTCAACTAACAACTATGCAAAGGCTAGGGAACTTCTTATAGGGATCAAAATTGCAATTGTAAAAATATGGAAATATATTTTAATTGAGGTGGATTTGCAATTTATTGTTAATGCTACCAACAAAAGTGGATGTAGCAATTCGGTAAAAAATAACATTATTGTTGTTCATCAACTCTCTTTAGAGGTAATATCTTGAAATGTGAGCATATATATAGAGAGGAAAACCGGGTAGCAAACGATATAGACAATTGCAATGTTGATCTTTGTCTTGGAAAAATTCAAAATTTATCTCAATTAATAGGCAAGTTGGATATGGTTTAATTGAACTAATAGAAAATTTAACATTTGTTATTTTAATTGGTATGGCCTCAATAGAAGTCACATATAGCCTACTTTTTATATAGCAATTATAAATAATTTTTTTTAATAAGTTGGATGTGGGTTTTATTTCATCTTCCTCAAATTGCTGTGCTTTGGTTATCGATTCCTTTATATCATTTTTGTTAAGACATAAAATTAGTTGCCTTATAAAATTTGAATTTCACCTTAATAAATATCATCATATTAGCTAAATTATCTACTACCCGAATTCCCTCTTTATAAATATATTGACTTATACCGCCTCCAACAATAGTTGACAAACATAAGAAATAATGTAATTTTTAAAATATTTATTTATCGAAATTATGTTAAAATTAGACAATAATATTATTATTAAGCTATGTGTGGCTTCTATTAGGGGTCACTATTGTCAAAATAATAAAACAACGTATTTGTTGCCAAGTCCATTAAACCATATTCAACTTTCCTTTTATCAAAGATATTCATATTCTTCAAGTTACTATGTTTCCACAATAAAATCCTTGATATCATTTCATTAAGAGGAAAAATATCACTCGGCTAGATGCAAGCTTATTGTAGTGGTAAGGGCTTTGGCCTCTCTTTGGAGAGGTCTAAGGTTATAATCCCACTCAGTACGAGAGGGTCGAGACCCCTCATAAAAACCCACATTTTTTCCTAACATTTTCTTGAGGGGGCCAGGACCCCTCATAAGAACCCACACTTTACCCTAACATTTTTTTCCCTATGTATAAAAAAAAATCTCTTGGCTAGTTGTCTTCTAAAGTTTGAATTTCATCAAGACAAAGATCAATATTGCAATTGACTAAATTATCTACTCCCTTGTTTCCTTCTCTATAGATATGTTAAAAAATTTCAAGATACTCCCCTACAATAGTTATAAACATAAAAGATAATGTTATTTTTTATCCAATCCACACATCGTCTTTACTTGATGGTATTGATAGTGATTTGTGGAATTCAATTGAAATTGGTCCATTCCATTGATTTCTACTAGCTCTTGTAGATTGGTGAGTTTGGATTTATTTTTCTCTTTTATTTTAATATATCACCAAAGGATTTGACATTCCAATCTTCATATTATCTTTTGAACAAACAATGTACATACATGATCTTTTAACCTTGTTTCATCCCACTATGACATAGATATTTAAAATAAATCAAGGTCTTGGAACTGAATAGATTGAAATAAAAATAGCTTTGATGACCATTATTGAGTAGATCACATCTCAAGAGAATATGTTTGTGATCTAATCCTACTTACAATAAAATGTTTGAAGAGATTGTATATTCTATTTGCAACCATGTATTAGGGAACAAATATATGTCCAATCTTTATGCTATATAGATTTTTCCAATGCATCCATTATCCCATGTATATTATTATCTTAAAAGGATTACATCCCAATGATTATTGGAATTAAAAAATAAGTGGAATCCTCTATTAATTTAGACCATCCAAGAGTACCACCCTTCTTTTATGTTGAATTTCCCTCTAAGAATCCATAGGTGATAATTATGAATCACCATTAAATTTCAGAAGAATAAGTTGGGGTCCTCTCAACATATTTCAAGAGTAATCATAGTTGAAGCATAACATTTTTAACCCAACTTTGATATTTTCCTATTTTTTACAAAAAGACTAGCAACCCAATTAGTTTTTGCTTCTAGCAATTGTCATTTATGTTTGTCCATTACCTCCTAAATACCCTATGATAGAAATTGCTACACAATCCGCCATATTCCAAATATTTTTGAATACATATTTACATTCCTCATTGCTCATTTTTGTTTCTTGTATGCTATTAATGTCTTAGTAATTTTTTTTAAAGGTCTTATTCATATCCCTAGTATTTGAAAAGACCATTTTCATAATCATTTTATAATAAGCTATGTATAGTTTCAATTTAAAACCACTTCCATTAAAAAAAAATTACATTATTCTCAGGTGAGTTAAACCATATCTAATTTGCCTTTATATCAAATATATTCTTCAGTTGCCTTTCTATCAAATATATTATCCATCTTCCTTAAAAAATTATGTTTATGTGACTAGTTTTAGATTTCATGATACTTTCTAGAAACAAACATAATCAACGTAATTCCCAAATATGCAAATCTATTTCATAGAAATGAAACATACAATGTAAAAGGGTGTTTGTGGACTCCAAAATATCTCACTAAAGAAAATAAAATTACACTCTAACCGATAACAAAATGGTTGGTATGAAGGGGTATTTATACCCAATTACAAGAGACCTTTGGGTCAAGGTTAAGGAATAGACCCTTCTCTTAAATAATAAATTGTTACAAAATATTTACCCATACAAGGTGGACAAAGGCCCAAAGGTCTTATATAGAGAATATAATACAAAAATTGTTCATGGGATCAAATAAAACTTAACCACCACATTCCAACATCTCCCTTAAGTTGAATGGGGGACATAGAGAGAGACCCTTATCAATCATCCCCTTTAAGGTAAACTCTCCAATGGCAAGAGGCTCCATACATAGAAAATAAAACCTCAACCATGACCTTGGTTTAGATATCTATCGCCTACTTTATTGACAACGCAAAAATTGTATCAAGCATCCCATGAGCATAAAGCAATCATACATAGTGCATCCAAATTTAAATATGCTTGGTCTATTGATGGAACACTATATTGTGAACAACCTTGATGGTGCTTTGATTGTGACAATGAAGAATGACTAGAAGGTACTGATGAATGTCCACCTACTCTAAAATCATAAGCATCCATTGAACATGCTTAGAAACCCTACTGGCAACACAATACAACTTCCATAGAATATTGAGAAATAGTTGACTGTTATCTACAAGAACAAGCAATAGGGCCAAAACTAATATAGAAGACAAACCCAATAATAGAGTGTCATTGATCCAAATCACCAACCCAACCTACATCTAAAAATCCCATCAAAATTAAGGTGCATCAATAGAGTATTGAATATCCATATGATAGGCACCTTTGATATATTGAATGGTCCTCTTGGAAACTATCTAATGGCTCTCCCAAGGTGCTTGCATATACTTAGAATAATAGTTGAAAAAAATGCAATATGTGGACCAATATGTGTGAGGTAAAGAAGACTCCCCATAAGGGATTATTATAAAATAAAATCTACCCAAGGAGTAGTACAATTTGCTTGGAGCTTTGACCCAAAAGCAAATATTTTCCAAATGGACTTGCAATCCTCCATTCTAAAATGATGTAAAAGATCCAAGGCATGCTTGGGTTGTGATATGGTGATCCTTGAAGAGGTTTGATCAATCTGGACACCTAAGAAGTAGTGTTGAAGCCCCAAATCTATCATCTCAAATGTATCATGAAGTTATGACTTTATCTCCTGAATCAAGGAGGGTGAGCTCCCTATGATAAGAAGAACATCAATATATAACATAATAACCAATTTTTTATCATCTTGATGTTTCATGTAAACATCATGTTTTGGCTCACAACATCAAAATCCATAGCTAAGAAAGAATGAATGGTTTTTCTTATATCATGCATATTCGGTCTTCTTAAGCCCATATAAGGACTTGGTCAAATGACATGCCAAGGACGTTGAACCCTCACGTTCAAAACTAGGATTATGTTATATATATATCTTCTTGAAGATTAGCATGAATGAAGACACTCTTCACATCCATATGATGTACCTTTCAACCATGGGACACAACTATGGATATAATTATTTGAACATAATCCATCTAAGCGACTAGGGTAAATATCTTTTAGTAGTCAATTTCCTCCTAAAAGAAACCTTTAGTAACAAGGTGTGCCTTATACTTCTCCACATGACCATCCAAAGTGCACTTGGTCCCATAGAATCATTTGCACCCAATAATATTATTTCCTTCTAGAAGAGGAATAAGCTCTCATGTTTGTTTCTTCATCAAAGACTCATACTTAACAAGCATGACATCTTCCAATTCTAGTCGATCCTTGTCTTGGAAGTAGGTGAGATGATATACAAATCTATCAAACATTGGAAGCAAGGACTGATACGATACCTTTTGATGTCATTCTATAGAAAGAATGAGATGAGCATCCTAAAGAAAATTCCAAATCCACTTGGGTGTTGGAAAAATCGTGGAGAATCTAGGCACATCCTAAGGAGCATTATTAGAAGCCAGAAGTAAAACATCCAAATCAAACATATCATCTAACTCAATATTCAGTATAGTTGCACATGGCTCATGTTGGTCAAGCTCACAACTCTTGGAGTAAAAAATTGATTATGCTAGAGAGGGTACTTCCTAAATATGGAGATAAATAATTATAATTAGTTGTATAATCCCCATTGGAGGATGAAGAGATAGGAACAATTTTAATGGTACCAATAATAATATTTTAGGGAGTCTCTAGAACAATTGGATAAACTAGAGGATCTTCATCCAAGAGAGCAAGAATAGGGCCTATAGGAGCTATGAAAAGAACCTCATAAAAAATCACACTTCATTGAATGAGAGCCTCCCATTTCTCAAGATCATAGAGAACATAGACCTTGGAGGTATCTATGGAATTATAAAAAATTCTAACTTCATATGTGCCCACAATTTCATTTTAACAAATTGGAAGAAAGGAACAATGTTCCTTCTAAACCCTAGATTCAAGATAAATCCCCACTATCCTTGCTAAATCTAAATAATCTAAACTAATTGCATGAAAGTAAATGCATAAATTTAAAGTATGAAATAAAAATGTTGAAATTAAAGTGCATGAAAGAAAATCTTGCAGCATAGGGTATTGAAGATCAAAATTAAATACAACTACAATTATAGCAAGGAGACTATGTGATCAATCAAAAAATGATAAAGTTGAATGACAACAATAGATGTGATGCATATGAAATAAAATTAACAAAGAATGTCAAGTAGACGAAAGAGTAGAGCCACAATTATCACACATTCCATAATCTAGGATGGCAATGCCAATGATGGAAAGTAAATGCCTCATCAAATTTTTAATTAATACAAGAGGAAAGATCAATTACAATGTGGGCCTCAAAAAGTGTAACTCTAATTCAATTAAGACCGAAATATATTTACAATGGAGCCCATAGATCCTATTTATAGGAATCATTCACCATTGAGTTACCTTGGGTGAAATTTTTTTACTTCCTAGTAAAAGTAAAGATTTGAAAGAATATTTAGCAAAATAATTCACCTCCAAATGTTACATGTCTCTAAGTACATCCCTAAACTACTTAGAAGGCTTCCAAAATGCTTCATGTTGCCACAACATCATATTATTTTCTAAATATTTTTCCTAGGATCTGTGCACTTTCTTTTGCACTTTTACCTACCAATGAGTGATTTTCTTGAGGAGGAAAATTGCTCCTATCAAGGAGTGCTTTGATCCATTGTACTTTGCTTTACTCCTAACGGACCAATTGCTTCATGTTGTCTTGTGCTTTGTTCTTCAAGATTTAATCTCATCACTTTGAGCAAACTATAGCTCTGGTCAAAATTTTACAAAATTGGGTTTTTAGAGGCCTCAATTGGTTGATCAAAAGGGTTTTACATCTCTTCAAAATGGGAAAATTTCAAGGTAGTAAATTGTTACTATATTTTTGGTGACTTTATAAAATGCCAATCTTGATTGGCAAAAGATCTTGAGTCTTGTCTTTATCCTTGGACATGGAGTTTATAAATTTAGGATCACTTTACCATAAAACTACAAGATTGGTGGTTCTATCTATCCTTTTCAAGGTAGTAGCTTTGACAACTCCTGCCACTCCTTGTATCCTATAATATTAGATCTATGTGTTTTTAGTGTCTCCTTCTAGGTCATCATTTGGATTTTTTTGTAACCTATTTTTCCTTTTTACCATCCTATGTAGTTCATACAACAAATCCATAAACTATTTGATTAATTTATATTTAACCTTGGCCTTCTCCTCTTCAATCATCATGTTGAAAATATCATTCTTGAGGAGCCTATTTTGGTCATCAAACGCATCTAAAAATCTAGCATCGACTAACCATTGTATTTCTTTTGTCATTTCTTACACCAGGGTTTCCAAGGATACTATTGTATGTTTACAAGTTTCTAGGTCTTTGTAGGCATAAGGAATTTTCTTTAGCTTCTTCACTATGTTCTTCCTATTGATCCCCATATACTATACCTACAACATTGATAGAGTAAGAAATTATTTAAGTACCTTCTGGTATCTCTCCTTTATAACCAATTATTCTTTTGGTTGTTAAATTATCCTTACCATTTGATTGAGCATTATCTTTATGTTGGCTATAAACTTGAAGTACCATTTGACACTTGTCATCTCAATCCTAAGGTTATCTCATAAGAAGTTCATTTCTTCTAGGCTCACCCTAAGTCACTCATTGCTGCTTATTTTAGTTTTAGAATTTTATCCTAAATCTTGTTTATTTGCCAATCTCTCTCTTGTTGAGTTATTTACATTTGCTTTATTTGTCTTACCAATAATTTTTTCCCTTTTTTGAACTATTGTCTCAATTGGTATTGCCTCTAAGCAAGTCGTTTAGAGAGATCCTCCAGTTAATTTTTTTGTTTGTCATTCTTGACAGGTTTGGGTTTGAGTTCCTCATATTATCACCATAACTAGGTTCCTTCAATTTCATCCTTCCTTAGGGATTCTACTTTCTAAAGTTGTAGTTTTTTGTAGCAAGTTGGGCTGTTTTTGACTAGTGTTTGGATGTATTTTTTGACTACCTCATTCTCTATTTTCAATTGGTCAAATTACATAGCCGCTCTAATAGAGAGTTGGTTGGAAAGTTATATCATGAGATAAGGACCTATTATTTATAGATCTAGCTTCAAAAACATGGTAGTAAAGTGAATAAAAGAGGTGATTGATCTAGAAGGATTGTTAGGAATTGCTTCTACAATGAGGACCCCATCTCCACAAGTTATCAATTACACAGTTTGCTTTCACCCTTTAGGTTTGGTACTTCAAGAATTAATACTCTTTTTTAACTTTAATACCCTCATCCTAGAGGGATTCAAATGCTTTTTAGATATCAATTTCATTAGGTGTGTTAATGATCTACCAAACGTAGACCTAACTAGATCTTATGGTTGGCTATAACTCTAGGGTAATTCTTGTAGATTTTGTCATGTAAGTAGGATTTGGTAGTGTCATTATCTTTAGTAGGAGTTACTTGGTGAGTTTGATTAGATGACATGAAGGAAAAAACACATTAGGCAAAGCAAAATGGATTGAAATGAGAGTGAATGATGATGTGGTCATTGACACTTTAGATGTCATTTGTGCCAATGTTTCACATAGTGGTGAAACTAGTTATGAAGGTGATGGAATCTTGAAATATGAAACAAGTGCTCTAGTGGTGGTGAATTCTACAATAGGTCATGAAAATAATGAGATGGGTGTAGTTATAATGGTATGACTCAATGTATGATATGTTGTACCTATAGGATAACCTATGGCTATATTGATTGATGGAGGACATGCATTAAAAAATGGAGAATTAAAGAGGTGGAAACATGAAAAATATGTAGGAAAGAAAAGTATAAATAGTAGAAAGAGAAAGAGAATGAGTAGAGAGAGGGATGAGGAACAATAAAGGGAATAGCGATAGCTTCCAACACAGTCGTAGAGATGACATTCTTTGCTTTAACAAGGTCCATGTAGGATTTAATGGTTGCTATGTCCTATGCCATTTTATTTTTCTTGCTTTGTCAAGTGCCCTAATTTGGTTATTGGTTATGATATTAGTAAATGAAATCAATATTAAATTATTCCTTCATTGTTATCAACTTGAGAATAGACCTTTCATAAGGAATTTTCCCTTCATTGAGTTGTGGTAGCTCCTGCTCTAGTTATTCTATAGGTGGTGGTAGTTTTACCCTATGGTTTGCATCCAATCTAGGTGCAAATTCCATATAGACCATTATTTTATTAAAGAACAACCCATTAAATTCTCCTTTTTGTCTCTAATTCCTTTCCCTAGTTGCTTCTTAGACTAAACAACTTACCACGTCTAAGGTTGTTGGTTCTATAGTTGTAGCAATTTATAATGCTACGGTGAAAGACCATATTTATAGTGGACTTCCTTTAGGGGATGCTTATGTGATACTCATTCTATTGGATGTCCTCTTGGGATTTTTGTCCTAAATGGTTAATATTTATTCATAGAAGAGACTACTTTGTGTTGGCATTTTGGTTGTTCCAATTTTATATTTCATCCTTTGTCAACCTAGGGTCTTATTCCATGAGTAGTTTACTCTAGCAGTCATAATGATTGATGGTTTATTTTATAGTTTAGTTCAAATCTATCCTTGAATTGAGAAAATCACTTTGGTGGGTGAACACACCATTGTTGAATCTCATATTCATATCGATATTTCTTTCCTAGAATGTTTTAGGCCACCTCTTCAAAAAGCTTCATCTTATTCTCTATTATGTATCTCTTTTCATGAGCATAGAAGGTATGCAAATCTTTGGACCCAATATTCCTTTGAAAGTACCCCTCAGGATTGAATTACAAGATATTACTTAGTTGTTTTAGTCCCATGTTCCATAGCTTCTCCTCAATAATTAGGTGGAACTTTTATAGGTTTGGGGTAATCTACATGATTTATTTTTTGAGGGGTAGGAAGGCCATATTTTTATTTCCTTGAGGTACTTTGGATCCACATAATGTAGCTACATCACATATTATAGGTTGAGCAAGTAGTTTGATATGTATGTGGGCATCTCAAAGGACATGGTTAAGAAGCCAAAAAAGTAAATAAAGGACCTATTTCTTTCTAGGTTGAAGTCTTCATTTGGTCATTCTTTGAAATTCAATAGGTTTTGAGCCTCCTTTAAGATTCTTGGAAATATTCCCTTTAATTTCACCATGATTAAATGATATACTGCATCATAGAAGTGGTATGATGTCTTTCTCACTTCTCGACATGGTACATTTGTGCAATCCACTATTAAGAATGGTTCATTGTTGAACCCAACTTGGTTTAACTATAAGGAAGGAAATCACTATTTTTTTTGATACAAAATTAGCCAAACTAAGTATGATGTGTAGGTGAACTTTTTATCATCCATAAAATCTTCAATTACTTGTTTATTTGATAGGCTATGTTTCTTGCATAGTTGATCATCTAGGACTAGCCAAGATAATTTTCCACTATATAGAGTGTAATATGTTTCTCATAGATTTGGATATATTTTATTTTTTCTAAGCACTGCTATAATTCTCAACAGTATCAATTGGACATCATCTATAAAGAGTTCCAATTCTAGGGGGTGTTGAAGTCAAGAAACTTGTTTGAATATTTTAGATGTAGCACAAAGAAGTCACTCTAGTAATATTGATCAAAATTATAGTAGTAGTATTTTTGTGCATTGGGATTTCAAGTGGTTCACATTGGTGGGTTATCTACAATATTATGCATCATCCTAATATTGCTCTCTCAAATATATTACTCCTCCTCCCATCATGGTATCTTGATGCTCCTTCTCTCAAAATTGTGCCTTTTAACACTGTAGACACAAAAAATTGACCCACTTTAATGGGCAATATTCCCTAATCCCTCTAGGAGACCCCTTGGAATTTCCTAGGGCAAGGGTAAGACTTCCCCCTCTTTTGACATTTTTCTGTCTCTATGCAAAATCGTGCTCACTCTTGTTGGGGCGCGACTTCACATAGGAAAAATCGTGGCTGGCCTTGATAGGGCACGATTTCACTATTTTAGGATTTGTTCTAATAAAACCCTAATTATTCAAGTTTGGCATGTTTTATGTCGACCCTCCTTGGTTTTCCCATATTTATCACCTTCAAATCCATTATATAAGGAGGGTTTGAATTCAATTTTCACACACGAAACATGCACGAAATTATTGCATGCTAACATTTTATTATTTCTCGCAAAGTATTCTTATTCAATCTGCATCCTTATTATTATTTTGCAAGTAAGTTAAATTTGGAGTGTGAAATCTGATTGTTTTTTACTACATTGGATTTTTTATTACTTTCGCTCGCTCTTGGTGGATTGGTGTTGAAGCCCTAAGGAGAGATCAACTATCTGGGAGGTCTCAAACCTTCCTGCATATTTCCTCACTCTCTTCCAGGTGAAAGCACCCTGTTGCATGTCTGTTTCTATTCGTTATACTTAGGATTCATTATTTCGATCTGATCTGAGATGTTTTGTCTCACTTATGTGAAATCACACCCAGATCTCTATGGGGTGCGATTTCACCTATGCATTATCGTGGTCACATGTTACAGGGTTTGATCTCACCTAAGATAAATATGGGGGCAAAAAACTATCCCAAATTTCATCATTGTATTTTAGGTTGCATCTAGAGCATAGTCGTGCATTCTATTATGTGGTTCTATCATTCTATTCAATTGTAGTGTATTATGTTTGTTTTCTTTTAAAGGTCAATTTTCGCTTTTATTTATCAAAGGTTAGCTAAAAATGCCTAGGGGG
The DNA here is from genome assembly GCA_028583015.1 of Wollemia nobilis. Classification (NCBI taxonomy): domain Eukaryota; kingdom Viridiplantae; phylum Streptophyta; class Pinopsida; order Araucariales; family Araucariaceae; genus Wollemia; species Wollemia nobilis. Next base: position 10,797,982 of record JAQPPZ010016709.1, on the reverse strand, counting down.
CTTAATTACTGCACCTCCAAGCATTGTTGTACAATGGCCTAAGCAGGCTCCCTAATGCTAATCATATTTTTCAAGTGTTTATCAAGTTATCTTGTAGGAAAAAGAATTGTTGATAGTATTGGATAAAGGAATAAAGACAAAGATAAATCACCGGATAAGCTAAGTGTTATAATTAGTCTTTAGGTTGTGTGTTGAGTGCTTTATATTTCTATTGTAAAACTTAGATATTATTTTATAAAAAATATATCTAATTATTTTCTAGGCATTTGAGATATAAACAACATATAGTGTGCACTTAGGGTTAATTATTTTTGTGCATATCTTCTTAAGCCCTTGCTTAAGGGTTGTCTGTTTGGAACCCTAGGGTTAGAAAAACATTCAAAGAAAGAATCATTCTAGGGTTAGCTCTTGTTCTCTTGCATTATGTATTTCTACATTGTCCTTTATATTTATAGCATATATCTAGAAAGCTCAAATCTAGGTGTTTGTCTTGAATATAATACATCAAACATTCTTGAAAACCAGTGGACTTGGAGCGAGTCCTTAAACCGTTCCCGGTGAACCCTTCCCCCCTAGCACTGGATGTAGAGAACAACATACCCTACGGTTCACCTCAAGGTTCTCTCTTGTGGATCCAGCCTTTGAGAATTGTACGCGGTAGGGCGGTTTTCCCCCTCTACATATTTGGTGAACCCGACATGAACACCTTTATTTTTAAACATCTTAAGAAAGATCACTTAATTTTTTTGTGTGGCTGAAAAACCTTAATACCATCTTTAAAATATTTTTATTTCTATTGTTAGCATTCTCTTCTATCCTTTCATTTTTCTAATGGCTCATTTCCTTAGAAGTCGGCAGAAGCACCTTGAATTTGATTATGTTCCTCCAAAATATGATTAGATTGATAGAGAGGATCCTAACATAGATCCAAAAGAACAAGATAATATGGAAACTAAAATGAGTTGTGATCCTTATGAAGGCACTAATGGTGGGTTTGTCTTTTCATCATTTGAGCACATTTGGGATTTTTTGAAAGCTAATCGGGATAATATATTTGAGGTTATGGAGCAAGAAGCTCATATCGAAAGAGGTGAAACTCCTCTACATCCTCCTCAAATAAGATCCTCTATGCTTGACCAAAATAACCCCTTGCCTAAATCAATGCATCCTAATAATTTGAACCAAGCTATTGATACTACTACAACCACCAACATTGGAAGGAATCTGCAAGCTCCTCCAATTAGTAGTGTTACTCAAAAGTGTTTTCAATTTCTTTCTCAATACTCTAATATCAATGCTTCTGCTTCTATCCCACCAAATATTTGCTATCCATTTTCACAAGGTGCCACATATAACAATAGTATCCATACCTCTAACTTAAATCAAAATTTAGTTCCTCAACACACGTATGGGAATGTCAGAGCAATGCATAACAGTAATCCAGAAGTGTAGAATTTAACAAATATGGTAAAGCAGTTGGTTTAAAAATTTTAGATGATTCATCCCTCAAGTTTTACTTATAGTTATAAGGAAATGTGCTTCTAGGCCTTATCATAAGCATTTTTGTATGATAGTTTTACCTGTTTATAAGGGGACAAATGATCCGATTGAGCACTTAAGAAGATTTAGAATAGCTTGCAATTATCTCATTTATGATGACATATTGTTACTTAAGATATTTAGGAGTCTTGGTGGCATGGCATTAGAGTGGTATTATCGATTGTCCAATTATTCCTTGAGTTTTGAAGAAAAAATAGAATTATTTGTTCAATAATTTGGTGCTTATATTGAAAAGGAAGTGACAATGAAATATGTTTACAATTTAAAACAAAGTAAAGAGGAAAAGTTTTCAGAATTATTAGATCATTGGAGAAGTTTAGTTGGATGCTTAAGATACACTTTACCTCCAAAAGATATGCTTGAGATATTTATTGGTAATTTACAAGAACAATTATGTTATGCATTAGAGACTACTACTATTACATATTTTGATCAAGCAATTGATTTAGCAAGAAAAGTGAAACATGCCCTTATCAGAAGAGGTCAACTTAAATTCAAAGAAGAGAAACCTACTATGTCTCAACATAAGAACAAGCACATATGAGGTGATAGTGGAATGGATAGTAGACCCTTTAATAATTTTACTAACAACCTACAAAAGATAGTACTTCAAAAACCTTCGCAAAGGAATTTTACAAGGCTTAATATGTCTATGAAAGCAACTTTGAAATAAATTTTAGAAGCCAATGCAATTGAGTTATCTCCCATAAGGCAACCAGATACTACAACTCATTGGTATAAGGTAGGTCAACATTGTGCATATCATAGAGTGGAAGGATATTGGACAAATTCTTGTAAGAAGTTGAAACATGTGGTTCAAGATTTGATTGATGCAGGACGTATTGACTTAGGTAGTTCTCAAGCAGTGAATAATCAAGTACCTACCCAAAAAATGTGACTACCAATCAAGATATGTAAATATTTAAAGATCCATTTCCAAAACATAATAAACAAGTAGAAAATAAAGTGGTTCATAGGAATGAGCCTCCTACCTATGGTAATATGGTTGGCATGGTTGGGATAACTACAAGAAATCAAGCTTAGACTCAGCAAGGATAGAATTCTATATTACATCTCGGTTTAGTTTTGAAGAATAATAAGAAGAAAAATTTAGATACAGGGACTCCACCTATTGTATTAAGACCAAAGCCTAAGGTTTCATTTGATCTTCAAAAGCATTTAGCTAGTACTCCAACAAAGATATCAGTTTTAGAGCTCCTACAAACTTCTCCCAACCATAGAGATGCTTTGATGGAATTTCTAAAGCAACAATCGATTCCCTCAGATATTTCTCCTAATGCTATAGTTGATGTCGTAGGTTATCTTGGGATACATCACATCTCATTATCGGATGATGATAAACCTTCCTCAAACTTACAAGAAAATTCTTCACTTTACATCACTGCACTTATTGGGGATACTTTTATTAAGAGAATTTTGATTGATAATGGTTCTTCCTTCAATTTGTGTACATATCAGTTCTTTCAAAAATTTGGATTAAAAGAGGAAGATTTAACAAAATCCGATATCATTATAAAAGCTTTCAACAATGAGTCCTAAGAAGCCTATGGTGTCATATCTCTTCCCCTTAAGGTTGGGCCTAAAATATTGGATGTTTTGTTTTATGTGGTACATTGTCCTGTATCTTTTAATCTTCTTCTTGGATGACCTTGGATACATGCAATGAAGGTCGTCCCTTATAATATTCATAAAAGTCTCAAATTTAAATTTAAAAGTCAAGTTGTCACCATACCAAGAGATCCTCAACAATTTGAGTTTTGTTCAAATGTAGAGTGAGCTCGATCTAAGTTAAACCTTTGTCCTTCTATTTCTTCAATGGTTTCTCCATGTTCCTCATATCAGATATCAAAATAATTTCAAAATTTAAAAATGAGTGAGGAACACATCTCAAATTTCTCATCTCAGGATCATGATAATCAATTTCTTCAAGAACCTCTTCTATATCTAGCCAAGCTACCACCATCACCAAGAACCATGGGTTTACCCCATAAAAAAGGTGATTTATACACATTGGCAAGTGTACCTTTATATTTGTAGGAAATGCCTTTTAAGAAAAGATACGTGGTAGCAACCCATCTCCCATTGAGCATTCTTTTGCTCATTGTTACCTTTCCAATAACTACCCACTTCCTAAACAGATCCTATCAAGTACGAGATATGTAGGTAAAGGTTTGGGTCTACAATCAAAGATCATTCAAGAGCCTTTGGATGTTGAGTTCTGTCTTGGGAGATGTGGCGTAGGTTTTATACCTAGTAAAGACCAACCTTTACCATTTGACAATGATGATAATTTTATAACTTATGCTAAATATATGGATTATCAAAAGTTAGGAGTGGGTGATGAGGATGATTGTCCCCCTTATTCTTCTGAGATCTTGTTTTGCAATATGATTGATTCTGTATGTTCTAAAAATGAGCCTTCTATTTTAAAAGTAGATCCTGCTTGGTTGTCTTATAATGATCTTTATATTAAAAAGAAGGGTTTTGTTTGCAAGTGTATTGATTATTGTGCCATGGTTGTTAGAGAAAAATCCATGAAGGAGCTTCTCCATGATTTTCATCATCAATATGACTTACTTTTTAGGTATTTCTTTGATGAAACAATTCATGGTACACTTGTTTCTTATCCCAAGAAAGGCGACACACTTAGATTTTGTGTCGACTTTCATCCTGCTTGTTTAAATTAATTAATTAATTAATAACAATAAAAATAATAAAAACAAATAAAAATTGCATCAAATCAATTAATTATCATTTAGCTATGCATTTGAATTTCCATTGCATCCACTTGCTTGTTCATACTGCATTGTTTCTTGTCATCATTTTACATTGCTTTCTTGATATTTAACACAACTTTCATGCTTGAGTTTTATATTTTGCATGATTTCCTATCCACGATTGGTTGATCATATAGATTTTTGGGTATCTTGCAACAATGGCATGTGATGGTACCTAGTTAGGTCATAGCTCACATGTATTACACTCTCTAAGGTTCTAATGCCTAGTAAGATCCCCACCTAGGGTTTCTTCTTTAGTCTTCTTTCTTGCTTCTCTTTGTTTGTTCAAATATCTATCTTCCTCGGTCTTGAAAGTATTGAGAGTATCTCTTAGATCAAGAATTATAGTTTTTTGATATTTCCTTGTTGCTTCTTCCATTGCCTTCATTTTCTTCTTTGCTTTCCTCTTGCTTTTGACAAGGATATATGTGTGTTTATTTCTTCCTTTATCTTTTTTGAAGTTGTCTTCTCTGTGCATTTGCACACACTCACTATATTATTTTTATCTTAAAAAACCCCTATCGGGGGTAGCACTCACCTAATATATTTTATCCTTATATATTACACCCCATATGGGATAATTATACAACCTAGTGGGTATCTTATAGAATATGATCTTCTATCGGGTTATACTCCCTTTTGAATAAGTGGGCTCAACACCCCATTACAGGATAAGCTCCTTGGCCATTTTCAGCAGGCCTTGACATACATCCTAGCGGGTAATAATACCACAATAGTTAATTAGTGAGCAACCACCCATAGTGGGTCAGACTCTAGCACCTCATTCTTTATGATGAGTACTATAGCCATAGTGGGTTTAGCTCCTTTTTTTCTAGAACGATTCATAGTATTTAATCACATTGGTCCCTTGCGACCTACGCTGATTCTAATACTATGTTTTGTCTATCCTTCTCTATCATATATGGTTGAAATTTGGATCTTCTTCTTCTTTGTATTATTATTCTTCTCTTCTCTCTCTTCTTCTCTTTGTTGGTTTTCTTTCTTGTTTTATCTTGTGTTTTCTTTCTTCCTTCCATCTATTTCATCCATGCATTTCATATAGTCTTGCATTAAGATATATTGCATACATAAAATATTAAAATTAAAGAACATCTAATTAAATAAAATCACATGCACATAATCACATAAAATATAAGAGCAACTATGTATTATTCAATGAGAAAATAGAGATACATTAGTGTCTGGTTGGTGTACCACAGTCTAGTATCGGTACACTAAATCAATCCCTAGGGATGCATACCACAATAAAAAATGATATGTCATCCCGATACCTAGCCCTAGCTTTGAGAGCCTATATCCTCTACTCTATTTGGAGGAGGAGGTGGTCTAGGCAGCCGCATACCCATGGATGGTGAAGCTGAGAATGTTTACGATCGAGATCGTGACCTGCTAGTTGATTGGAGGGATGGAGGGAGTGTTACTCTCTGCCCCATTGGTACCACCTGGTAGTACATAGTATCATAAAATGTAGCCCACTTAATGACAATATCCAGCCTCTCCCCTACCCTTTGTAGCTTCACCTGTACAAGGTGGACCCTGTCGCTAGCTTTGTTGCTCCTAACAATAGACATTCCCTCTACCCGAGTCCTCTGGTGCTATGTGTCCATATGACTCACCTCCCATTGGAGATGATTAGCCTCTACTCAAGCTGCATCTCTCTCTATTTATGGTACTTAGTGAGCCCCACAGTCCCTTGATCCTCTTGGAACTATCCTCCTGGAGCAGGTCCACTTGTCTCTGCAGAGTCGCCACGTGTTCTTGTAGCACCTCTGCCTCCTCCCTTGAATCCCATCATCTTGAGACTTGGCCTCAGCTATTTGTTGTTGATATGGAGGCCTCTCTCAATCCTCCACTTGGTAGTACCTTGACCTCTATGGGGGTAACTCTAGATACCCCTACCTCCTTGGTCCATACAATGGTGGTGTTCTCCATCACCAGTACAATCTAGACCTGAGTCTACCTTTGTATCATAGTTACAATGCCTTGTTATGCCCTCTATGGCCCTATGAGCTACCTCTTGAAAATATCATTACATACCTGAGTCCATCACCTGGTGCCTTTGTATAGGAATTGGAGGGAGACCCTCTGGGACATGATTTATCTATACCACCACTTGTAATCGAAGGCCACTCCTATGTCATCCACCCTGGGATCCATGTAAGGAGGATCATCCAAGTCCTCCTTTGCCCACTTGACCAAGTCAATTTCACCTCCCACCCCTGCTGGGTCCTGATAAACTATTCAGTATCAATAATACCCTAGGTCTGGGATATCTTATAGTCTGGGATTTCCTATAAGATATCGAATTGCTTCGGGACTTGATCAAACTAGAATATCTCTGGCTCTCCTCTCTCTATAGTAAGCCATATGATCCTCCTGATCCTAGCCAGATCTATCCTATCCTTAGCCTATCTTGGGCATAGATTCTAGGGTCACCATATAATATTGGCCTCCTTCAACTCATCTATGACCCACCTTGCTAGTGGTAGGTGTCTAGTGTAGGTCCTCGCGACTCGCTATAGGGATCTAGACCATATATATGTTGCTGGCTACTCAGAGCTGGGCAATGGTCCTAGTAGTGCATTTGGTCTCTACATCACTATGTGCTCCCAAATCCATACCTAGAGCAAATTCATGCACACTATCCCTGTATGTCACTTTTACATGATGTTGTACAATGTCTTGTATAAACGTGCCAACACATATGGACCCCATGCGAATCAAACTCCCTAGTGTCGCATGTCTACCACAACATCCGCCATCATCCATGGCATATTTTTTCCTCCTTGTATGACACATCAACTATTCTAACACCACCCCATAGAGCACAATCATCAATGGGTCCACCCCATATCACTAGACCAAGTCATCTATGATAATGGTGCTCTCTCGCACCTGGTGGGCCTAGCCTCCTAAAAATCATTGCAAGGTTGTTGGCCTCCCTCGCACTCTGTAAACTACCATCCCTCTTATAGGGATACGCAATATGCACCACACATAATCCAGTGTGATGGTCATCTCTCCTGTGGGTAACCGGAAGGTAGATGACTTTGAGTACTATCTCTCCACCAACAATGTCAGTAGAGCCCTGTCTATCTCTGCTCGAGGTAGTCTCACCAGGTGGTCTAGCCTCACTACCTCTAGTGTGTCTCTCTCCACCTGTTCAAGTGCCTCTAGCTCCACCTCTAGGGAGCCTACTCACCACTTGCAACTCTCGAGTACCCTAAGATTCAATAACAACAAAAACAAAAAATTTCATCAGTTAAATTAATAAAAAATTAATTCTAAATAAATAAATTAATTAAAAATTACATTAAATTAAAAACTCTAAGTTTGTTGCTAAGTTCAAATTTTACATTCCCAAAGTTTAACTTGCTTACGTCTTTCTCTTTTTTTTTCTTTCTTTTCTTGTTCTTTTTTTCTCTTTCTTTTATTTTCTTTTGTTTTTCTTTCCCCCTTCGACAAAATCGCGCCTGGTTTTCTAGGACTGTGATTTTATTGAGGTAAAGTTATGCCTCACTTCCACGAGGCACGATTTTATGAAATCACACCTGGCCCTTGTTGTTGGGTGTGATTTCATCATTGCTACCTAGGGTGAAATCGTGATCGGGATACGAAATTGCACTCGGGTCGTACACGAAAAAATCGATGGTTTTGCAAAAAAATCACCCAATTAGGCATAAATTTTTTGAAAAAAATAGAAATGCAAGTGTGGTTTTTGACCCTACTTGTGCTCACTCCACTTTTGTTCTGGCCTTGCCCCTCATGATCATCAAACATTGCTCCTAGATTCCTTTTGTATTATGTATTTATGCATTGTCCTTTGCCTTTATAGCATAGATCTAGAAAAGGCCAAATATAGGTGTTTGTATTGAATCTAATACATCAAATATTCTTGATAACTAGAGGACTTGGAGCGAGTCCTTAAATAGTTCTTGGTGAACCCTTCCCCCCTAGCATCAAGTGTAGAGAACAACATACACCCGTGATTCACCTCAAGGTTCTCTCTTGCGGATCCAGCCTTGAGAATTGTACATAGTAGGGTAGTTTTCCCCCTCTACAAACACATGCTTCCACCAACTTTAGGTAGTTCCAAACATGGGTAATAGTTTCATCACCAATACCGAGGTTTACATGTATTGTGTTTTAAGAGTTAGTCCCAGGTCCCATATTGAACCTCCTCAACATCTCTTTTTTATATTTTGGGTAATGTTTAAATTTTCCATCCTCCATTCTCCTATAAAGTTCAACAAACATTTCCTTTGTTATTTTGGGTGGAGGATTAAATATATTTCTCTTTGACCTCTTCTTCCCCTTCCCCTCTGATAAAATCATAGTGAGTTGGTATCTCTATATAAATATAATCTTTGGGGGTAGAAATAGGAGAGATAATAATGGAAATAGGTAGGAACATAGGTTGCTTTCTAGAATTGAGGTATTAGCATAGGTCGAGGTGGTGTCCATGGTGAATTGAATTGGTAGGAGTTCTTTTAGAATTTGAAAAAAATGCTAAGTTTTAGAGCATGGAAAGGTCCACTCAGTGAGGTAATTCACTCAATGAGGTGAGCAATTCACTTGACATATGGAGCAAATCACTAGCCAGGAGAGACATTGGAAAGTTTTCCTTAATTGAGAAAATAACTTTGTTCCTAAGAGTTAATTACTCAAGGTAGAAAATTTTGGCAAAATTTAAGTGGGATGGATTTCTTGGATTTGTGAAAAGAAAATAACTTAATTATAAAAAATTGGAAGAATTTTGAATTGAGCAGGTTGGTTGACTTCTCAATAGAGTGAATCGATTGAAGAGAAGAGTAAATAACTCAACAAAGGACACTTATAATTTTATTTTCTTAGATAGTTCCCTACTTAGATAAGAAAGTTTCCCCTAAAGGTCTTTGGCCATTTTTCAAGTTTGAAGGTGTCAATTCACTCAACTTGGAGAGAATCACCCTTAATGGCATTACTTAGCAAAGTTATGGAAACTAATTTGCTGATTCTAAGGGTTCCAATTCAATGATTTTTTACTTTAGATAATGTACGATGAAAGGGAAGGGACCTTGCTTGCACAACTCAAATATAAAGGGAATGCTTGTTAATGAACATGAAACAACTACATTTTGATTGGTTAAGTTATGTGGGTTAATAAGGTAGTGTATTTTGAGGCTCACAACCACTATTGTGATGATGTTGCTACTTGGGAAATAACATAGAGCTTAGAGCATGTTTTTCCTTGGTTATGATTTCACTTACTATAAAATGCATAATGGATTTTAGAACTTTGTTTTGACCAACCACACCTCCCTATAATAAACAATCTAGACAAATGATCAACTTGAAATTAGGACAATTTGATTTCCAAATTTAATGTTTACTATGATGGCCTTTGTCAAATAATTTGCTTGAGGGTTCGAACAATTAACTCCACTATCACCTTCCAAATCTTGACTTACAAATTATTTTTTAATCTCTTTATAATTCAAAATTTTGAACAATGAGAAGAAAGGGAAAATAATAAAATGGGATGCCCATGTACCTTTTTTTTAAGGTTTTCACTTAGATCCAAATATATATATATATATATATATATATATATATTTGTATTTTTCAAGTTTATCATTTTTATTTGAGAAAAGGAAGATAGAAGTGGGAAAAATTATTGGGAAAGAAAAGAAAAGTAGGAATGAGGATAATAGCTAGGGAAAAATATAAAAATTCTACATATATATATATATATATATATATATATATATATATATATATATATATATATTACATTTCATTTTTTTTTTTCTTTGAATGTCCCTTAAGATGGTCCTCAAGTGTTTCCTACTAACTAAAATTGGTAGCAATTTTCCATCCATTATCATAAGCCTATAAGCATTTGATCCTACAAATTGAAGGATCTAATATGGCCCACTCCAGAGGGAATCAAAATTCTTATGAATTCCTAGATTGGATTTGTATTCATCCCACTTGAACACCAAATCACATTCTTTGTAATTAATTTTGGTGGCCTTTTTATTGAACCATCTTTTTACTACCATTTAATGTTGCACCATCCTTTTAAATGATTTCTTGTTTCTTCTTCTAAAGTGCATAGGAAACTTAATCATGCTTGCACTAGCTCAATATCATGTACTAAAGATCCAATTGATGGGATTTTTTAAGAGAAGGAAGTTCTAAGTTTATCAACAATATTGGTTCTTTCCCAAAAACTAGCTTATAAGGAGATGATCCTATAGAATCTTTAGGTGTTATCCTATTTATCCATAATTCCTTCCTTAGTTTAGCAGTTTAGTCCCTTTGTTCTTCAACTATTAGTTTTTTAGAAACCTCACAACATTCTAATTGGTTGATTTTGTTAAACCATTGTCTTCGGGGTAATAATTTGAAGTTATGTTCAACAAAAATCCATACTCTAGTACAAACTTTATTATCTATAACCCTATGAAGGGTGTGGTATTACCAATTATTATTATGGATGGAGCTCCAAAATCTAATGATTCTATATTCTAAAATTTGGGTGACTACCTCTTGAATAACATATTTGAGTGATACTGCATCCACCCACTTTGTAAAGTAGTTGGTTGTAGTTAGAATCCATGTCCTACACTAGATAAGGGATTAATATTGTAATGGTATCTAGGCCCCACTTATAAAAGAGTTTTGATGATGATGATCCTTAATGGAATTGACACTTTTCTTTTTTTCTTTCCATGAATGTGCAATAAGCTTTGTAATTTTTGACTCGCCATAAGTAATTAGAAAATATGGTAGGCCAATGATATTATTCCCTCAAAATTTTGTGTTGTGGTTTGGATGGAATAATATACTCCTTCACCATGGTATTCCTTTATTAGGACTTCTATCCTTTCTTATTTAATGCATCTCAACAGGGCTCAATCATATCCTTTTTGGAAAGGTATATTATCCATCCATATATAGTGCATTACTTTTTATCTAATTCTATCCATTTCTTTAGGTGTTAATCCTTTTGTAATGCATCCTAATATTAGATACCAATATTTCCCATCTAACCTTGTTGGTCATCTAGTTTGATATCATCTACTAACTCTACCTAATATTTGAGGAATGACATAGTGAGGTTTTTACATAATGGCCTACCCCTAACTAGTTTAGTAGGTTTTATCTCTATGTCAATTTCTTGGATATTTTTTATCCATTCTACTCTTATTCACCCTAGTTCACCATGCAACCTGATAAATATAATATTAAGATGAACCACACAGATATTGGTTTTGCTTTGGGATTGGTAATACCTAAATTTGCTTAAGGATTTCAATATTACAAGCACATACTTATCAATGAATGTGTATCTTCATTCATATTTGTGAAGCGCTTGAATCATAAATGAAATTGGATGATCCTCATATTTATCATTTTTTTGGGTTAATACTATAGCAACACTTTCATCTATCCTAAAAACATAAAGTCTAAAATCTTTAGACAAGCCTGGATTAATGAGAGCCAAATATTTAGTAATTGAATCCTTTATATCTTGGAACCTTCTTACCTTCCTCAGTATATACTAGGGTCACATCCTTTTTAAACATCTTGGTGATTGATTTGATCAATTGTGCAATATTATTTATGAACTTAACTAAGATACAAACTAGATTTAATCTAGAGAAAACCTAATTGATTCAATAGACATGGGCAAAGGTATATCTTAGATTACTTTTATCCTATTAAGATATATTGCTAGGCCATATTTAGATACACCATGCCCTAAAAGTTTTCCTTGTTGAACCATGAAAATGGAATTTTTAGGGTTTAGTGAAATACCATACTCCCTACAACTTTGGAAGATGGATTTTAATCATTCAATACATTTATCTCTTGTAATGTACCCCCCTGTTTTATGTTTGGTGTTTTTGCAATAACTATGGATTAATTTGAACATGCAATAATACCCAAATGAAATAATCCAATAACAACAACATGCAATGATAATCAGATGGATTTAACACTGAATAATAGATTTTTATGCAGAACCCATAATCAAAATAGCTTATTAATTCATATTAGCAAATTAACAACAATGTTTAGAAATTCTAGATGGATAATTATCTTCAAAATATCATTATAAACATACCAATTTTCTATTATCTCCAACTGATGGACTATAAACCTTTGAATATTTGATTGAATCACATAAGCGTGAATCCTGAGTAAATTCACCAGCCAAGAACTGGGTTTTCGTCCAGCTTCCTTCTCCAATACTGAGGGTTTTCATCCTCTGAACTTCAATAATCTGCACACTGTCGATCCCTGAAATGGAACCGATCTGTCCTTTAGGTTTTTGTCCATCGAGTTATCGATTGGGGTTTCTATCCCTTTCGATGAAGAAATATCAATCGACGACCTTAATCTCCAAGAGAAGAAATAACATAAACCAGAATGTCTAAAATGAGACCAAGTCACTGAATAAATAGGCTCCTCCTTGGAAAACTCTTTTTTGAGCGCTCAATGTGGGATAAACATATTTCTTTCTTTTTTAATTCCCACATCCCTTTAATTATAATATAAAGTTTTAACTTTATAAAATGAATTTAATAATTCACTTAATAAAGCCAAGCTTTGATTTTAAAATTTTTACCTTATGAAACTCCGAATGACCAACTGAAACCTGTTCTAGATACCCATTTCATTGTAGAACAACATCCCCCTATCTGCTCAACAAGAAACCCTAAAACCCAACATTGCTAAAAATAGCAATTCCAGCATCCTAGCTTCGTTTGATCCTGAACGACCACCAAAACTGAGCTCTAAGAATCAAAAAGCTGTCTCAAATATCTCCAAAGGCTCTCATACATATGACATAGCCTACGGTAACCCATGTATAGGCTAGTATTTATGTGCTCCCACTATCTAATTAGAAGGGGACATTACAGTCCACCCTTCCAAAATATTGCTTGTCCTCAAGAAATATGATCTGTATGCCAGGATCCCAAATAAATTTGAAGAATGTCTCATAATGAAGACATTGCCCTGAACTGTCATCCCAAAAATTGAAAATACTGCCAAGCTCTGTCACCAAACCAATACAACCAGTCTCGGTAACCCTGTCGAGCTCTGCCACTCTATAAAAAAATCCATCCCTCAGAGGAATTCTTGGATCCCATAGCCAAATAGGGATTTTGTCATTCCTAAAATTTGATAATTTTTGCTGTGCCACTCTAACTACAACTAAATTATTTTGTAGCTCAATGGAGAACCCATTCTGGACTAACAAACGAGGAACCCAACAAGAAAATAATTCTACCACTATACGGAAGAGCACCTCATGCCAAGGTGATACATATAACTCCTTATATCAACCCTTCTTCCCATTCATATATGGCATGGTCAAATCATCAACATGTGGACTGAAAGAAAAACTATGAGCATACCTCACTATACAATCCATCCGAACTTCACCAACTGGTTCCATGGAAGGGTTTATACAATCACCCGTGCTACAACTCTCAACATTCTGCACACAAAAGTCAAGAGATGTTTCGCCAATCATAATACAAGGAAATAAACCTGCATCAGCATCATACTCGGGCTGCTCCTTCTGAGTGGTTGTAACAGTTGACCAATTTTCTTCTTTGTGAATAAAACTTAACTCAAGGTTAAGTTTGTTAATTAACTTCTCATTTTTGGTGAGTTCTTGGTAAGACTTCTCGGCAAAACGAACAGCCAAGTCCCTATCAGACAACAACTGTAAATAATCTGATTTGATCTTCTCTAAAGCATTTTTAATTGCTTGCATGCTTTTTATAGAGAAGTTTTTTGTCAAACCTTCCTATTGCTCTTGTCGTTGGGCAATCCAGAGGAGGTATTCAACCAACTTATGTGTGTTGTCCAAGTAGGTTAAGGCTTGGATAATCTGCCTATCTGTGAGCTGAGCTATCCACAAAAGATATTCAACAAAGTTGTGTGTGCTATCCAAACAGGTTAATGTTTGGACAATCTTCTCTTCTGTAACCTGTAACTTATCCTTCCAACTTTGCATTGTATCAAGTTCTGGATTGTGATCAGCAACACACAATAAATTTTTTGATTTACCATATTTGGCATAATGATCAGAATCAACATTACTTTTGACACTACACTCTTCAACTTCGTGCACTGAAGTTAGGACTGACTCATGCTCAATCCAAGAATTATCAACTACATGCACATCCTCACCAGCTGCTGATTTAACAATGTTAAAATAAACATGCTCTATGATATCACCACTATCACAAAATTCATTATGCCCCTTAAAAAAATGAGATCCACAAGATGAATTAACTTCATCTTCATAAATTTTGTCCTCTTGTACTTCCACGCAAGTTTCTTGAAGAGGTGGCATTTTATATTTTGAATTTCAGCAGTTTGAATGTTCAGGTCAACACCTTGATCAAAAGGAAATTTGTATCTATCAATATTCTCATTTACTTCATCAACATAACTCTCCAAATCATTAGGAAATCCACCATCCAACCACTTGCTGGTCTGTTCTATTTCAACCTTTAACCAAGAGACATCTTCATCGACATCGATCTCCTCATCAAATTTGGAGTCTTTACCATGAAAAACACACCATGCAACAACGAACTGTTGCCAAGAAAAATGCAAGGCTCATAATACCTTATGTCCAAGGTCTCACAGACCTCACTGGATTGCTTTGGAAGCAATTCCACAATTGTTGTCCTGCATTACCCTCGATACTATAGTTATCCTAGGACTTGTGGGTTATGGGCCCACATATATGTCCAAGTGACCACTCTTATTGGCAAGTGAAGCAACGATGTTCTCTTCTCAACTGATTCTTGATTTTGAGAGGTAGTCCTGGCATCTGTAAGTCACTCGGTCTCTTTTCCTTCTCTTGTTCCTCCTATACCAAGAGAGGTTTCAGCTTCTTCTGATATAGCTTGGAAACATTATCAACTAATTTACGTGCAACTGAAGAGGTAATATGTCCTTGCCTCAAAACAACCATCAACTTGGGTAAGATGGGCTAGGTAAAGTCATCACTTTCTTCAATGATGTGTACCATGATGGTTTGCATGGAAGAGGATATAATGTCTTCATGATCTTCACTGATAGAAGCCATAAAACATCAAAACATCTGGAGACTAATATCAACACAATCTAAATCAAGCAAAAAGACATATATTCTAATTTTTGCCATCACTTCCAAAATTCTAATATTCTTACCATAGGATCAGTCCCTGATGTTATTCAAACCATGAAAACTGTCAACCATCAGCTGTAATCCCTCCTTCATGATGTCATCATTGTAGGGTGCTTTCAGAGCTGTAATCCTTATGATCTCACTAAGATAAGAGGTGACTGTAAGTCTCACGTCCCTGTCTGCATGTCTTATAATACAATGTTGGCCTAATGCAACTAAAGGTACTTTTGTTGCCTAATTTAAAACCTCACGATCAGATTGATCTAGTTCAACTAGACATGTATCCATTGCCTTTAGACTGTCAAGAAGAATTTCTTTTGAAATTTTTTGGGACTCAAGTTGTTTCCCCAAAGCATAGAGCTTACAACTTACATCCATTCTTTTACTGAAATGTTCTATAGATTGAATCTATTTTTTGTTATTGGATGTATGATGCTCAACCTTAGCCTTAGAGGGAACCATAGGTGCTGAATTAGGTGACATAGCTACTGTCAACTGCTTTTACAACTTTTCTAGGACAACGAGCTCAACTTTATTAGCCGCGACATTAACTATAATTTTAGGATCTTGTAAAGTATTTTGTTCAACTCCAAATTTCTTCGATAACTTTATGAATGAAAAATCAACCTTATCCTGAGGACAAACTGAAGGTAGAGAAATTTGCATCATTGCAGTTAATTGACTGATGGATTTTTGTATCTCACTTTGAGTCCTATCCCAATCATGTTGTCTCCTAGACCAATCATTATAAGAATCCATGAATCTAAAATTTAATTAGGATTCCACAGGCTAGTAGAATAGCCTGAGCTCTAAATTAACAATACCCAGAACTCTTAAAGCCCAAATCAACCAAATAGGTATTCAAATCACCAATACCTAGAAACTGGAAACCCTAGATTTGAAAATGGCAACCAAACCCTAAATTTTGCTAATCTTCTATACTCTACAAATTTTCAAGCAATATAATTTTAGACAAAGAATTATTTCCACCAAATCAAACCTTAGAATTTTGTCTTCAATAGAAGACTTCACAAAATTCGCAATGAAACCCTAAACACGCTAGTAGGAAAAACCAACTCTGATACCACTATAATGTCCCCCCTATTTTGTGTTTGGTGTTTTATAATAACTATGGATTAATTTGAACATGAATAATACCCAAATTAAAGAAGCCAATAACAGCATCATGCAATGATAATCAAATGGATTTAACATTGAATAATCAATTTTTATGCAAAACCCATAATCAAAATAACTTATTAATTCATATCAACAAATTAACAACAATGCTTAGAAATTCCAGATGGATAATTGTCTTCAGAATATCATTATAAACATATCAATTTGCTATTATCTCCAACTAATAGACTATAAAACTCTGAATATTTGATTGAATCACATAAGCGTGAATCCAGAGTGAATTCACCAGCAAAGAATTGAGTTTTTGTCTAGCTCCCTTCTCCAATACTGAGGGTTTTTGTCCTATAAACTTAAAAAATTTGCACATTATCGATCCCTGAAATGGAATCGATCTGTCCTTTGAGTTTTTGTCTGTCGGGTTATCGATTGGGGTTTTCATCCTTTTCGATGAAGAAATATCAGTCGTCGGTCTTAATCTCCAAGAGAAGAAATAACATAAACCAAAATGTCTAAAATGAGACCAAGTCACTGAATAAATAGGCTCCTCCTTGGCAAACTCCTTTTTGCGTGCTCAATGTGGGATAAACATATTTCTTTCTTTTTAATTCCCACATCCCTTTAATTATAATATAAAGTTTTAACTTTATAAAATGAATTTAATAATTCACTTAATAAGGCCAATATTTATGCTTTAAAAAATCTACCTTATGAAACTTTGAATGACCAACTGAAACCTATTCCAGATACCCATTTCATTGTAGAACAACATCCCCCTGTCCGCTCGTCAAGAAACCCTAAAACCCAACACTGCTAAAAATAGCACTTCCAGCATCCTAGCTCCGTTTGATATCGAACGACCACAAAAACTAATCTCTAAGAATCCAAAAGCTGTCTCAAATATCTCCAAAGGCTCTCATCCATATGACATAGCCTACGAGAACCCGTGTATAGGCTAGTCTCTATGTGCTCCCACTAGCTGATTAGAAGGGGACATTACATCTCTTTCTTTTGAAAAATAATTAAAACATCAAGGTATATGAGCATGATCTCATTTACCAGACCTATGAAGGTAATGCTTATATATTATTGGAAGGTCACCTCAATATTTTACAATACAAAAGGTATTCGTTGATATGCAAATTTGATTGTACCTTGAGAAGACATTCAGGAGTGATAACATTTAAGTATTGTGGAATATTATATTATTTGGTACATGCTAATGTACCCCTATAGTACCTTCATGGTACAATTATAAATATGTAATAAATTAGGGTCAAGTCTTTAATTTAGATGTGTGATTTATATTTTCTCTTCCATATAAGTGTTAATGTACATGAAATGCACAAGTTTCATGTAAGAGTGCAATGTACAAGAAATACACAAGTGTCATGTATGTTAGAGGGAAAGTGTAGATTGAGAAAATATGCATGTGTCATGTATGTAAGTATGCAAATATGTAATGTGAGGATGTGCACAATTTTTTTAGATTAGGAGTGGATGTAGAAGTGTAAGAGTCAAGTGTGCATGCAAGAAGAAAGTGAAGAGTCTAGTATGCAAGTGGTAATATGATAAGCCAAGGGTCATGGGACTTGTCATATGGAGAGCAATAGTCAAGTACTTGAAGAGTCATATTACTATGGCTATATTATGAGATAATGCTCCATGAGAAAGCAATCCAATGAGAATATGAATATATGATTATAAGAGGAAGAAAAGTGAATAAATCTTGTATATAGATTTTGAGCAATTAATATTGTAAGTTTTATTCATGCATAGTTCATGAATGACTTAGGCCATTTACATTCATATTTGATTATATAAGTGAATGTTATTTTCAACATTATATAGGGATTGCTATATATATATATATATATATATATTAAATTGCTCATATATTATTCTACTCTTCATTATTGATATTTTGACCTTTAATATTGTGGATTCTTTATATTGGGACCTATGATATTTTGTGGTAGTAAGGCTTAAAAATATAATAGTGGTATCAAAGCTACCACTTGACTCTATCCATTTTGATAGTTATTTTATTAGCCACCATCATCAATATTTAACTTTTTCCACTTTTGATAAAGTTAATTTAGAGTCTGTCCACTTTGAAGGTAGTGTAGACTTGGAATCTATTTTTAAAGGTCTTATTGAGTATAAATTGAGTAGACAAGGATAAGTCACCTTGATTTGGATTCTAGAGTCTTTCCACTTGGTTGAAGGAAAACTAGTAAAAATTAGGACTTAACTATATTGATAGAAAGGCCCAACTTAGGAAAAAAGTTAGACACTTGTTAAAGATAACCAAATTAGAAGTAAGTTAGAATTTTAGAGACATAGAAAGCCACCCTGATCATATTTGGATTCTCTAGAGAAGAAGAGGAGATTCACTATTGAATATTGCAAGAAATCCAACTTAAGAGAAAGTTGGTCATTTGGGGACATTCATAATCACCTTGACATTGATATTGGGTTCTCTAGCAAGGAGGAGAATCATACTTTGGTTATTAGGTGTGACCTAAGACATTGAGAAAGATTTCAAAGATTGAAAAGCATTCAAACTTCCTACAAATATTAAATAATAAATTAAGAATCATTCAAGCTTCCTACATAGATTAAGTAGCAGATTGAGAAGCATTCAATCTTCCTACAAAGACAGAGATATAGAACATAAAGCGGTAAGCATAGATAAAAGAAAAAGAAGAAAGCATTGTAATATTTCTAAGATAAAGGAGCATTGAAGAACAAGGCCAAGACTGAATTGACCTTGACATATTTTTGAAGAGTTTTTTGAAAGCCTTATTCTACAATATTCAAAATAGTGCTAAGTAAGCAGAAAAGCGCTATCAGAGTATTGTATAGAATCATATAGAAGACAAGGAGTATTAAGACACATTAAAGTGTCTATTATGTGTAGCCATCATCCACATAGAGGAACTAACCTATCTTAGTGAGATTATTCCAAGTGGCCAAGCATAATAAGATAGAGCCTAAGCAACCAAGTAAAGAGAGTAGAGCCTAAGTGGCTAAGTAAAGAGAATACAAATCCTAATCGACCATCATATATGAATAATATTAAAATAACAAAAAAGAGATAAAGGTATAAGAGGTTAGTATATAAGACAAAACCATCAAAGTGCCTAAAACAACCAAAATTGTACTAGAAGCCTAAAGCAACCAACATAATATTAGAAGCCTAAAACAATAGTGTAAGAAATTATATGAAGTAACATTGCATATAAAGCTAGCAATTATAGAGGCTCTAAAATCCAACATACGAGTAGCAAGATCAAAGAATATAGTGCTACCAAAGCATTGAGTAAAAGTGCAAGGAAATCCATTAACAATTACTGTACGATTAGAAGCACTAATGAGTAAAAGCATAAGGTAATCCATTAACAATTATAGTACTACTAGAAACATTGAAGCACCAGTTGCAAGGTAAAAGAGAGAGATACAAGCAAGTGCCAAAACCAATACTAATTGCACCAATGTTGTTGTTGGAACTAGAGGCATCTAGAATTAGAACATTGATGCTTGAGCTATGAGGGAGCCAAATTATCATTATTTTGTTGTTGCCTAGGTTGATGAAACATTTTGAGGCACCTAGGAAGAAATTTGAATGTCAAACAAGCAAGATAAGAATAGGATTACGTGCCATCATTCACACAAGCAAGACACAACTAGGGTAACATTCCTTCAAACGGATGAACAAGTGAATGCAAGTGTTTGGAAAATGCTTACCCTAATTACATGCATGCAATTCCTCATAACATAGTTCAAGCCAATGCTATTTAGGTAACATTATTTACATTACTAATTTATGTGCTAGTTATTATTTTGGAGGGAAAATATTTTTTAAATTAATTTGAATGGAGTTATAAGGTTTATTTACTTTTATCAATTATTTGAAGTTCAAATTAATTTATAAGGTTTGGAGTGATAAGGAATGCTACTAGGTTAAAAAGTTTTGAAAGTTATTAAGGATTTAATTAAATTTTTTGAAGTATTTAGAGATTTAAAACATTAGTATGTTTTTAATATTTTTGAAGAATGTGAAGATTTGGAAGTTAGGGAGTTAGAATATTTTTAAAGTTTTTTTTGAAATTTGAAGCTTTTTGGTTTATTTCAAATTTTAGAATATTCAAAAATATTTGAATTTTTCAAAATTTCAAATTTAATATATTAGGGAGTTAAAAGGTTTTCTACATAAAAGGATTAGAAAATTTAAAATTTGCAAATTTTATATTTTTGAGTGCATATTTAAACTTGGGAGATATAAGGTTTACAACAACAAAGGAATTGAATTACATATCATGGAATAAATTATTAGAAATACATTCAATGAAGATAATGAAGAAATGGTGAACAAACTTAAGTTTTATTCTCAAAATTTAATAGATGATTTTGATGGAAAGAAGCAAATATCAATTGGTTTAAAAGAAAAATTATCTTTATTTCTCAAGGATGCAAAATATGAAAAGTTCACAACACTTATAAGTTATCTTCATGAAATGTTTTTTAGAACATGGTGGAATTCACAAAACACCATTATACTTTCCTTAGAAGAATGCTTAATGATGTATTTGTCATTACTTACCTTTGATATCTTTCAAGAAAAAAGTCAAGAAAAGAAAAATGGCAATAATGACTCATACAATTTGAATGAATCCTATGTAAGATTTAATGAGGAATCATTGAAATCTATAATGTATTATTGTGATGATTTACTAACTCAATATTTAGAAATAACACTATCAGGTACATCACAACTAAAGATGAAGAAGAGAAGAGGAAAGAATAAGAATAGAGGAAAACACAAAAGGAAGGTTAAAAAAAACATGAATAAAAATCAAAGAAGGTTTGTACACTAAATATTCAGATAAAGGTCACTTGAAGATTGAAGATCAAAGATGAAGATTGAATATGAAGACCAAGATTGAAGATTAAAGTCTTAAATACCCAAATAATGTAAGACAAGGGGTTGTTGGGGAATATTACATTATTTGGTATATGCTAATGTACCCCATGGCACCTTCATGGTCCAACTATAAATATGTAATAGATTAGCATTAAGTATTTAGTTTAGATGTGTGATTTATATTTTCCCTTTCATGTAAGTGTCAATGTGCAGGAAATGCATAAGTGTCATGTAAGAGTGCAATGTGTAGGAAATGCACAAGTGTCATGTAAGAGTGCAATATGCAAGAAATACACAAGTTTCATGTATGTAATTATGCAAATATGTAATGTGAGGATGTGCAAAAGTATCTTAGATTAGGAGTGCATGTAGAAGTGTAATAGTCAAGTGTGCATGCAAGAAGAAAGTGAAGAGTCTAGTATGCAAGTGGCAAGATGATAAGCCAAGGGTCATGGGACTTATCATATGGAGAGCAATAGTCAAGTACTTGAAGAGTCATATTACTATGGCTATATTATGGAGACAATGCTCCATGAGAAAACAATCAAATACTATCCAATGAGAATCTGAATATACAATTGTAAGAGGAAGAAAAGTGAATAAAGCTTGTAAGCAGATTTTGAGCAATTAATATTGTATATTTTCTTCATGCATAGTTCATGAATAAATTATACCATTTAAATTCATATTTTATTATATAGTGAATGTTATTTTTAGTATTAATAGGCCTTGATATACATATTAAATTGATCATATATTTTTTGGTAAGTTAACAAAATTTTATTAATCAGGGCATTTGAAAGGCGCCCTAATACCTTAGTACAAAAGTTGAATTAAAGGATGCAACATATAAAAAACACCCAATAACATTTGTACTAAGCCTAAGATTATCAAATAAAAGTAAATCATCCAAAAGGACCAAACAAGAAAAAAACGTTCCAGCGAGACAAAAACCAGAAACAGACAAAAAACTCCAAAGGTGTTGCACATTTGCAATATCATTGGTGTCATCCTTCTTGACATCCTTGGGAATTTTCTTGAATACTTCCTTGATGATTTACATCACTTAATATTCCTTGATGTTACCTCCAACGTTGTTTCCTACGGTATTATTTTCAGGGCAATCCTTAGAATAATTGGTACAAAAAAATAGCAAATGTAGGACATTTTTGTGCTCCTTCATTTGGGCAATGGCTACCATGCTTGCGATTATTGTAGCCTCCATATGAGTGATGATAGCAGTACTGGTTTTTATGATGTACTCTTGTAATATCTTGATCGCAGGATCCTCAAGCTCATCCTCAATGAAATCATGTATTTTTTCTTGGTTTTGAATGAATTTATCTTTTAGGTGTTGGGAGCTTCTCGAAGGGGTGGGTTTATCCTCCACCTTAATATTATTTCTCATCGATTACTCAGCATCCTGAGAACTACCTTCCACTTTTATTTTCTTGGAACCATAAGCACTTAAGGATGGGGTAAAGGACGGGTCCTCCTTAGTAGTTTGTTTGGAGTCTGCTTGCTACTCAGGTATAAAAACATTGTCTTTTGGGAACTTCTCTAACAAATGTTTGTAGATCACCTTAAAAAGTCCTTGATGTGAGGGCCAATCCTCATCCTTATTTGATCTAGTTTCCTTGATGGAGTATTCCATAGATAAAAATAGGAATTTAGAGATGTTGAGGGGTTTTACTTTCCTAAAATGATTCACAAAAGCTATGTGAAAAGATAATTTGGGCATATAGAAGTTTTAGTAGCTCTTTTTATATTTAATTTAGCTTTAGGGTTTATGGGTCTCTATTTTTTCCTATTGCACTGGGATCTAATTCAATAGTATATTTTATGATGCTTCTATCATACACCTTTAGATATTATTAATACTAGGTAATGATATCTCTATACTTCCCATAGATATCCTTGAAAAGGCATACCTCCTTTTTAGAACATTATTTTCTTAATAACAATTTTTCACTTCCACAACTTCAAAAAAATGATAGGAAGATTCCTTCAATATGATGTTGGGATTCTTGACCCTATCATATGGGTTGAATAAAATCTCTAGTGAGACTATCCCCTTTGGAAATTGATTACTCTTTAATTAAATTACCCTATTTTATATCATTTCTATATTTATTTTTGTTCTCAGCATGTTGAGCTTCTTTGATGAGGAATTCAATAATTTGCTTATCATTATTGGAAGCTTGCCAATAGTTAAAATTATTAGGAACTGTTGGTCTGAAAACAACTTCCAACTCCTTTGGTTTATTCCATATTTTAAAACCAGGGTTAAATCTTGCTACCATGGATGCCTATTCATCTACCTTTGAATTACACTCTCAAAATATTACCTTGATTTTGTAGGTGTTGAAAATTTCTAATAAATACCAAAATCTATTTTTATACAACTTTAGGTGTGTATTTTTTGTAGCACATTGCAAATTTATCTAGTTTATTACTAGCTTGAAGTCACAAAATATTTCAAAATTTGTGATCCTCATCTTTTTGGCCTTCCACAAGCTAGTGCATACTTGACTATATTATTGGTAAAATTAAACAATATATTACAATAAAAAATCATTAGAGAACCTTATGGGTCTATAAATTGAATACCTATACTAGCTCCATATTTGGTTTTAGCATCATCAAAATTTATGGTCCATATGTCATCATATCCTTGTGCTTTTTGACTAGTCAAGGTTGGTATGTTGGTAGGTTCTTCAGTTATTAAATAATTTCCAAGATTAGTTTCCTCAAAGCTTGATTCTAAGTCTTTGTCATAATAAAGCACATTTATGATCATATTGAATTTAAACATTTGATTATCCTTTATAATTCATCATCTACAAATTGGGGTAATTCATTCCAATTTACTACACCATATTTGTCTAGATTGTGTAGAAAGTAATTACATGATGACTCGTTTTCAATATGAATAATTATTTCCATCTTGAGGAACCTTCATATGAGTATAGTCCATTGTTAAGTATCCATCCCTTAACAATTTGCACATCAATTATATTAGAGTAACATTTTTAAAATATGAAGGTGGATCAATAACTATAACTTCCTAGACAACCACTAATTTGGGATGTTTTAGCATTATCATGATTAAATATTTCAAAACCCCTACAACATTTACTCTAGTTCCATCCATTTGAATTGATTTTCTAGTAGTTTTAGTATATGACAAGCCTATGTATTCACATACATCCTTAGGAAATATAATTACAAAAACCCTTGAATCTGCCATACAACTTCTTAGTAGATATTTTTAATTTTTAGGATTATATAAAATGAAAGTTGAATTAATGATCTTGGGATTAGGATCATTTAAGATATATGTTGTATTGACCTAAATGTCTAAAGGTTCCGCTACCATCATATTTTGTTATTCTATTGTCTTGGTGAAGTTGGTTTTAACTAAATATTCTTAGCATAGCCTCTTTTCTATTCCTTGAGGGCCTCTTGGAGTAGATCCCTTTATACAAGCAAGGATAAAGACTAAAACATGTTTACTTTCATTGTTGTTTTCTTCATTTTCTCTAATATTTTATTTAAATTCGAAAAAGTTATTTTCACTATGTGTTTTGAACTTCCTTAATTTCCTAGTGGCTATCATGCATCCCTTGTTGGTGTGAGATAGGTATATAAGATGTTGTTCAACCTCATTTTAAAATATACCATTTTATTTCTTATCTTTCAACCTATCTATCACATGTTGACCCCATTTTTTATTTTGGGTTCTTTTCCCTTGTCTACTTACTTTTTATTTTTGGCTTGTGTGTTATTTTGATAAATAATTATAGGATATTTATTGATACTCTCTTTTTGTTTTTCTTGTTGTGTAACAATCACTTATCCCTTAGCCTTAATTTTAAGTGGTCATCTTTCCATTCTTAACATTATAGTACCTTTATTTGGTTTAACATGCTTCTAAATTAGTGCTTGCTCTTACATTACCTTTCTCTTACTCCTGGTTCCAAAAAATTATTAGTTAATGCATAGTATATTTCCATTAAATGAAGAGTCTTCATCTTCTTTGATTATACTAAAGTTGGAAAAATAACATTGTTAGGGTCTAGTAAGGTAGGGACTGCCTATTGTACTTGAGTTAGAGCTTAGAAAATTGGATGGCACATCATGGGCAGTTGGTAGACAACTAGGATTATTACCAAGGGTTATTTAATCATTGGTACCATCTCTTCCATAATTATATCTTGTTGGCCTTAGCAATGTTGGCCGTATTTATTTGTTTAGGAATTTCTAATAGCCAACAATGCAATCCATAGGATCGTGTCCCACATTACATGGAAGGGGACATAATGTGTTGATTTTTGAATTTATGTTCACCATATTATTTTGTATTTGATTGGTATTTTTCCTAGTATTTTGGCATGGTAGCTAATCCTTTATAAGATACAAGGTCTTCCTTGGTTACGAATATTATTGTTGCCATATAATGTTTGACTACCACTAGCTTTTCTCCTTGTTTTTATGGTTCACTATTGTCTTCACTATCTCAAATATTTCTTTCATAATGAGTTTGCATTCATCAAGGGTAGTCATTATTAGTTTATAGTGAGGTGGGTAAAGTTGTTAATTGAGGCTAAAAAGTGATGGTTGAATGTATGGGGAAGGGACTAGATTGGTAGGTTAAAGGGCATTTAGAATAGGAGAAATGTTAGGAGTGGATTCAACGCCTAAGTATTATTTTGGGTAATATGAGTGGCATAAGCCATAAGAAGGGTAGGTTGTAGTTTACCTATTATAATCAAGAAATTTTTTTTGTGGACCACCTCTTCAAAAGCTACAACTAAAGTTACATGGTTAGAATTATAGATAATTAGTGCTAAATCACATTATAGACCTTTGATATAACATGACAATGCGTGTTCCTCATTAGATCCAAATTTTAGAATGTTAAATACACGATCCTCATGATTCTAGTATTATAATCATGGATGTTTTCTTTAGAATGTATTTGCATAGCATATAATTTGAACAAAATAAAATACTCATTATCCATGTTATAAAATATTTGCATTGAAGTTTCTACAATCAATGTTGAACTAGTAATAAATGATCTCGTAATCCTCCATACCATAAAATAAACTTATCGTGTAATGAATAGATAAGCATACAACAAGTTTTACCTTGGCCATGATTTCAATTGGGGGTAAAAAATGCATAAAGGGAAATTAAAACTTTGTTTTGACCAACCTCACCTTCCTATAATAAACAAAGTAGGTGATGGTTGACTTGAAATTAGGACAATTTGATTCCAAAATTTAATTTTTACTATGATGGCCTTTGTCAAGTGATTTGCTTGAGGGTTCGAACAATTAGATCCACTATCACCTCCCAAATATTGACTTATACATATTTTTTTAATTATTTATAATTCAAAATTTTGAACAATGAGAAGAAAGGGAAATAAGAAAAGGAGATTCCCAAGTACCATTTTTTAAGGTTTTCACTTAGATCCAAAAAATATTTTCCTTTTTCTTTATTTTTTTTTGTATTTTCAAGTTTGTATTTTTTATTTGAGAAAAGGAAGATAGAAGAGGAATTTGGAAAATAAAATGAAAGTAGGAATGAGGAAAATATCTAGGGAAACACATAAAAATTATATATATATATATATACATATTTCCTCTTTTTTTTGCTTTGAATGTCCCTTTAGATGGGCTCAAGTGTTGTCTGTTAACCAAAATTGGTAGTAATCTGCCATCCATCATCACAAGCCTATAAGAAATTGATCCTAGAACCTAAAGGATCTGATATGGCCCACTCTAGAGGGAATAAAAATTCTTATGACTTCTTAGATTGAATTTATATTCATCCCACTTGAACACCATATCACCTTCATTGTAATTCATTTTGGTGGCCCTTTTATCGAACCATCTCTTTTATTACCATTTGATGTTGCACCATACTTTTAAATTCTTTTTAATTTCTTATTCTAAAGTTAGTAGTACATTTAATCTTGACTGCACTAGCTCAATATCATGTACTAAAGATCCAATTGATGGAACTCTTAAAGAGAAGGAAGTTCCAAGTTCATCAACAATATTTCTTTCTTTCCAAATATAGCTTATAGGAAGATGATCCATAGAAGCTTTAGGTGTTATCCTATTTTCCATAATTCATTCCTTATTTTAGTATGCTAGTCCCTTTATGCTTCAACTATTTGTTTTTAGAAAACTCATAATGTTCTTATTGGTTGATTATGTTAAACCATTGTCTTGGAGGTAATAATTGAAATTCATTTTCAAAGAAAACCAATATTAGTTAGTGCATATTGTATTGCCCATAAATGATGAGTCTTTATCTTCCTTGACTATACTAAAGTTGGAAAAAATAACATAAATAGGGTTTGGTAAGGTAAGGACTGCCTATTATAGTTGATTTAGAGCTTGGAAAAATAAATGACACATCATGGGTAGTTGGTAGACAAGTAGGATCATTACCATCTCTTCCATAACAATAGCTTGTTGGCCTTAGCAATAATGTTTGTATTTATTTTTTAGGAATGCGTAATAGACAATAGTGCAATCCATAGGACCATGTCCAACATTACATAGAAGGGGTCATGATGTGTTGATTTTTGAATTTTATTTCACCCTCTATATTTGATTGGTATTTTTCCTAGTATTTTGGCATGGTAGTTGATCCTTTATAAGATACATGGTCTTCCTTGGTTACCAATTTTATTGCTAACATCTAATGTTTGAGTACCATTAGCTTTTCTCCATTAAATTATGGTTCACTATTGTCTTCACTACCTCAAAACTTTCTTTCATAATATGTTTACATTCAATAAGGGTTTAAATTGTTAGAGATATATCCTAAGTTGTTACTAGGATATTAGGATATTTATTGTGTGGCTAAGATCAACTTAGTTTGTTATGATCCAATGGATCATATTGTACACCTTTGCTATTTAAGAAAGGTCTCTTTCATTGAATAATAAGAAGTGTTTTATTTCTCAACATGGCATCAAAGTGGGCTTTCCCTGCCCTGTGAGTTTAAGTGTGAGCTTGAGGGGGGATTTCTCTCATGGAAATACCCCCCTCAATTGTTTTATTTTTTTGGCCATTTTTTTTTTCTTTAGAAACTGAGGGAGTATGCTCTCCATATTTTGATGGATCAAAAACCAGACGGTTGATGGAAAAAATAATGGCTGCAATTTTTTTTAAGGTATAATCTATATGAGGTGAATATCTGTCTATGGGTTTATTGGAGCATTCTAGATCTGAGGGTTTGGACCCCCATCCACGGAGGCTTTCCCTACCCTATTTATTTGAGTGGGGTGTTGATATTGCTGGTCATTTTTTTATCTATGAGTGTTAACTATCGTTTATGGCACTACAACATGAAATCGTTACCACTAATGGTCATCTTCGACGGACTGCCCGTGAGCTTCGATCGCTCCTTGTTACATTGGCTTTTATAGAAACCAGCTTAGCCCTTGATTTTTTTTGCATGTCGTTACCTCTCATTCTCTTGGTAGATGTTGTAGTATGCTAAGTGCCCAAGGAGGTGTGTGTTGGATTGCATCACGGGTAGTGATATGTTGATGCAGTGAGAATTCACATCAATATTTTTGGGACTAATATCGTGGCTCTTTTGTTGTATTCAAAAGGTTGGATTTGATTGTGTGTTTGGCTGGGCAAGAATGAGCATGGAAAAATACAATTTGGGAGTGTGTTGGTGTGGCTTATCTATGCATAGATTAGATATTCACATCATGAAGTATGCATTGACCAATGTATGGCCAAGCTATTGAATATTACCCTATTCATAGTGGGTAAGATTTAGAAGTGATTCAGAGATATTATCTTGGACATATATCTTGCGTTCAAATCGTGCATCTTTTTTTTAATATCTAATATTGTTGTAAGGATGTGAGAGGAAAAATGTGGAACTACCACGAAAGATGCCATAGTTGTGTTTGCAATTTTTTTTGCTGTGATAAAATAGAGGGCGAGCACTAGAAACTCCATGCAGATTTAAATCCAAAGAGACCAATTTCTAGATCAATTTTTTTTCCCATGCCAAATCCGCCTCGTAGATATTATCCACAACAGTCTATGATTTATAGTAGAAGGCGTCTCCATGAAATTGTATTTCTAAGATGATGGTATTTTGGCCATTTATTTCTATCCTGTTAATATTTGTGATTCTAGATTTTGATCGCAGTGACGATGGTGGTGGGCATAATCGGAGGAGTGGTCAACGGATAGCCGATGCTAAATGTCATCGGGTTCACCATGAGCATCACCATAAAGGCCCTAATCTACCCTAATAATATCTATAATTTTAGATTTCGATCGTAGTTATGGTAGTGGTGGGTATAATCGTAGGAGTGATCATTAGATGGTTGGTGCTAAAGGTCATCGAGTTTACCATGAGCATCACCAGAAAGGCCCTCATGTTTAGTGGGATGGTCATCAAAAAATTCCTTGATGCCATCATCAACTTCACCTCCAACGTTGCCATCGATCTAGTCGAATCTACCATGACACGATTTCATCATGAGGAGGACTATGAAGATTGACATTGGTCAATATTTCAGTTCAAAGCCCAGTGGTTTTATCGAAAAACTCAGAACTAGCGATGCATATATCTATAATGGGGGCACCGACGTGGTTGAATAATTGCTCTTGGATGATGTCCTCAATGGCCATGTGGTCAAAGGAGAAGGGTGTTTTCAGTGGGTCCAGTGATATGGTTACTGAGCTATGTGGCACTAAACTACGACCAAGGACATCCCCAAATCACCCACATTAAAATCTTGTGATTTTTTATTTTCATAATGTCTCTAAAAAAAAAGGCTTCGATGGTGAAGGTGAGGATGCATATATTTTTAATCTTCCCTTTCAATTCCATTTGCCTTGTATTTATTAGCAAGGCATTTATTTTGCATTGTAAGTTGAAAATTATATAGTGGGGAATATTATGCTTTCAAAGCATTGAGGCACTTTTTTTTTAAATATATATATTTTTCACTTGGGAAGTGGAAGGGCCCTGTAAATTCTCCCGCGAGAGATATTTTAAGAACCATGCTTTATTTCAGAAGATTCCTTGTGTGGAAATGGAGAAGATTGATTTTTTCTTGTAGATAAAGGCCTCATTGACACCCGATCATAGGGGTGTTTATACTCGTCAGAAAGATTTTTTGAGCCAGACACAATAGTGGTGTTCAATTTCCATTTTAGAGGTAGTTCATATACTTTTTTGTAACTCGAATATTGTTGTATCATGGAGTGCAATATCGGTTGAACCCGACACTCCCAAGGTATTTGTATGTGATCCTAGTATCTAGTCACCTTCTCTATAGGACCTGGCGGATGCAATGGCTGGTTACCCATGCATTCTGTAGGATGAGGAGGTCACCATAAGGACACATTTGATAGCCATTGGTGCCCTTTCATTCCCTTTTTTTAGCTATTTGTCCACACAGTTTGGACCTTGTTATCAGCCCATTGTGTTCGTATAGGTGGACACCACATATTTGTGCTTGTGAAGTCAATTTTAGACTATCCTTGCCAATGTGGTGCTTCTTTTTCCACACTATCTTCACACTCTCCTTTTGTGAGACACTTTGGTTTCAGGAGGCTTTCTTTGGTGACTTTTTCATGGTTTGCAACCTTGTTCATTGTCACAAGCACCAAATTTATTTCAATTCGACGATGAGGCTTCTCTATTTTTTTGAGACATATCTTGGATCCTTTGCAGGTCATTCTTGATGGAAGTTGTCCTAGGGGGGTTGATGAGGACATCTTCCTCTCCATCCTCCTTACACATCTTCCTTATTCTTCTTCTTTTTTGGTAGGTGGTTTTCTCCCTTGTGGTTTTTCATCATATTTTAACAGAGTTTTCTTATGGATATATTGTACATGAGTACCTTAAAAGGCCTTGTTGTTGGGACTCATAACTGTGGATATGCCACTTGTATGGTTTTTTGTTTTTTACCTCCTAGTACCACTTAAGGGGGGTGTTAGAGATATATCCTAATTTTTTACTAGGATATTAGGATATTTATTGTGTGTCTAAGATCAACTCAGTTTGTTATGATCCAATGGGTCATATTGTACACCTTTGCTATTTAAGCAAGGTCTATTTCATTGAATAATAAGAAGTTTTTTATTTCTCAACATGAATATCAACCTTAGTATCATTATTAGTTTGTGATGGGGTGGGTAGATATTGTAATTGAGGCTAGAAAGTGATAGTTGATGATAAATTTTGACTAGGGTGTCTCACAATGTATAGAGAAGGGACTACATTGGTAGATGACATGGTATTTAGAATAGGAGAAATGGTAGGAGTGGATTCAAATTCTAAGGGTTTTGGGTGATATGAGTGGCATAAGCAACAACAAGGGTAGGTGGAAACTTACCTATTTTAATCAAGAAAAATTTAATGTGGCCCACCTCTTCAAAAGCTACAACTAAACTGATATGGTTAACATTATATTAAATTACTGCTAAATCATATTGTATACCTTTGATATAATATGACAATACTTATTCCTCATTAGGTCTAAAATTTAGAGTGTTAGATACAAGGTCCTCATGAAATTAGTATTATAATCATGGACATTTTCTTGAGAATGTCTTTGCATAGCAATTAATTTGAACAAAATAAAATATGCATTACCTATGTTACCAAATATTTGCCTGAAATATTCTATAATAAATGCCAAATTAGTAATAAAATTATCTTGTAGTCCTCTATATTATAAAATAAACCTATCCCTTAATGAATATATAAGCAAACATACCATGGTGTCTTATCTAAATGTGATGGATCAAATTCAATGTGGAAATATTGTTTAGGTGGTCCATTGATGTTTTAGTTTCATTTCCATAAAAAGTTGGTAAGGCCTTCATGGTAGCAAATAGAATAGGGGAATAGAACCTTAGATTCAATGATACTTGATACGTTCAATCTATAAGGTTATTTTTAGGCCTAGGCAACTATGATGCTTGATTATTTTGGGATGGTTGACCATATTGCATCATATAGGGGTGTATCATATAATCTTAAGGTAAGGTTATATATTCTTGATATGGAGGCATTTTATGGAGGATTTTTTAGGAAAACCATAAATATTGCTATGCAATGTAATACTATGGAAAAAAATGAGGATTTAGATTTTGAATTGATGGTGGATTATGATAGGTCAACTGTTTATTAGGTTGGGCTTACAAATTTTGGATATGAGGAGGATATTACAAGCCTTGTTAAGGGAATTATTAGTTGTTAGGAGGTGGGTATTGCTATAAATTTTATGATAGTTGATTGGAAATGTAACAATCCAATTCTAACTCACCTAGTTGTCCAACCAAGTCTTGCTCACTAGATTCACAAAGTTAAAATTCTGGTAAGGAACGTGATTGAACAAGGCTTAAGAAAAATATTTTGAGATAAAAGTTTAATTGATCACCCAATATTTTATTAGTACAAGGCATATGATGCCACTTTTGGAAATTAGAACTTCTACAGATGGTCTCCCAAGTGGATGAGAATGACCAAGTACCATAAAAAGGTGTCTTGTTGTGAACCTATCTTCTCCTCCAAGCGAGGTCCACTGTTGGGATTATCCTCTAGGACCCATAACACCTAGAGGGTGGACACATACTCTCCCAGTCCCTTAGCATGAAGGACTTAGGTTCCTTTTGACCTAATTTTTTATCCTAGATTTTAGATATGCAAGGGGTTAGCGTATAATACCTTATGCCTAGTTGAGAGTCCCACTTCTCTAGAGTCAAATAGGGCCTTACCACTACTCTGGCTCAAGACCTAGTATCTCTTGTTATAGAACAATTAATGAGGATTTATCCCATACCAACTCGTTGCTGAGTGTACTAGCACTAGTATCTTACTAGCTATCTCCTAACATCGGTATCTTGCTAGTTATATCCTAATCATACAATGAGCAAGGGACCCATCATCACACTACTCATTTAGTGATCTAGAGGTAATATCTCATACTATCCCTCATTACCTTCTCATATTGATCTTACTCATTAAGAGTACAACTGCTCTTGAATCACAATGATCACCTATCTTGTAATCACCGATGTTGGGTGGTTTATCCTTTCTCGATGAATTGGTTATAGTGATTTTTTATAATTCATCCATCTTGATGAATCTAAGGATGTAAGGTCTCTATTAGGGGTTCATAACTAACCACCCTATAACCCCACAATGTTAATTGATATAATTTTAATTTAAGGTATAATTCAAAAAAACACTTTGATATTCAACTAATTAAATAAACTCTTATTTATAATAGAGATGAACACTAATCTTCTAATATTTTTCCAAAGATTTAGATGATACTTTTCAACTAAATAACCAAAATTTGAATAATCAAACTTTAAATATGAATTCATAGATCGGACTTTAAATTCATAAATCTAAAGAAAGTTTTAATAACAAAACTAACTTATTTAAAATTTAACTATCGTAATTATCAATACTGAAGTAATTAAATTAATATATTTGTGAAAGCTTATAACATTATCCATCTAATGGTACCCATCAAAAAAAACTTTATAAAATTAAATCAAATACAAATAATACTTCCAATCCTCCTTTAAAAAGTATTGGACTATCTAATTTTAAAACTTTATATTATGACTCTTGCAAGAAGAATAAGGTCTAAGGATTTTTAAAGAATACTATTTCTAATATATATATAATCATCAAGGCATGATCCACATTCGACAATTTATATCTTCTTTGCTAATACAATATGAGTATGGGTTTATAAATTCCTTTAACTCAAATAAACAAGGGAATCATATTTACCTAATTCAAAAACTTAGCTGAAACATTGTTAACATAATAGGGACACATCAAAAAATTATTTTATTAAAGTTCCTTTCCTAAAAAGAGCTCTATGAGGCTGAAATTAATAAACCATTCGAGTATTAATGCAAAATTTCAAAGAATAATAAAGCGAACCTATACTCTAATAAAAAAATTTCATCAATTATTCAAGTGCCTAAGTTAAAAATAGAATATTACAGCAATGACTAGCGCACAGTTACAACACTGTATAAGAAGAACGTTTCAGCTATGGTTTCAGTGGTTGACCCATTTAATTATTTTTTTACCGGGACTAGATTCTATAGATGGTTTCAATTTTAATTTTAATTCAACGATGTTAGGTAGAAAGGCTACACAATATATGCACATATGTTTTGATTACAAGATTTAATAAACAATATACTTGCCATCAACATAAGATTCAAATTGATATGCATATCCATTGAACACATTCCAACATTATTAACAATATAAATTATATTACTGCATGCAATGATAATTTTATTAAATCAAATTCCAAAGGCTTGCAACAATACTTTATTCATTTCAAGATACGCCAACACACGGGTAAGCACTTTTAATAATATGATGTTAAGGTTTAACTTGTCTAAAAATTTGAAATTGAAAAATGTTTAATCATTTTACCAAAATTTTCTAAGTTTCAAATAAAACTCATTAAATGACCAAGAAGGCAAATTATATAATGGGAATCATTTTAGTTTTATATTATGTGTAGAATAGAGCATATAATCATATTGAAAGCCTCAAGGTCTAACTTTATCTAAGAATGCATAAAGTGATATTTTTACATAAAAACAACATAGTTTTCAAGGCAAAACTCCAACATGGATTAAACATCCATTCGAGTCTAATATTAGGTTCACTATAGCTCCAAGCCATCCTTGAATTATCAAATAGAATATTAAAAGGGTGTTGTTCCACCAAAGCACTTTCTCTATACCATTCAGGAAAACACATATGCCAACTATCTCCTCACGTCCAACAATTGAGAGAGGAATATGGAGTAGGATCAGATAGCCCCAATGAATGTAGATATACCTAAAATTATATTCTATATGTGTTTTTTTATGCATAGAAGCCATTTATTCAATGTAAAAGTACTTGTCATTCCTATATGATGTTTGAATACACAAACCAAACAGTATGCAGAGCTACCAAACACATTGCAAAAAGCATAACAAAATCTAATTTAAATCACTCGCTAATAGTAAGCTCAGATTAATGTCTTCCAAAGTAACATGATGACTAATACACAGTCCACCAGCAAGGACAAAATCTCTCTTAATTTAACAACCAATAAAAATTGGAATAAAAACCCTTCCAACACAAAAAACTAAATTTAACTAGATTCTTGCTAAGATAGCATATAGTAGATAACATAATAGGGCTGGCTCATTTAACTCATAAAAATAATCAAGAAATCCTATTTAGTATAAATCTCAGAGTGTATATTGTATCTAAAACACATAGGATAATAAATAGACACCTATACATTCCTTTATTCATTATCAAATAAAATGTGGTGCTTCGCTCAATCAGATTTCAATATTCAACAATATTCAACATAAGTAAATAGAAGACAACCAAAATAATAGAATCTGACCTAAATTCGAAATATTGCCAATTTCCAACAACTTCAGATTCCTTCTTCCAATTCAACCACACAGAATGAGCAACCCCTCAAGATTTTCTTCATACATACATTTATAGAAAATTTGAGGGAATTTTAAGTAAACAAGTGGAACTTCCATGCATTTCCTATCTCTAACATGTGCCAAGTGGTACCCAGACTCCAAGCCAAGCGTTATATTCAAACGTATTTATTTATAATTTTAAAATAATGTGCATTCTCAAAAACATATATTATTATATAGATATTTATTATTATTATTATTATTATATTTTACATTTTATTATATTATTAATTAATTTACAAATTATAAAGCAAAACATCAAATAATTATTTAAGCTACCACTTGAGCTTATTCCTCTGATTCATCTTCCCTAGATATAATATTTTCTTAATTCAAACACACAATCCAACAACAAATTTAAAACAATAATTTAAAATACAACTATATGAATGCAATATTTTGTGAGCTTCCATGTACTCACAGGTTGTGGTGTTTTTCACACCTCCATCATATCCCTCCTTACATCTCATGGTCAACCCTTCTCAGCCGCTTGAAGGAGGGTACCTATTTTCTGCAATCACAAATGTCATAAATAGTACCATATTCTAAGAACAAAATCAAGTATAGATTATTATAATAATAGCAATACTAGTAGGGCTGTTACACTCTCCCCCACTAGGAATAAACATAGTACCTGTATTTTAATGCTTTCTCAAAAAGTAAAAAAATTATACATTCATCATAATACCACATCAAATAAATCCATATAACAAATACGTTTATATTCATTTAGAGCGATAATGAAATTATATTTTCATATCAGCCATATTCTCCCATGTGGCATTCTTCTTTAAGTATTGGTCCCATTGGACCTTACATTGGTCAATTTTTCTTTTTCTTAATTGTTTTTTCTAAAGCCAAGGATCTTAACTGGGTGGACCTCAATGTGATGGGGATATAATATTTGTAAATGAGAAACATTCCAGACATGAGAAGGGTATTCAACATATTTCTTAAGGAGGGACACGTGGAAGGTATAATGAAATTTTGATAGATTGGGTGGTAAGGCCAATTTATAGGTAACAAGGATAATTTTACCAATAATATTAAAGGGTCCCACAAATCTGGGATCAATATTGGAAGGCTTAATTGATCTTTTTTAAGGTTTTACCCTTAAGAAATTTTTTTCACCTATAGAGAATTCCTGCGATGTCCTTTTAAGATCATCAAAGCTCTTTTGGTGGTTTGAGGCTTCCTTAAGCCTTTGATGATTTCTCTTAATTTTTCCTCTATTTTCTTAATAACGTCCAATCCAATCACTACACAATATTCTAGATTATACCAAGATAGAGGAGTCTTGTGCCTTCTCCCGTATAGGGATTCAAATGGATCCATGCCCAACGTGGCATGATAACTATTATTATAATAAAATTCTATCAAATATAGGTAGTCTTCCCATTTAGTCTGGTGATCCATGCAATACATATGTAGCATATATTCTAAGACCTGATTAAACGTTTTTGTTTTCCCATCTATATTGGGATGATGTGCAAATTTGTTGTTAAGCTTTGTACCCCAAGCTTGGTGTAAAGCTTGCCAAAATTTAGATGTAAATCGAGAATCTCTATCAGAGATGATTACTTCTAGAAAACCATGTAGTCATACCACTTCTCTAGAAAAATTATGTGCTATGGAAGGTGCATCATATTACACATTTCTAGGTATAAAATTTGCTATCTTGGTTAATATTTTGACTACCACAAGTATAACATCATGTCAAAATTGGGTCTTAGGTAGTCCAACCACAAAATCCATAGAAATGACCTACCATTTTTGAGTAGGAATCTAAAGGTACAAATAACTAGTTGGGTGTAAGTAAATTGCTTTAACGTTTTGAAATTCCAAACACCTTGCCATAAATTTTTTTATATCTTTCTTCATGCTTGGCTAGTAAAAGTCTTTCCTCATATTCTCGCACATTTTTACTCCTCTCGGGTGTGCAGAATAAGGAGCACAATGTACCTCTTGTAAAAAGATATTCCTTAATTCCCTATTGTCCAGAATGACCAATCTATTATCTAAAATATAACAAGTTGTTCTTGACTACTAAATTCTTGTTCTTGTTAGGTCCTTGCTCGACCTGAGCTTGATATTTCAAGTAGAAATAATATTTATTTTGTAACTCTCTTACTTGACTGACCAAGTCGTATTGATACTAGGATATAGTGGTTATATGTTCCCTTATACTCAAGGCATATACTATTTTATTCTCTTTTCCTTTAACATATTCTATACCAAAGTCATATTTAGCCAAAAACTCCACCCACTGATATTGTCTAGCATTTAACAATGGCTGGGTAAAGATACATCTAATACTTTGGTGATTTATTTTTAATTCAAAGGGTTTCCTAAGTAGGTAATACCTCCAAATTTTGAGGGTATATATGAGGGTATGTATGAGTTTCTAATTCCAGATCATGTATGACATACTTTACCTCATGTTTATATAGCTTTCGAGACTCATACGCTATAACTGCTTCTTGCATAAGGACTCCTCCTAGCCCCTCAGTGAAAGCATCGGTACAAACTATAAATTATTTAGAAGGATATAGTATTTTAAGAATGGGGATAGTCATTAATTTCTCTCTAAGAGTTTTGAAGGCCTCTTTACATTGATTTATCCATTTGAAAGCCTTTCCCTTCCTTTGAAGGTTTGTTATTAGATATGCTATTTTTGAAAATCCTTTCATAAAATGCCTGTAGTATCTTGTCATACCCATAAAAATTCATAATTCTATAATAATTGTGGGTGTAGGCTAGTCTATAATGGGTTCTATTTTCTTGGGATCCACAAAAACCCCTTCAAAAAAAAATAATGTGTCCCAAATTCTGCACTTGTGGTGTATAAAACTCATACTTAGACAACTTCCCATATAACTGATTCTTTTTAAGAATTTCAAGTACAGTTCTCATGTGTTGATCATGCTCATATTTTTTTTGGGAGTAGATCAAAATATCATCAAGAAACACAAGCACAAAATGATCTAACTATTTCTAAAATACACTATTCATAAGATTCATAAAAGCTACTAGAGAATTTGTTAAGCCAAAATGTAATACTGTGAACTCATAATGGCCATATATGGTTTTGAAAGTCATTTTATGGTTATCCTCCTCTTGAATTTTTAGCCGATGATACCCAGATCTGAGGTCAATCTTAGAGAATATTATGGCCCCTTTCAACTGGTCAAAGAGATAATTAATTCTAGGTAATGAATATTTGTTCTTAACAGTGATATTATTAAGCATCCGATAATCAATACACAACCTTAAGGACCCATCCTCTTTTTGAAAAAAAAGTATAGGAACACCTTAAGATGATAAAATAGGTTAAATGAGTCCTTTTTCCAACAAATCTTGAAGTTGAGCTTTGAGCTCCTGAAGCTCAATAGGGGTTATTCTATATGGTGACCTTGCAATTAGTGCTGCTCTAGGCAATAGCTCTATGGGGAAGTCAAATTATCTCTATGGATAAAGACTTGGTAAATCCTCAAGGAATACATTCCTAAATTCATTCAACATAGAATACTTCTAAAAAAGTCCTAAGTTGTACTCATTTTCTTCCTTTTTATTTATCTTAACCACATAGATTACACTATCCTTTTCATAGTTTTATTGACCTGCATGGCTGCCAAAAGATGTGGCCTAA
Organism: Wollemia nobilis; assembly: GCA_028583015.1. NCBI lineage: Eukaryota > Viridiplantae > Streptophyta > Pinopsida > Araucariales > Araucariaceae > Wollemia > Wollemia nobilis. The sequence continues at coordinate 10,758,141 of JAQPPZ010016709.1, read as the reverse complement.
AGGAGTCATGATCACAGTGGATTAAAATATATTTCTTATATTTATCTATGAAATCTAGCCACCTTCCTCAAATTTTAGAAGGGCTTTATGAGCTTTGATCTAATATAAACCAAGATGATATCGAAGGCATGTAAAGGAGCTACATATAAATGCCATCTGGTTTTTCCCTAAGGTAGGATAATTTGTGGGTCAAATAGACACTGGTTGACTATATGGGTTTTCCTTGACCCATATTCAAAATTCCACCCATTGGCCAAAAATATTAGTCTTTTTGGTATGTCCTTAAAAATACTAGTAGAAATGAAACTATTTGTAGCTCCACTATCAATTAAAATGCATACATTTCTACTATAAACTTTACCATTTAAAATAAAAGGTGTCGCTTGTCCGTCAAGTGTAGAATTACCTATAGCAGCAAAAATTTGGTGAGCCAATTCTTTAGGTGCCTTCTTCTTGTTGGCTCTTTGTGGACATTGGCTTGTGGAATGAGGACCAAAACACACATAACATCCATATAGGGGAGCTCTATCCTTTATGTTATCTTTATTTATATTTTGATTTGCTGATTCTCTTCCCTTTTATTGAACTAGAGGTTTTTGCTCATTTCTCCCTGTAAATATTCTCATGTCCCATTTGTCCCTACTACCCTAAAACCTAATCCTATTTCTACTATCGGTCCTAGTATTATCCTCATCTTTAGGTATTTTATTTTGATCCTTCCCACCTTACAGGCCCTGTATTCTTACTTTTTATAAAGTCTTTCTTATCTTTCTCAGATGTCCTTTGATACTATACTTTTCTAGCCTTTTGATTTATCTCTTCCTAACAAGCTAGATTGTAGGATTTGGGAAGATCCTTAGAATTGAGTAAACTAACTATAGATCCTATTTTTGGGTGCATTTCTAGGATAAAATTTTGTACATTGATCTCTTCCTTATTATCATACTTAGGGACATACTTTAGTAGTTGTATAAAGTTTTGGTGGTACTCACGAATAAACAAATTTTCTTGATGTAAGTTGGAAAACTCTACAAATTTTTCTACATAAAATTGCCTAGTCAAAAACATATTCTTTAATTATTTCAGAAGTTTTTCCCATTGAACGTCATTTGCTTCAATATTTTCACTTTTCTTGTAGGTAGTCCACCAATCTAAGGTTGGTCCGACTAGGTGGATGACTGCCCATGATGTTTTGAATTTTGATAAAAGAGATTTCATGGAATAGTAGGTTTCGACCTCACTCAACCAATTTTTAGCTGCATCTTCATCTCCATTACCATAAAATTTGGCGATCCCAACCTTTGTCAAGTCCTTGGCCAAATTAGCCCCAAATATTTTCCTACTGGTCCCCTCTGACTCCATAGGTACTTCATCCTATCTAACTTTAGTTTCTTTTCACTTAGTTAAATTTTATATCAACCTTTGTTGTTGAACTATCAATTCATGTTACTAAGCCATCTGGAATCTCTACTATTCTATATGTTCCTTCTGTTGGTCCATATGATCCTGAAGTAGTTGAATTATTTAATCTAGGTTCTTGTCCTCCCTGACAGGTTCACTAGCTTTTGGCTCATTGTTCTCACTCATTGGTCTTTCCTTTCAAGGTATTTCAATCACATCCTTATCCCTAACTTCTTTTCCAGTTTATTTTCTTATTACCTTACGAAGTCCATTTCTTGGACCAATAACTTGCCCTTCTCGCTGAACTATTACAGGGTTCTTTGATGAACTTCCACTTAATTCTAGAGCCATTTTTTATTGCATGCAAAAGAGTTATGTTAATTGTTTGATTTAGGTTCTTCCAAGCTTTCAAAGTTAACACAAGGTTTCCTACAACTTAAGGATTTTGTGGCCTAGGGTTTCACAACCTAGGGCTTTGATACCAACTGTAACAACCCAAGTCTAACTCACCTGGTTGTCCAACCCAATCTTGCTCACTGGATTCACAAAATCAAAATTTCAATAAGGAATGGAATTGAATAGAGCTTAAGAAATTTTTTTGAGGTAAAATTTTAAATAATCACCCAATATTTTATTAGTATGAGGTATAGAATACCACTTTTGGGAATTAGGACCACTATAGACGGTCTTCCAAGTGGACGAGACTGACCAAGTCCTATGAAAGGTGAGTTTTTATGAATTTATCTTCTCCTCTAAGCGAGGTTCATGGATAGGGTTATCCTATAGGACCCAAAACACCTAGAGAATGGATACATACTCTCCCTATCCCTTAGCATGAAGGACTTAGGTTTCTTTTGACTAAATGTTTTATCCCAAATTTTAGACATGCAAGGGGTTAGCGTATTATGGCTTGTGCATAGTTGAGAGTACCACATATTTGGAGTCAACTAGGGCCTTACCACTACTCTAGCTCAAGACCTAGTATCTCTTATCATAGCATGATTAATGAGGAGTTATCCCATACCAAATTGTACTCGAGTGTACTAACACCAATATCTTGCTAGCTATCTCCTAGCATTGGTATCTTGCTAGTTATATCCTAATCGTACAATGAGCAAGGGACCCATCACCGCACTACTCATTCAGTGACCTAGAGGTGATTTCCCATATCATATCTCATTTCCTTCTCATATTGACCTCACTCATCAAGAGTACAACTCTCGAATCATAGTGATTACCTATCTTGTAATCACGAGTGTTGGGTGGTTCATCCTTTCTCGATGAATTGGTTAGAGTGATTTTTGATAATTCATTCATCTTGATGAATTTGAGGATGTAAGGTCTCTATTAGGAGCTCATAACTAACCACTTTATAACCCCACAATGTTAATTTATATCATTTTAATTTAAGACATAATTCAACCAAACACTTTGATATTCAACTAATTAAATGAACTCTTATTAATAATAGATATGAATAATAATATTCTAACATTTTTCAAAAAATTTAGATGATACTTTTTAACTAAATAACCAAAATTTGAATAATAAAACTTTAAATATGAATTCATAGACCATAATTTAAATGAATAAATCTAAAGAAAGTTTTAATAACAAAACTAACTTATTTAAAATTTAACTATCCTAATTATCAATACTGAAGTAATTAACTTAATAAATTTATGAAAGCTTATAACATCATCCATATAATGGTACCCATATAAAACAAATTTATAAAATTAAATCAAATACGAATAATACTTTCAAGCCTCCTTTAAAAAGTATCAGACTATATAATTTTAAAACTTTATATTATGACTCTTGCAATAAGATTAAGGTCTAAGGTCTTTTAAAGAATACTATTTCTAATATACATATAATCATCAAGGTGTGAGCCACATTCATCAATTTATATCTTCTTTGCTAATACAATCTAAGTATGGGTTTATAAATTTCTTTAACTCAAATAAACAAGGGAATAATATTTACCTAATTCAAGAACATAGCTGAAACATTATCAATGTAACAGGGATGCATCAAAAAATTATTATATTTAAATCCCTTTCCTAAAAAGGGCCCTATGAGGCTAAAATTAATAAACCATTTGTGTATTCATGGTGGAAGTTCAAAGACTAATAAAACGAACCTATACTCTGATGAAAATATTTCATCAATTCTTCAAGTGCCTAAGTTAAAAATAGAATATTACGACAATGACTAGCACACGGTTACAACATTTTAAAAGAAGAACATTTCAATTGTGGCTTCAGTTGTTGATTAATTTAATTAATTTTTGCCTCAAGACTAGTTTCTACAAACAGTTTTGATTTTAATTTTAATTCAATGATGCTAGGTAGAAAGGCCACACAATAAATGCATATATATTTTGATTACAATATTTAATGAACAATATACTTGCCATCAACATAAGATTCAAACTAAGATGTGTATCCATTGAACACATTCCACCATTATTATCAATATATATTATATTACTACATGCAATGAAAATTTTATTAAATAAAATTCTAAAGGCTTGCAATAATGATTTACACATCTCAGGATACATCAACACGCAGGTAAGCACTTTAAATAATCTGATGCCAAGTTTAACTCGTCTAAAAATTAATAATTGAAAAATATTTAATCATTTACCAAAATTTTCTAAGTTTCAAACAAAACTCGTTAAACAACCAGGAAGGCAACTTATATAATGGGAATCATTTTAGTTTTATATTGTGCATAGAACAAAGTATATAATCAAATTGAAAGCCTTAATATCTGGATTTATATAAGAACACATAAAGTGATATTTTTACGTAAAAAAAACATAGTTTTCAAGGTGAAACTCCAACATGGATTATACATCCATTCGAGTCTAATATCAGGTTCACTACAGCTCCAAGCCATCCTTGAATTATCAAATAGAAGATTAAAAGAGCACTGTCTCACCGAAGGACTTACTCTATACCATTCAGGAAAACAAGTTTGCCAACTATCTCCTCATGTTCAATGATCAAGAGAGGAATACATAATAGGATAAAAAAACCCCAATAAATGCAAATATACCTAACATTATATTCTATATGCATTATTTTATGCACACAATCCATTTGTTCAATGCAAATGTACTTGTCATTGTTACCTATATGTAGTGTTTGAACAACAAGCCAAACAGTATGCAAAGTTGCCAAACACATTGCAAAAAGCATAAAAAAATCCAATTTAAATCTATAAACACCCAAAAGTTGCACATTGTCCCTCTCCTCATCTTCATGGTCAATCAATTTGCAAAACCCTCAAAAATTGCATAAATTGGCTTTAAAACACTATTCATTTATTAAAATCACTATTCATCATCCTTAGCCCCCTTGGGCTAGCTAAGCCCCTTCCTACGCTTAACTATAGGTCCTCATGTGACCTCATTCACAACTCAACCAAGGTTGAATTCTCCACCATGGTCAAAAAGCACTTTATGCTCAAAAAGTCAACAATCTTAGTCAAAACTTGCTTTATGGCTAATCCTATGGTTAATTAGGCTAATCATGCTTAATTCTAACCCTCCACCTCACCTAGTCTACTTTGACTAGCCTAGCCTAGCCTAGCCTAGCCTTGCCACCTCTCACCCAGATATTTCCTCCATCTCACACTCTCCTGGGCAATAAATGAGAATTGAAGACTTTTGCACCAAAAAGGTAATTTCAAATTAGGAGATATTTCCAAGTTGGTTTCAATAAATGCCATTTGGAGACTTTCCTCCAGGTCATCATGACTTGTATATGGGTGAGGTATTCTCTCACCCAATATCATTTATGAGCTAGGACACCTCAATGGACACCTCATAGTGGACACCTCACCACACACACCTCATAGGGGACACCTCATGGGACACCTCAGCCCCTCCCCTAACCTTGGCCAAGTCTATAAGTAGAAGGCCATTTTCACCATTTTAGGGATTCCAAGTTTAGCTTACAAAAACTCTGCTGAAATCACTCTAGCCACTCAACATCAATCACACATCACACACATCCATCATAGCAATAGGGTTTTTGTTATATCCATGATATTCCTTGTGACTTAGACAGGTTATCGACAATGAAGGCAACTTTTGAAGGTGACCCGACGAAAGAGCAAAGGAGCAACAACATCAGGACAACTCAAAAAGTATATTCTATGAATTCTATCGAATATAGTCAAGTTTGCACCACCCTGTGAACTTCCAGGCCCAACCAAGTTTGCACCCACCCGTGCAAACTTCTGCTATAGCAAAACATAGTTCACCGAATAGGTAAGTATGGCTTAGTTTAGGGTTTTACATCATTTTATATAGTTTTATTCATGTTTTAAGCTTGATTAAAGAGTATTTTGTCTTCATAAACATGGGGTTTGACTGAGGCAGGCCCCTAAATGTTCTAACTAGATTTTGTAGGTCCAATAGGTACAAGGAACACATCAAACCAATGGTGGCCCATGAGCAAGAAGCCCACCTACACTGAGGAACATCCAAAATATGGATCTTGCTACCTTTGAACATATCGATAAGGGCTTCCTTAGGGAAGACCCACTTGTAGCCTTCAGGGAAAAGTTGTAAAAGGATTCACCTTGTAACCCCTTTTTATTTCAATACAAAAGTAGTGATTCTACAATTTTATTTATGAATTGTAGTCTTTTGAATGGTTTCATTCTGGCATGCCCGGTGGGACCCCCACCAAGCATTAGCTTGATCGCTATCTAACAAATCGTGTGGACTATTTCTGTATGGTAGGTAGTACCAACTCCAAAAAACCCCCACCAAAGCCCTGAGATGCACTTCAGGCCCAACATCAAAGCCCTGAGACACACTTCAGGCCCTATCACAAAATTTGTTGGTGCACCAATGGATTTTTGAGGTCCAGAGAGTACACACTTGGGCATGTGAACTTTGCAATTTGCCTCCAAAATTGGTTCTTGATGCACAAGGTATCAATTTAGACACCCACATCAACCGACAAGGTAAGTCAGGGGAGGTTAAAAGCCTCATGTTCTCGAGGATTGCATGCCCCCATACCTAGACCCCAAACCACCTCTCACCATGGTGTATGCAAGGTGAGATCATTCCTTGTATTTTTGCGTGCCACCTAGTTAGTATTTTGATTTCTAGTACTTGCTTGTTTCAAGTGTATGCTTCATATCTTAAGGTTTTGTGCCAACTTTGATCATAAATCTAACTTTTGGCTATTTTTGTGCAGGAAACCTTGTCAAGACCACCCAAAAACTAAGATTCAGCCATCAGGATCACATAACCAGTCCACCCAACTCATGGTGCCAAGTTCACACGTCCTCATGTGAACTTATAGTAGTAGAAAAATTTACACCCCGAGGTGCGAACTACCAAAAATGGCACAATATTGATGCATAGAGGTAGATAGAGGACTCTGCAACTGCCTGGATGTAGGTATTTTGCTCGTACACTATCTATTTTTGTATTTTCAAGGTTAACTCATCGCTCGGGTTAGAAATTTAATTGTTTGCATACATTTTGACATTGAAATAAGCATTCTAGTTTAGATTTACTTCCAAAAGCATTTCCAATTCCTATCTTTCCTTCCCAAGCATTAGATTAAATTTGATTTCATGAGGAAGTACCTTAGTGTAAATTCATTTCAAAAGCATTTACATTCCTATCTTTCCTTCCTAAGCATTAGATTAAATTTGATTTTGTGAGAAAGCATTTTAGTTTAGATTTCCTTCCAAAAAGCATTTTCATTTAGTATTCATTTTCAAGCATTTAGATTAATTTGATTTTGTGAGGATGCATTTAATCTAGTTTCCCTTTCAAAAAGCATTTTAGGCTAGATTTCATTTGAAAAGCATCTTAAGTTATATTTCATTCAAAAAGGTATTTTAGACTAGATTTATTTTGAAAAGGCATTTAGGATAGTTTTGCTTCTAAAATTATCTGTGTAGAACACACACCCACACACTCACGTGGCATTCACAGTGGTAATATTGGACTTCATCACCAATCTCCACTTGAGTCTGGTGATGTTGGATTTCATCTCCTTCCACCAGCTCGCCCCCTGTAGTCACCATAGTAGCCCCCTAGGAGTGGTTGATCGACCTTCATCATCGGGAGATCCCCTACTCTTGAGCATTGGTTTTCTAGATTTAATCATTGGAAGGTACCTTCAGAGTAGGTAGTTTTAGAAATCCCCTTTACCATAGGGATTTTAAAAATAATTAGTGGGCACAATTGATCATTATTGTGCATGCCTTAAATGTGAGGGTTAAGTGACCACTCGATTGGGCTAGTAGCAACACATTGATAGCATGACCTCTCTTCATGAGAGTATTTTGACTCATTAGAGCATTTTGAGTCTCCCCCTTTTGGATACCATTTTACTATACCTTATTCCATTTAGGTTACCACTCACCCATTGGACACATAGTTCTATTCTATGCACCTTTGGGTGTTGTAGGAGGTTCTATGCTATGACATACCTATTTGTTGTAGAATTCACCCATTCCTATGGTTTGTTTCTAGGTTGGATATAATACTATCATAAAAATACATGAAAACCAAAAAAATATTTTCTTATTGTTTGAGTCACAAAAGTGGTTACAATAACATACTAAAATTGCTCACAACTCACTTGCTCGATTGTTCCATAGTTTGCAATCTCATAGTGCACTTCATAGTTTGTTTTTAGGTGGTTCACACTCCCATGTGTGAACTTCTTGAGTATAGATAAATTTGCACCCCCCATGTGAACCTAGCTTCCAGGCTACAAAATTGCATAGAAATTCTACATAACACACATAGGCTTAACACTACACAAATCCATATCCTCTGTTTATTTTCTCGAGGTTCGCACCCCTTGTGTCAAATTTTGGATACAAAAAAATTTGCACCCCCATGTGAACCTATGTTTTTCTAAAATAAAGTTTTAGAAACTGCCCCATAACACACAGAGGTCCAAAATAACACACATCCATACCCTCTATCTATCTTCTCGAGGTTCGCACCCCCATGTGAACTTTTAGGTATAGAAAATTTTGCACCTCCCCATATGAACCTATGTTTTCAAGAATAAAAAGTTTCAGAACTAGTCATAGAGCTCTCCAAAGCCTAAATTTCACATATTTTGGCTATTTCTTCACTAGCACACACATCATCATGCCTATTACGTGTATTCAGATGTGTGAGGCTCTTCACCATGCCACTGAGGCTGCTCATCACATTATCATGGCTACTGGTGCTTCCTCTTCCTAGACCAATGATCCACCTTCTGAGTCTAAGAGGGTTACATCCATTGCTCCACCTGATTTTCTAACTAGGCCACCAATGCCCAAGGCAAGTCCCATCTCGCATATCACATCTTCTACTCCATCCCATGTGGAGGATGAGACCTATGAGGACACATCTCCTCTAGATGATCTCTCCTCCTCCAATCCACCATCGACATATTATCAACATGTCATTTACACTACACCTAGTCATCCATTACCCACCATCACTTGTGATGAACCTACTCCACCTCCATCACCATCTACTACTCACCCCTTTCTAGAGAATTCCTCTCATCCACTACTGGGGGATGACTACAACATTTTCATCTCTCAAATCATCCCTGATGTCATCACTACTATCCAAATAGTAGGTATGATTTCCACTCCACCTTCTTCTGATTCACAACCCCCTTCCTCTTCTTCATCCCAAATTTGCACCCACAACAACTTCCATAAAATTCACAACCCCCATATTATCAATCTTCATCACTTCCACCACAATATTCCCAAATTCTACCTCAATACTACCAAGTACCACCACAAAACCAACTACCTCCATCTCAATAATTCCAACAACAACAAGTCATTCCATCACAACCACCACTCTCATTCACTCCATAGTTTGATACTAATTTTTTGACCAATCCCCTACCATTCTCATCATATATACCTCCATTGGCATCTTCATCATATTTTTACCTACCTCTACCTCCCTATTTTCACTTACCCCCACCCCCTCCTTTTTTCCATCACCATCCACTCCTCTTTCCTCTTACAATCTAAATTACCCCTCATATCTCACCAATCCACCATGCTATTCAGACCACCCCGAGTCTTTCCTTTCTACTCCTTCCATGCCACCTCAGCTCACATCGATCACTACTCCACCCTTAAGCCAATTCTCATTTGCTATGCCCTCATCCCTTCCACCCCCATCATCAATCCCACCCACCTTCTTCACTTCACCTCCTACTTGGTCCTCCACCACCACAACCCAATCACAACCAACTTTCCAACATCCACAACAACCAAGTACCATGCTCGACCAACAAGTTCCTGTGTACCATGATACACAACAACAACCAATAGTGCAATACTCATACACCTCACCACATCCATCTCAGGTTCCTCTTCCACAATACCAAGCCATGTCAACACTTGATCCACAATAGGTTGCTTACTACAATCAATGGGAAGAGCAAAAATTGCAATACCCACCCCATTTGGGCTATTCGTATGCATCATCACAAACACTTCTTCCACCTTCTTCTTCACAACCATTCCCATCCCCATCGGATACTACAACTATGCTCTCTAGTGAACTTCAAGCTATGCAAGAACAAATCAAGAATTTGGATTTACGCACAACTGGTTATGGGCCCCAAAAGCCCATGTATGATGAGTTATGCAATGAACCCATTCATCCATATGTTCCTATGCATCCATATCCTTACCAGTTTGAGATCCCAAAATTTGATAAATTCAAAGGTAAGGAAGACCCTAGAGAGCACATCAACAATTATCGCTTTGCTTGTTACCAACTCAATGGTAGTGATCCCCTCATGCTTTGCACATTTCCACTTTCACTTGGGGGACAAGTGTTATATTGGTACAATAATTTACCTCATCATAGCCTCTTTGCATTTGAGTAGTTAGCCAATCTATTCCTCGAACACTTTTCAATCAATATCAAAACAAAGATGACATTGTCAGATGTGTATGGTTTATGATAGTTTGATGATGAACCCATTATTGATTTTGTTTCTCGATGGAGGGTGGTCATTCATGATCTTGCTTTTACCCTTCCACCTATAGAATTAGTCAAATTATTCACCAAAATTTACCACAAACAAATCTCTCAAACTTTGCAAATCCATCAAAGTCACACTTTTGATGAGGCTATTGCTCAAGCCAAGGTTATCAAGGATATCAAGGTCCAAATAGGTAAGATCAAGCTTCATCCAAAAGCACCTTATCCATCCAACTTTTGGTACAATCAAAATCCCTACATTCCACCCACTTCCAAACCACCTCAAACCAATCAGGTGATGCTCACTTCTCCATCCTCATCACCACAACCAACACCACCCCAACCACCACAATATGCATTCCAAACCAATCTACCCCCACCTTCTAATCCATCATAAGGGTGTAACATTCACCCTCCTCATCCATCGCATAATTGGACACCTTTTTCTGAACCTATGCCCATGTTTTTCCACCACTTATTTGATGGGGGCCTTATCTCCTTACCTGATATCAAACTTGATGATCCTAATCATCCCCTACCTCAAGACCACAATGAATAGGTATTCTATGATTTTCATCACCAATATGGCCACCACCTTGATTCTTGTTGCATATTTCATCACATCATCCAAGATCTCATTTATCGTGGCACCATTCAAGTATCTAATCCCCTTGCACCACAAAATCAAAACTTGAGGATCTATCAAAATCCATTTCCTAAATATGGGGGTAATAATGCTCAATCCAATCCATGACAAGTCAATCATGGTCCATCCTAATAGGGGTTTTTGGGTATGATCAACATTTCTACCCACAACCAATGTTACCCACCACCTACTGAAGCCCCATGCACTTCTACTTCTCTTCCACCACCTTCTTCTAATCCCCCAAATCCTCCACCAGTTCCTCCCACCACACCACATAATATCATCACTATTCATGGTAGCCTTTCACATCAACTCCACATTGCCCCTACAAGGTTATCCATCTATGACCTACAATAATCACAACCTCATCGTGAGGCTCTCAATGCCATTCTCCACTCTCTTGATCTGGAGACCCATGATACTAATGCTTTTTCCAACTTTATTGGCAATATCTAGATATGCTTACAACCTTCTATTAGCTTCCATGACCATGAGATCACCGAAGTTGTAGGAGAGGGTGCGGATCCACCTTTGCATATCTAAGCTTCCATCAATTTTGTTACCTACAAGTGCATCCTCATTGATACTGGATCATCCATAAGTATCATTTCTACCATTGCTCTTCACCATATTCACATACCACCTACTCATCTCGCTACTCCTTCTATGGACCTTCGAGCCTTTGATGGCTCTATACACCCTACCATAGGCACAATTGTCTTACCCATTTAGGTTAATGCCAAAACCATTTCCACCCTCTTCCACATCATTGAAGGGGAGATGCAGTACAATATTCTTCTGGGATGCCCATGGATTTAAGACATGCAATGTGTCCCTTCCATGTTACATCATTGTATTAAATATGTTCATAATGGATTAGTTCACTACATCCCTATCAATAATGACCCATTCAAATTCTGCAATATTATCACTCTTCCACCTAGTCCACCTCTTTCATCTACATAATTTACTCCCACTCTGTGACACTCCCTTGCTACCACCTTTCCATCCCCCTCATTTCCACATCCTACACCAAATTTGAGTGACATACCCTCTTCTTCCTCACATCCACCCCTAACTACCTGTGCTCCCACTACTCCAACATTTTCACATCTTCCTTCATCCTCTTCTTCTCCATATTCCTCCCATTCACCATTCTCCCCATTCACCTTTTCAACTATACCATCATCGAATTCCTCTTCTACCACACCTCCTCTCCTTCCCACTCCATATACACCTCCTCATCACTTCATTCCTCATTCATCTCATTCATGAGTCATCTCTCCCACTCTAACCATATCTTCTATTCCAACATCTCAGTTCACCCATGCTAACCATCCCATCATAGGAACACCCATTAAATTCTATGAGTGGATGTAATGTGCTACTCAATATGATGACCAATTGGCCCAATCAAACCCCCCTACTTCATCATCTCTACCTTTGCCTTCACCCACATCAATACCATTACCATATTCACCACCTAGGGGTCCTCCCCCCAACCTGAGCATCATGATCCTCCTCACGTATCTATACTCATGACCACACCTGGTCTTGATGAGTATGACATATGAAATGCTTAGGTAATCTCACCCACCATCTAGTCTACTCATGACTTTGATCGACCCCATGATGTGCCCATGACTTTTGGGGATTGTTCCTCTTGGTCCACCTGATAATTGCACAAAATTCATATATGGGGGACTTGACTCATCTATGGAGCCTCCAACACCTCCACCACCCAAACCAAATTTTATGGTAATATTAATCACATGTCAAATCTAAATTTTACTTGGCACTATCTTCATCGTTACAACTAGCATGGCTTCAGACTAGGAAGGTATGAACAAGGGTGTCGTACCCTTATCAATCCTCCTTTATGACATCCTAATGATAGGTCCAAAATTGGTTACCATCCTCAAAAATCAACACCCTCGAGGATGATTTTCATCATCTCAATCTTGACCCCCTTGAGGTTCTTTTTGATGATGAATTTGAGCTTAATTTTCCTATCGACTATTCATCCCCTCAATCTATGATTGACATTCCATCCACCTTCTTTCATTCATCTCCACCGCATGAGGATACTTCTCCCTACATGGTTGAAGCCCTTACCAATCAATTTATCGATTTATCACTCAATCCATATTTACCAGCTATCATCCCTCCTTCACCTCCACCACCTATTCCCTTCATGCCTTTTCACATGTGATAGCAAGTCCACCATTCCCATTCTCATTCTCATTCCCCACCCATGGTTTTTCTTCCTAGCCTCAACCAACCATTTCTTGATTCATCATCATCCTCCTTCGATTCTTTACCACCACCATCTCCCACATCTACCACTTCAAGCATTTTTATCAACATGATTTCTATTGACTTATACGCCCCACTTCGCTATCCACATCATCCCAATTACATTCCACCACCCATTATCAATTTTATCGATTTTGACAATATTTCATCCACACCATCACCCGCTGAGTTCCTCCCATCACCTCAATTATTATGATCCTCTAATGCACCTTTGCCTTCCATTCCACCCCACCTACCTTGGATCAATCATACTAATTTTTATCTAGATGATGAATTCCACCTTCCTGATATCATTGATGATCTCCACCTCATCCCAATTCTCACTCAACTCCATGATGGTTCTCACATGCTTGTCGAGGACACCATTGATGTTGACATCGATGATGATCCTGACCACCCCCACATTGTCAAACTCATAGCTAGTCTTTCTACTGATGAACGCATCCTCTTCACTACTTTCCTTTGGAAGTACATAAAGGTTTTTGCATGGTCCTACATGGATATGCCTGGCCTTGATCCATCATTAGTTATCCACAACTTGATATTGGATGATAACGCTAAACCTATCAAGAAAAATTTGCATCGAATGCATCCCATAATTGCTTTGATGGTGAAAGAGGAATTACAGAAACTTCTCGACGTCGAGTTCATACAACCAATCGATTACCCTGAGTGGGTTTCAAACATGGTTCCCATCAGAAAATCCAAGGGGGGTATCCATATATGCACTGATTTTAGGGATCTTAACAAAGCTTATCCCAAGGACAATTTTCCACTCCCTAATATCAACACATTGGTCGATGCCACAACAGGGCACAAAATGCTATCACTCATGGATGAATTTTTTGGTTACAATCAAATTTGTGTCAATCTAGATGACCAACATAAAACATCTTTCACGACCCCTTGGGGGACATTTTGTTACAAGGTCATGCCCTTCGGTCTCAAAAATATTGGGGCAACCTATAAATATGCAATGACATATATCTTTCATGACTTCATGCACAAAACTATCGAAGATTATGTCGATGATCTTATCACCAAATCCAAAACATGCGACCAACATCTTGAGGACCTCCATCAAATCTTCGATCACCTCCTGGAACACAATGTGTGATTGAATCCAAAAAATGTGTCTTTGGTGTCACCTCAAGTAAAATATTAGGTTTTATTGTCTCACAATATGGCATCAAGGTTGATCCTCAAAAATTCAAGGCTATCATTGATATGCCTCCCCCTTCGAATCTCAAATAACTACGTAGCTTGCAAGGAAAAATACAATCCATCCGATGATTTATCACCCAACTCTTGGATAAGTGTAAGTCATTCAATCATCTCCTTCAAAAGGGGGTCCCTTTCAAATGGGACAATCAATGTCAAATTACTTTTGATGCAATCAAATATTACCTCACATCTCCATTGGTTCTATCATCACCCCATCCTAGTCGACCTTTTCATCTATATATATCTACTATTGATTTTACATTGGGTACACTACTCACCCAAAAAAATGAGATGAACCATGAATATGTTGTATACTATATTAGTCGAACATTGGTAAGTTATGAGACATGGTATGCTTACATGGAAAAACTTTGCCTTGCCATCATCTTTGCCACATAAAAGTTATGATATTACATGATCAATCACACTACTTATGTGGTCACCCATGATAATCCACTCCGTTACATGATGGGTAAGAGCTACCATAACAATCACATGACCAAATGGATTATGCTTCTCATAGAATTTGATCTCGAATTCATCAGTCAAAAATCCATCAAAGGCCAAGTCATTGTTGATCAGTTAGTTGAAGCACCTTTATCGAGTGATACACTACTACTCATCCAGCTTCTTGATGATTTTATGTTCCATACTACTAAATCTGAGGAACCTATAGAACCTGAGTCAACTACTAACTTAACCCTCTTCTTTGATGGCTCTCACTGTGAACATGGAGGGGGTGTAGGTATAGTCTTCTTTACATTGTAAGGGGAGCCCCTCCCCTTTTCTTTCAAGTTAGGATTTCCTTGCACAAATAATAATTCCGAATACGAAGCTCTTATCCTCGACCTTAAGCAAGCAATTTCAATGCACATTTAGCATCTGGACATATTTGGTGACTCCCTTCTCATTGTCAATCAAATTAAGGAAGAATGGCAATGTCGATACCCCATCCTTCAATAGTATAAGCAAGTCACCGAACACTTACTTGCTCAATTTGAGTGGTATGACATCACTGCTACTCCACGCTCCACCAATCATTTTACTGACACTATGGCTTCTTTAGGTTCACTCATTCCACAAAATCCACATTCTGACACAACTCATGTGTCCATTCACACCCTCTTCCATTCTACCATTTCCACTTCCCCACCTTCTCATGATGATGGTATCAATATCATACAAGCTGAACCTCATGACCCATGGTTCTACCAGGTCAAATATTACATCAAGCTTGGTATCCTCCCTCTAGATCTGAATTACACTCACAAACATGCTTTCAAACAATGAGCAATCTGCTACACATTATTGGGAGACATTCTCTACAAGCATAGTCATGATGACATCCTACTGCACTATCTTGAACCACATGAGGCCCAACATGTTATTCAAGAGGCTCATGATGGCACTTGTGGTGGCCATTTTAGTGGCATGGCTATTACCAAATGTATTCTATGGATGGGTTATTATTGGCCCACAATGGAACATGACTATTGTGAATACATCAAAAAGTGTGTCAAATGCCAACATCATGCCAATCTCACACATTTACCTTCTCAAGCTCTCCAACCCATTCAATCAATGTGGCCTTTTTCTCAATGGGATCTAGATCTTATCGATAAAATCACCCCCACCTCATCCAGCAATCACAAATTCATCATTACTACCATGGAATACTTCATGAAATGGGTTGAAGCCATCCCTCTAGTCCAAATGATAGGTCCCAAAATCATCGACTTTATCACTCAGCACATTATCTATCACTTTGGAATTCCATCCAAGATCATCTTTGATAATGGTACACCATTCAAGAATAAGAATGTTCATGCATTATGTGAGAAATTCAATATTCAACATAGCTTCTCCACCCCATACTACCCATAAGGTAATGGCCAGGCTGAAGCTACTAACAAAACCATTTGCACCATTCTTCGAAAGACCATTGCAGAATCACATCATGATTGGCACAATCAAATGCCACTGGCCTTATGGGCCTATCACACAAGCATTCATACTCCAACTAGGGCAACCCCATTTTCTCTTGTATATGGCATTGAAGCCATCATGCCCTTGGAGCTTAAAATTCCATCATTACATGTCTCTATGCAAGAATTCATCGATGATGATACTACTCATCAAGCCAAGTTAGACCAGTTAACCCTTTTGGATGAATGTCGAATCCATGCCATTGAACACATGCATGTTTATCAAGATCATCTTTGATGTGCCTATAATTCTAAGGTACATCAACATGAATTTTAGGTCAAAGACTTGGTCCTTAAGGAGAACCAATAAATTACTAGCCAACCGCACCATCTTCACGATAAATTTGCACCTAATTGGCTGGGTCCTTACATTGTTACCCATAAATTTGGTTCTGGGGCATATCGACTTACCATGTTGGAAGGTCTTGCTGACCTTGAGCCCATTAACATCATTCATCTTCAAGAATTTTATGCCTAAGAATTGGCATTAAGGCTCATCATTCTTTGTACATACCATCGCAGTTACAAAAAAAAACAACAAAAATAACAAATCGACACTCTACGATGTTCTATCGAATTGCATTATCCAAATATGCTTTTCATCATTTCTTCTCTTCTTCTTCCCTTTCCTCTTTAATGAATGTTGTATGGTCATGCTTCAAGCGGCTACATACCTTTCATTTTCCCTTCTCTTTCCCTCTCCCCTTCTTCTTATTACTTTTCAATGTTGTATGGTCACGCTTCGAGTGGCTACATACCTTTGATTAGTTTCATTTTCTTCCCTTCTCTCTCTTCTTCTCTTCTTCTTATTTTCTATTCTCATATCATATCCTCTTCATTACTTTCATCACCCCATTCCATCAGATATTATCCTAGGGTAACCTTGTATAGTATTTTGCATACTCCATTCATTGCAACATTATACCATTCACTACATTGATCACTGCATATTCACACATTTTCACATGCATATATATTATGTCCATATCCACATCTATACATATCCATTGTGAATACCATACTTGGAGAATTAAATACACACTTGCTAGCACAATAGTTTTGGTGTCCAATCCCATTTTCATGAGACTGGATTATTGAAAGCTTTGTGAGATTCAACCATCTACAATTACTTCAATCAACCACCATCTAAAGTTGGTAATTTCTAAAGCACTTCAAAGCTTCCCTTGGTTAACTTGCACTCTTTCATGGATCAAATTGCACATCTTACACATTAAGAAAATTTTGAGAATATGATTTACAATACTGTGCATATGCTAGCCACCTATCAAAATTCACCTCGCTCATCCTATCATTTGTATGATCTAAATAAAACCTTGAGGATCGACAAAAGGACAAGCTACAAAAAAAAAAGAGAATAAAATGGGTAGAAAACAAAAGCAAATACCCAAAAAGAGCACTACAAATGGAATAAAAATCAAAAGAGTACCATCATTCAAGCTTGAATCCTTGAGGTCCTCAGGTCCATATTGAAATCATGGGGTAGATCTCCATCAGAGCTATAGATGCTTGACTGGCAATGGAGTATGCCTTACAAGTGGCGACATGTCTATCACATTAGCGACCTTCTTTTGTATAGACCACTGCATGCTTGTGGATGAGCTAGCTTATAGGCTAAGTTAACAATCAGTTGAAACCACCCTCTCTCAAAATGGTTAAATCAACATCACTTTACACACACTGATCCATGCTTGGGTTCTTGTTAGCCAAGCCAGTTAAGATTTTTGTAGAAAATTTGCTCAATTATTCAATGGGTTTGATTGCTCAAACTGTTATGTTCGAACCTTTTCAAAGAACTTTTCACATCCGACATCTTTGAAATAATGAAAAGGATTACACTATCCCTTGTTTTGCAATAATACAAGTGCTTTCTTCACCAATGTTTGCATCCACCTACATTCTCATGCATAGCATATTCATAACCGATTTAATAGAGAATTATTCAATACTTGGTTATATCTCAATCATTCTACATATATCTACTTCTATCACATCTACACATCTATCAATTCACACATCTATGCTATATACACACATTTACATCATTCTCATGTACATACACAATAAAGCAAAAACAAACACACAAATAAATGCAATACGATATAACACCACCAAATGTCATGTATATATATATCTCAAAAATACCATCAGGCTACAATAAAATGTGTACCCTTGTGGGTACCTCATCACATGTACATATCATGTATATACTCATCATACAAAAATTATGGATGGCCACCTGACCACCAACACATAGCTACATCATATGCGCTACTTTGCGGAAGTCTCCTCATGCCCCTCTTGTGACATCATCTGCTTCATGAAACCTTGCTCTGGAAACACATTACCCATCTCCTCTACCATTGGTGCCTCTCTCCTCACCTTTAGGACCTCTCCCACTACTTGTGAGGTTGTTGATGTTGCCATCTACTGGCTCACCTATGCTACAGAGGGTGCACTACACTAGCTCCATTGAGACTAACTCTAAGATCTTGATCGTAACTCTAAATATGCTGGTATCACTAATCCACTCACAATAAGCTTACCCTCACACTGTGCTCTCTTTGCAACCTATTTTACATGGGCTGCTATCAATCCCTTGTTTGAATATCATAAATTCTCTGCCTCTACTCGAAGACTAGCTATCTTTACCCTCAACTGATCCTCAGCAAACCTCACCACCTCTACCTCCCCATGTGTTTGCTTTAGCTATTGCACCTTTACTCCTAAGCCATCAATATTCACTACCACCAACATCTTTGTAGCCATCATCTCAACCACCTCTCATCATAGCTCCTTCACACTCTCCTGATATTGGCCTTCTCAACCTCTACCTCAGCCCTAACCTCATTTAATAGATGCTGCAATCACCCTACTATCTCAATCATATCATCCCTATCTTATCGAGCTGCATCCCACTCACCAATGAGACCCTCTCTCTCAATGGCTAATTGCTCCACCTGAGATCTCACCTCATTTCACTCTATCAAGGATATCCTTAGCCTCCCCTTCACACTATGCCTCTCCTCCTCTACTGTAAAGTGATCTATCACCCAGTCTAACTCAATATCTATCAGCTTCTTCTCCAACCCTCGTACCTCATCTCATAACTATCTCGTCTCCTCTTGTGCCACTATCATCTCTTATAGCCCAATTGTAAAATAAAATGCATGAGGCACTGATGCTATACCTCCACTAACTCCCATGGTCTCCTCCACACCTCCATCCACCTCCATCACTAGCATCTCATCCATTACTACTATCCCCTCTAATAGCATCACCTTAGGCTATATTTAGGACCCTCTGCTCACCAAACTATCATGCCAGATTAATTGATCTAGCTCCACCTCCTCATCCTCCCCAGACTCTAGTGATCTTGGTACTCCTTGTGATACTCCACGATGGGATGGTCTTGATACCTCAGGTGATCCCCCATGTCCCAATGATGATGTCGTCACCCCTCTTGGAAATGCACCTGCTACCTCATCCCACTCATCCACCACCCCAACTCTAGGCTCCCATCTTTACCTTGACCACCACACATCATACTCCATAGTGGTACCAATATTATCCATATCTAGGATAACTATCTACTCATTCGAAGTTAGGTCTAATAGTGGTACCATTGGCTCTAGCCTATGATCACCTACCACTCTATAAATCACCATTGGTGGATTTGGCTTCCCCTACTGCAACCTGAATTGATGCATCACTCATGATAATGGGAAATACTCCACCTATTTCCCATACTTTCCCACCATCCACCACCCTTATCTAATCTAGATAAGATGCACTACATCCTCATCCCAAGTAGGCACCCCTCACCATGGCCTCCATCTAATATCCATCATCTTTAGCTCCCCTAGCTTCTTGTGGTAGTACATTAGATCACCCTCTCACTCCCTCTTAATATTCTTCTCCATATCTATCCTCCATATCATCGCAAAGGGTACATCATCAATGTATGTGCATCATATGGAAGCAATGATGATCATAATATCATAATATGCTCCCATGCCCACACCTATAGTAGGGGACTAAAATTGATGCTTGATTGATCTATCCTCACCACTCCATGCAACTCTCTATAGACCTGTGCTAATAATGTTGGTTCCCATGCATACACTATCTTCTACTCCACCATATCATATACCATCCCCATCATATTCTAAGGGAAACTTACCCCTAAAGTATCTGGTAATGCATGACTTGTGATCATCATCATCATCATCATTGCATGTTGGTTGGACAACATCTTGTCCTTCCAACACTGCTCATAGTCCACCCCACCCTTCAACCCCACACTAGCCCATATCTCTCTGAGATCCCTCTACAAAATGCCATCTCATGCATCTCGCTCCATTGTCCTCATCGTAATACCCTCTATTAATAGTTGATAGATGCGGTATACATCCTCCAAAGTAATAGTCATCTCCCCTATCGAGATATGGAAGGTGTTCCTATTCGGATCCCACCTCTCGCATAGTGTGGATACATATGCATGATTTATGTGTACCTCATGCATCTCCCACACTCCATATAGCCCCACTACATGTAACCAAGTCCCATCATCCACCTACCACACATTTTGTAGCTTCTTCCTAAGCTTTTATAGTCGATGTTGTGCAAATATCTTCTTCACCTAAATTCATCCATTTCAAAGCACATGTTAATATTCCATGCATTCAATTTTAAACCACATGTCAAATATTCCATAGTTTCAAAAAAATTTGCATATTTTAAAAAATTCACATGCCGTGCAAACTTTCATTTGCATGCCCCGTGCGAACTTTCCTGTTTGCACGATCCTGTGTGAACTTTTGATAGTGGGTATTTTTGGCTACCCATTTGCCTCAACAAGTAGTTTTTCCTATCTATGCATGCACATGCAAAGTTAAAATATGAAAAAATGTACAAAAACATGCAAAACAATATGCAACAACATGCAAAATAAGGTAATCTATGGGAGTTCAAACAGGACAATTGAACACATATCTGGATACCCATTTGCTTGAATAGCATGACTATCCAAAAAAAATCTCATCACACATACATACAAAGGCAAAAATAGACACATTCTTTCATGCACACTTTTCAAGGTCACCAAGTCAATGTCAAAACAAAATACACATCATGATACCCATTTGGGTAATTTTGCATGTTGTGCATAAATGTCCACCAGAGAATGCATTCACGCATTCCAAACACATACATTCACACATTTTCACACATTCACACATTTCAATACACACAAAAACATATTAAACGTTATTTAACATTTAAAAACTTGCACACATTCCAAGGTGGGTACAATCCACTTACCTTTGGAATGCCTTCGCCCGTACTCATGCTTGTCTACTTGCTTACCATCACTCGATGTCCGTTCGATAATTCGGTAACACTTCGCTTCAAAATTTCTTCCTTACCACTCTCTCCCTCATTTGCACGATGCAAAATGAGGATTCATGCACCATTTTCAGCTTTTATACCTGCTTTTTCATAGGTTCACACCCACATGTGCGAAGGTAAAATTTGCACGCCCTCGTGCAAAATTTTTTGTTCGCACCTCGATGTGTGAATTTTTTTTGCCAATCAATTTTCCCTAAATTTCCAAATTTGCTTGGATTTATCATTTTCAAGCATTTTTCATCATTTTTCTCATCTTCTTCATTATTATCAATCGATTCATCACCGATATTCATCTCCTCCATCACCAATTCATCGCTTGATGGGGTTGTCATTCAAATAATCAAACACTGCTTTGCATGTGATCAAACAACCAAAACATCCAATCACGGATACAACAAATGCCTAAGAATTTTTTTGCTAACGATTATCTCAAGTCCTTAATCTAACAAAATTTCTCTTCTCAATCAAAACTCCAATTCAAAACAAAATAATATTTGATAGACCTCAAAATACCTCTGACTGTAGACAGCTCATGGATTCCCTTCTTCAAAGTGGTAGTCGTAAGACCACTTATGAATGAAGCACCTGACTAAGCTCTACCCTACGGCTCCAATGGTTTGTCAAATATTGTCAACAGAACTCATCAATCAATCAGAAGCAAAAATTAGCAAAGGCATTTGTTCCTTCCACAATTGGAACATCTCGAGTTGATCACAAAATAAGGTAATCTTACGCCTTCCCTCAAAAGCAATCATTACAATGTTTCAAAATGTCGTATTCAATCACAAATCATCTTTCTTTTTTTATCAATGCATCTCTCTCACAATCATCCACAAGTCATCAATCACAAATTCTTTGCCTTCCAATCACTCCATCAATTCATATCATCATTTTTTGTACTAAATCATGTTTTCACACAATCCAGTACAAAAAGGGGTAAAATGTAGACACCCAAAAGTTGCACATTGTCCCTCTCCTCATCTTCACGGTCAATCAATTTGCAAAACCCTCAAAAATTGCATAAATTGGCTTTAAAACACTATTCATTTATTAAAATCACTATTCATCATCCTTAGCCCCCTTGGGCTAGCTAAGCCCCTTCCTACGCTTAACTATAGGTCCTCATGTGACCTCATTCACAACTCAACCAAGGTTGAATTCTCCACCATGGTCAAAAAGCACTTTATGCTCAAAAAGTCAACAATCTTAGTCAAAACTTGCTTTATGGCTAATCCTATGGTTAATTAGGCTAATCATGCTTAATTCTAACCCTCCACCTCACCTAGTCTACTTTGACTAGCCTAGCCTTTCCACCTCACCTAGTCTAGCCTAGCCTAGCCTTGCCACCTCTCACCCAGATATTTCCTCCATCTCACACTCTCCTGGGCAATAAATGAGAATTGGAGACTTTTGCACCAAAAAGGCAATTTCAAATTTGGAGATATTTCCAAGTTGGTTTCAATAAATGCCATTTGGAGACTTTCCTCCAGGTCATCATGACTTGTAGATGGGTGAGGGATTCTCTCACCCAATCTCATTTATGAGGCAGGACACCTCTTAGGAGGACACCTCACCACACACACCTCACAAGGGACACCTCAGCCCCTCCCCTAACCTTGGCCAAGTCTATAAGTAGAAGGCCATTTTCACCATTTTAGAGATTTCAATTTTAGCTTACAGAAACTCTGCTGAAATCACTCTAGCCATCCAACATCAATCACACATCAAACACATCCATCATAGCAATAGGGTTTTTGTTATATCCATGATACTCCTTGTGACTTAGATAGGTTATCGACAACGAAGGCAACTTTCGAAGGTGACCCGGTGAAAGAGCAAAGGAGCAACAACATCAAGACAACTCAAAAAGTATATTCTATGAATTCTACTAAAGATAGTCAAGTTCACATGACCCCATGCAAATTTCTAGGCCCAACCAAGTTCACACCCACTCGTGTGAACTTCTGCTACAGTAAAACAGAGTTCATCGGACAGGTAAGTATGGTTTAGTTTAGGATTTTATATCATTTTATACAATTTTATTCATGTTTTAAGCTTTATTAAGAGTCTTTTGTCTTCATAAACATGGGGTTTTACTGAGGCAGACCCCTAAATGTTCTAACTAGATTTTGTAGGTCCAATAGGTACAAAGAACACATCAAACCAGTGGTGGCCCATGAGCAAGAAGCCCACCTGCACTGAGGAACATCCAAAAGATGAATCTTGCTACCTTTGCACATACTGATAAGGGCTTCCTTAGGGAAGACCCACTTGTAGCCTTCAGGGCAAAGTTGTAAAAAGGATTCACCTTGTAACCCCCTTTTATGTCAATACAAAAGTAGTGATTCTACAGTTTCATTTATGAATTGTAGTCTTTTAAATGGTTTCAAAATCATCTGCTAACAATAATATTAGGGTAACGCCTTCCATAGAAACATGATGACTAATACAATGTCCATCAGCAAGGACAAAATCTCTCTTAGTTTAACAACCAATAAAACTTGGAATAAAAACCCTTCCAACACAAAAAACTAAATTTAGCTGGATTCTTGCTAAGATAGCATATAGTAGATAACATAATAGGGCAGGCTCATTTAACTCATAAAAATAATAAAGAAACTCTATTTAGTATAAATATTAGTGTATCTTGTATCTAAAACACACAGGATAATAAATAGACACCTACACGTTCCTTCATTCGTTATCAAATAGAATACAGTGCTTCACTGAATTAGCTTTCAATATTCAACAACATTCAACATAAGTAAATAACAAACAACTAGAAGAATAGAATCCGAACTGAATTTGAAATATTGTCAATTTCCATCAGATTTGGATTTCTTCTTCCAATTCAACCATGAATAATGATCAACCCCTCAAGATTTTCTTAATACATACATTTATAGAAAATTCGAAGGAATTTTAAGTAAACAAGTGGAACTTCCATGCATTCCCTATCTCTAACATGTATCAAGTGGTAACTAGGATCCAAGCCAAGTGTTATATGCAAACATATTTATTTATAAATTTAAACTAATGTGCATTCTCAAAAGCATATATTATTATATGGATATTTATTATTATTTTTATATTATATATTTTATTATATTATTAATTATTTTACAAATTATAAATCAAAACATCAAACAATTATTTAAGCTACCACTTGAGCTTATTCCTCATATTCGTCTTCCCTAGATACACTATTTTCTTAATTCAAAGACACATAGTCCAACAATAAATTTAAAGCAATTATTTAAAATGCAACTATATGAATGCAATATTTTGTGAGCTTCTATGTACTCACGGGCCGTGGTGTTTTTCACACCTCCATCATATCCCTCCTTACTTCTCGGGGTCAACCCTTATCGGTCGCCTGAAGGAGGGTATCTATTTCCTGCAATCACAAATGCCATCAGTAGTACCATATTATAGGAATAAAATAAAGTAAATATTATTATAATAATAGCAGTACTAGTAGGGCAATTATAGGCTAGAGGTAACATTTGGTTCAAGGGGTTTATCTAAGCTCCTTGCACCCCTATTTGATCAAGAAAACTTTCAAATTTTGAGCAATACCTTGGTTATGAGATGGGATTTAAACTTGTCCTGAAGTATTCACATTAGGTATAATGGATTATCCAAAATATGAGGTTACTATTTTAGAAGTATTATTCTATTCACTAGACCTACATAAAATTGGATTAACAACTATACACATAGGAAGGTTGTTTGGGCAGTGGAAAATAGTGGTAGGCTTAACTTGACTTGATTATTCAATGTGTTACACTAGTATGAGGTATTTTATATCATGAATTAGTATGAGACAATGAGTTTTGTATTGGCCTAGAATTTAGCTAGGAGGATTTAAAATGATAGAGGCATAATTGTAAGATAGTGGGAAGCTTGGAAAAATGATTTCTCAAGCATAAAGTTTTGACCCATTTGATCAGCCATTAGACCTTTTTCTTTTGATGGATTGAGACTTGGTATTGGATTTTATTTGATCTCATCATCTTAGTGAATCCACATGATAACTTATTCTTTAATTTTTTTCATGAAATAATTTGATGATATGATATTGCAATACAAGGTACTACATTTGATACTACAAGTATCTTCATAGTAATCATTAGGTATTATAATCACAATGCACTAGAACAAGTAGATGGGAATTGATAGTTTTTGAGACTCAAATTTAACAATATGACTAAGTTATACGATAGAGAAATAATTCATCAAACTACGATCATCGTTTCCTTGATTCATTGATAGTTATAGCGAATCAACATTACCTATAGCCTGCTCAAGTGAATCTGATTTGATAGTGATATTTTTATCATCTTGCTATAATTCATACTAGTGAAATATTTTTACCCAAGGTGAATAGGATGAATTTCTTACTATAAATATGGGCTTAGAGCCCATTGTAAACCATATTTTGGTCATTTGAGAAGATACTAGATCTACACTCTTTGACTACCTTTTATCTTTTATTTAATGGAAAATTGTGCATAGCCTAATACAAAAATGTGTCACATTTTGTTGAACCTCTATTTGTATGCATGTGTAAGTGTTTTTTCCCTACATTTAATTTTTAATTCTTTTTCACTTTGGGCTAGTATCTAAAATGAATTAAAATTATTATTTTTACCTTTCTTAATTTGGTTGATTGATAAATACACTATCCTCGCTATGACCACCAATTGTAATTTACTTTTAATATCTCACAACCTTACTTTCTAATATTTAAATTTTACATTAACATTTATCATTTTTGCTTAGATTAAATTAGACTAAAATGGGATAGTGTCGATCCAACCTAAATCTATAGGTCAAGGGGATTAAAAACCCCCTTTTCTAAAACTTTTACCATAGAGCATGCATATGGGTGTGATATTATTGATCATCCCACTCTATGAAATCAAAAATTCAAAATGGCATGCCCAATGGGATGGATCTAATTTGTCCCACAAAGAAAGCAACAACTAATATGCATCCTACATGCAACCAAAAGTGGAGAATATGATGGATTGTGTCCTATTACCACACCAATATAGTTTATCGAAGATCTAATTTGTTTCATGTTGAATTTTATCAGATATTCAAAAGGTTTTATTCTCCATTTTTAGATCTATAAGAATTTTTTGTTCATTCAAAAAATCACACTTTATTTTGCTTTAGATCTATATTTTTTGTTACCTTGTTTTGAAGACTTTGAACCAATGTCTAGTAGATCAAGCAGATGGTGATTCCTCTACTGAGAAGAATCTAGTGATAAAATTTATGAATTTGGATTAGTAATTCATCATCAAGATCTATAATTAGCATTTGGAAGAACCGTATCCAAATCTAAGTTTGGAGCTTGGTGATTCACTACATATCAAGACAATGATTCAATTTATCTAACATTGATAATCAAGTTTGTGATATCAATTTTCAAGCATCCATTGACCACTTTGGAGATAATTCATCCAAGCAGTAATTCATTACACTATCTTATGATTAGTTGAGATACACTACTAATGAATTTATGATATCATTATCTATCTTAGCCTATTAAAGTTGAAATGAAGTGCACTTTCTACCAATTTGTTGTACCAATCATCGATTCACTAAAATCTTGTTTTTCTACTAAAATAATAGCCCTATCTTGATTATTATCTAGTTTAACTAGTGAATAAAAGATATAGAATAATATATAAAGGAAAATAACTAGAGAAATTCAAGTGGATTGGGTATAAACACAAAATAAACAAAAAAAAAGAAACCATCTCATGTGATGTGGATCCAAGACTTAGAAGAGGAACATAGAGAACAAGTGTAACAAGAGTCTATGTCTATTTTATCCATCCCAAAAAAATATTTTACATATCTAGAATAAATACCTATACCTGATCACCTACCTATGGTAAACCAATACCAATTAAATGACCAACAGTTAGTTTAGGATTTCACTCCTCCCATAATCCTAAACATTGTTAATAAATCTCCATCCAACATGAGCCAAATTTTCCAAACTTCATCCAATCAAATAAATAATTGAATTTCCACTTCCTACATATTTTTATCTATGGGAAATATTTCTTCCTTAATCCTAGTCACATCCACTATAAATGTGTCAATCCTAATGGCCAACCAAAATACATAGGCTAGTTCTAGAAGCTAATCAAATATCAATTGTTCACAATATTATTCCCAAATTGTGTTGAGTGTGGGACAACAACAAATGGTCCTATTTAGTCCTATGAATACCCCTCCTATAAAATGAACACAATATTCTAAAGAACCACCAAATTCTTTTTTATATCCTAGCCCACTAGGGGTCCCAAAGTTTTCCTAATCTATCCTATCAACAAATCCTACAAAATATTCTAAGTCCAAACTTTTATGTAGGTGGAAAAAACATGCTTAACCTCCTACCTAATTTTGGCATGGTTTAATAGTTTTTGAATATAAACCTATATGTAGAAGACTAAAAAATACCTTGGTTCTTAGGAGGTATACTCACTTAGAACCTTCCACCACTCTTGGCAACTAGTAGATGCCTCAACAAATTCCTAGGGGTGTAAACTATAAAATACCTCTAAATCAAACCCATCCCCTTAGAATAAAAAATTGTTCAATCAACGTGTACCAAAACCTCCTCCAATGATAGGAAGAATAAATAGTAGAATTTTTAACAATAACATATGGTCCCTTATGTACAAAAAATCCAAGGGTACACTACCTCAATCCAACAAGAATTAAAAAACTATCAAACTTTTCCCCTCCTAGGGCATAACAATAATAACCAAACTAGATCTATCAAGGACCCTTAAAATTGAATGCCTATTAAAATTCCTTGGATGACTTGAATAAATTGTCCACTCTAAAGTTAGTACATGGGATATAGGAAGAAGACATCATGATATGGTTATTCATTTATTTTCTAAGGGATAAGATCGCTATCTAGTATTGAATCCTAGCTAACAATTTTATAAAGAGTTGGGATTTGATAGTTGAACCATTCATGAGGAGGTTTTGTGGACTTAAAAATGGATATTTAGTCATATTTCAACTTTATATAATGCATATGCATTCCCAAGATAATATCCATGATTATAATACAAGGTTCATACAAACCCTATACCTTATACCTCCAAATATTAGGTCATTAGATGAAAAGGATATACCATACTACATCAAAGTTTTGTAATCTAATTTAGACCTCATGATCTACAATGCTATTCCTACAAAATTATCAAAATCCTTTGAGGAAGTATCTTGAGCTAAAGAAGTGTTGATCAAAGTTAGAAAATTGCCATCTATCCCACACATGGCTTATGTTGCTTACATAAATTGGACTACTAGTCCATAAACAATAGGAGCTCCACTTCCCATCAATCTAGGTCCTTATAATTAGGTTAGTATAGTACAACTTCCTTCAAATAATCCATGCATAGTCACACATCTAAGTTAGAATTCATCATCTATTATTGCCTTTTAACCACAACCATCAACTTTACCTGACTCCTACTCAAACTAATGATGAATAAAAAGTTCTATATAAGTAGCCTTTTAAGATGCAATAAGTAATAAATGTTTGAAGGACATGTTTAACCAAAATTATACAAAAAAATGATAGTGGCAACCAAACAATGGGTGGTAACAACAACAAAACTAGCAACCTATAAGAAGCCTCTAGCTCACTAAGGATCAAATGCCCAAACATTGTTGGCCAAGGAAATAAGACTAACCAAATACAAAATAACATGGTGAACATAGAAGCTAATATGAATACATTGTAAAACTAGGACCCCTCATAAAAATCTGTGTAAACTCATTGAGAAAAATATGAGCACATTGTAATACAATGCTGGACATAATCCATTGGTTTGCAGAATGGCAATAAAAATTATCAAATGTTGACATACAAGCCATATTTCCAAGGTGTAACAAGAGGGATACAAACCAAATTGTGAACCTTCTTCCTCATGCTAAATAAAATTTAAATCTAATTCTAGGTATAATAGGTCCCACAAGAGTAGTCTAACAATGGATTGCCAATTTGCTCAACCCAAAAAATGCCATCCTCATAAAATTTTATGTTTATGAGGAAGGTGAGATTATGGATGAATAGGTAGTTATAGTTAACCAACAATAATAGGTTATGAAAAGAGGAAAAATGAAAGCATCCAAATATCAATTAAAATCACTAAATAATCTAATTGAACCATCTAAACTACCTAACCCTAATGTAGGCACAACTATCCTAAAGAAGTAAAGTCCTCCCCTCCATATTGAGGATAAGGGTCTTGCAGATTTTGATAGAAAGGTAAAATATAAGGTTAGATTAAATAGGAAAGCATAGTATGACCAAAATTTAGATATGAAGGTATAACCTAATTATTCCTTAACAAATCAATCCACTCCATCACTTGAGAAAGTGAGGTGTAGACCTTGTTCTAAGGTAGTCAATGTAAGCCTAAAATTAGTTATGGATAGAAGGAATGTGTCTGATGTAGATTCACAACCAATAGGGGATAATAATTATGAACATTATGAATATTCAAAGTTATATTGGGATTAAAGATAAATCCCTACAAATATAAGTAGATAAATTAAAAGGTACATAAAATATCCTTCATTAATGAGTGAGGGAAGATTGGTGAACAATAAAACATTCAAAACATTCATCTTAAGAAATGAGAAAAATCCAATGGGAATCAAGTTTAATACTATCGAGAAGATTAAGAATACTAAAACCAATATGGTCATGTTGGAGACATTATCCTTACCTAGACAATGGGACTTGCTTCAAGAAATTCTAAAAGAGCAAGAACAAAACTTTGTGAAAAAAGGAAATCCTACTATCAGTAACCAGTCTAGTGTAGTCATGCAATAAAATCTGATGGCACAAGACTTCAAGGAAATACAAGTAAATTCCTCAAATATGCTCACAATACCAAACCAAAAATTATGAAGCTACCTCTATTCTATATCATACTAAAGTTTAAGAACTATATTTTGAGATGCTACATTGTCAATTAGGGAGCAATAGTCACTATGATGGCCAAAGTTGTGTAAAGAAATAAAATTACCATGTATGGCAATGGATAGTAGGCCTAGTTAGATGGATGAAATATAGGTGAAAAATAGGAACATAAAAATATCTAGTAATGGTAGTTTCAAGGAACCCATGGTTGATAGTCATCTAATAAGTGATCGTGGTCAATTTATCCCTATTTTAGAATGTTGTTGTCATGAGAGTGGACAAAGAAAATCTCATAAAATGGTTATATCATGATGTATTATAATCATATAAAAATTCCCAAGGATGTAAAAATGATCTAAATTAAGAATAAACCTCCAAGCAATCATCTCTTGCATAAGTTGAATGACAACAAGGCAACAATTGAAATAAACTCCTTGAGTTCATAGGATATGGATTAGTCAAAGGAGATATGACTATTAAAGTAGACATAATTATTAGGATAATATAGGATGAGGATGATCAACATGAAGAAGGATTGTATGAAGAAATAAACCTAGGGAAATACTTGGTTCTGAAGGAATATTCCAAATTTCCAACATTGACCTGCCAAAATTCCCTAAAAGCATATCAAGCATGGACCATCAAATTTGATGGGGATAAAATTAAGAATGAAATAGTGTCATGATCCACCTTGGCAAGACTTGCTCTATAAAATGTACAATGTATTGATAGACGATGTTAATGCTAGATTTTTTGCTTTTGATGAATTTATGCTTTTATTGTTGGGTCTATTATATATAAGGATACGGTACTGTTGATACTCTACGTGGTTGCAAGATCAAGAAATATCATGGGTGGATAAGAGAATTGGTGACAAGAATGAGAGATTGTATATAAAAAATAGAAATGATAATGATGACTCACTCATCAAACAACTCAGGATAACATGGACAAATACCCTTCATGTATGTGCATTGCAATTTTTTGTGACTCGTGTTTGCACCATTGGAATAGGAAATTTATTGCAATGAGTCTCCTCTAAGTACGTCGATGATAGCTTAGTCTATATTAAAATATAGTCCGCCCACTTAAGGATAAAATACTAATGTGGAACTTTGAGGAAAATATATTGCATTTGAGTTTGGCATGTTGGCATGAAATGATTCCTTCCTTGTTTTGATGAAAGTAATTTTGATGACAGTATTTGTGTTGAATTATTATTGACCTTGATTTATGCTTTAACTACATTGAGGTTGTCTCCCCCATATTTGGTTATTATTGCCTTTGGTTAGCGATGGTGGAGCTGCCTTAAGTTTAATGGGAGATGCTTAATTATTCTTCTTCCTCCATGCTACATGAGTGGCTCTTGATTAAGGTTGGTTATGGGCATTGGAAAATATAACTCTTGATTGGGGTTGTTTATAGTTATTGGAAAATACTTATAATATTACTTCACAACTCCATGCATGAAGATGCTCAGTCTTCTCCTTTCCTTTTGCCTTTTAAAGAAGACATTGGTTTGGAAAAGGGATACGTCAAAGGATCAAGAGAAAAGAGGAGAGAGTGATTGTTTATGCATAACATATGGGAGAACAGAGGTTGGAGTAAAAGGAACTAATGTCACCTTATTATTATCCTAGTTGTGGATTGTTAGGTAATGATTGCGACTTTGGTGACTGTTATATTTGGGTTGATTTTGTTATGCTTTCCTTGCACCTTTTCTTTATGTTTTGACATGTTGTGAGGTTGTTGTATTATTGGTTATGACTATATGCAATCTAGATGCTTTTGTACTCCTTTAACCATGTTGTGCAATGTGTTGGATTGCTTTCATATGTAGGTTTTTTTGGTTTATTTTGACCTTGGATTCATGTGCTCAGTTATGCTATCTTGGAATCTATTCTCCTTTCATGGTGAAGAGCATAGTGGAGTGATAGTTTGTGGTCTTGAATGCTCAACTTACTATTGATTTGCTTCATTGACTTGACCATTGTGTTGCTTCCATGTATGTCTTGTTTAAAATCTAAATCTTAACTCCCTATTGGCTTGTGTAGACCCAAAATTTTTGCACCCCTTTCTTTTAGGCTAATGGATCCATGCCTAAAAGGGGGAGGGAAAATGATGTATCTACACCTCGGATGAGAAGCACTTGAGTTGTGCTCTCCTTGGTGTTTGTCGATGAATTGGGTGGGGTTCACCAGGAAACACTTTATGTGGTGGTTTCCATGCCTAGGTAAGGTGGATGTTTGTTGAATTCTTTTTATGTGCATACACCTAGGGTTTGGCAAAAATGCAACTATTGCCTAGCTATATACAATTCAAATTTTGATGAAAACAAAGTAAACATATTCTAACTAGAAAGCTTTGTAAATCTAACTATGATGCAATGATTTTGTAGATATTGAAAGCAAAATATGAGGTTTATGCTAATGTGTTATTTTCTTTGCATTTTGTGTTTTGTGTTTTATGTTTTTCAACTTAATGTACTAGATGCAAAATGATGTAACTAAATTCCTATTTTTGTCTTTTTGTTCTTTGGAGCTTTTTAACAAATGCAATTGATGTAAAAATTGATATAGCTAAGTTTATCTTTTTGCTCTTTTGTGTTTTTCAAAACTAGTATGATTGATATAAAACAATGCAATTGAATCTATGTTTTTGATCTGTTCCTTTTGAGTTTTTCAACTAATGCAATTGATATAAAATAATGCAACTAAGTTTGTATTCTTTGATATTTTCTTTTGAGTTTTTCAACTAATATGATTAAATGCAAAATATGATGTAATTAAATCTATGTTTTTTTATTCTTTTCTTTCTTTTGTCTTATGTAGATGCTTCTAAAATAGAATGTTATGAAATTATAGTATAGAAAATTATAGAAAACTAGGTTTAGATCCTTACCTGATCTAGATGTCTACAATCATACGCATTCAACTTTATCAGGTAAATTTGGATCTATCCAAATTGAATTTGGACCAGTTCAAATCTATCAAGGGAATTTGGATCTATTCGAATCTATTTAAAACCTACAACTCCATAGTAAGACACTAAAATTTGTAGTTAGGGGTGGGGGATCTACTTAGGCCACAACAGATCATGATCTGTGATAGTCAGATCCCCTTGGTTATTTTAGCAAACATAGAAGAAGTGATGGATCTATAAATCTAATGCAAAACATGTAGTTTAAATGGAAGAAACATAGTGACAATAGTAAGATGCAATAGAATAACAAAGCTAATAAGTAGTAAAATGCAAATACGAATTTAATTTGATAAATCTAAAATTAAAACCTACCTCCAACATAGATCTACATATATCAACAACAAATTTGGATCGCTCTAAATATGTTCAAACCTACAATGGTTAGATCTGTAAACCTACAATGATCAAATTAGCACAATTTTGGGTTTCATCGATGAATTTGGATGCATCTGAATTCATATAAATCTACAAAAATGATAAATTATGCTAGGGATAAATGCAATTTAAATTCACAATACACATCTCCATCTCTGATAGCTCCTGGAATGATGATCTGTGTCACGATCTCCTCTGAAACCTACAACAAAAATACAAGAAAGCCTATTCTTCTCCTAGATTTTCCTACAAAAATCACCATTAGGTTGATATGAGGGTAGCCTATGGGATTTATCATCCAAGGTAGGTCGAGGAATCAGGGAGGAGGATGCAAATAGGTCGGGCTATTAGGGGAAATTGGGAAATTTCCCAATCTAGGTAAATTTGGATGGATCCAAATTCATCAAAAATTTGGGTTTGCCTAGATTAGGGGTGAAATCCAAATAGTGCACCTGAATTAGGTGCACGTTTGATTTGGCTAAATTTGGACCATTTTAAATTTGTCGGAGCTGCTCAAATTTCATGAAAAAAGGGGAACAGATAAAATTTAGTTTTATCCGACATAAGAATCGAGGTAGGGGGTTGAAGGGTGAGAGGTACGTTGTTAGGGAGTAACAACATGTTGGCTAGGGAATGGGAATTTTGAAATGTGTCAAAATTCCCTAGCTACATTTTACCCCCTCTTTGGTGCATTTATGAACAATAAATGCGTTAAAGAAAGATGTAGTAGAAAGGGGAGTTATGTTGTAAAGAAACCAAAATTTTATTCAAATTTTCTTTTATTTTTATTGTCTAGGGTACCCCCTTTGAGTTTTGTAAAAAATTCAAAATTTATTGCAAAACTCAAAATTTGAAGTGAAAAGGGGTAAAAAGGGGTATAAAATAGGAAATTAGGGTAAAAACCCTAATTCATTTTTACCCCACTACTTTGCTAATTTGGCTCTAGAGAAAATGGTGACTTCTGAACATCGGACGGATATGGTTCGAGTGGGAAGCAATAGATCTAGTGTAAGGATGTGGGTAAGCATTCTTATCACCTCAAATTTAGGATTTTTTGGTCCATTTTTTATATTTTTAGAATTTTTGATGTGGCCTACCATCGTGCGATCACGAACTATTTTGGAAAATTTGGATGTTCGAATTCATCTGGAAAGATGTCCGAATTCATAAATTCGAATGATTTCCAATGATTTCATACGTCCAAATTTGACTAGGAATAGTCCGAATTCGCAAATTCGGATGTACAGAATGCAGATTCGGTCACCCGAATCTATTTTTGTACAGGTCCAAATTTGCAATTTAGGTTTGAATTTGCAAATTAAGGATAAGTTTATATTTTGTGATTCATTATTTTGTGTTTTTGTGATGTTTTTTCGATTTATGATATGATATATTACTAATTATTGCTTTTATTTTTGGTTTTATAGTGAGGTGCACTTAAGAACCATGAGTGGTGGTACAAGGGGTTTGATGATCATGTTAGGACCTTGAGTGCAGATGATAGGATAGTTTTAGAGGTGGTGGACCTATGACACATGGCTGAGATGCCATGCATAGAGGTAGATTACTATCTCTTGATAGCATTAGTAGAGAGGTGGTATCCGAGATCTTCGACATTTTGGTTACCTATAGGGGAGATGGTCTCAACTTTAGAGGATGTATGGAGGATCCTTTGGGTGTCGATCAGGGGCTAGTTTGTCTACCAGTCCCTGACCCAGGCTCAGGCTATGCGATGGTTGATAGGAGATCCATCATTTCCTATCGAGCAGAGTAGGGTTAGCATCGAGGGACTGATAGTTATAGAGGGAGTTTCTAGGTTGATCAAGGTACTATCAAGGATAGTTGTAGGGTTATTATCATGCCATCAGAGTGGGTGACATATTCCATGGGATTTGTTGAGGTAGTGGTAGATATGAGGGACTCTTGTGGGGACCATATATACTCTATCACTTATACAAGACCTTGTTTAAGGTCATGTATAAGAAGGGTCGTGGCTTGGTCCTCATGACTTTTCTTTAGGTATGGTGTTGGGAGCACATTGTAGTGAGGAGGCTAGAGGGGCTTCCTCATTAGTAGATAGAGGATGGATGGCCTATTGTATTTTATTGGGGTCCTATAGGAGGTTGAGGGAGGAGGATGAGTGGCCTAGAGGAGGCTAGGTGGGTAGTCGATGATCTGACTGCATCGCACATATGTTGGAGATCCTAGCGAGGGCATCATGGTTGGGAGGATGATAGAGTGGAGTTGTCTCATGTATGACAAGTGTGATGGATCTGGATGGAGAGAGGGGATATTGAGCTACATCAGGTAGATTGAGTGCTATGTTAGTTTGGATTAGTTTAGGGGATTCTTAAGGTATAATATTTTATGTACCAATGAGTGACTCAAGATTTGATGACTACTAGTGGGGTATCGAATCTCAATAGGTTTGTAGAGGTATATGAGGATGACCTAGTAGTCACACTTGCTAAGGGGGATGATGTAGGAGTCATATATGGGTACCATGAGTGGTACACCACCATCCTCCCTATGAGGATTACATAGGAGAGAGGTGTAGTTGAGTAGGTACACCAAGCTTATCGAGAGGTAGCTAGATGATGATCTATCAAACAACCATAGGGAGAGAGATAGAGGGGATAAACACAGAGAAGAGGGATTTCTTAGATGAGAGGAGGGTAGATATAGAGGTCCTCTCGGTAGGAGAGGGCTCTCTATATTGAGGGAGGGAGTGGGTAGTGGTAGTAGGTAGGAGGTTCATAGTAGTAGGTACCCCCACCAGAGTAGGCTACCTTATCACCTCAGTAGGAGGTACCTTTAGTTTCTCGATAGGACTCACTCGAGAAGGGCACTGCTATGGAGGTTGGGGAGTCGAGCAGTGCGAGAGGTGGCTGCTCTATGGTTAGATAATGTTAGTCTGAGGAGTCAGATCAGTATTCAGGTGAGCTACATTCAGTCCTTAGAGGTACAACTTCATGTAGTCATAGACTCTATTGAGTCAGGCTTAGGCTTAGTTGGCCTAGAGGTAGGGACATGGGATATCACATCAGACATAGTCATGATCACTCTATATGAGGAGTGGGGCTTTAGGGTAGTCCTTAGGGAGTATTGCATTATTGATAGAGGTGGTCATGGCATCACAATGGGTATCCTTCTACCAGACACTTTATTATCAGCTAGTGCCCAAGGGTTAGAGGGTTCCATTACCTCTAGAGTTTGCTCCTTTGAGTCATGTGAGATCATATTCTAGGTCGGTGTCTAGGGCTCCTTAGTTTTGGGTGCCTAGACCACCACCTGATGATACTCAGAGCTCTAGAGGGTCTAGGGAGTGATATACCAAGACTTGTTTTTGTGGTATACCCCCTAGTGATTGAGTATGCCGATTTTGATTGTGGCATACCAGTTGACCATTTTGTACCTTATGTACTTTTTTGAGATATATATATGACTATTGCTGTTATTTTTGGTATTTGATTTTTATGGTTATGTGTAGTGCAAAATATTATGATTGTTTTTGTGATGATTCTACATAATCATGCTTATGGTCATGTTTGATTTGCTAATGTTGTTTTATCATGCTTTAATCAAAATATTATTGTAGTAATGTGAAATGTGATTTGATGTAGTTGATATTTTGATGTAGTATGATTGAATTGTTTGTAGAAGGATTGTTTTGAAAAATGTACCCTTATGATTTTGATCAGTTAGCAATAGACCTCGAGGATGTGTGCTTGTATATGACCATTTATGGAGGATGCCCCTCGCGTTGGTCATGAAGTGGATCCTGTGTGAGGTTTTGGTTGTATTACTAACATCGAAGGGTTGTGATCAACAAAAGTAATTTGAAATTTTGTTGATTAAAAGTGATAAGTTGATGATAAGTAATTTGTGATTTTTAAGATTAATTTTGACTTAATCTTAAGAGAAGTATGATGTAATGAGGATGATTAAGCATGAAAAATTGGGTAGAGGACTTGCGCTAGGCATAAGATTCCTAGTGTGAAGTAAATAGAGAGATTTTATTAGGGTTGTCTCATGCCATCATCGCGAAGTCTATATGCAACTATATGACCAAGCAATTTTATGTATAATCAATGCAAGTTTTTGTAGATGATAAGATGAAATGAATAAATTGTACTAGGTGATAAATATGAGATGCAAGATTAATTGGTATGATGGGCCAATTGCTTATGCTAATAGTCATACAAATCCATGAGGATATAGTGACTTCAACTAATCAAAACTCAAGGAGAATCTTGGTCTTTTCTAGGATGAAATTGAGTTTATCAAGAACCAGTGTGTGATTTGTGTATTCATTTTCTATCTTGACCTTAATTATGATACAAAATCTCTCAAGGATCAAATGTGTGTGCTTATGAAGTTCATTTACCAATTTTGAGTAAGGTAATGATGCAAACCAACTTTAAGAACCATGTGTGTGCAAATGATGAATTCATT
Source organism: Wollemia nobilis (assembly GCA_028583015.1). Classification (NCBI taxonomy): domain Eukaryota; kingdom Viridiplantae; phylum Streptophyta; class Pinopsida; order Araucariales; family Araucariaceae; genus Wollemia; species Wollemia nobilis. The sequence continues at coordinate 10,719,334 of JAQPPZ010016709.1, read as the reverse complement.
TACCATGATTTTATGCATGCAGTTAGACTTAACTACTATGTAATACAAGCTACCAAAAGCTAGCTGATCCACAAGCTGACATTGGTCTATACAAAAGAAGGTCACTAATGTGATAGACATGTCACCATGCGTAAGACTACCCCATTGCTAGGCAGGTTTCATTCAACCTATTGTTGTAATGGGGATCACCCCATGGTTTTTGAATAACTGAGGAATTCTAGGGATTCAAGTTCATTACCCCCTTCTTTTCTTCTGATTTTAAGTAGGGATTCTTGTTCATTTTTTAACAAGGGGATTTATTTGCTTTGTAATTTTTTTTCAAGGGATACTTGCTCAGATTAGGTGAAGAGCAAGGGATTTTATTCGGGTAGGGGGAGCTTGTCCTTTTGTCAATTCTCAGCATTCTAGACCATGCGCATAATAGGATAGCAAGGGAAACCTTTCACTTAAGGAGCTAGGACTACTATGTAGCATCATATTTCCTTGTGCAAGAATCATTTTAAGGTGTGTAAGTGTGTTCTGGTTCAAAAAAGTGGTAGAATCAATTCCCAAAACTCAAAATTTCTTAGTGTAGCAGTAGTGATTTTGGTTCAAGAGAGATTTATAATCAATATCAAAAATCAAGATTTTATTTATATGTGAATTTTGTGAATGGTTCAGGATAAATTCTGAATTTCATCAAAGAAAACCAAGATTAACTATGAATCTGGATAGTATCAGTCTAATATTTAAGTAATATAATAACTGGATGTGACTATATGCCATATGCAATTGGACCAAAACTTATTAGGGATGTAATATTGAATGCAACTAGATGAAAGATGATGAATATGAAGTGATTGTGATTATGAAATAGACTACATGCAAGAAATATTGTATGTACAAAATATATGACAATTATGTACAGTGGTAGGTCATGGCTTTATGCATAATATCATTTTAGGTGCATTATATTCATTGGATCCTTAAGATATTTTCCATCTAAGGTAGCTAAATGATATGCACCTGATCCAAATTTAGTAGTGATGATAAATGGTCCTAACCAGTTTGGTTGAAATTTTCCTTTAAGATCAGTTCGAGCATTTGTATTTTTTTTATTTTCTTTAAGAACTAAATCACCAACTTCAAAATATCGAGTATGAACTTTCTTGGAGTATGATCTTTTGAGTTTGTCTTGATAGGAGCGAAGATGCTCTAAAGCATTTATGCACTTTTCATCTAGTAATTCCAATTGGCTTAGTCATCCAACATGATATTCATCTCCTACTTCAGCATCTTGAAGTAAAAGACCTAAATAAGGGACTTCAAGCTCAAAAGGAAATACGACTTCAACACCATATACCAAGACAAAGGGAGAAGCACCCGTAGGGGTTCGAACACTAGTTCGATAAGCCCATAAGGTAGGATATAATTGAGTATGCCAATCTCGACCTGATTTATTAACCAATATTTTTAGGATTTTAATTAAAGTTTTATTGGATGCTTCAGCTTGGCCATTTCCTTATGGATAGTAAGGAGTAGACCATCTATGTTGGATTTTGTATTTGGCACAAAGCTTTTGTATGTCTTTATTTTTGAAGCACGTTCCATTATCAGAAATGAGTGTAGATGGAATCCCAAATCTATAGATGATTTGATTAAAAATAAATTTAGAGACTTGGGTTCCTGTGCAAGAAGCCAATGGCATGGCTTCTACCCATTTTGTAAAATATTCAATTGTTGTTATGATGAATTTATGACCATCTGATGAAACTGGATTAATCTTCCCTATAATGTCTAGGCCCCATTTTGAAAAAGGCCAAGGGGAAGAAATGGCTTGAAGCTCTTGGGTAGGAGCATGGACTATATTTGCATGTCATTGACATTTTTCACATCGATGCACATAATCATTGGCATATTTTTCCATGGAGGGCCAAAAATATCCCATTCGTAGGAGCTTTTTGGCTATGGCACCACCACTAAAATGACCTTCGCAAGATCCATCATGCACTTCGCTTAGTGCCTTTTTGGATTCATCTAGGTTGAGGCATCTTAGAAGGATACCTTCAAAAGACCTTTTATACAAGGTACTTTCGATGATTACAAAATGAACAACTCATTTACGCAATAGTCTACATTGATTCCTATCTAGGCCATCTGGGAATGACCCATTTTGGAGAAAGTTGAAGATATCTCCATACCATGATTCTGAGGATGTTTCTTCAATTATGAAGATATCTAAGGGTGCTAGGAAAGACTCTAATGAAGTGGGTTCCCTAAGTTGGTGAATGATGATAGTAGCATGATCATCATCCAACTCTAAAGGAATAAGAGAAGCAATTGCTACCATAGCATCCATAGAATGGTTACTAGTACGAGGGATAGCTTCGATAGTAACTTTCTCAAATAAAGACATAAGTTTTAAAACATATTCTTTATAAGGATAGAGTTTCTCATCTCGGGTCTGATAAATATTATTGATTTGATTTACCATGAGTTGCGAGTCTCCAAAAATTGATAATATTTTAATATTCAAGGCTAAAGTTGCTCGTAACCCAAGAATCAAGGCTTCATATTCTATTGTGTTATTCGTATAGGAAAATTGGAGTTTAAAATATAATGGGATAAGTTGTTTTTGTGGAGACACTAATATAATGCCTACACCTACGCCACTCATGCAATGGGCTCCATCAAAAAATAGAGTCCAAGAGTCTAAATGTTCACCTTCTAGATTAAGGCATTCATCTAGAAACTCTATTGTCAAAGGGTGAGTAGATTCAAGAGGAGCAATGGTGAGTTGATCAGCTATGACTTACCCTTTAATGGATTTTTGACCAATAAAGGTTAGATCAAACTCACTCAGAGTGAGAACCCATTTTTTTCTCAACCTGATAAATAAGGTCTACTCATCAAATATCGTAATGGATCAAATTTTGCTATGATAAAAGTTTTTTGACTAAGCATATAATGGCATAGTTTCTATGTAGAAAACACAATAGCTAAGTAGATATTTTCTAAAGGAGTATAGAGAGTTTCATAACTTATCAAAGTTCTTCTTATGTAATAAATAGCTCTCTCTTTCTTATCCTCATCATGTTGTGCAAGCATTGCTCCTAACGCAAGTTCTAAGGTAGAAATATATAAAATAAAAGGATGCTCGGGCCTAGGAGGAACGAGCACTGGTGGTGTAAGAAAATATGTCTTAAGAGCTTCAAAGGCTTCTTGAAATTCCTCATCCCATTTGAAAAGGGTATCTTTCTTAAGTAACTTAAGAAAGGGTTGACATTTATCTACCAATTTGTCAATGAAACGATGGATGGATTGGAGCTTACCTTGTAAACTTCTAAGTTCTATTAAAGTTTTTGGTGGTAGCATATCAATGATTACCTTGATTTTGATAGGATCTATCTCTATTCCTTGCATAGATATAATAAATCCCAATAATTTACCTGATTTCACTCCAAACACACATTTTTCCAGGTTTAAATAGACTTTGTATTCACAGAGTCTATTAAAGACTCATCATAAGTCAGGAATATGATCTTCCTCCTTAATGGATCGAGCTATGATGTCATCTACATAATCATGTAATATGTCATACATCATATCATGGAACACATATGTCATAGCTCATTGATAAGTTGCCCCTGCATTCTTTAAACCAAAGGGCATTACTTTCCAATAGAAAGTCCCCCAAGGTGTAATGAAAGCAATTTTAGGTTGATCTTCTGGTGCTATACGAATTTGATTATATCCTAAAAATCCATCCATAAGGGATAACATCCCACTTCCTACTATGAAATCGATAATTTGATCCATATTAGGAAGGGGAAAATCATCTTTGGGACATGCAACATTGATATCCCTAAAATCAGTACATACTCTGATTTTAGTAGCCTCTTTTTTGGTTACTGGGATGACATTAGATATCCAATCAGAATAATCTATGGCTTGAATGAAATCGACATCTAAAAGTTTTTGTAATTCATCTTTAACTAGCAAGGCTACTTTAGGATGCATTTTCCTAAGTTTTTGTTTTACAGGTTTAGCATCAGGATGAACCACTAAGTGGTGCATGACTACAGAAGGATCTAAGCTAGGCATATCCGCATATGTCCATGCGAAGATATCAGGGTATTCTACAAGGAGTTATGTGTATTTCATTTGTTCTTATTTACTCAAGGTAGCTCCAATTTTAACCATGTGAGGATTGGTTTCTATTCCAATATTAATTTTTAAGATATCTTCTACCAAAATATTCAAGTCCCTTTCAAATTTAGGAGGGGTGGGTGAAACACCCATTTCTTGAAGTTCTTCTAGAGATAGTTTGGCTAACTCTTCTTGTGTGGTTGTTGTATGAACATGGGCTATACATGGGATAGACCCATCAAAGAAGAAACTATTCCTCATAACTTCTTTAAGGGGGATGTCAAAAAATATATCTCCTTCTACACACTCATCTGGAGTGGCAATCATTTTTGGATGGACTATTGAAATCATATTGCAAGAAAACAAATGAGTTTTCTTTCTCTTCTTAATATTCATTAAATATTTTTTATTTTCTAAATATTCACCATATGTGATTAGGTGATCATCGTCATCAAAGGGAAAAGGTTGAGATTTCGTAGGAATATAGCCTATACCACATCGGGCAGGCCATTCCTCAACCTCAAAGGGTTCACGTATGCCATTTTCAAAATGACCCAAACCTTTACCTTTGTAACCCATATCACACATAATTTTCTTTGATTTTATATATCTGTTGGAGAAGTAACATTGAGCAAAATTATTCTCATCAAATGTAAAGCTCATTTGCTTGATGTTGATTTTATCAGGAGAACATCCTATAGAAATAAAAGTACAACTCCCAACATGATATATGTTTCCCCGTTTGTGAGGTAAACCTATCGTTCATGGGGATGGTGGTAATTGAGACAAGACAATGGAGTCTTGTACAACAAAATTAGCATGCTCTGTAGGTGCTAATATGGTGGATAAATCTGGTAAAGCCTCATCTATGAGAGGGTATGATGTAGAAGGATTATCAGTTTTAGAAGGTGTAGGTGTGTCAGAAGAAGGTAAAGGTTCAATATTTGGGGAAGAAGATTTAGGAGTAGGTGTTAATGATGATAGAGCTAGACAAAATGGAACATTAATGGGTTCCACCATTGCACACATATCAAATGGTCTAGGGTCTCCATGAATGGTGACCAATTGATTTTTAAACTCGAATTTTACACACTGATGTAAGGTAGAGGGAACTGCCCTCATTGCATTGATCCAAGGGTGTCCTAGAAGGATGTTGTATGATGTTGGACAAGATACAACAAAAATAGATGTATCCAAAATTCTAGGACCAACTTGTAATGGGATAGATATCACACCACAAGCCTCTTGGATTTCATCATTAAAAGCTTTTATAATCATTTTAGTTCTTCTTAAATATTCATTTCTAAACCCAAACCTTTTGAAAAAGTCATATGTGCAAATATTTAGAGATGAACCATTGTCAATCAATACCCTCTTAACACCTACATCTCCAATTAATGTTGTTATGTATAAAGGATTATCCCTATGCATACTTTGAGGAGGTATATCTTTGTCATGAAAATCAATGTAGTCAACTCCATGAGAGGCTACAACATTCACTACAATAGTTGGTTCTATGTCTTGAGGCACCATCATTTGACTCAAGGTATTCATTAATTCTTCTCTATGAACTGATGAAGTCCTGAGAAGGTCAAGAAGGGAAATCCTAGTTATCGTATTAGCTAGTTGTTCATTGATATCAAAAGGAGCTTTCTGTTGAGGTCGAATTACATTATTCCCCTTATAAGGTGGTTTTAGAACAAAATGTGGTTGATCCACATCATTTGGTTGAGTTGTAGGTAGTTGAGTTTGAGAATTTTGAGTTTGAGCTTGTTGTCTAGTAATGGCTCCAACTGTAGCCACAATGTTGCTTGATTGATGTGAAATAGGAAAATCATCTTGAATAAGTTGTGATCTAGCATTTGATGTTTGTTCTATGGGAAGAAGTTGTGAAGAAGGATGGGTTGTTATCATTCTTGGAAATGGTTCCTCTAGAACTAATAAATCTGTAATAGGTAGAATTAGTCCTGATTCATCTTCTGAACTATTAGAATGAAAAGAACTAATATCTACTTCAGATTCTATTTCACTTTCTATATGTTCAAAATATGAGGATTGTAATTTTCTTCCTTGAAATTGCTCAATTGTGATAATGGATTGAGTAGGCACAAATGAAGTTTGTGGGAGTTGCGATGGTAGGTGATTACTAACCATTCCCACATAACATGTTGGATGAGGTACACTCTTATAATCTAGCTGATTCACAACTTCCTTACCATGATTTGGTAATGGATTTTGGAAGATGTCTAGATTTTGATTGGCATTTTGTGCCTGTTGCTTTTGTGGGTCTGTTGGTGGATTAGGATTTTGTGGAGGATTTTCCACTCCCAATTTTCCATTATCAATCAAGTCTTGCACCAAGTGTTTTAATCTTCTACAAGTGTTGGTTGGATGTCCGTCAACTTGATGGAAATCACAATGTTGGTCTGGTCTATACCATGGTTGAGAGGTGTCAGGTTATCGTATCTCTAGTAATTTTATCAAGCCTCTTTCTACCAATTGTGGTAAGACCATTGTCAAAGGTTGATTTAATCTTGTGAAATTCCATTGTGGAGGTTTTTGAGGTGCTTTTAACACAAACTTCTTTGTAGTTTCTATGGTATTAACATTTGGAGGAGGTCTATTATCTGTGACCCCATCTCCTACCACATGTTTGTTCTTGTATTGATTTTTAGATGATTTATCCTCATCCTTATTTTTAAGTTATCCTCTTCTGATAAGGGCTTCTTCTACCCTTCTTTCCAAGTCTATAGCTTGATCAAAGGAGGTTACGGTAGTAGTAGCCAACTCATAGGATAATTGTTCTTGTAAATTTCCAATGAAAATTTCTAACATTTCTCTTGGAGGTAGAGCAAAATGTAATTTGCCTAAAAATTTTCTCCATCGAGCTAGAAATTCTATGAAACTCTCTTCTTTCCCTTGTTTGAGGTTATATAGAGATGCATCTTGTTGTTTTTGTTTTGTTTTGATACTACTCCTAATTTTTTGTTTTTATTTTTTGTTTTTGTTTTAAATCAAACTAAAAGGCTTATCTACCTAAATATTTACAATATTTAGTGTAACAAAACTAAGGTGATTTTACTCTTCTCGAAAGAGCTTATAAATATCGTTGATGGGCTCTAGGTCTTCAGGGTTCATGAAATGTTCCTCTTCGAAGACAAAGTTCTCTTTTAAAAGAAGGACGAAGTGAATGAGAGTGATATTCTTAGTTTCAAAAGTAGGAGGTTGAAACTGGAGCTCATGGAAAAAATCTCTAAAAAGGACTGCTCTAGGTGCTTTGTGATAGCATATTTTTTGTTCAAAGGCTATCTCTTTCTCTTCTAAGTTTGCTAGGAATTTGTGGATGACTATAGATTCTTCAAAGTAACTTTCCCATGGGTAAATTGTGGAGTGGACGCTAGCCCTTTTGTTCGCTAGCCAACGTTCACAACTCCTCTTAATTTCAAAATAGGTGGAATAGTAATCTGCACCTAAGGCCTTTGTTATGTCTATCCTTTTAATTTGTTTCAACTCCTCAACTCTTCTCTTAATGAGATCAAAATTCTACCACAAATCTCCCCAATTTTCCCTATTACTCCTAAAGAGGATATCAACCTCTTTTTCTATGAGTTCTTTTCTAAGGTCGATAAGGGAAAATTCTTTAACACTAGTGTCCACCATTTAAAAATATTTCTAGATTTTTTTTTTTTTTTATTTTTAGAAAAAAAGTAAAAATAAGAAGACAAAAAGAAAACAAGAGTTCTTTTTCTAACTAAAAGTTTTTCTTCGAACCATTTTGCAAGTTGTAGGCCAAGTTAACTCGTTTTGATTAGGATTTTCACCTGGATGCCCGCATGCAGATGCTTGGTGATGAAGTCCAAGCCATGATGAAGCCCAAGTTCTACCAGTCCTCACCCAGTTCACCGTGGGTAGTGATACACCTCGAAAGAGATGCGTGCTATTTTCCATGGCTATGATGGTTGTTGGACCGGCCTCATTTTAAATATTGATTAAAGGTTTCAAGTTTTTTGGGTACAGGTGAAAGGATAATTCCTTTCTGAAGGTCCATAAACCTTCACTGTATATCCCATTATTTTTGGACCAGATGAAGCTGCAGAAGAGTTCATAGGATGTGGTTCTTTTTTAGGACAAATGATGTGAAAATGAAGAAAATAAGTGATTTGGTTCCTTAAAAATTATCTGATTTATATGACTTAATCTAAGGCACACAAGCTTAAATGATATTTTTTATTTTTTTTTTTTAAACAAAGAAAAATAAAATTTCAAAATGAGGGTGTTTTCACGTCGGGTTCACCAAAGAATGTAGACCCAAAATTTTTGCACCCCTTTCTTCTAGGCTAATGGATCTATGCTTGAAAGGGGGAGGGAAAATGATGTATCTACACCTCGGACGAGAAGCACTTGAGTTGTGCTCTCCTTGGTGTTTGTCGATGAATTAGGTGGGGGTTCACCAGGAAACACTTTCTATGGTGGTTTCCATGCCTAGGTAAGGTGGATGTTTGTTGAATTATTTTTATGTGCATACACCTAGGGTTTGGCCAAAATGCAACTATTGCCTAGCTATATGCATTTCAAATTTTTATGAAAACAAAGTAAACAGATTCTAACTAGAAAGCTTTGTAAATCTAACTATGATGCAATGATTTTGTAGATATTGAAAAGCAAAATATGATGTTTATGCTAGCATATTATTTTTCTTTTCTTGTATTTTGTGTTTTATGTTTTTCAACTTAATGTACTAGATGCAAAATGATGTAACTAAATTTCTATTTTTATCTTTTTGTTCTTTGGAGCTTTTTAACAAATGCAATTGATGTAAAAATTGATATAGCTAAGTTTATCTTTTTTGTCTTTTGTGTTTTTTAAAACTAGTATGATTGATATAAAATAATGTAACTAAATCTATGTTTTTTTATCTTTTCTTTTAAGTTCTTCAACTAATGCAATTGATATAAAACAATGCAACTAAGTTTGTATTCTTTATTTTTTCTTTTGAGTTTTTAAAATAATATGATTAAATGTAAAATATGATGTAATTAAATCTATGTTTTTTTATTCTTTTCTTTTAAGTTCTTATGCATATGCTTATAAAATAGAATGTTATGAAATTACTGTATAGAAAATTATAGAAAAACTAAGTTCAGATCCTTACCTGATCCAGATGTTTGCAATCATACGCATTCAGCTCTGTCAGGTAAATTTAGATATGTTTGAATTGAATTTAGACCAGTCTGAATCTATCAGAGGAATTCAGATCCATCCAAATCCATTTAAAACCTGCAACTCCACAAAAAGACACTAAAAATTGCAGTTAGGGGTGGGGTATCTGCTTAGGCCACAAAAAATTATGGCCTGTGACATTCAAATTCCCTCAATTCTTTTAGCAAATTGTATAATAAGAGATGGACCTATAAATCTAATGCAAAAAATTTAGTTTAAATAGAAGAAACATAGTGACAACAGTAAGATGCAGTAGAATAGCAAAGCTAATAAGTAGTAAAATGCAAATACAAAGTCAATCTGATAAATCTGAAATCAAAACCTACCCCCAACATAGATCTACATAATTTTAGATATCAATAACAAATTTGGATCACTCTGAATACGTTCAAACCTACAACGGTCAGATCTGTAAACCTGCAATGGTCAAATTAGCATAATTTTAGGTTTCATCGACAAATTTGGATGCATTTGAATTCATATAAATCTGCAAAAATGATAAATTATGCTAGGGATAAATGCAATTTAAATTCACAATACACATCTCCATATCTGATAGCTCCTGGAATGATGATCCGTGTCGTGATCTCCTCTAAAACCTGTAACAAAAATACAAGAAAACCTATTCTTCTCCTAGATTTTCTTGCAAAAATCACCATTAGACTGATCTAAGGGTAGCCTGAGGGATTTATCATCAAGGTAGATCAAATAATCAAGGAGGAGGATGCAAATAGGTTGGGTTGTTAGGGGAATTTGGAAAATTTCCTAATCTGGGTGAATTCAGACGTATTCGAATTCGTCAAAAATCTGGGTTTGCCCAGATTAGGGGTGAAATCCAAACAATATGTCTGAATTAGGTGCATATTTGATTTGGCTAAATTTGAACCGTTCCAAATTTGTCGGAGTCATTCAAATTTCATGAAAAAAGGGAAACAGATAAAATTTGGTTTTATCCAACACGGGAATCGAGGCAGGGGGTTGAAGGGTGAGAGGTACATTGTTAGGGAGTAACAACATGTTGGCTAGGGAATGGGAATTTTGAAATGTGTCAAAATTTCTTGGCTACAACTTGAAGTCATATTATTGTTTTTAGCTAGTGCCTAGGTATACAATGTGTATTGCACTCTTAAATTATTTAATTATTAGATTAGATTAAATGGTTTATTCTCACAGGATACATATGCAATATTTAGGGTTAGATTAAGTGTTAATATTTTAGGTTGATAAAATCTAAGGTTAGAATTAAAATATTTATTATTTCCATTGTAATATAGCTTTAGGGTTAGATTAAGTGTTAATATTTTGGGTTGTTTTAAGCTTATATTAGAATTAAATGGTTTATTCTTTCAGTGCTAATGTTGCTTTGTTTTTGGGTTTAATGGAGTTAATCCTTAGTTGTTCTATTAATCTAATGATAGATTAATATAATGTAATCTTTAGATTTGCAATTAATCTAATGATAGATTAATATAATGTAATCTTTATATTTGCAATTAATATAATGATAGATTAATATAACGTAATCTTTAGATTTGCAATTAATCTAATGATAGATTAATTAAACATAAACTTTAGATTTACAATTAATCTAATGATAGATCAATATAACATGAAATTTATATTTGTAATTAATCTAATGATAGATTAATTTAATGTAATCTTTAGATTTATAACTAATCTAATGATAGATTAATTTAATGTAATCTTTAGATTTGAAATTAATCTAATGATAGATTAATATAATTTAATATTTAGACCTGGAATTAATGTAATGATAGATTAATTTAATGTAATCTTTAGATTTGCAATTAATCTAATGATAGATTAATTTAAATTTTTAGTTTTGGAATTAATCTAATGATGGATTAATTTAATTCTTTAGTTTTGCAATTAATCTAATGATGGATTAATTTAACTCCTTAGTTTTAGAATTAATCTAATGATGGATTAATTTAATTCTTTAGCTTTAGAACTAATCTAACAATGGACTAATAAGATGTAATGTGTAGATTTGAAATTAATCAATGATTGATTAATTTAATGAAATTTTAGATTTGGTTTTAATCTAATGTTAGATTTAATTGATCTAATCCTTAGTTTGGGTATTAATATAATGATATATTTAATGGATTACTCATGAGATTAATCTGTGTTGGTTCTAATGGAGTTAACCTTTCAAGATTGGTTATTATGCTAATGATAGATTTTGTTGAGGGTGATGTCAAAAGTCACCCATAATTATTAAATTAATATATGAGTTGTAAAATAAAGCACATGCAAAAATATATTAAATTGAGTGCTTTATTCATGCAAATTAATAATTTTAGTTAATTTAAAAATAAATAAAAAACAACATGCAAAGTGGCATAATAAAAGCTATTTTTTATAAAAAGCTAGTTTTTAGCTTTTTTGCATGATCAAGGCTGATTGATCATTATATATTTTGTAATTGGACTCTTTTTGAATGTGAGAAGAACAGGAATATTTTAGTGTGCACAATTGTGGAGCTTTTTTAAAGTTTATATTTGTGCCCTTTTTTAATTCTAGATCAAAATTTCTGGTTTGGACCAGCAACATAGTTTGCTGAAATTGGAGCTTTTGGCTGAGGATATTTCATCATTTGGCATTCATAATTGGTTTAGCTTAATCACTAAACACTCCTGGACCATTTTTGGGTGATATCCATGCTCCATTAATGTTCTTTTTGTCTTAGATCAGAATTGCTTTATTGTTGTTTTTTTATCTCTCCACCTCAAGAACTTTCATTTGGTATCAGAGCAAGGTTGTGTATGTGATTTCAGAATTTGCAGGTATAGCTACAACAAGAGAGGGTGAATATTTTTTATTCCCAACATCCTTTACAAAATTTTGGATCAGAAATACTTGTGGCTATTCATTTGCTATCATGGCAACAAATAGTACATCCTTAAATATACCTACATTCAAAGGAGATAACTTTGAGTACTGGAGAGATCAAATGAGGAGGATATTTGTATGGAAGGGAGTTTGGAAAAGTATAGTTCAGCCATATACTCCTCCTAAGGATTGGAAAGCTCTTCCTAAATATCAAAAGAACACATTAGAAGAAGAAGAAAAGAATGATGCTCAAGCTTTCTTCTACTTGCAGAGTGCGATAGATCCAAGCATCTACCCAAGGATAGTTGGTTGTAAGAATGCACATGAGGCATGGACAACCTTGGAGACATCATATCAAGGCTCAAAAAATGTAAGAGCATCAAAGCTCTCGACATTAAGAATCAATTTTGAAAATATGAAAATGCATGATGATGAGAATGTTGGAGACTATTGTATTAGAGTAAATGATATAGTGCATAGAATGAGAGTGTATGGTGAAGTCATGGAAGATAAAGTAGTAGTAAGAAATATTTTGAGATCCCTAACTCCAAAGTGGTTGCATATTGTCATTACACTTGAGGAGTGTAAAGATATGGACCAAATCAAGGTTGAAGAGTTAGTGGGTTCTTTATTGTCCCATGAGGATAAAATGAAAATTTATTCAAATGAATTAAATCATGCACTAGAGTCCAAAGTATGGGTTTCAAAACCAAATAAAAAGCCCACAAATCAGAATGCAAATTTTTCTCAAAGTTCAGATCAGAAAGGGAAAAACCAATCAAATTCAAAGTGGAAGGGTAAGAAGGTCATCACTTGTCATTATTGTAAGAAACCAGGTCACATGATAAAAGATTGCAGGAATCTAGCAGCCAAAAATCAAGCAAACCAAGATGGGGGTGAGAAAAAGGCTTACCAAGCTGAGAATAATGATGATCAAATTAATTATTCTCTTTCATGTAATTCAGGTTTGGATGATAAAAGGAATATGTGGTTTCTTGATTCAGGATGTTCTAACCATATGTCATGTTTTAAGGATTGTTTTGACAAGCTAGATGGTTCATTCAAGAGCCAAGTTCACTTAGGATATGGGAAGGTGATTCATGTCGAAGGGAAAGGGAGCATGCCTATCACCACAAAGCATGGGAAGGGTGATATCAGCAATATTTATTTGGCTCCAAACATGAAGCACAATCTCATGAGTGTTGGACAACTAGTAGAGAAAGGATTCAAGCTACTTTTTGACAATGGAGAATGTTTGATATATGACAAAAAGCAAGGTAACAAATTGATTGGAAAGTCTATTATGTCAAAAAATAGAATGTTTCCATTGAGAATAAATATGTTAAATCAGAATTCTTGCTTTTCTACCATTGAGGAATCAAGCATGTTGTGGCACTCTAGATATGGTCATTTAAATTTCAGAAGTTTGCATGTTCTTTTTAAGAACAAGATGGTTGATGGTCTTCCAAGGATTGAATCCAAATTGAAGGAAGCATGCAAGGCATGTATACTTGGAAAACATCATAGAGAAATATTTCCAACCAGCAAATGGAGAGCTACCAAGAAATTGGAATTGGTACATTCAGATTTATGTGGGCCTATGTCTTATCCTAGCATAGGCAAAAATTTGTATTTTATTTCCTTTATTGATGATGCTACCAGACTAATGTGGGTTTTCTTTTTGAAGATCAAATATGGGGTATTCTCAGCCTTCAAGATATTCAAGGCATTGGCTGAAAAGGAATCAGGTTGTTCTATCAAGGTGTTAAGAACTGATAGAGGTGGGGAATTTTGTTCATAGGAATTTCTAGATTTTTGCTCTTCGCATGGAATAAAAAGGTATTTTACTGCTCCCTACACACCACAAAAAAATGGTGTTGCAGAGAGAAAGAATAGAACAATAATGGAGTCAGCAAGAACCATGTTGGAGAACAAGAAGTTGGAGAGGAAGTTTTGGGCTGAAGCAGTGCAAACAACAACCTACATCCTGAATAGAAGTCCCACAATGGCGGTGAAAAACAAGACACCCTATGAAGCATGGTATGGTAAGAAGCCCATGGTGGCTCATCTTAGAGTATTTGGTTGTTTAGAATTTGTTCACATTGATGATGCTAAAAGGAAAAAATTAGACCCCAAGAGTGAGCCTCACATTTTTACAGGTTATAGTGATGGTAGTAAGGCTTACAAGTTTTTCAATCCTATTAGTAAGAAAATTGTTGTTTCTAGGGATTGTAAATTTTTTGAGAATGATGTGTTTGCTGATCATAACCAGAAGAATGCAGAGGTTATTAGTGAAGGGGGGCAGCATTTTTATGGAGAAATGGAGGTCAATCAAGATACTCCACTAGTTCCTAGTGTTAATGGCAACAATACTAGTTCTTCCCAAGAGACTAGTTTACCACCAACTTCAACCCAAGTCAAAAACAAGAGGTTGTTGCTTTCACATCCAGCAAGTCAGATGTTGGATCAGAACTATCAAAGGAGAACAACAAGACTTCAAGCTCAATCAGGTAATAATCTTGAAGATATTGAAGATGAAATGACTTACTATGCCTTATCTTGCATTTCTAGTGAACCAAGGAACTATGTAGAGGCTAGTCAAAGGAAAGAATGGGTTGAGGCCATGAATGTTGAGATGGAGGCCATTGAGAGAAATGAGACATGGAATCTCATTCATCCTACTAGTGACATGGATGTCATTGGTACAAAATGGGTCTACAAGACCAAGTTCCATAGTGATGGAACAATAGACAAACACAAAGCTAGACTAGTAGCAAAAGGGTATGCACAAACATATGGAGTAGATTATGAGGAGACTTTTGCTCCTATGGCTCGCCATGATACTATTAGATTGATGATTTCATTTTCTGCTCATAAAGGATGGGAAGTTCACCAAATGGATGTCAAGAGTGCATTCTTGAATGGTGACATTGAAGAAGAGGTATATGTGGAGCAGCCACAAGGTTATGAAATAAAGGGTAAAGAGCATTGGGTATACAAGTTGAAAAAGGCACTTTATGGGCTGAAACAAGCTCCTAGGGCTTGGTACTCAAATATAGATGGATGGTTCTCTGAAAATAGCTTTGAAAGGAGCAAAAATGAGCCAACTCTTTACATAAAAATTGTTGACACTAACGTGTTGTATGTTTGTCTTTATGTTGATGATCTCATTTTTACAGGAAATTCCAAAGCTATGATACAAGACTTCAAGGAGAGCATGAAAAGTGATTTTGAGATGTCTGATCTTGGAAAAATGAAATACTTTCTTGGCATGGAAGTACAACAAAGGGAATATGAGATCTTCATATGCCAAGCCAAGTATGCCCAAGACATGTTGAAGAAATTTTTCATTTCTAGACTGCAAGGTGGTTGATACTCCTATTGCTAGTGGGGAGAAGCTTATGAAAGAGGATGGGAGTCCTCTTGTTGATGAGAAGACTTTCAGAAGTATGGTGGGTGGATTGATGTACCTTACATTCACAAGACCTGATATTACCTATGCAGTTTCACTAGTTTCTCGATTTATGAGCTTACCAACTCAAAGGCATATGCAAGTGGTGAAACAAATTTTTAGATATGTGAAGGGAACCTTTGATCATGGCATACACTATAGATCAACAAGATCTTCAAGGTTGGTTGGGTATGTTGATTCAGATTGGGGAGGTTCTATTGATGACCAAAAATCTACTACAGGGCATTGTTTCACCTTGGGAAGTGGGTTGATTTCTTGGTCATCCAAGAAGCAAAGTACAGTGGCTTTGTCTTCCACTGAAGCTGAATATGCAACCCTTACTTCAGCTTGTACTCAAGGGATTTGGCTGAGGAGAATATTGAAGGATTTTGGTGAGACTCAACATGAGCCTACCAAAATATTTTGTGATAACAGTGGGGCAATACAATTGTCCAAAAATCCAGTTTTCCATGCAAGGACCAAACACATAGAGTTGAAGCACCATTTTGTTAGAGACTTGGTACATGACAAAACTTTTGTCATTGAGTATGTTAAGAGTGAGGATCAAGTTGCTGATATACTCACAAAGGGGCTATTGAAGGTGACTCATGGGAGACTCAAAGAAATGATGAAAATTTCTTCCTTTGAAATCAAAGGGGGGATGAAATTTTAGATTTGGTATTAATATAATGTTAGATTTAATTGATCTAATATTTGGTTTGGGTATTAATATACTTATATATAATGGGTTACTCATGAGATTAATATTTTTTGGTTCTAATGGAGTTAACCTTATCAAGATTGGTTATTATGCTAATGATAGAATTCATGGTTAAAATCTTTAGTGTTTCATTCTTTAGATTATTGATAATCTTTAAAAGAAAACTAATGTTGCATTAGTGAGAGAATATTTAGATGGTTTACTTATTATTTGGATTTAAAATATTTTTTGAGAATATTTGGAAAGAAGTACGGGTTTATTATACTTGTATTAATTGTATTGAATTTATTCATATAGAAATGCATGGCTTGGGAAATAAAAGGTATTTAAAATATTTATGGAAATATTTTGGAAAGAAGTATGGGCTTCGTATACTTGTGTTTGTTGTATTGAACTAATTCATATAGAAATGCATGGATTGGGAATTAAAAAGTATTTAAAATATTTTTGGAAAGAAGTATGAGCTTCTTTTCTTGTGGTTGTTATGTAATGAATCATATAAAAATATATTCATACCTGCATATGAGTTATTTTTATCCCCACCTTCCTATCAATCTACTATGGAGGTCAAGGGAAGAAGATGTTAGATCATGCTAGTTGATTCTTCAATTATTCTTGGAATCCTATGAAGGATTAAGTTGGAAATCACTCTTGGTGAAAGAGGATTTATTGTAATAGAAGTAAAGACTATTCATTTGTATTATCTAAATATTTAATTGAATGATTACATGGTTCCATTTTGATTATTGATTTTATGGTTCCTATCCATGTTTTTGGAACTAAATGCTTTGATATAATGGTTTTATTAGATTTATTTACAAGCTTAAGATAAGATAGTATTTTTTTCCATTCTAAAATTTTCTCTTGTTTAGTGCTTGCATAGAGATATAGAGAGAGAGTTAAATATTTGGGATTGGAGGTATATTTGGGAAGGGATCTGAAGGTAACATTGTCTAAGACTCTCCTTAACAACTTGGGTTGTTGTGGGGTAGCAACACCTAGTTTCCTATATCCTTGAGAAGAAAATCATGTGGAGTGGTTGATGATTAGCCACTCATCATGAATATGAGAAAGATAAGTATAATTTTAAGGGATTATCATGAAGTTGTAGTTACACTAGACCAAGGCATTACATCAAAGGACCCAACATAGACTAACTTATGGTTGGTGGAAGGAATTGGTGTCTTTGCTCTCTAAGAACTAAGAAGGGATAATCCTAACGATAAGTTCAAGAAGTTTGCATTCATGGAGAATGTCAAAAATGTGGGGTGAAATTTTTAAAATCATCATTTATACCATAAAGGTATACAAGGTAAATCCCAGTACCTATGGGAGTTTGGCCTCGCATGTCCACTCAAGAGACGTGTGTAGCATCATAGACTCAAAATGTGAGTATGTCTAGTTAATATATGTATTCCATGGTTACTCTTGTAAACTTGGTTTATTTATTAAAAAAAATCTCCTTCGGGTTTGTTAGTGTTTTGGATCATTATAGTTAGTATTAGAGCTCTAGGTTGTAGGACTAGAAGCTTCCTTGGAAAGTACTTAGAGATGTTTTGACTTGATGGATGACTTGTGGGAAGAAATATCTTCTCTTGGGAGATGGAATTTTATGTGGAGTTAGAATATCCATCAATACTACTAGTGGATGATAAGTATTTTGTTATTAGTACATTTGGAATATGTAACTAACTAGTAGGTAGGAGGAAAATGTGAAGGAGAATTGCAATATTAACCTAGAAAATTTTATATGGTCAAGAAGATATGGAGAAAAAATTAAGGAGAGGAAGAAGAGGATCTTCCATACCACCAAGATAGGCTAGGTAGGATAGTGCTGAGGCTAGACCCCCAGGAGAAATTTTGGAAAACTCAAGGAGAGAGGTGGAGAACCTCACTGCTACTATCTCACTATTGTAAGAGCAAATAGAGCAACAAAGGGAACAAATGGATCAACAAAAATAAATTTTGGAGACTATAGTGAGTTATAATAGAATATTGATGTTAGATAGGAAGGAAACCCTCCTTTATATGAGCAAGAAGTGAGGGCTCTTATAGAGTCAAAACTAGCTAAGGAATTGAAAATGTTAAGACCTATAAATTTACTAGAAGAGATGGGGGTGATTCAAATGAAACTTGATTGAATGATATGGAGAGCTTTTTCTCCATGAAAAACTATTCTTCAGTAACTTGAATGGTTTGGGCCACTCTCCACTTGCAAGAGATAGGGTTAGAATGGTGGAACACTTTTATATTTGGGCAAAAAATTTAGGCAAAACATTTATCATGGGAAGGTTTTGTGAAGGCCTTTAAGAAAAGGTTCCTCACCGAGCAACATTATATGGAAAAATTCAAGGAATTTTCCACACTTCTTCAAGGAACCATGACAATAGAGATTTATTACCAGAGATTTGTATAGTTTCTTAAGTATGTACCACTCTATGAATATGATGAGTCTGAAAGTACATAAGTTTGTCTTGGGAGTGGATCCTAAGATAAGATTAGTAGTATACATGCATAAACTTGAGATCCTGCAAAAATCTTATGACCTGGCTTGTCAATCCAAGTCCAACCTGTTGTTGAACAAGACTCACTTTAACTATGCAGTATTATTAGAAGAGGATCAACAATCCCTAAGAAAAAGGAAAAGTGTTGGGTTCATGAAATAGGAACAAGAGCAGAGAAAGAAAAACAAGGGTAAACCAATGTTTGAAAAGAAAAACAATGGAAAATAAGGGAATTCCAAGAAGAAATTCTAGAAGAAGAAGTATAACGATACCCCTAAAGCATAGAGGCAACCAAAATCATATTAAATCGAGCGAACAGGGGAGAAGAAATAGGAAAGACACCTAGGTCCCAAAGGTGGTTGCTATAAATGTGGGGGACCTCACTATGCAAACAAATGTCCAAATAAAATAGGACCAAGCAAAAATATAGAGGAACCCAACCATAGAATCTACGTGGCAACCAAAATCAAGAATCTATATGGTCAGACCACACCTATGATTCTAAATGGTAAGTTGTTTGATAAGGAAGTTAAGATCTTGATAGATAGTGGAGCTACAAATAGTTTTATTTCTTCTAGTATAGTCAAGGATTTACTAGAAAGACCAAGATTTTTGGTACAAGGGTGGAAAGTCGAATATGGGCTTGGATAAAACTACTTAGTGGATCAACATTTTCCCATAGATGAGAATGGCTCTATCTTATGGAACTTGTATGTAGTGTTGAGTGATAATTTTCCCAATTGCAAAATCACCATCACAGTAAGGGTATTATCAGAAAACCCTCTCTTGCAAAGAAATTTAAAACTTCTCCAAGGTTCTTGTTTGCTTAATTACTTAAAATGTGTTTGATTACTTGTGAAAATATGAAAATGTGTTGAATACCTTAGAGGTGCAAGTAATTGTTAACAAGGGGCCTATGATTTGGTATTGACTTGATTTGCAATGTTTGAAATTTGTGAAAAATGTAACATTGTTGATCATCTATCTACTTTGAAATGACAATCCTAGAATGGTGATTTAATCCAATTTATCTTCTTTTGTTAACAAGTTTTATCTTGAATTGTTAACAACTTTTATCTTCCTTGGTTAAACAGATTTTGAATTTTTTTGTCTTCCTTTGTTAAGCTTTGATTGAGCCTGAAATAAAATGACTAAAATATAACTTTGCAATGTAGGAGCTTTGGAATATTATATTAATTGTTCATTTTAATAAAAATTTAGAATTTATTAAAATTTTCATTTTTACATAAAATGAAATTAATTTGATTGTTTGAACATGTGTGCAAAGTTTGAAATTTAGAATTCCCTTTAAAGTGTGAACTTATGTGAAACTTGAAATTGTAAAATTTCCTTTTAAATGTGTAAAATGAGAATTGAAAATGTAACTTTGTAATTGCCATGCTTTCTTTTTTATTTTATTTTATTTATTATTATTATTATTTTTATTTTGTAATTGATGAGGTTGAAAAAAAATGTAAAAGGGCTAGGGTTAGAGAAATAAAAATAAAAGACAAGTTTTCTTACCTTTAAAATTTCAAACCAACCCTACAAACATCAACATCCTGCATTAAACCAAAATTCGTTTGACCCATTTTCACGCAGTCCGACATTAATGTGGTGCAATGTTATAAAGGAAAATATCACAATATATTAAAAAAATAGGTAAGTTTACCATCTGCATGCATAAAAATTACTAGAAATTTCCAATATATTGCTAAAATACATATTTTCAAAATGAAATATAGTGCATAATACCATGTTCCAATGGTTTCCAATGGTGAAATAGTGCAGTCCAACAACTTGGGAGGAGAAAATTTCTTCCAAAGAACCCTGGTTTCCAATCTACAATTCTGCCAAAAAGTTCGTAGCTACCTCACACATAAATGATAACCTCTGTATCTTAACGTATCACCAACCATGTTACACACTACCCTATACTCGATGTAGAACCATGTCATATGAAACACCCTACGTAATATTATGCCATACTACTGTGTGGTGAACTTTGCAACAAAGACCACCAAACACAATCTAGTTATATATGGGCAACACTGTGAAATCCAACAATGTATCACTACCAAAAATCATCAAGACAAACTCTTTCTCATATCTGTGAATGAATTACTTTTGATAGAATAGTTAAGTTTGAAGCTCGTCATGTGAACATCCAATCTGCATTGATCTGGAATGCCCTAACAACCATGCAATGTATCTGTTACTATTTACTTTATCCCACTTTGGGGATACTATGCATAGTATAGCAACATAAAACGAGGTACCACCTTAATTGTTTATTTTAATAAAAATTTAGAATTTATTAAAATTTTCATTTTTACATAATATGAAATTAATTTGATTGTTTGAACAAGTGTGCAAATTTTGAAATTTAGAATTCTCTTTAAAAGTGTGAACTTATGTGAAACTTAAAATTGTAAAATTTCCTTTAAAATGTGTAAAATGAGAATTGAAAATTTAGCTTTGTAATTACCGTACTTTTTTTTAATATTTTATTTATTATTTATTTATTTATTTTGTAATTGATGAGGTTGAAAAAAATGTAAAAGGGCTAGGGTTAGAGAAATAAAAATAAAAGACAAGTTGTCATAACTTTAAAATTTCAAACCAACCCTACAAACATCAACATCTTGCATTAAACCAACATTCGTTTGACCCATTTTCACGTAGTCCAACATTAATGTGGTGTAATGTTATAAAGGAAAATATCACAATATATTAAAAAATAGGTAAGTTTACCATCTAAATGCATAAAAATTACTAAAAATTTCCAATTTATTGTCAAAACAAATATTTTCAAAATGAAATATAGTGCAGAATGCCGTGTTCCAATGGTTTCCAATGGTGAAATAGTGCAGTCCAACAACTTGGGAGGAGATAATTTCTTCCAAAGAACCTTGGTTTCCAATCTAAAATTCTGCCAAAAAGTCTCCAACACATTTTTATGAGCTTCAATGAGTTTTTAAAATTTCAAACAAGACTTCATTTCCTCTTCCCCCTCGTTTGGTAACGCCCATTTTTTTTTACATGCATCGGTTGGCCTTCGCTTTCTTTTCCTTTTATTACATATTATCAAAATCCCCAAAATAACTCTTTGGTAACTTATTCGAACCTCAACCATACACGTGTCATGTTTGCAAATGAGTATACCCCAAGCTTCCACACCCTAACATCCATTTTCCATCAGTTATTATGACTATCTTATCTGTCTTCTCTTCATTTGTAACTGCCATGCCCTTGTCTTCTTTGTTTAATTTGCTTTCGACTTGAGTGTGTAGTCATGAGAGATGTAAAAATATCATGGCGAATTCCTACAGGTAGGAATAATAATATCAAATATTTATTTAATTTCTTCACTTCACCTATTGATCCAAGTTTTACACTACGTCCATCCTCATTAAATAAACCTAAGATCTATGATACCTCACAAATGGAGTGCACATGTCACGATATACTTGAGTGAAAATCATAATATATGTAGATTGCAAACCTCTAAAACTAACCCAATTCATTGTATGCATTAGTAAATACTTAATATTTAGTTTCATGAAGCTATTCATGGAATAACAGTGAAGCTTGATGATGGACCAATGGTCACCACTGATGACATAACAATTGAGAAAGTGGTGGCTCATATCTAGAATCTTCGGCCTCTCAGATTTGTGCTCCATTCAGTTTTGTACTCTATGAGTAATATCGACAACACGTGGACCTCACAGATGGGCTTCGTAGCTACCTCGTACAAAAATGATAACCTTTGTATCTTAACAGATCACCAACCATGTTACACACTACCCTATAGTCGATATTGATCCAAGTCATATGAAACACCCTACGTGATATTATGCCATACTACCATGTGGTGAACTTTGCAACAAAGACCACCAAACACAATAAAGTTATAAATGGGCAACACTATGAAATCCAATGATGTCTCACTGCCAAAAATAATCGGGACAAACTCTTTCTCATCTCTGTGAATGAATTAATTTTGATAGAATAGTTGATTGTGAAGCTCGTCGTACAGCCAATCTACATTGATCTAGAATGCCCTAGCTACCATGAAATGTATCTATTACTATTTACTTTATCCCACTTTGGGGATATTGTGCATAGTATAGCAACATAAAACGAGGTACACACATAATGATAAATCACCTCCTTACAATGGTTCGTCCCTTGCTTAGTTTTGCGTGAACCTATAGTGTGTCGTTCATCGTCTATGGTTTGATTTATCACCAAGACCACCTTGAAAATTGTCTATGCTATCCATCATAATTCATGTCAAAGTTATCTTCTAGTTTTTAGGGTCATCAGATGTCAGTTCCACGTTCGAGTCATATGTGTCTAGGCACATGTCGTCATGCGGGCCTGTTCGTATTTCTTTTGTAACCTACACGACTATATACAAATAGTCTATATTAATCATAATATAATCGAATTATGATAGGCTACATACAAATAATCAATATTAATTATAAAAAAATCAAAGTGTGAAATAATCAACCTTAATTATAATATAATTAAATTAAAAAATAATCAACATTACTTATTATATAATAAAATTATAATAAAATCAACATATAATTATACTATAACCAAAATATCATTTAAACACCATAAAATTTTAAAATGTTGTCCGTTAATGGATTGAAAAAAACATTTAGCCAATGAAGTCTGGTCTCTTCTTTTGAGAAAATTACCCAATTGAGCTTTTGTGAGGAATCTCTCCTACCTGGATTTAAACTCACATTTTCTAAGGTTTGACAATGAGATCAACTACAAAAATACTAACGCTAACCACGATAAAACTTTGGACCTCCTTTTGACACCATGAACAAAAACTCTACCTCAAAGCCTTGAATATTCCACATTACTAAATTGCTTAAGAGAAAAACAAAGAAACATCAAAACCATTCAAAGCAAAGAAACAACACTATACAGAAAAAATCAAAATTTCAAGTGGGTCCCAAAACTTAGGGTAAGTTGTCTAATGGCAACAACAAATGACAACTCTACTGGAAAATTCTTCTGAGCATTTTAGATGAAGAACCTAATCTGAAACCAAGAAAACCAAATATTATAAAAATGTACATCATCTAGCAATATCTAGAGAAAGTGGGGTAAACAACTTTAAATAAAAATAAATAAACCATTTGCTTCTGCTCAGTGTGTGAACTGTGATTCATTTTGTATTCTTGAAACAATCCAGATTCCATAATTTATTTTGCATTTAGGCTATAACATTTAACTTATAAATATGTGTCTCTACATTGCTTCACTACCAATAAGACGTCTATAACCCCGATGGAGATGACCTTGATCTCTTCTAGACCTTGCTCTACTGCTAGATAGACATCTATAGCCCCGATAGAGATGATTTGAATCACTCGAGCACTAGATTGATTTACCTATCTCTCTTTTTTTATATAAAAGCTTTTTATTGCTTTGTAAATATTGCATGCGTCCCTTGGGTTAGAGATCACTTAAGGTTAAATATGGAGTGTATTATATTTTTGCCTTGATCTGAAAACCATAATGACTTTATCCTTCAAGGTTTCAAAGAATACCCTTTAATGTGATGTGCTACATGTGGATATTCATTGAAATGTTTCATTGTTCCAAAATCCACCATCTTTATCGAGAATCTAAGAATGATTACTAAATAATTTTATTTCCTTTTTCTCAATTTCACCTGATTCTAAACTAGGCAATCCATCCTATATGAGAAAATAACATCTATCAACCAAGATATCAAAATTTAGTAGATATCACAAAATAATACCTCAATCAGAGGAACAAACCCAAAAGCACATGAAACACAAAACACAAAAATAAACCTACAACCTAACCTAATGCAAAGCACACAAACAAAACAAAACAAAACAAACAAAACAAAATTTTGAAATCAAAGATCACAAAATAAGCAAATAAATGAAAACTATATCTAAACATTGTAAAAGAAAACACATGAAAATGGAAGACTATATACAAGACTAATTACCAAACAAGACTTGGGATTTTCCATATATGAAATTTTCCAGGATCCCAAACATGATTACCATAATTTGAGAGATGCCCATAATGATAGGCATGCTGATTTTGATGGGTATCATCCCATAATAGCATTAAATATGAAAGCTCAAAGGCCTTTATTTTTCCTCTCTCACCCCACCAGTTTGATTCAATTCCATCTTCATTATCAAATTTAATTTTATCTCCATAAAAATTAATGTTCCATAATTAATCTTCAATTAATTGTTGTTTACTATGTGAGATGTTTATTATTAAAATTTTATCTTCAATCATGGTTTCAACTAGCATGGTGTGAATTCCTATTTTTGATTCAGTGCTCAAAATACTATCTTCATTGTTATGATTAGACATGATCCTTTCCAAGCTTGACCCTATTTCTAAAAATTTGATTATCAAACCATCATTCATAGTTTTAGACCAATCATAATTACACAACAATTTATAGGCATCTAGGATATCTAGCATATGAGGATCATTATAACTTTGTATCCTAGATTCAATTGTTAATCATTTATGAACTTGATTCAGTAACTCAAAAAAATCTACTTCTATATTTTTCAACATAGCAACCTTATTACTGGTGTGAGTAGGAGTCAACTCTAGTTCTTTGTTAACCACAAATGGCATTTCATTATCAATAACATTTGAATCCAACAGATAATTATGCAAACTTTTACCTAGAATTCGAATGGTTGAATAGAAAGGATGAGATTCTACCTTTTGTACATTTCCATTTACCAGGACTTGAGGAGCCTTTGCAATTCCTTCTTTTCCATATGATCTTCATCATCATCATCTTGTAGCCCTTCATTTTCATCAAATACTTATTTTTAAAAATACCAGTATTAGTTGTAAAATTGAAAATATGCCCATCATTTTCAAACCATAAATCTTGTTGATCAAGGGATGTGTTAAATAACAAATATTTTTGATCAACTACCTGAGTCATCTCGAATAGAGCAAAATTTTCCTTTGGATCATCAACAATATCAAATCCAAACCATTCATGTTCTAGATTTTTCTCTAAGGTAAAGGCATACTAATTTCTAGTTGCATAGGCATTGTAGGATCCTTAGGTGGGACAAGGCTTTCAGTTTCTTGCACATCAAGTGGGATAGAATTTTCTCTAGAAATTGTGAAATAAGTGAGTGATTCCCCTTCTTTGTCTTGAATAATATAATCATTATCTTTCTGAAACACTTGGTGAGATTCCATTCCTTCATTCATGCTATCTTCATATTCTTCTTCAGATGCATCTTTAGATTCAATGTCATTCAGGCTATAACCTTCTTTAGATTCATCTTCCTCCATTTTTGAAGGTTCATATGTTTCCAATACTAAAGTTGTCCTAGCATTTTGATTAGCTTGATTCCTACAACTCTCATTGATGGGTATTGACTCTGAAACTTTCACCTCATTTTGAACAATATCTAAAGTAGTTCTAACTTCTGGATATTCAATTTCATCATGTTGATTGCTCATATTAGACATCATTTGATTCAAGGGTGCCTGATTGAAAGGTTGGTACTGGTTGGAATTCATTTCACCTAGAAAAGAGTTCATCATGGGAAAGTGTTGTGCAAAAACCTGACTCATTTGTGGTATCTGATTGTGAGCTTTAGGTCTAAGTGATGATAATTGACCCACACTAACCCCTTGAGAAATCAATTGTTGTTCAAATATTATTACCTCATTGTAGGCTTTGGGCAAGGATGTAATTTAAGAAAGTATCCTTAGAAACATGGAAGTTAATGGGTCTAAGGTTCCAATGTAAATCTATATGGTTTCTTCTTCTAAAATGATGAAAAGTGTCACCAATTCAGTCTACAACTTATGGAACATATCGTTGAATAATCTCAAGGATTCATTAGGTTCTCTATGGATAGAGATAAACTGATGGTATGTCATAATTGGGTCAAAAAATTTAAAATGATTGAGAAATATTACTTCTAGTTGAGCCTAAGAAGTGATAGAACCTACAGGTAAGTTGATATACCAATCATAAGAAAACTCATCTAATGTGTATGGAAACATTCTACAGGAAATATCTTCATGCATAATTTGTAAATGAATTATAGTATTTTTGTATGCTTGCATATGTTCCTCAATGGATCTCATTCCATAATGCCTATACGTGGGTAAATACCTTTCTAAAATTTTAGGTATTTGATGGGGTACTCCAAGAATGTTTAAAGGACTGCTATAACCACCTAACCAAGTTGCAATTCCTGCCATTGATGTCATTAGAGAGGAAAAAATGGTTTTAGCTTTAACCTGCAAAGCTATGTATGAAAACTTCACAACAATTTAACCATAACCATATTTTTGAATTTATAGCAGATCAAAACTAATGCAACATAAATCGAAATTTTTTAATTTTTTTTAAAGAAATTTGAACAAATTCAATTGCTAAAAATCAAATGAATTACCTTCAGGACCTCCTTCTAGTACCAATTCTGTTGAGTGATAATTTTGCCCAATTGCAAAATCACCATCACAGTTAGGGAATTATCAGAAAACCCTCTCTTACAAAGAAATTTAAAACTTCTCCAATGTTCTTGTTTGCTTAATTACTTAAAATATGTTTGATTGCTTGTGAAAATATGAAAATGTGTTGAATACCTTAGAGGTGCAAGTAACTGTTAACAAGGGGCCTATGATTTGGTATTGATTTGATTTGCAATATCCTTTGTTAGTCATGAAATTTTTGAAAATGTAATATTATTGATCATCTATCTATTTTGAAATGACAATCTTGGAACTATGATTTAATCCATTTTATCTTCTTTTGTTAACAAATTTTATCTTGAATTGTTAACAAATTTTATCTTCCTTTGTTAAACAAATTTTAACAAATTTTATCTTCCTTTGTTAAGCTTTGTTTGAGCATGAAATAAAATGACTAAAATCTAACTTTGCAATGTAGGAGCTTTGGAATATCACCTTAATTGTTCATTTTAATGAAAATTTGGAATTTATTAAAATTTCCATTTTTACATAAAATGAAATTAATTTGATTGTTTGAACAAGTGTGCAAAGTTTAAAATTTGGAAATCCCTTTAAAAATGTGAATTTGTGTAGAACTTGAAATTTTAAAATTTCCTTTAAAGTGTGAACTTATGTGAAACTTGAAATTGCAAAATTTCCTTTAAAAAGTGTAAAATGAGAATTGAAAATGTAACTTTGTAATTGCCATGCTTCCCTTTTTGTTAAATTTAATTTATTATTTATTATTTTTTTATATTTTGTAATTGATGAGGTTGAAAAAAATAAATAAAAGGGCTAGGGTTAGAGAAATAAAAATAAAAGACAAGCTATCGTAACTTTAAAATTTCAAACCGACCCAACAAACATCAACATCTTGCATTAAACCAACATTCGTTTGACCCATTTTCACGCAGTCCAACGTTAATGTGGTGCAATATTCTAAGGGAAAAGGTCACAATATATTAAAAAAATAGGTAATTTTACCATCCACATGCATAAAATTACTAAAAATTTCCAATATTTTGCCAAAACAAAGATTTTCAAAATGAAATACAGTGTAGAATACTACGTTCCAATGGTTTCCAATGGTGAAATGGTGTAATCCAGCAACTTGGGAGGAGGAAATTTCTTCCAAAGAACCCTGGTTTCCAACTTGCAATTCTTCCAAAAAGTCTTCGACTTATTTTTCTGAGCTTTAATGAGTTTTAAAATTTTAAACAAGATTTTTCATTTCCTCTTCCCCCTCATTTGGTAATGCCTTTTTTTTATAGGCATTAGTTGTCCTTCGCTTTCACTTCCTTTTATTACATATTATCACAATTCCCAAAATAACTCTTTGGGAACTTATTCCAACCTCAGCCATAGACGTGCCATGTTTGCAAATGGGTATACTGATGGCAAGCCGAGATTCACACAACAGAACTTCAAATTAATTCACTGCAAATTGCTTAATACAGTATTTTAATACAATTTCCAGGCATACTTCTTCTTCCCCCTCAATCCCGAACTCACCATCCCTTCCCTTACAATTTTTTGGGTTTTTATCGAGGCCTCGATCCTCTAGGCAATTAATGCCCCCGCCTAACAAAAATTCAAATTCGATTTTCCCCCTCCCCGAGCTTTTCAAAATTTTTGCCATAAATGTACAACTGCCCGAACTACCATGAAGCTTGCATTAATGGCCTCCCTTAACCTGCATCCGCCGCTTTGGTCAGACCGTTCTTCTGCATCGCTGTCTCATTTAAAATGTCCATCCCTCGAACTGCTGTGATGGTTGTCTCCATTTTTAATACACGCGGCTGTCAACTCCATTTAAATTTACGCGGTAGCCTGCGTGTCCATTTCTGGCCTTTTCTTTTACTGGCTGAGTTGCTTTAATACACGTGGCAGCCACGTGTCAATTTCGGCCTTGCATGGCCATCCGCGTGTTCACCTTGGTCTGCCTTCTTCTTGGCCGCGATATCGCGACATGTCGCGATATCGCGACCCAACTACTGCCTTGCCTCTGTCTGCTCAAACTGTCGTGATATCACGACGGAAGCTCCCTTGCACCCTGTTGTTTTAACTCACGTCGCGATATCATGATGTCGCGATATCGCGACGAAAACTCCCCTTGCTTTGGCTGTTTAACAAATGCCGCAATGTCGTGACGTCGCGATATCGCGATGGATACTTCTCTTTGCTCCAGCTGCTAACTATTGTCGCGATATCGCGACGTCGCGATATCGCGACAAAACTGGCCCTTGCCTAAGCCGAAGCCTTTGAGGTCGCGATTTCGTGACATGTCGCGATTTCATGACCCCACCCCAACTTTTGCCCAAACTTTACAAACTTCCCCGAGACTCTCCCATTTCTTTACAAAACTCCCCCCCTTGGGAAGAACCGAAACAAATTAAAATACAAAGTACTTAGAAAACTTAGAAAAATTTAGAGGATGCAAGATTGCTCTACTATCGTCGGATGCTCCTGCATCAGACACCCGGGGTAAATTAAAAAGTGATCCTCACTTCTGTTTTGTTAGGGGAAGACCCAGGCGGTCAACCTCCGTCTTTGACAACCAAGTTGCATCTTCAACAGGTCTGCCCTTCCACTTTACCAAATATTCTGAATACTGTTTGTTTTTGGTGCTTCTGCCTTCACGAGTGTCTAATATTTCCTCGACCTCGTCTGTGGTTGGAGCAGGTGCTGGAATTTGCCATAATTCTGCACTTGGTACCTCTGTACTCTCTCCCTCATGATATTCCACTAGATCTGAAATATTAAAAATAGGTGAAATATCAAGCCAACTTGGCAATTCCACTTCATATGCATTTCTTGACTCCCGTTTTCCCAGTATTCTGCATGGCCCAAACTTCTTCATCTTCAATTTGTTATAAGTCTTGGCAGGAAATCTCTCCTTCCTGAGATGCACCATGACCTCATCTCCTACTTCGAACTCCTTGAACCGCCGCTTCTGGTCTGCCCTTGTCTTATATTGAGTATTCATTTTTATAATTTGTTTCCTTACTTCTTCATGCAGACTTTTCATATGTTCCACAAATTCTTCTGCCTCGGCACTGCACTTTTCTCTCTTGTCCAACTTTCTCAGTTCAGACACATTTCTCGGGCTGTTTCCATATATTATCTGGAATGGAGATTTATTTGTGCTCTTATTGACTGAACTGTTATACGCAAATTCTGCCTGCGGTAAAACTAAATCCCATCCCTTGGGTTGATCTGCTATCAAACATCTCAACAAATTACCCAGGCTTCTATTCACCACCTCTGTCTGTCCGTCAGTCTATGGGTGGTATGCAGAACTGAATTTCAGATCTGTCTTCAACTTCTTCCACAAAGTTCTCCAGAAATAGCCAACAAACTTTGTATCTCTGTCAGAAACTATGCTTCTTGGTAGACCGTGAAGTCGTACCACTTCCTTGAAGAATAACCCTGCAATGTGAACTGCATCACTCGTCTTCTGGCAGGGAATAAAATGTGCCATTTTGGAGAATCGGTCAACCACCACAAATACAGAGTCATTTTCCCTCTGTGTTCTCGGCAATCCAAGAATAAAATCCATGCTTATGTCCTCCCATGGCCTCTCAGGTACAGGTAACGGCTGGTATAATCCTGTGTTTTGCCTTACACCTTTTGCCATCTGGCATATTCTGCAACCTTGCACAAACTTCCGCACATCTTGCCGAAGTTGCGGCCAGTAGTAATTTTCCTCCACCAGGGCAATGGTCTTATCCCGACCAAAATGCCCAGCCAGTCCTCCGCTGTGCTTTTCCTTGATTAAGTTTTCCCGCATGGAACTCCTTGGAATGCATAATTTACTTCTCTTGAACAACATTCCGTCTTGGATTAGGAAATCCAACCATTTTGTCCTGTCCACAGTAACAGGTGTCAAGCAAGCCGTCCAGGCTTCTGCAAAATCCGGATCTTCAGGGTACAAACCCTTCAGTTCTTCAAATCCCACTACTTCCACTGTCATTTCAATCAGTAGATTCTGCCTTCTACTCAAGGCATCTGCAACTCTGTTTGATTTCCCACTTCTGTGCTTCAGCACAAAGGTATAGCTTTGAAGGAATTCCACCCACTTCATGTGCCTTTGGTTCAGTTTTGTCTGACTGTTAATGTACTGTAAAGCCTGATGATCAATAAATAGAACAAACTCCTTTGGCAATAAATAATGTCTCCACTTCTTCAGAGCCTGAACTATAGCATAAAATTCTTGGTCATAAACTGAATACTTTTTTCGAGCATCATTTAGCTTCTCACTGAAATAAGCAACAGGTCTGCCTTCCTGACTCAGTACCGCCCCTATTGCACTGCCACTGGCATCACAGTCCACCTGAAATACCTTGTTAAAGTCTGGGAGTGCCAAAACAGGCTGTTCTGTGACCTTTTTCTTTAATGCATCAAAGCTCCTCTCGGCCCCTAATGTCCACTTGAACTCTTTTTTATCCCCCCTCATTGTTTCCGTGAGAGGTGCACAAATGCTGCTGAAGTTCTTTATGAACTTCCTGTAAAAGCTGGCCAGACCATGAAATGATCTTACTTTCGTTGTGCTTCTTGGGGTAGGCCATTCGATGATGGCTCTCACCTTCTCTGGGTCCATTTTTAGACCTTCTACTGAGATTACAAATCCCAGGTATACTAACTCCTTCTTGACAAAATTACACTTTTTTAGATTTATTAATAACTGCTCCTCCCGCAGCTTTTCAAAAACCCTCCTGATATGCATCAGGTGTTCCTCCAGGGTTCTGCTGAAAATTAATATATCATCTAAATAAACAATGACAAACTTTCCCAGAAACTCTTTCAGCACTTCATTCATCAGCCGCATGAAGGTACTTGGTGCATTGGACAGCCCAAATGGCATGACCAACCACTCATACAAGCCCTCTCTTGTCTTGAAGGTTGTCTTCCACTCATCTCCCTCTCGGATACGGATCTGATGATAGCCACTTTTCAGGTCAATCTTTGTGAAGTACTCAGCTCCACTTAAACAGTCCATGATATCATCCATCCTTGGCAACGGGAATCTGTATTTGATAGTGATTTTGTTGATGGCCCATGAATCTGTACACATTCTCCATTCTCCATCCTTCTTTGGCACCAGCACTGCAGGTACTGCGCATGGGCTCAAACTTTCCCGAATCAATCCCTTCTCCAACAATTCCTGGACCTGCCTGTTTAACTCCTCAGTCTCTATATGCGTCATTCTGTGTGCAACTTTATTTGGCAAGCTCGATCCTGGCATCAAATCTATATGGTGGCTGATTTTCCTTACTGGGGGTAAACCCTCAGGCACATTATCAGACACAATATCTGGAAATTCCTCCAGCAGATCTAGGACTTCTGTTGGGGTATCTTGGCATTCCTTCTCCCTAACTCTAGGAATTATTGCATAACATAAATGTTCATGCTTCAACCCGTCCAAAAACTTTCTCCCTTCAACTAAACAGATTCTGGAGCTGTTACATACCTTTTCATCCGCTTCCTTTAAGGGCTTCAGCTTGTGGCGCACACCATTCTTCGTCAATGAGTAGGTGTTGGCACGGCCGTCATGCACTGCACTCCGATCGAACTGCCAGGGCCTTCCCAGCAACATATGGCAAGCATCCATAGGTAGGATGTCGCACAGGACCTCATCACAATAATTCCCAATATTAAATTTAACGGAGCACTGCTCACTGACCAAAGCCCTATGGTCTTTCTGTAGCCATGCGACCCGGTATGGATGCGGGTGCTTCTTCCTCTCTAACTGTAGCTTGGTAACCATTTCTTCTGAAACCAGGTTATCCGTGCTACCATTATCAATAATAATATTGCAAACCTTGCCCGCACATTTACATCTTGTGCGGAATAAACTTCTTCTCTGATCTGTGTCCTTCTCCTCATTCAACAGGACTCTCCTCACGATCATTGCCTCCCCTCTCTCCGCTTCTTCTGAATGTTCAGATTCAGCATCTTCCTCTGCCACAGCAGCTCTGGCCGGACCCTCAGGCCTCTTGTTCGTTCTTTCCCGATGTTGTGGACACTCGAATGCTCGATGTCCTTCTTCACCACAGTGGAAACATGTCCCACGAAATACTCCTCTTCCAAACCCTCGTCCAGATCCACCCCGTCCTCTTGGGTAGCTATTCTGATCTCGGGGCTGATAAACATCCTCTTCCCTTTGATCCTGGTTACTACTGGCTTCACCAGTCTTCTTCGGGTCTTTATACTTTTCTCCACTGGTTCTCCCACCAGTTCTTCCACCACGGCCCCTTCCTCTTTGCTTGCCTTCAAACCGCCTATTCAGTTTTTCTTCCACCTTTAAGGCAAACTGGTAAGCATCCTCAATGGTGCTTACCCGAACTAGGCTCAGCTCTTCCTGGATGTCGAGTCTCAACCCATTGATATAACGGGCTACCTTTTCTTTGTTTGCCTCTAAATGCCCAGTTCTAATAGAAATCTTGTAAAACTCCTCGGTGTATTCTTGGACAGTTTTGTTTGTCTGTCTCAAACTCTGCATTTTTCTTAGCAGATCCAACTCGTAATCTATCGGAATAAACTGTCTTTTCAGCTTTTCCACCATTCTATCCCATCTTGTTATTCTCTCCTTCCCTCTTCTATTCCTCTCCAACTGTATTCCTCTCCACCAAATGCTGGCATGACCCTTCAACTTGGTCTTAGCAAATCTGACCCGATTAGGGTCTTCAACCTCCTCATATTCGAAATATTCTTCTAAGTCATTTATCCAATCAATCACCTCTTCTGGATTTAGGTTTCTCGAGTATGTAGAAACCTCCATTTTTGGTTGCTTTCCAATCTGAGAGATGGCTTTGTACAACCTGGCTTGTGCAGGATCCACGACCTCTTCTTCTTCCTCAGACTGGTCTTCTTCTTCAACTTCGTCTTCACTTCCCTCATCCCTTCCGGGCTCGTGCCTTCTGCGTAACTCTTCTTGCAGGGCTTGAACTTGTCTCTGCAAGGCTCGAAAGTCTTCGGTCGGCACCACATTTCCTACTCCACCACGGTTTCTTCGTGGAGGCATCTTTCTTTCTTTCCCTTCAAATCCTTCCACAGATCCTGGTGTAACTGCCTCTCTCCGACGATCTGTTACACGCTCAGGAGCTCCCGCTCTGATACCACTTGATGGCAAGCCGAGATTCACACAACAGAACTTCAAATTAATTCACTGCAAATTGCTTAATACAGTCTTTTAATACAATTTCCAGGCATACTTCTTCTTCCCCCTCAATCCCGAACTCACCATCCCTTCCCTTACAATTTTCTTGAGTTTTTATCGAGGCCTCGATCCTCTAGGCAATTAATGCCCCCGCCTAACAAAAATTCAAATTCGATTTTCCCCCTCGAGTTTTCAAAATTTTTGCCATAAATGGGCGCCCGATCCACCATGAAGCTTGCATTAATGGCCTCCCTTAACCTGCATCCGCCGCTTTGGTCAGACCGTTCTTCTGCATCGCTGTCTCATTTAAAATGTCCATCCCTCGAACTGCTGTGATGGTTGTCTCCATTTTTAATACACGCGGCTGTCAACTCCATTTAAATTTACGCGGTAGCCTGCGTGTCCATTTTTGGCCTTTTCTTTTACTGGCTGAGTTGCTTTAATACACGTGGCAACCACGTGTCAATTTTGGCCTTGCATGGCCGTCCACGTGTTCACCTTGGTCTGCCTTCTTCTTGGCCGCGATATCACGACATGTCGTGATATCGCGACATGTCGCGATATCGCGACCCAACTACTGCCTTGCCTCTGTCTGCTCAAACTATCATCGCGATATCACGACGGAAGCTCCCTTGCGCCCTGTTGTTTTAACTCACATCACGATATCGCGACGTCGCGATATCGCAACGGAAACTCCCCTTGCTTTGGTTGTTTAACAAATGCCGCAATATCGTGACGTCGCGATATCACGACGGATACTTCTCTTCGCTCCAGCTACTAACTATTGTCACGATATCGCGACGTCGCGATATCGCGACAAAACTGGCCCTTGCCTAAGCCGAAGCCTTTGAGGTCGCGATTTTGTGACATGTCATGAAATCGCGACCCCACCCCAAATTTTGCCCAAACTTTACAAACTTCCCCGAGACTCTCCCATTTCTTTACAAAACTCCCCCCCTTGGGAAGAACCGAAACAAATTAAAATACAAAGTACTTTGAAAACTTAGAAAAATTTAAAGGATGCAAGATTGCTCTACTGTAGCCGGATGCTCCTGCATCATATACCCTAAGCTTCCATGCTCTAACATCCATTTTCCATCGGTTATGACTATCTTATATGCCTTCTCTCCATTTGTAACTACCACGCCCTTGTCTTCTTTGTTTACTTTGCTTTCGACTTGAGCATGTGATCATGAGATATGTATAAATATCATGGTGAATTTTTACATGTACGAATAGTAATATCAAATGTTTGTCTGTTGTTTTCACTTCACCTATTGGTCCAAGGTTTACACTACGTCCATCCTCATTAAATAAATGTGATGTCTATGACACCTCATAAATGGAGTGCACATCTCACAATATACTTGAGTGAACATCATAATACATGTAGTTTGCAAACCTCCAAAACTAACCCAATCCATCGTATGCATCAATAAATATTTAATATTTAGTTTTGTGAAGCTATTCATGGAATAACAGTGAATCTTGGTGATGGAGCAATGGTTACCTTGATGACATGACAACTAAGGAAGTGGTGGCCCCTATCCAAAATATTTGATCTCTTAGCTTCGTGCTCCATTCATTACTACATTCTACGAGTAATATTGATAGCATATGGACCTCATGGATGGGCTTCATAGCTACCTCACATAGAAATTATAACCTCTGTATCTTAAATGGATCACCAGCCATGTTACACACTACCCTATAATCAACATCAAGCCATATCATATGAAACACCCTACATGATATTATGCCATACTATTGTGTGCTGAGCTTTAAAACAAAGACCACCAAACACAATGTGGTTATAGATGGACAACATTGTAAAATCCAATGATGTCTCAGTACCAAAAATCATCAAGATGAACTCTTTCTCATATCCATGAATGAATTACTTTCGATTGAAAACTTGAGTTCGAAGCTCATCGTGTATGTAGAGGGGTAAAACTACCCTACTATGTACAATTCCCAAAAAGGCTGGATCCACAAAGGTAGAAAGCCTTAGGGGGTGAACCACGGGGGCTATGTTGTTCTCTACACTTGGTTCTAGGGGCAAGGGTTCACCAGGAATAGTTTTAGGACTTGCTCCAAGTCCTCAAGAATTTTGGGATAGTTTGATGTATTCAATTTCAAGCAATCACCTAAGTTTGGTATTTCTAGATCTATGCTATGAAATATAAAGAACAACGTAAAAATTAGAATGCAAGAATACAAGAGCTAACCTAATATGATTCTTTATTTGAATGCTTGCTAACCTAGGGTTTTATCCAAAAAACCTTTAAAGCAAGGACACAAGATAAATGCACAATATTAACGCTAGATGCACATTATATGCTTTCACTTTAAGATGCCTAAGAATCAATAATAAGATCAGATATTCAATCAATAAAATAATTAGAACACTTATCTTGACTAGTGGTTGACTTAGTTTTTTATGCCTCTTGTCCAATGATATCAAAAATACTTGTTTCTACAAAACAACTTATGAAAAACTTGAAAATAGGATTAGCATTAGGGGGTCTGCTTAGGCCATTGTACAATAATTCTTGGAGGTGTAGCAATCAAGCCCCCTAGGTCATTTTAGATGACCTTTGGAAATAAAAGCAAAAATTGACCTTTGGAGAATTAATCATAAAACAACAATGCAACAATAGAGAAACATAAAATATATTATGCTATCATGCCCTAAATGCTATTTAGAAACTACTCATGCAATAAAAATATAAAAAATACCCCTAGTTCAGTCTTGGGCAAAATCATACCTCACAAATGGTGGGTATAATAACACTATAGGCGAAGTCGCACTCCATCAGAATGGGGTGCGATCTCGCTTCTATGAGAAAAAACCCTCTATTAGGATTAGCAAAGTTGTGCCTCGCTAGGACATGGCATGATTTTACTTCAGAGACATGAAAAATAAAAGATAAATGTATAGCATAAATAAATGTAGGAAACAAAGTGTGCACAACCTGATGGACGATGCAGATGCAAGTAGAAGAGATCGAGGTATCCAAACGGGCACTCTATTTCCTTTCGAACTACAACACGAATCTACCAAACCACATAGCAATCCAAATAAATGCATCATAATATCAAATCCAAAATTCACATTTTGATGTTAGCTTATAGAAGAAAATAGGGAGCAAAGCAAAAGTAAGAATGTGAGCACTAATTAATCATAATAATTTTGAGCTTAATTATTTCTAAGATCGATCGTATATCTCTAGGAGTGAGATTAACCCCTTATTTTATAGATGAAAATCGAGGTAAAAGAAGCGAGAAAATAAACACAAGTCAATGTCAAGCATGCTAAAAAGGTTAAATCTAGGTTTTAATAAATTAAAACCCTTAAATAGAAAAATCATGCCCCATGTCGATGGGGTGTGATATCGCTTCTACGAAATTTTGCCCCATCGTAACTGGGTGTGATTTCGTTAAAAGTCTAAAGAAAGGTAATGTGGGGGAAAAGAGGCTTACCCTTGCCTAGTGAAAGGGTTAGGGACCTCTTAGGGGCTCTAAGGAATATTGCCCACTAAAAGTGGGTCAATTTTCCATGTCTATAGTGTGAACATCCAATCTACATTGGCCTGGAATGCCTTAGCCACCATGAAATGTCTCCATTGCTATTTTCTTTATTCCACATTGGGGCTATTGTGCATAATATATCAACATAAAATGAGGTACACACATAATGATAAATGACCACCTTACGATGGTCCAACCCTTTTTTAGTTTCACGTGAACCTGCTATGTGTTGTCCATCATATGTGGTCCGAGTTGTCACCAAGCCCACCTTGAAAATCATCCAAGTTATCCATTGTAATCCATGTCAAAGTTTTCTTCTACCTATTAGGGTCATCTTATGTCGGTTCCACATTCAAGTCATGTGTGTCTAGGCACATGTCGTCACGTGGGCCCATCCGCGTTCCTTTTGTAACCTGCACGGGTATATACAAATAGTCGATAGTAATCATAATATAATCAAATTATGACAGGCTACATACAAATAATAAATATTAATTATAAAATAATCAAAGTGTGAAATAATCAACCTTAATTATAATATAATTAAATTATAATCCAATCAATATTACGTATAATATAATCAAATTATAATAAAATCAACATATAACTATACTATAACCAAATTATCATTTAAAAACCATAAGATTTTTTTTTGTTTGCAAATGGATTGACAAAAATATTTGGCCAATGAAGTTTGATCTCTTATTTTGAGAAAAATAACCAATTGAGCTTTTGCAAGGCATTTCTTCTACTTGGATTAAAACTCAAATTTTCTAAGATTTGACAATGAGATCAACTACAAAAATACTAACGTTAACCACGATAAAAATTTGGACCTTATTTTGAAACCATGAACAAAAACTCTACCTCAAAGCCTCGAATATTCCACACTCCTAAATTGCTTAAGAGAAAAACAAAGAAACATCAAAACCATTCAAAGCAAAGAAATAATACTATGCAGAAAAAAATCAAAATTTCAAGTGGATCCTCAAACTTATGAAGAACACAAGCTTATACTGAGATGGGGGGTGAACAGTATAAGACCACTTTTTAATTTTCTTTCCTAATCAATATTATGCAATGTAAATATAACAATATCAATAGCAATAATCAAATTAATGCACAAATCACCACACACAATAGAGACACCACAATTTATGTGGTTCACCCAATGTGGGCTACTCCACGGAGAAAATATTTGACTAAAATTTTCTCAATCAATCTCTTGGGAATACTTTCTCTATTACAATGTTTATGGACCTCTATCCAAAGGAGACACCAATCCCCTAAATCAAGTTTATGGATCTCTATCCACTGGATATACCAATTTCTAATATCTCTGCTCTAGTTGGTGATCCTCTAGAAGACCTCTTCCTCCACTACCCTTAGCAAATGGAACTATATCCACAAAAGACACCTGTCTTCCCTACTCTGGTTGGAGATCTCTGTCCTCAACTCTATCACCTCCAAATCTCTATATGAAATCTGTACTAAACACAGTCCGTCGATCTAGCACAAATTTGTCCTCAATATTTGTCTCTGGTCTAGCACAAACCTGTCCTCTGATCTACACCAAAATTTGTCCTCGAATCTATACTAAACATGGTCCTTCGATCTAGCACAAATATATCCTCAATCTCTGTCCTCAAGCCTTAACTCAAGGCTTGAATCAATCTCAAGTCAACTCTACTAGATCTGCCCCAAACCTTAACTCAAGGTTTGAACAAATCAATCAATCAAATCTACTCTCAAGTCTTCTCAAAGACTTGTCTCAAATTTGCCTTGTAAGCTTCCACAAAAGCTCACACCAATCAGTCCATAAGTCCTCTCTAGAACTTTTCCAATCTGCTCAATAAGTCCTCTCAAGAACTTATCCAAATCTTCTTAATAAGTCCTCACAAGAACTTATTCAAATATGCTATCAATCTGTATTGTAAGCTTCCACAAAATCTTACTCAACTTTGTCCATAAGTCTTCTCAATGACTTACCTCAAATATTCTCAACAAGTCCACTCTAGAACTTTTCCAATATCATAGAAACATAAAGAGAATTTTTAGAGACTCAATATGCTCTATACTCATCACAATGCTCAATCACTTTCAATCACTCTTTTAGAAACATATAGAGAATTGTTAGAGACTCAATATGCTTCACATTCACCTCAA
This sequence comes from Wollemia nobilis, assembly GCA_028583015.1. Lineage (NCBI taxonomy): Eukaryota > Viridiplantae > Streptophyta > Pinopsida > Araucariales > Araucariaceae > Wollemia > Wollemia nobilis. The sequence goes on along the minus strand of JAQPPZ010016709.1, from coordinate 10,679,060 downwards.
TACTCAATCACTTTCAATCACTCATTGAGAAACATAAGGAGAATTGTTAGAGACTCAATATGCTTCATATTCACCTCAATACTCAATCACTTTCATAATATAGAATAGTTTGTTTTATCTAACTTGAACAATCACTTCACACACAACCACTTGACTAGGCTCAACCAACTCTACTCAATCAATCACTTAATGAAATAATCCTTGCTCACAAGCCCTAGTCCAGGTATATGATCATTCACTCAAAATATTTCCAACAATACTCAACAACAAATCTTACATAAGAATGATACTCATGTTCTTTCCAAACCCTAGTTCAAGTTCTTAACTCAACAACTCACTTAAAAAACAATGCTTATAAGACAATATTCACATAACAATGATACTCATGTTCTTTTCAAACCCTAGTTCAATTTCTTCTCACAACCAATGTATTCAACAACAATGCTTATAAAAAAAGGTTTTAACCACAACTCTTTATTCCAGAAAACCTTGAAGCATTAACTCAACACACTCAAAAAGGAAACCCTAATCAAGTCCTTTTCACTCCAAACTTATTTTCAGAAAACCAACCAATCAACTTAACTATGGAAGAATGTGTTCATACCTATTTCTTGATGATGAAGGAACCTCTAAAATCTGTCACAACCACAAAAACTTCTTTTCCAAGCTCAAAGAAGTTATAAGATGATAAACTCCCTCAAAAATACAATACAAATATCAAAGCACACATACACCTTATCACTCCATCTTTAAGAAAACATTTATCAACATTTACAAAAATAATTCACCACTTACACCTTATAATCTCCCAATTAAAATAATATTCAATGCCAAATATAATATTAATGCAATATCATTTTCAAAATAACTCTATGCAACAAGTCTCCTTTATCCTTTTAAATCTTCAATAACTCAATGTGACAAAAACACTTTATTCAAAAATAAAGCTAACTCCTTATTCCTCCAATTTACCAAAAATAATAATCAAATAAAAACTTTTTAAGCAACCCTTTTAACTCCCTAAGACCTCATGTCAAACCTTAAGCAACACAAAAATTATAATCAAAATTTATTACCTTTGCCTTGGTGGGACTCGAACTCACGACGTAGCCTCAACCAGTGCCCTAGCCATGGCTCCAACTACCGCACGATCTAGGCACTCACTTGGGGAGTAAAGAGCACTACGTGCTCTATAAAGCTCCCCACTTTGCCTAGAAAAATGTGCACCTCTTCCTTTGGTGCTTCCAACCCAAGCACAACTGCCAAAACACACTGCCACCATGATTCGAATGCAGGTCACCTAGCACCCAAACACTCTAACCGTTGTCCTCTTGCCACTAGGCCACACTACCCAGATGGATCTTTGTAATTTGGTGCTCATCAATTTAACCTTATTAGTTGGCTCTCAAAACAAAGAATTTGCTTCTCTTTTTCTACACGAGTTCTCAACACACAATTGCACGCATTAATGTTCGAGCAAAAGGATAATTTTAATGCCTCTAAGGCATGGGTTTTTATATGGATTTCCTCCTTCACACATATACGTCAGCACTTCGATTTTCCTTCAAACTTTAGATGTCGACACTATGATTTTCCTTTAAACTTATTAATTTGTAAATTATTTAAATTCTTTAGAATTTAAATTTTATAAATTAATTTTTATATCCCTTTGGCTTTATTAAAGCCTTCTCTCATTTTGCAACTTTGTATAAATAATATTTATTTATAGAATTTAAATTCAATTTGAATTTAAATAGTTTATAAACTAAATATTAAACCTTACTTTAGCTTTTCAATAAGATTCCTTGGGTTTTTTTGAAAAACATTTTATTTTTGCTCACCCTTGGTTTAATAAAAACCCTTCTAATTTATACTTCCACATATTATTAAAAATATTATGAAGCCCTATTGCATTTAACCTTTGCATTATTCCTCTTGACATTTTGACATCATCGGTAGCTTATTCCTGGACATCAATGACAACTTCGTTCCTTGACATCAATGACAACTTTGATTTAAAATATCCAACAATCTCCCCCTTTGTCATTGATGGCAACCCAAATTATTTTTACTAGAAACTTAACCTTTTCTTTTTTTCGTTCCCCCTAGGACATTGCTCCCCCTAGATCAATGCTCTTTTCAAATCTCTCCTCTTTACTCAAATACCAAATCTCTCCCCCTTACTCAAATCTCTCCCCCTTTGACATCAATGGCAAAGGGTCACCTTTGGGGATCGGGGCTAAGAATGAGCCTCTTAGCTTAGCCCCTCACCCACCTCCACTTAAGGTGGTTAATTCTAGGGTGGTAGTATTTCTACTCCCGGAAAGCACTATTCTTTACCTTTATCCTCTTTCCTTCTTATCTGATCCTTCTTATTCCTTTGAATGTTTCCATGTCTATGTTCCTATCCATGTCTACATTCTTGTCCATGCTCCTATCCATGTCTACATTCTTGTCCATGCTCCTATCCATGTCTACATTCATGTCCATGTTCCTGTTTCTATTCATGTTCCTGTTCTTGTTCATATCCATGTCCCTATTCTTATTTATATCCATGTTCTTGTTCCTGTTCCTGTTCTGTTCTGTTCATACTTGATTCTGGAATGTTTGCTCTACACCACTTTGTTGTGTGACCATCATTATTGCACTTATAAAACTTAATGTTATTATCCCTTGGAGGTGCAACTGTCTTAGTATTTCTCTTAGTGAAGCCATATCCTATTTTGTCATGAACCCTAAAATTCATTGCCTTGTGATCAAACTGATTACATGAGTAGCAATACCCATGGAAAAGCTATATGTTCCCATATTCTTGTCTTTCATGTGTCCTGCATTGTGAAGCCATGTACCCAAACCTATGATATGAAAAACATATTCCATTGAAACTTCCTTGTCTTGACCTCATTGGTATCTTAGTCTCTCTTGACCTATTCTAATTGTTGTTCCATATGTATCTTCTTTGTGCATTGTTCCTATTCTTGTTGAACTTTCTGTTGTCCAACTCATCCTCAAATGTCTCACTTTATCTTACACTATCTTCTTCTGTAGCTTATTCTTCTGAAGTTTCTTCTTCTAAATTTTCTTCAAAACTTGAGGTTGAATTTTCTTCTTATTTCTTTTGAGCTTATTCAAAACCAAGACATTTTTTATTTGTTGACCTTCTTTGTACCTTGATCATATTATCCATAATATTTTAACTCTTTTCAAACTTGTGTAGCTTACTCTTGGAGTTCTCTAAATCTTCCCTTAGTAGAGCTACTTCTTGTACTAAACTTTCACATTCTAAGACCTTTGCTTCTAGCTTATCCTTGAAATTATTTGTCTTAGCCTTTGATTTTTCTAGATCCTTTATTAGCATTCTTCTCTCTTCATCACATTCTTGAAACTGAGATTCTAACTTAGAGTTTTGCTTTCTTACCTTATTTACTATTTCAAGAGCATATATAAGTTCTCCCTTGAGATCATATCCATATTTCTATGAATATTCCTCTATTTGTTTACCTTTTTCCACATCTTCATTTTATATTGGCTTGTCTTCTATAGGATCACCTACTCCTTCTTCTAATGCCATTAGAAGGTTTTCATTTGGTCCTTCAAGTGCATCCTCATATTCATCATAACTAAAACTATAACCATTCCTTGTACAACTATCTTCAAGATGTCTAAAGTTACCACATCTAAAACACTTGAGAATTACTAGAGTCCTTTTATTAACTTGTTCTTTTTCTTCAATCATAAATAGGACTTCATCTCTATCATTATATAAAAAACTAGCATCACTATCACTTGAGTACTTACTTTCCTTATCCACATAGTAACTCTTCTTTTACCTTTGAAAGAACTTTCCTTGTTTGTTTTGGCCATCCTTGATTTTATTTTGGTGTTTTTATATTTCTCATTCCCTGTTCCTGTGATCCTATTTTCCTTCATCATTGTTATTCTTTGCTTCTTGAAAATCAGTTGCATAATGATCATACTTTCCAAAATTAAAATATTTAATAGATTTTGTATCATTAAATCTTCTTGAATCTTTATTCCTTCTGCCATAATTTGCTTCTTCATCACTAGATGACTCATTGCTTGATTATGACTTCTTACCCTTTGTCTTCTTGATTGCTTTGAAGGCTACTTCCTTCTGGGGAATAGGTTATTTTGTTCTTAACTCAAAAGCTATAAGAATACCAAGAAACATATCTCTTGTCAAATAATCACCATCCTTTGACTCCTCTATAGTAGAAATATTTTCACTGAATATTTTTGGAAGAGATATTAAGACCTTATCACAAACATTTGATTCATCAACCTTCATTCCAAGTCCTTGCATAGCATTAATGACCTCATAAATTTGAGGTATATAAGTACTAATTACTTCCTCATCCTTCATTTTTAACTCTTCAAATTATCCTTTGAGATTTCGTATCTTTGCTTTCTTGACACCTTTATCTCCTTCATATATATTTTGCAACTTATCCCACATTCCTTTTGCATATTGACAATGCATAAATTTTATGGACTTTGTTCTATGCAAACCTCTCAAAAGTGCATTCATTGGTTTTGAATTATAATGTTGTAGAAGCTTACCTTCCTTATCTGTAGGTGGATCAACTGGTGGTATGTATCCATTTTCAATTGCTTTCCAAACTTTATTACCAAGTTCCTTTAGGTAGATCTTCATTCTCAATTTCCAATATACATAATCACTTCCATAAAATATTGGTACTGAGATATCTGATGATCCATTCTTAGAATCCATTGTGTTCTTGTTAGATTTTCCTTCAAGTTGTTAAACTCTTTTGAAGGAACCCACTCTAATACCAATTGAAGAACACAAACTTATACTGAGAGGGAGGGTGAATAGTATAAGACTACTTTTTACTTTTCTTTCCCAATCAATATTATGCAATGTAAAGATAGCAATATCAATATCAGTAATTAAAGCAATACACAAATCACCAGACACAATAGAGACACCATAATTTATGTGGTTCACCTAATGTGGGCTACTCCACAGAGAAAATATTTCACTAAAATTTACTCAATCAATCTCTTGGGAATCCTTTCTCTATTACAATGATTATAGATCTGTGTGTAAAGGAGACACGAATCCCCTAAATCAAGTTTGTGGATCTCTATCCATAGAAGACACCAATCTTCTAATCTCTGCTTTTGTTGGTGATCCTCTAGAAGACCTCTACCTCCATTACCCTTAGCAAATGGAACTCTATCCAGAGAAGACATCTGTCTTCCTTGCTCTGGCTAGAGATATTTGTTCTCAACTCTGTCATCTCCAAAAATCTATCTAAAATCTGTACTAAACACAGTCCGTCGGTCTAGCACAAGTATATCCTCCATATCTATCTCTAGTCTGGCATAAACCTATCCTCAAATCTGCACCAAAATCTGTCCTTGAATCTATACTAAACACAGTCCTTCGATCTAGTACAAATCTATCCTCAATCTCTATCCTCAAGCCTTAACTCAAGGCTTGAATCAATCACAAGTCAAATCTGTTGGATCTACCCAATATATTAACTCAAGGTTTGAACAAATCAATAAATAAAATATGCTCTCAAGCCTTCTCAAAGACTTATCTCAAATCTTCCTTGTAAGCTTCCACAAAATCTCACACCAATCTATCCACAAGTCCTCTCTAGAACTTGTCCAATCTGCTCAATAAGTCCTCTCAAGAACTTATCCAAATTTGCTCAATAAGTCCTCACAAGAACTTATTCAAATATGCTCTCAATATGTATTGTAAGCTTCCACAAAAGCTTACTCAACTCTCTCCACAAGTCTTCTCAATGACTTACCTTAAATCTGCTCAACAAGTCCACTCTAGAACTTGTCCAATCTCATAGAAACATAAAGAGAATTGTTAGAGACTCAATATGATCTATACTCATCACAATGCTCAATCACTTTCAATCACTCTTTTAGAAACATACAAAGAATTTTTAGAGACTCAATATGCTTCACATTCACCTCAATACTCAATCAATTTCAATCACTCTTTTAGAAATATAAGAATAATTGTTAGAGACTCAATATGCTTCACATTCACCTCAATATTCAATCACTTTCAGAATATAGAATAGTTTGTTTTATGGAACTTGAACAATCACTTCAGACACAACCACTTGACTAGGCTCAACCAACTCTACTCAATCAATCACTTAATGAAATAATCCTTGCTCACAAATCCTAGTCTAGGTATATGATCACTCACTCAAAATGTATCAAACAATACTCAACAACAAATATTACATAACAATTATACTCATGTTCTTTCCAAACCCTAGTTCAAGTTCTTCACTCAACAACTCACTTCAACAACAATTCTTATAAGACAATTCTCACATAACAATGATACTCATGTTCTTTTCAAACCCTAGTTCAAGTTCTTCTCACAACCAATGGCTTCAACAACAATGCTTATAAAACAATGTTTTAACCACAATTATTTATTCCAAAAAGTCTTGAAGCATTATCCCAACACACTCAAAAATGAAACCCTAATCAAGTCCTTTTGACTCCAAACTTATTTTCCAGAAAACCAACCAATCAACTTAACTATGGAAGAATGTGCTCATACCTTTTTCTTTATGATGAAGGAACCTCTAAAATCTACCACAACCACAAACACTTATTTTCCAAGCTCAAAGAAGTTATAAGATGATAAAATCCCTCAAAAATACAATACAAATATCAAAGCACACATATACCTTATCACTCCATCTTTAAGAAAACATTCATCAACATTTACAAAAATAATTCACCACTTACACCTTATAATCTCCCAATTAAAATAATATTCAATGCCAAGAATAATATTAATGCAATCTCCTTTTCAAAATAACTCTATGCAAGAAGTCCCCTTTATCCTTTTAAATCTTCAACAACTCAATGTGACACAAACACTTTATTCAAAAATAAAGCTAACTCCTTATTCCTCCAATTTATCAAAAATAATAATCAAACAAAAATTTTTTAAGCAACCCTTTTAACTCCCTAAGACCTCATGTCAAACCTTAGGCACACAAAAATTATAATCAAAATTTATTACCTTTGCCTTGGTGGGACTCAAACTCACGATGCAGACTCAACCAATGTTCTAGCCGCGACTCCAACTATCGCGTGAGCTAGGCACTCGCTTGGGAGTAAAGAGCACCACGTGCTCTATAAAGCTCCCTACTTTTCCTAGCAAAACATGTGATGCTTCCTTTGGTGCTTCCAATCCAAGCACAACCACCAAAACACACTGCCATCGCGATTTTAACGCAGGTCACTTAGCGCCCAAAAAAACTAACCGTTGTCCTCTTGCCACTAGGCCATGCTTCCCAAATGGCTTTTTGTAATTTTTTGCTCATCAATTTAACCTTATTTGTTGGCTCTCAAAACAAAGAATCCACTTCTCTTTTTTCGCATGAGTTCTCAACACACAATTGCACGCATTAACGTTCAAGCAAAAGGATTATTTTAATGTCTCTAAGGCATGGATTTTTATATGGATTTCCTCCTTCACACATATACATCAGCACTTCAATTTTCCTTCAAACTTTAGACGTCGCCACTATGATTTTCCTTTAAACTTATCAATTTATAAATTATTTAAATTATTTAGAATTTAAATTTTAGAAATTAATTTTTATATCCCTTTGGCTTTATTAAAGCCTTCTCTCATTTTGCAACTTTGTATAATTAATATTTATTTATAAAATTTAAATTTAATTTGAATTTAAATATTTTATAAAATAAATATTAAACCTTCCTTTAGCTTTTCAATAAGCTTCCTTGGGTTTTTATGAAAAACCTTTTATTTTTTCTCACCCTTGGTTTTAATAAAAATCCTTCTAACTTATGCTTCCACATAATATTAAAAATATTATGAAGCTCTATGGCCTTTAACCTTTTCATTGTTCCTCTTGACCTTTTGACATCATCGGTAGCTTATTCCTGGACATCAATGACAACTTCGTTCCTTGACATCAATGACAACTTTGACTCAAAATGTCCAACAACTTGGGGTAAGTTGTGCAATGGCAACAACATGTAGCACCACTACATGCCCTCAATATCATCTTGGGAATGGACTGGTTAAAGGCTCATGGAGCCCTAATTAACTTCCAAGATAGATGGATAGACTATATAGATAAATACAATGAGAGACTAAGAATACATAGTGAACAAGGATCTTTTCACCCCAGGTGATCTCAATAATAAAACTAAAGAAATATATTAGGAAAGGTGGTATGGTCTATATCATAAATTTGAACCACAAGACCAAGGATGATAAGAAGGAGGAATTATTAAGGAACATTCAATACTACATGAATTCAGGGATGTTTTTCTTGAAGACCTCCCAGGACTACCATCTAGGTGTGAATTTGACTTCACTATTGAACTACTACTAGGTTCAAAACCTATTCATAGAACTCCTTATAAGATAAATCCTATTGAGATGCAAGAGTTAAAAATATAACTTCAAGGGTTTCTAGAAAAGGGGTTGATTAAACCCAGTGTGTCACCATGGGGTGCCCCTATTCTTTTTGTCAAAATGAAGTATAGGTCACTAATGTTGTGCATAGATTACAAAATGCTAAATAAATCAACTATTAAGAATAGGTACCCTTTACCAAGGATTAAGTATTTGTTTGATCAACTCAAAGGTGCCACCATATTTTCAAATATTGACTTAAAATAAAGATACCATTAGTTGAAAATCCATGATGAGGATACTCACAAGACTTTTTTTAATACTAGGTATGGGCATTATGAGTTCATAGTATTACCTTTTGGATTTTTCTCATGGTTGCATGCCAAGTCATTGAAAACATAAAAAGTGAAAGCTAAAGTATGGTTTTGAGCAAAAATGATACTCTAATTATCATTGATGCAAAACTCAATCATGGCCATCCACGTTTAGATCAATGGAGGATATTGAATCTGCTCAAAAATTTAAAATTGAAGGGAATTCTCACACAACCACATGATAGGTTGAACAACAAAGATGAAACCCAAGGCCGTGGAAGGTGAATCGCCTGGGAAGATGAAGTGTTTCAATATGGAAGCTTCTAGAATGGTTGATCAACAATATTCTGTTGTAGATTTGCAATGAGTGAGTAGTTGCAAGAATCGAGGATTACTAAGATCAATTCTTTACCTATTGAAATTCAACTATTTTAGGAAACACAATTAGAGACCACCAATATCAGAACAAGTTGCAAATAATTGAACACAGTCTGAAACATCCTTGTAATTCTCATAATAAAAAACAATGTAAATATATAAATAAAGGTCTAACCCTCACTTTTAAGGGTCAGCTTTGAGGTATTTTCTCGCACTACTGTAACTTCTTCTACAAATAAAATAAAGGAGCATTGCTTGGAATATTTACCTCAAATTTTTATATCTTCTTCATTATCTAGTAACAACTTGTGAAGTCATTTTTGTTAATGTTGCTAGGATAGTCTATTATGATGATATTGGATTGCTACCTTAGAGCAGTTGGAATGATTCATAATATGAATGTATATTTTTAAGAATTAATTTCTATTAGTCTAAGTATTGGTTTATTCTGCTAATATTGGATTGCTAGTACTTTAGATGTTTTCAATGGTTCTTGTAGTATGCTATGAGCTTTATTTGTGAAGATAGCAGAAATATGAATGTTGTTAGTTCCAATGATTTCTTTATATTTGTTCTGTGAAGAGTTTTGAGTAGAAGCCTATGTTGTTAGCTTCATTTGTCCACCTTACATTTCACATCTCTTAACCCTTTCTCATCCCTATCTCTAATATTTTACCATTTCATTTGAGCTTAAAAGAGTCAACATTCATTAAGTTGACAAGGAACCAACCTACTTTGGAGGTTGAGTCAAAGCAATTTGATTCATCCAATATTGGGTTTGGGTTGTAACTAGTGGGTGCTCACCTTCAGGACTAACCATTATATGATAGTTACAGTGCATTACCATCTTGGTGTTAATAATATCCATAATAGGAACTATCCTTCTTTTTCACAAATAGTATTGGAGCATTCCAAGGTGTCACACTAGGTTTTATTAGGACCTTTTCCAATATATATTGAAGTTGCACTTTTAACTCTTGCAAATAAATAGGAGTCATTCTATAAGGTGTCCTTGTAATGGTTCAACTCCAGGTATTAGTTCAATGGTGAAGTCAAATTCATGTCGAGGTGGTAGGCCTGGGAGATCCTCCAAAAATACATCCCTAAATTCATGTAGAGTTGGATGTTTCTTAACAATTTCCTTATCCCAATTATCACCTATCTTGCCATTCATCTTCACTATGTACAACATAACACCTCTTTTAATTTCTTTCTTTAACTACATGGCTTACAAAATATGTGGTAAAAATGACCTTTGCATACTTTGAACCCTAGCTATTTTCTTATTATTATTCGTATAGTCCATCCATATTTCTTAGAAGTTAATTAGGGCTCCATGAGCATTTAACCAATCCATCCCTAGGATAATATCAAAGGCATGTAGTGGTGCTACATATAATTTCCATATAGTGGATTTATTGGGTAAGGTAATGTTGGTTGTAGGCAAACATTGATCCACTGAATAGGTTTGTCTAAACCCATACTCGACTTTCCACCCTTGTGATAAAAACCTAGGTCTTTTGGCATATGCTTGATAATACTAGTGGAAATAAAACTATCTATAGCTCCACTGTCTGGTAAGAGTTTAACATTCTTACTAAACAACTTACCATTCAGTAACATAGGAGTCACTTTCCATCCAAGTTTTGACTCATTGTGGCTGCATAAATTTGGTGTGGTTGTTCCTCTACTCTGTTACTCAACTTTGGTTGTTAGGGAAACTTATTCATATAATGATGACCTCCATAAATAAAGTAAACTATCTTGGGTTACTGAGTTCTTTCCTCCTTTTTCTCCCCTATTCCTTATTTTTGAGTTGATTCGTTCTACTTCTGAGGTTGGGGTTTTGAATAATAATTTTTTCTATAAATTCTTCTTATAGTTCCCTTGGTTCCAATTTTTCTTATTATCAAACTTTGGTTTACCTTTAATTTTATTATTTTACTCCTTATCCCATTTTATAAACCCTGCACTCTTTCTCTGTCAACTTTGCATAGTTGAAGAAAGTTTTTTTGGTTTGTAGATTGGTCTCTTCCTACTAGGCCAAATCATAATATTTTTTAAGGGTCTAGGGTTTGAGAAAATTAATTACTATCCTAATCTTAGGATCCACCTCTAAGATGAACTTATTCACCTTTAGTTTTTTATTGATCTCATACTCAAACACATACTTCAAAATTTTAATGAATCTTTGATAGTATATCTCTATAGTCAATGTACCCTACTGAAGTGTAGAGAATTACTTAAACTTCTCTACATAAAATTGATCCGATAGAAATATTTTCTTAAATGCCCTAATGAAACTATCTTAGTCAAGATCCACAACTTGAATTATTTTGCCTACCCTAAATATGTTCCACAATTCTAAGGTTACATCCTAAATATGAAGGGTTGCCCAAACCATTTAGATTTTAGGTGAGTAATTCTTCATGGAAAAGAAAGTTTCCAAATAATTCAACCATGATTGTTGCATCAACCCCTTATCTTCCATTAAATTTTGCTACTTTAACATTCTCGAGGTTCTTGGAAATATCCACTTCAATACAAGCCTTGCCTACATGGTTTCCTTTTATAGGATTCTCTTCCCATCCACCCTCCAAATCCTTGTTACCTATTTTATTATTAATCAGGGTTTCCAATATTTTACGTTGTTGTTCCATCTATTCTTGAAGTAAATTAACTATGGATAAAAAGTCTTCCTCCCTCTCTCTATAGTCCATTGTTATTCTAGTTTTCTTGCTAGATTCCATTGTCCTTCTAGAATTCTTACGAGAGTCATTTATTCTCTCAATTTTATTATTGGATTACATTGTTCTTCCAGACTTCTTTTGGAGATGAACTACAATTTCTTCTTATGCATTTGATCCCAAATTATTGAATGATCCTCATATCATAATAGATGCCATATTCTATCCACAAAAAGGAGATGGTTAAGTTACAATTTCTCCTGATTGTACTTATAATTAGTTAGTTTCATTCCCCATGAACTAACTTAGATCATTATCACTCACCTAATAAATGATTTTGGTCACACTTGCATCACCATAAGGTACTATTCCTAATAAGAAGTATACTCCCTAGGATTTGTACTCCTTGGTATAATTGGTCTAGTTGATGTGCAATATCCATCTTATACCATATAAATAAGGTCCTTAGAGGATTAAGTCTCCCCAAAGTGGCACATCAAGTCAAGGCTTATCTTAGGTTCACTCCAAAAAAGCTTTTATTCCTACGATCTAGAGCTACCAACTGTAACAACCCACCAAGACCAACCTGATATATATATATATGGTTCACAAATGAAGTCCCAATAGTTCTTAGTATTATAAGGCATAACCACATTTTTAGTTAATATTGTTGTAGATGACACTTAAGTGGATAGGAGTGGAAACCATACCATATTTTTGGGGTTCACTTTTCTAAACCTCGCCATTTAGAAAGGACACCAATAATAATCCCCTCACATTTCTTATACCCTCACCAATATAGGACAACTTGACCACAACATAGGAATTATCCTTCAAGGCCTATAACACTTAAATGGATACACATTTTCTCTAACCCTACATAAGTCCTTCTACATGGGTCTATTCTAGCATAATGCCTTAGTGCTTAGTTACCACATATCTATGGGCTAACTAAGGCTATTGCCACTCACTTGGAAATGAGCATGGTCACCTAATCCTCATTGATCAAGGTGTCACCACTATATTATTTTATGAATAATTCCAAAGACCTCATTTCTTTGGAATACCCAAGCCTCATCATTTAAGGTATATCAATCATAATTATCTGGTTATTGCATCATTATAACTCTTCCCTGATTAGCCAATACCTAGTTATTGCATCATAGAAACTCCTTCTAAGATTCACATCTTCTTGGTTATTGCATCATCGCAACTCCTTCTAGGATTGGGTTACCTTCTTGATTTAAGGGTCCTACTATGGTTTCTAAATTCCAAGCCCAATTATTTCCCACCAAACCTAAGAATAATACATAATATAAAAATATAACATATTTTCCATTAAAGGAATAATCAAAGCAATACAACAGAAATAACATTCTTAAATACAACATAATGCCAATACTAATAATTTAATTAAAATATTTACATCCATCATACTAACATCTAGCAATTCCTTTATTTTAATAAGAAATAATGTACAACATCTACAACATTATAATCATAATCTAATAACTAGACTTATTCTTCCATTTTACACAACCAATATTCCAAGAATTTCCATAATAAAATAACAACACATAATCTTTCATTCATGATCAAGTCTTGAGATACTAAACATATATCTACATTACATCCTTTCTTCATCAAATACTGCATAATTTCAATTACAAATCCTTCAAGTATTCTTTTCTTCAAATACAATAACATAGAAATACAAAGGTTCCATTTCAATAATTGCTCTTTCAATGTCTTCCTCTAGAAAGCTCCTTTGACCATGATATTAGTTTATAAATCTTAGGGACCAGGACAACTCTTTATGCAATGCAACTTAACATGCACTACGTATAAATGCAAGCAACCATGCAAAATACATTTCAAGAAGTCAAGAAGATAATCCCATACTTCTCTCTATAATGGGTTCCTTATCTACTCAAGTCTTAGGAAATCTAGTATAATATTTACCAATACCAAAGCTTTTCTCTTTTCTTTACAACAAATCCATAACCCAATTTTCCAAACAAGAAACTAAAAGGAATATCACTAAATTCCTTTTTAAAATACACCATAACATAATAAAGCATTATTTTTTAAAACTAAAGAACACCATCCCATAATAGTTCATTATATTTTAATTAAAAAAACACCATACATAATTGATCATTATATTCTAATAAACAATACATCCAATCCTTAATTCAAAAAAATTAAATAAATTATTAAGGTAATCCTTTCAAGAAAATATTCCCTTAAAGTTCATTAATATTCTTAATAAATGGAAACTCTATAAATTTTTGTAATGCAGTTAAACTTTTGATGATATTTTATTTAAATGAAAGGATTAACTAATCAATTTAATAAACTACTAACACCTTAACATAGATCAGACTAAGCCTAAAAGGTACATATCAATCAACCAACTGAAGCTTACTGGATCTAGATAACATCCTTCCTCTAAAACCCAACTAAGCTTACAAAAAGCAAACAACAACCCTAAATGACTATGTCTAAGACAATAATCAAAGCAATGAGGAAAATCCAACATCGAGTAGCATGGATAAGATAATTTCTAAAGGTGTAACACACAATAAACATCGAATTAGGAATTAATAATGGCTACAAGTAAAGTCTAATGTGTTGATGCTCATAGGGATTATCACAATCCAAACCAAGTGACTAGGCTAAAGGTCTTAGAATGCCCTCAAAACATGCATAAGAATGACTCTAATCAAACTTGCAACATCCTAGCACAAGGAAAACAACCATTCAAAATTTCTATAGGCTTGGACCTTAAGGTCATAACTATAGCTACAATAACAAGAGCTACAAAATCAAAACTTAAGCCTTGAGCATGAAGCTAAATAGGTAGTAAAAATTAAGAAGAGCTTCTAAGAAAATAGGCCAACACATCAATAGCAAGCTAATTCTATTAGGCATACAAAGAGAGTAACAATAAGGTACTCACTACTTTCCCCAAAATCTCTAATGTCCAATAGAGTGGAAGGCTCCATGCTCTTATAGTGACTCTTGCTTCTACAAATTTCTTTCCATTGCTAACAACAAAACTAGGGAAACCATTGCCCCACTTATAGCTTGACTTATTCCAGAGTGCAAGAATTTTCTTTAGATTCTTTACAATGCATTAGCACTCACAATGTTCTAGCTACCAACATTCTTCATCAGACGTTGCCAAGAATTGAAAGTTAATGTCTTTAATTATAACATACTTTAATTAGCATGCACTCGTTACAAAGGTTTAATTCTTAAATAACATTATCGCATTAAACCTTATTAATATTTCTAATAATTATAACTTATTGAAATTAATGTAAATAAATTAATAATCCTTCTAATTAATTTAATTAGCATCGATTGTTAATATTTTTTTTGGTATAAGGTAGAGGTGGTTATAAGGTCCACAAACCTTTTACAAAGTCAAAATGGGCTGGTTCTAGCATCAAGCCCGTATAATCAAAATACAAAATGGATCTTTCTAAGACTCACATTAAGCCATACTTAGAGTCCGCAGTCCTATACTTGTCGCTTGACTATTCAGGATAAAACAAAAACCAAACAACACCTAGCACTTACTAACACTAGGTTGCTGTACTGTACACTTATCACCTCCCAGTGCCCCAAGCAAATGGGATGCCTTTTCTGCCTAATTCCATCTGTCGGATTACTCATCATCAGCCCCTATGATCTCTTGATGCTCTAACAGGTTTGATCTTAGCTCTTCTCTAGAACCCAACACCAATAGTTCTTGAGGGAAGTTATCCTTCCAAATTTGCATCTCCCCAACAAAAACTGCAATATTTGCCATTAGATCCACCGCCTGGTTCCCTTCTCTGAAGGTGTGTTGGATTCGGGCATTAACCAAATGAGATTTATGAATCTTTGCTTCTAGGATAAGCTCCAATATGGTCTAGCTGGGGTCTTTATCCTCCTTAATTGCCTTGATTATATTAAGTGAATCCCCTTCAAAGATAACTTCCTTATAACCCTCAAGTCTGGCAATTCTCATTGCCTGCATGTAGGCTCGGGCTTCTGCAAAATGATTTGTTTGAGTTCCCAAAGGCTCTGCAAAGGCAAGGACCACTTTTCCTTCCTCATTTCTCAAAACTCCTCCTGCTCCTGCAGCCCCCGGATTTCCTTTAGCTACCCCGTCAAAATTAAACTTAACCCACTTTTGTGTGGGGGGTATCCACTTGACACCATCCCGTGGGTTGGTTGTAATGTCTAGGTCTGGAAGTTCCTCTCCCTAGTTCCGCAAAATCCTCCTTTCCCTTAGAGACATGGTCTCATTTTTGAAGAAGAAAGTTTTCCAGTTTTCTTTCAAAGCTCTGATTATTTTATTACCACATAACCTGGGATCTTTCTTACGTCCTTTAAATACTCTCTTATTTCTCTCATTCCATATCCCCCATAAAAAATGGGGTAAGCTGAGCTTCCAGAGCCAAGTCAAAAGCTTTGCCCGGAAGGGGGAAGCCCACTGTATGCAGAAGTCAGACATGCTATTTGGACAGACCCAATCTATATGAAATTTGGACAGGATCATTTGGAAGACTGTACAAGAAAAATCACAAGTTAGAAATATATGACTTACGGATTCTATTGCTTTCTCACACAAGATACATCGATTGATGAATTGGAAACCTCTCCTTTGCAGATTATCTCGTTGTCGGGATCTTATTTTGAACTCGCCAACCAAAAGAAGAAAGCTATTTTTGGGGTTAAATTATTTAACCAAATAACGAAGTCGGAGTCCACCCATTGAATCCCGAGTGGATTAACTTATAGGCGCTTTTACTAAATAGATCCCGCTTGTAGTTTTTCCCCAAATCATATTGTCCCTTCCTCCCCATGGAATGATCAGGAACACCCTTAAAGCATCATTGAGTTTGGTTAGGGCCACCTTCTCTTGCTCGACGGATTATGAACTCGTGATTTTCTTCCAAGAAGAAGTTTCCTGTGCTACAACAATAAAATCCCCTACTTTTCCTCCCATTTCATTCGAAAGTTTATGTTGGAGGACCTGAAGGTCTAAGTTATCTTTCATAGGGGCCTCTTCCAACCACGGGTCTTTCCAAAAGTCCACTTGTCTTCCATTACCAATTCTCCATCTGATGCCTTTCCTGACTACCTCCCGACATTCGAGCAAACAATTCCAAAAATAGGATCCTCTAGGAAGATTATCAGCTTTCAGGAAGTCCTAATTATTTTTGATATATTTTGCCTTAAGAAGTTTTACCCATCCCAATTGATCATTATTGATAAATCTCCATACTTGTTTGCCAATCAGAGCTTGATTCATTTCTTTCATTCTCTTTAACCCCAGGCCCCCCTGATCCTTGCTTGCACACACCTGATTCCATGCTACCAACGAAATTCTCTTTCTCTCCTCTGAACCCGACCACAAGAAGTTGCGTTGAATTAGCTCCAATGTAGCTCGGACCTTTGCAGGCATTCTAAATAGAGACATGCAGGAAATTGGAATGCTCCGTAAAGTAGTTTGAACTAATAAGGCTTTTCTCGCGGAGCCGAGAAGGCTGCCCTTCCACCCCGCTAACTTTTTGGAGATCCTGTCAATGACTGAGTTCCACAAAGTAGCCTTCATTCTTCCTTCGAACATAGGCATGCCTAGATAAGTTGCTGGAAGAAGCTCCTTTCCACAACCGAAGAGGTTAGCTATTATTTCATCCCTCCCACCAGGTGTGTTAAAGAAATAGATGCTACTCTTCTTATAGTTTATGTATTGTCCTGCTTCTATCTCATACTTGGTTAGAATTCTCTTCAACTTCCTAGCTTGAGGCACCGAGGCTTTGGACACAATGATTGTATCATCCACAAACTGTTGGTGAGACACTAGCTCTGCTGTTGAGGCTGGTTTAAAACCTTCCAATTGACCATCCGCCACCGCTGCTGAAATGTTCCTACCCAATGCTTTCGCTAAAATAATAAACAAGTATGGAGACAAAGGATCTCCTTGTCGTAACCCCCTTTCACTCTTAAAGTAACCGGAGGGTGACCCATTCACCATGACAAAAAATCTTGTAGTAGAGATACAACTAAAAATCAACTTAATCCACTGGGGACAGAAACCAAACTTACCAAAAATCTTGGTGAGGAACCGCCATGAGACCCGGTCGTAGGCTTTATTCATATCAAGCTTTAGTAACATACCTGCTTCCTTAGTAGTCACCATTGAATGAATAACCTCATGAATTGTGATGATACCATCCAATATTTGTCGCCCTTTCACAAAGCCACCTTGGTTCATATCAATGATGAAAGGAAGGATAACCTTCAGCCTATTGGCGATTGTTTTTGTGAGAATCTTCATCAGAGTGTTACATAAACTGATAGGGCAAAAATTGGAAAATTCCATTGCTCCCACTAGTTTAGGGATGAGGACTAAAAAAGTAGCATTAACTCCTTCTGGGATTTCCATGTCCTTTTGAGCCTCAATTATAGCTTCCACTACATCATTGCCTAGGATATCCCAAAACTTCTAGAAGAAAGTCGCAGTGGAATCCATCCGGTCCTGGGGAGTCGTTACCATCCATGTCAAAAATGACCTTCTTGATTTCCTCCTTTGTGAAAGGACTAAGTAAGAATCCATTAATATTATCAGTTACGAGGGGTGGAATGGCTGCCAACAGAGAGTCCTCTTCTTCAATAGTCGGATTTACATCTTCTAGCAACGATTTAAAGTACTCAACCGCTTCCCTCATTATGTCTTCCATATCTTTGGTGTTAGACCCATCGGCCATCTTGATCTCCTTAATTTTGTTAGTACTCCTGTGGCGAAGAGTAGAGACATGGAAGAACTTTGTATTTCGTCACCCTCCTTTAACCAACGCAATCTGGATTTTTTCCTCCAAAAGGTTTCTTCAAAACCTAGCATCGTGTGGTATTCGGCTAACAACTCCCTCTCCCGGTTTCTCGGATCCTCTCGTAAGTCGCTCCGACTTCAGCTTCTCCCGTAGTTCATTGATCTTGTATTTTAGTTCTCGCCTTTTTAACAAAAATATTGCCAAAGGAAGTTTTGTTCCACTCTCTAATGTTAGCCTTCACATTCCTTAGTTTACATGCCACTTGGGCCAGTTTCGAACCATTATACTTTTTGTCCCACATAAGTTCGAATCGAAAGGGTCTGATGTATTTTTCTTAGAGTCCTCCCTCGTTTCCCACAGAATTGGGTTGTGATCAGACCCGATTCTTGGGAGTGTCGTTAATGAAGAGTCCCCAAACCTCTCCAGACATTCTTGAGAAAGAAGAAACCTATCTAATCTTATCTGAATTTGGTTTTCCTTCAATATTTTGTTAGACCATGTATAGGAGAATCTACGCAGGTCCACATCCATCAGCTCATGTTGCTCAACAAAATCTCTAAACTCGTAGATATCAGCAGTTATTCTTTGAGAGCCCCCCAATTTATCTACAGGATTAAGGTAGCAATTGAAATCCCCCGCCACAATCCAAGGGTAGTTGGGGACCGTCTCCCTCAATTTAGCTAGCTGACTCCAAAGAACCCTTCTCAGTCCCTGTCTAATTGGAGCATATACATTCGTTAAGATCCACTCTTCCTACGTGGTTTTATCCACACATAAGAGACAAATAAACCAACTAGACATCAGAATCACTCTACTATCAATCACATTTTTGTTCCACATAACCAGTAACCCTCCTGCTGTTCCAGGTGGCCTCTTGGCCTACTACTTCAGCTTCTCGCCAAGTCCTATTCTTAAAAGGAATAACTCTACTCTCCTCCATTTTAGTTTCTTGCAGTAAAATCATATCCGGTTTGTGTTCTTGTCTAAGAGCATACAAAGCTCTTATTTTTGCAGGATTACTCCCACAAATATTCCATGAAAGAATCTTCATTTATGGGATTTGGATCCTCGAGCCTTCGCCCCAAAGAGCAATACTGCTTGAGTGCCATTAGCCACTCCTCGCTCTGCTTCTTTCTGCCTTAAGGCAGCATTGCTAGGTTTCCCTCTTCCTACCGAACCATATCCCCATACATCCGCTCTAGGTTGAAGTTCCTTGGGATTCACTTGGCTTCTAGTAACCATATTGGGTAGGTCAGTCTTGGTCTTTGGGGTAACAATCTGGCTTTCCAGGTTAACTGGTCTTTTTGACAGTGGAGATGATTCCGTGCTCTTAGCTTCTTGATTAGTAGATTCTTTTTTCCCTGCTTTGGGGTTACACTGATCTTGGTGGTTCACCTTCCGATTGTTAATATTGACCATTAACATCTATTGTTAAATAATCTTGGGTATTAATGATACCAACCTTTTTTTTTAATACCAACTTAGCAAAATTAATTGATCATCAAATTCCTATGCCTTAACACAAGCATGAGTGCATTTCAAAACAATCAATAATGAGTACAACATTGTTTTTCCTTGCGTAGGTGGATTTTTGTAAGATAACAAAAACGTTATCACCTGCCTACTAAGGAGGGCTCTTTTACTAGTAGCAACCTCCTTGCCCTAATGATGTAATCTGACAACAACATATATGCAATGCATATATATGAAGGGTATTGTTTTACCCTTGAGTTTTTTATGAACAATTCATCCATGATTTTCCATTTTCTCTCAAATCTAGTGGTTGTCCCATACCAATCCACTGGTGAGAGTACTTGGTGCTACAACCACAAATTTATTAGTAGTAACATATTCTAAAATAGTGTAATCAAAGCATAAAATTCTACTACCAACACATATTGGTACATAAAATAAGATTATGCTTTAGACATCCACACATCAATACATAAATCAAATGTCAAGAATAAGTCCTTCCAAGGAGGGCCATTACAAGGACATATTAAAATTTTGAATGAATAATTTGTTCCTCAAGACCTCATATTGAATAATATCACTTTCTATGGTGGGATCCATTGGAGTTAATCATGCTGTAGACACCAAAATAGTGCCAATCCTATTATGCTACCAAGGCATTGACAAAATTGATGCACAAAGCCCTTAGGGCAGCCCTCAGAGGTCAAGTAGTGGTTCTAACCACTCCCAAAGTAGTTTTGGAAGGTTCCTAGGTCAGTTGGGGACTTTTTGAGGCCCAGTTCCTATTCATCCCACCCTGGGATGAATAGCAGTTCTATTCATCCCACCCCGGAGCGAATAGCAACATTCATCCCGGGGTGGAGCGAATAGCAGGTTTGACTAGAAAAATTCAAATCTGGACAAGTGGCCACCAAAAAATACCACTTGCCCTGCTCTTCAAAGCATGCATGTCATAACCCAGGGCATGCCTATGACAACCCTCATCAATGAGGCCATTTTTGGGAGATTCTCTTCCCCCTCCCGTGCATGCCGCCCTGGTGGACAAGTGGCCCCTTGGGCCTTGCATGCCCTTTGCACATTTGACCTCCTAGGTCTATAAAATGGATGACATTCTCATCTAAGAGGGACAGGTTTTTTCTAGGATTTGCGATGAAGTGCTACCGAGTTATTACCTCACCTTTATTGCTCCTTTTTCATCCATAATTTCTCCTTAGCGAGAGAGGTTATCGGGTGGTACAAGAAGGTGCAATTTGACCCCTAAACCGAGTCCATAGTTCGAATATCCACACAAAATTTACCTAAAACACTTTCCCTATGGTTTTGCATCGATATTCATAGGATTGGTGTCAAAATTTAGGAGATATTGGCGGGCGTCCCACCCCCGGGCGCCCCCCAATCTGTGATAGTCGAATTCATCCATCCCCTAGATGAATAGAAATTCATGCATGATTTTATGACTATTTTTAATTTATTATTTTATACATGTCTATGAGATGCTTCAGTTCAAATTTCATTGCTTTCTAACATGTATTGACTGAGATATAGCTATTTTATGATTTTGTATGCATGTGGGTCCCACTTTTGCATGCATGAATATTTGGGAAGAATATCTAGAATATGATCATATGGGTTCTCTCAAAATATCATTTTATGCTTACTCACCAAATTTTATAGGTTTTTGACATGTTTAGGTAGGATAATCGCTTGTTTGCCTTTTGCAGGTTCACCACGGGCGACGGGACCTAACATAGCGATCGGGCACAATTATTTTACAAAACTAGGTGATATCATCCCAAAACCACCTCCTTTACATCACTCTTGAGTTTCGTCTCATTTGGAAGCCACTTTCTATCTATACTTCATATGCGCCTTTTCAGGCTATGGGGATTGCATGTTTTAATATCACACACATATGCTTTTGACTCTCTTTTGCTTTCTTGTGTACAGAATTAGGTGCAAAAATGTAGTAGGAAACATCAGAGGATGAGGATCACATTGACATAAGTGGCGATGACATTTGGCCCGCCCACTTCGAGTGTGGGCATGCGGAAGAACAGTGGATGTGCACCACGTTCTTTGAGAGATTGATATCTCTTGGCACCCCTTTATTGTAATAGATTGTATCAAGCTGAGTCAAGTCCTCAAAGGGAGGCATTGTAATTCTATTTGAAGTTATCTAATAAGGAGAATGCCCCATTTGCTTTATTACTTGTTATACATTGCCTCTTGCTTGCATGCTTTGATTTATGCTTTCGTAGGACTTATAAAGCACATACATTCTGTTGCTTCGGTTAAGGTGCACCATTTTTACGTTGCTAAAGTGGTGATCATAGTGGGACCTAGTCCCTTTTTTCTTTAGGTGATTTTCTAACTTGGTTTTTCACCTTTTTTGATTGCAGGTTCTAGTCGCTCCAGACCCAGGCGAACTCAGGACTGCTATTCGTGCCACCCTGGGATGGATGCAAATCCATCCCTCCCTAGGATGAATGCAGACCTAAAATTCATCCCACCCTAGAATGAATAGAAAATAGTAGGTTTTCTAAGCTATATTTCAGAACCAGCAGACAATGGCAGAGAAGAGGTAGGGTCTGAACTATTTCCTTTCTGTTTTTCATTTACAGAACCCTATTTTCTATCGATTTTTGCTTTGTGTGCTTAAGTAGGAAAATTAAAACTATCGCATTTCCTTTTCTGAAAAATGCAAAAATACAAAAACATACATAAAGTAGGAAATCGTAACTAGGATTGCATCTTCCTTGGCTTGCTTGCACATTGCTTACCCATCGGTGAGCTTTCATTTAGGGTTGCTTTCCTAGCTTAGTGTAGTGACTTCCATATTTCATATTTTAATATTCTAAAAGTAAAACATTGCTTTAAAGATTGCATTTAGTGAAAAGTCATTGGATGCTTTATTGCTTGCTTTCTTTTGGATTAAAAGGAATCACACACACCATGATCCACTTAAAACGCTAACGAGTTGGACTTCATCCCCAACCGTTGGTAGAGCGCAAGTGACGGTGGGTTTCATATCCATCCACTTGGCTCAAATCCCATGAACCTGATCCACCTTGCCAAGGCTGGTTCCAAGATTCATCATAGCCCATGGGTTATAGCATGCATCACCCTTCGGGGAGGTGTATCGCAGACTACGGGTGAACTGGGTGAGGAACTGGTAGGACCTGTGCTCCCTGGCCATGTGTGGGCTTCATTACCACACATTATAGGTGGGATAACGCAACCTGGAGTTCATAGCCAGGTTTTCGAGCTACGAGTATATAGGTGAAAGCCATTAAACTCAAGAATACCATCCAACAATTATCAAACACGTGACACAAGGTCTCTTTACAACAAATTTGAAACAACACTGAAACCAGTTTTAGGATACACATCTAATACATTAACAAAGATAAACATCTGTTTGATTGTGTGTTTCCCATTCTGGTATATTGTTTCATAAAATGTGTAAAGAAGATAAGCATTAAATATTTGATAGAACCTTCTTGCAATGGTTTTTACCCGTAGCCAAGCCCAATCAAGGGCAAAAGCTATGGAGAGTGTACATGGAGGCATGAGTCACCTCCGTTATAGCCCCCAAGATTTGGTTATACCACCTTGGAGGGCTGACACTCATCCCAATCCGTGGACCACTAGGATAGCTAGGATAGAGCAAGGTCTCCAAGAGACCCCTAGGTGGGATACCCTCGTGCGCCAAGAGCCAACTCAGGGAGACTACTCCCATTATATGGACACATCAAACATTCATTTTGACGATGACTGGCTAGTGCATGAAGAGGCACATGGAGATAGGGTAGTGCCACGCATTCATGTGCCTGTCAGAGTAGAAGCGCCCACTCAAGGGCCAGATCCCCACAATGAACATTGGGTAGGGCATGATGATCACATATTTCCTCTGCATTGTCACCCAATTAAGACTAGGGAGCCCAGATATCAGGATGAGTATGAGGCTCATCATGCAGGGCAAGCTAATTCAGCCCTACCCTTCCTCGTTCATGAGGGAAGGTATGAGGAAGTCCATGACATTCCTCAAGAGCAATTAATTGCATGAGGGTGTTGCACCTCTACACCTGCTAAGTATAGGGAACACCTTCCTCGACCAAAGCCATAGGTGAATGCAGCCAACCTCGATAGAGGGAAGCGCGTTATAGAGGTCTCGGATCATCATGATCGAGAGAGAGATCGAGGGGAACCATCTAGGCCACCTAGACCCCAAACAATGAAACAAATTAAATAGGTGGTTTCCAAATACATGGAATTCCAAGCTCAATTTAAATAGCTTTGACATGACAAGGAGCAGCTAGACCACCTGCATCAGCTCGAAAAGGAATGTATTCAACGTCAAACCAATGAGCTATTCCAAAAGACCCTACATGAGCGGGTTCCAACCCCGAGCACTCATAGGGCAGAAACCTATCGGAGGCAACAACCCCCAATCTAGGAGAGGTCACCTAGACCTTATAGAGGATTACCTCCTAGACCTCCTAGGTCTGATCGAGATTTGACTCCCAGGACTGATGTGGACCGCCCTCCATGGGTGACTACACAAGTTTATAGACCAGCTCTAGAGATGCCTTACGAGGCATGCGATGGATACGAGCTGGAAGAAGCATACATGGAAATGCCATATCAAGGTAGGGGGGTTGTCCCATAACCACCCCATAATAGGCCTCACGTTCCTCGCAACCCACTACAAGAACAAGACAAAGAGGAGGAGATCAAGTCCTCCAATGCTTACAAGGCACTATTAGAGCATCTCGAGTCAGTCGATAATAGAACCTCTGGGCCCCAAAAGCCCACGTTACACTAACTCCGCAGTCACCCTATGCATCCATCAGTCCCTATGCCTCCCTACCCTGAATAATTTAAGATGCCTCAGTTGGCCACATTTAAGGGGGAAGAGGATGCACAGGAGCATGTCACCCATTTCTTGAGCCAATGTTTTGGTATCCAGGACAATGATGCCTTGCTTCTAAGGACTTTTGTGACCACCCTCATAGGCCCTACCTTCGATTGGTTCACACAGCTCCTGAAGCACAACATTCACAACTTAGATCAGCTCATGGATGCGTTCCTAGAATATTTTGCCTTCAATACCAAGAGGAAGGTGACACTTGCTGACTTAGCTGGTCTCAAGTAGTATGATGATGAGTCAATCAACAATTATGGAAACATATGGTGGGCTATGCTTTCAAAGGTGCCCTATCTACTCCCCATATCAGATTTGACCCAAATGTTTACTAAGAGCTACCTAAAACCCATCTCCTTGCTACTGCAACTACAATAGTATGCAACTCTTGAGGATACCCTGGCACAAGCCAAGACCATCAAAGAAATCAAGATCCAAGAGGGTGAGATTGCAAAACCTTGCAAGAAGGAGTGGACTAAGACCACTAAGACCAACACAGTGCAACCAAAACCCACCATGGTCAATCAGGTTGCCATTAGTGTCCCAGGGCTGGCACAAGCACAACAACCTCAAAAGGTAGAATATCATGCCACGCCCCCTGGGAACTATGAGAAGGAAAATAAAAAATAGGGGCAAAATCAACAACGCCGCCCTAGGCGGCAGTATACGCCCATAACAAAATCTATGGATTCCTTGTTCGACCACCTCTATGCGGCCAGTTTGGTCCACCTACCTGAGAGTAGACCTATAGATCCTAGTGCACCCAAGCCTAAAGGATACTAGGAAGACTTGTATTACAAGTACCACCGACAAAAGGGTCATGACATCTTCGGATGCTACAAGTTCAAGAACTTGGTGCAGGACCTAATCGACAACAAAGCTCTCATGGTAGACAACCCCATGGCACCAAACAACCAATGGATGGAGGTCTACAAAGACCCCTTGCCTACCCATGAGGAGTAGGCCAAGCCCACACCACAAGTAAATGAGGTCCATTAGGCCTATCCCAAGCAGGGATTTGTGGGCATGGTGAGCATCGTGACACGAAACAAGAAATACCCAAGTCCAATCGCAGCTCCTACGGCTCCAAGTGACGTTCCATCGACTTCACGAGCTGCACCACCATCAGTATAGACTCCCCCACCTAGGCTTATGGCCATGATCCGGACCAAACTCGCTCAGATTTTGAGGACCACATCGGCTAGGCTCTCCATCTATGAACTAATTCAGCAATCACAGCCTCACAGGGAGGCCCTGATGGAGATTCTAAAAGCCATTGAGCTGCAGCCCCAGGAAGCAAATTCATTCAAAAATTTCATGGGGCATGTATGCCAATGCATTGAGCCAATCATTACGTTCAGGGAAGATGAATTAAGGCCTATCCCCATTGACATAGTGGACCCACCTTTGCACATCATCGCATGTGTGAATGGGACCCCATTTAAGAGAGTTCTGATAGACACTGGTTCATCCAGTAATATCATTACCACAATGGCACTAGAGCATCTTAAACTACCAGCATCACACATTGTCGCATCCACATATACCCTTCGAGCATTCAATGATGCTATATGCTCGATAGTTGGCACAATAGTCCTACCCATTCAAGTTGGGCAAAAGACAATTTTGATATTGTGTCACATACTAGAGGGCGAGATGGCGTACAACATCTTGCTGGGTAGACCCTAGATTAGGAACATGAAGTGTGTCCCTTCAATCATGCACCAGTGCCTAAAATACATGTATGAAGGATAGGTTCACGTCATCTCGATGGACCTAGAACCCTTCAAATACTACAACCTGGTGCAGCAGTTGCCTGAATCGACCTTACCATCACCTCATCTGGACTTTCAGTTGAATAAGTCCCATTTGGGTCTGATTCTGGCATCATCCCCCCCATAGATCTATCTTCATCGTAGTCCATCCCATCTTCATCGTCAGCTCCTTCGTAGGCACCGCCGTCATCCACGACCCCTTTGTCGAAGGACACAGGGAAGAGACTCATTGAAGAAATCCCCCCAATAGTTTCCACCATCTCCTCTGAAGAGATACCCAGCATGATGGAGGAAGAGTCGGCTGATGAGCCCATCATGGAATGGGCCCAAGAGGCACTCTCATTTCCCCCTTCACCATGGTCGTCGATCACAGTTGAGATGGCTAACATAGGTCTGGGGGAGTACATAGTCCAAAATTTCATGGCTACCCCCACAGTTGAGTCAATACAGGACATGGGCAGACCTCTCCTTCTGAGGGGCACCATCATGCCTTTAGGCTTCCCTCCTAATCAAACAAATTTTGTATATGGGGGCCTTGATTATGGCATAGAACCCTATCAATAGGAAGAGGAGGATGAGGAGCCTTTCGGGGAATAGATCGATTATTTTTCTAACCCGAACTTCATGCTAAAGTATTTCGACCTATGCAATTGGCATGGTTACGGGTTAGGTCGATATGAGCAAGGCATGCATGCCCCCTTTCAGCCACAATATCAGATGTCATACGACAAGTCAGGATTAGGGCATAACAACCCCTTGCCCCTAGATGTCCTCTTGGATGGCCTTGATCACCTATGCATAAGTCAGAGAGATGAGTTGGCTCAAGACCCGTACGCCAACCCGCATACCATCTATTCATTGGGGGACTATTTCTCGATATCAGACGGGAACCCCATGGTCCTTAGTGATATTCTCCCACATTTTGAGAGAGGTGAGAGCTCGCAAGCATGTCCTCACATTTGTGATGATGGCCCCTCTTATGAGTGGACCTCAGGAGATGAGTCCGATTACGAGGTAGCACCATATGACCCCTTTGAGTCAGACAACGATCATTCATAGGTTGTCCCCATTGATGACCAATAGGAGGACTTCATGTGCATGTTCCCCCTATTTGACCCTATCTGGCAGCTTCTACCTCCTGAAGAGCCGGTCCGCCCTCATGAAGTTAGATCGCCTAGTGAAGGCTCAATCCATTTGCTCAAACTACTCGATCCTCATGTGCCAATGGCACCACAATATGAGAGTGAAGAAGTCCTCATCCACAATGATGATTATGAGGAGCGAGCATATATGGGACCTCATCAGCCTAATTGCCCAATTCCCATGGGTAGGGGCGAGGGACTCATATATGATAGTGATGATGAAGATGAGACGGAGAGGGCCTATCTTGGTCCTCCTTATTTGCATCATCATCACGAGCCCATCGACATAGATGAGGTGTATCGTCAGCTGCACGTTAGCCCATGCTTAAGGGCAAGACCATTCAATCGGGATTGGATTTATCATGTAGTCTTTCCTGACCCTCCAACATATATGGAGCTCCTTGAGCCCAATGATCCCATCCTGCAGTCTATTCCTAGATAGGATCCAGTGATCCCTATTCCCCCACCACCACACTTGGGGGTAGGAAGTGATACTGATAAGAAGTCCTTCACCCATGGTCCTGGAGAGCAAATCCATTCCATCAACATGATCTCCATTGATTTGACCACACCCCTCCACAATCCAGTCGATCCTTCCAAGCCATTGCATCTAGACCTAGATGCTATCGAATGGGATCATGTTGATTCACCCCTGTCACCTTCTAAGTACTGGCCATGCGGTGAGATGTTTCATTTCACCCTAGGGTCGGCTCAGGATGTCTTTCATGCTGAAGAGGAACCTGATGTTCCCATTGATGATCTTAACTCAGCAGATGACATCCACCTAATCCCGACCCCACATCAGTTGGAGGATGGATCACATATGTCAGTAGAGCCGATGATTGATCGAGACATAGGCTCAGATCCAGATAGTCCATAGTTTATCAAGCTAGGGGAAGGCTTATCCCTTGAAGAGCAAGCCATGTACATTCAGATTCTTACAAAGAGAAAGCAGGCTTTTGCATGGTCCTATAAGGATATGCCGGGACTAGACCCAAATCTGGTCATGCATAATTTAACACTCAACCCAGAAGTCAAGCTGGTAAAGCAAAAACTATGAAAGATGCATCCAATAGTAGCCTTGATGGTAAAATATGAGATACAAAAGCTCTTGGATGCCCAATTCATTATCCCCATAGACTATCCGCCATGGTTGTCCAACATGGTTCCTGTCAAGAAGCCTGATGGGAGGATTCGCATATGCACAGACTTTAGAGATCTAAACAAGGTGAGTCCTAAGGATGATTTCCCTTTGCCTAGCATCGATGCACTGGTAGACGCCATAGTAGGTCATGAAATGCTTTCCCTCATGGATGGTTTCTCTAGGTACAATCAGATCCGTATCAACCCAGAAGACCAGATCAAGACGACATTCACAACACCGTGGGGAACATTTTGTTATAGGGTCATGCCCTTTGGCCTCAAGAACGTTGGTGCCACCTATCAGTGGGCCATGACATACATCTTCCATGATTACATGCACAAGATTCTAGAAGATTACATGGATGACTTATTGGCTAAGTCTCTATTACGTCATGAGCATCCCGATGTCTTACGCAAAGTCCTCGATCGCCTCATTGAGCACAATGTCAGGCTGAACCCCAAGAAGTGCGTCTTCGATGTCACATCTAGAAAACTCTTGGGTTTTATAGTCTCCAAGCGAGGCATCGAGGTGGACCCTAACAAAGTCAAGGCCATCCTTGAAATGCCTCCCCAACTACCATCAAGCAAGTGCAGAGCCTGCAAGGCAAAATCGTATCTATCAAGCGCTTCATAGCACAGTTGTCGGATAAATGTCGGCCAATGAATAGACTATTGCATAAGGGAGTCACGTTCCACTAGGATGATGAGTGCCAAGAAGCCTTTGATGAAATAAAGCAATACCTAGTTTCACCACCAGTCTTGGCACCCCCTCGACCAGGAGTACCATTCTACTTATACATCTCAGCCATTGAGATCGCATTAGGAGCCATGCTAGCCCAGAAGAATGAGTTTTTCAAAGAGCAGGCTACTTACTATCTTAGTCGCACCCTAGTCAGTTATGAAGTTTGATACACATATGTCGAGAAGTTGTGCTTAGTAGTGGTTTTCACCACTAGGAAGCTATGCCATTATATGCTAGGGCATACCATGCATGTTGTGTCGAAAGAGAATCCATTGCGATACATGATGAGTCGCACTTATCATAGTAGTCGCACGATGAAATGGATCATGTTGTTGATGGAGTTTGACCTAGAATTCATCAAACAAAAATCTATCAAAGGTCAGGTCATCACCGATCAGCTTGTAGAGGCTCCTCTTGAGGATGATCAACCTCTTAGCATGGAGTTTCCTGATGATGGGGTCTTCCATATCTCAGAATCGCCAGATTCTGATGAGCCTGAGATCCAGGCCGATATGACCCTATTCTTCGATGGCTCCAAGTGCGAGCGAGGGGGTGGCATGGGAGTCATGTTCTTTATACCACAAGGGGCTCCATTGCCTCTATCATTTAAACTTGATTTCCCATGCACTAACAACAATGCAGAATACGAAGCCTTGCTCATAGGTCTTCAAGCAACCGTCACCATGAAAATAAAAAAGCTTAACATTTTTGGTGACTCCCTGCTAATTATCAACCAGGTCAAAGGGATTTTTTAGTGTAAATGTCTAGTGCTACAAGCTTATAAAGCCCTTGTGGATAGATTCTTGGCAAAGTTTGAGTGGTACGATATCGAGGCAATCCCTCGATCATCGAATCATTTTGCGGATACTATGGCCTCCCTGGGGTCACTTATCCCACAGAACCCTTTAGATGACATAACCACCATTCATGTTAAAATGCTATCACAACCCATGATGAAGCATGAGAGCTCTGAAGCCATGCCAAGCATCCACATGATTCAAATTGAACCATCTCATGATAGGTTCTCACAAATTCATGATCGCCTGAATCATGCCGATTGGGGGTCCTTGTTCCCCCAAACCCCTTTTGATAGTAGCACCATGCTATTTTTACAAGTTCTTCCATAGTCAACATTCTCTAGGGATGAACTTTTAAAGGGACAGGTCGTTCATGCCATCGAAGCTTCTATGTAGCAGGACTAGTATACTCCCATTCGAGACTACCTCAAGCTTGGTAGCCTCCCACCTAGATTGTCACATGTCACCAAAAGGGTACTCAAGCAGAAAGTAGTGAAGCATGTCTTGTTAGGAGATATTTTGTATCATCAAAGCTATGAAGGAATTCTCCTTCGTTGCTTAGAACAATAGGAAGCTACTTGGGCCATGGCCCAAGCACACGATGGTACATGTGGTGGCCACTTTAGCGGTATGGCCATCGCAAAGTGTATTCTTTGCATGGGCTATTATTGGCCATCCTTAGAGCAAGATTGTTGCGCATATGTTAGGAAGTGTGTGAAGTGTCAACACCATGCTAATTTGACACACGTACCTTCCCAGGCCTTACAACCGATTCAATCGGTTTGGCCATTTTCATAGTGGGGACTCGATTTGATCGGGAAGATCTCCCCCGCATCCTCGGGCCATCACACGTTTATCATCATGGCAACCGAGTACTTCACCAAGTGGGTGGAAGCAGTTCCTCTTACCTCGATGACAGGACCCCACATAGTGGAGTTCATAACAAATCATATCATTTGTCATTTTGGTATTCCATCCAAAATCATTTCGGATAATGGAACGTCGTTCAAAAATAAAGTTGTACATGCTTTAATGAATAAGTACAATATCAAACATAGCTTTTTGACACCATATTATCCACAAGAAAATGGGCAAGCAGAGGCTTCAAACAAGACATTAATTGCCATCCTTAAAAAGATAGTCAATGATAATCATAAGGATTGGCACACGCAAATACCTCTTGCCCTATGGGCTTACCGCACTAGTATTCGAACGCCCACTGGGGCAACTCCATTCTCACTAGTGTATGGTGTAGAGGCAGTCATACCTCTAGAGCTGGAGATCCCCTCATTGCGCATATCCATGCAAGAGTTCATTGATGATGATACCGCGTAGTAGGCTCGACTAGACCAACTTACGTTGCTTGATGAGCGATGCATTCATGCCCTGGAGCATTTACACGTTTATCAGGAGTGACTAAAGAGAGCCTACAATACAAAAGTCCATCTCAGGGACTTTCAGATTGGTGACCTCATCCTGAAAGAGAACCAACAAAATTCTAATTTGCCATCCCACTTAAGGGACAAGTTTGCGGCAAATTGGTTAGGTCCTTTTGTCATCACTAGTCAAATAGGACCCAAAACGTATCGGCTGGCCTCTCTTGAAGGAGTCAAAGACCCTGAGCCCTTGAACATCATTCACTTGAGGCTTTTCCATGCTTAAGAGCACCATAGTACTCCCAAAATGCTCCAAGGGTGCCTTAACCCGCTTGGTCAACCTAAAATGCTCCTAGGCGGTCTAGAACCATCTAGGTCACCCCAAAATGCTCCAAGGGTGCCTTAACCCGCTTGGTCAACCTAAAATGCTCCTAGGTGGTCTAGAACCATCTAGGTCATCCCAAAATGCTCCAAGGGTGCCTTAACCCACTTGGTCAACCTAAAATGCTCCTAGGTGGTCTAGAACCGTCTAGGTCACCCCAAAATGCTCCAAGGGTGCCTCAACCCACTTGGTCAACTTAAAATGCTCCTAGGCGGTCTAGAACCATCTAGGTCAACCAAAAAGCCCCAAAGGCATCCATAAGCCCTTTGGTCCCCCCAAATGCCCCAATGGCCCCCAATAAGCCCGTTGGTCACATGTACATATATATCACTCAAAAATACAAAAACATCATCAAAATGTCAAAAATACAAAAACATTGCATCGCATTGCATTTCAAAAACATCATCAAAATATCAAAAATACAAAAATATAGCATCTCATCACATTACATCCCATTGCATCTCTATCATCACTTGCATTTAGGCATACTCATCATCTGCACTTTACATTTTAGAGTTGCTCATGCATGTCTAGCATCATGATGGTACAATACTTATCGCCCAAAATCAATGTTGTGAAAATAAGCATCGTTCAATGTTGCACTTGTCAGTTTTCACCCACATTTTCCACATTCCATATTTGTGTCCACTCCTTCACTTAATCATTGGTTTTAGAATGTCATTAGGGGTTTTGGTCACTCAACCATTTCTAGCTTCTCTTCAGGTCTCGTAGAAAGCTATCTTGATTTTTAGGAGGTAGAGTCTTGCTTAGATTATGCCTTGCATACATCATATCCCCAACACATTTTAACATTAATAATCCAAGTTTTGCACAAAGACAGATGAAATCCATGAAGTGGTCTAGGTTACCTTACGTGAAAAGGTCATCCTGCTCATCCCCCTATGTGAATGGTTCAAGAATGTTGAGAGTTGGCAAAAGGACAAGTTCTCCCCTACCCAATTCCCCCACACCAATAAGTGGTTTTCCCCCCTTTTTGTCATCAAAATCCCACATTTTCACATATTTGCAATAGTCTAAATTTGCAAACCCCCACAAAGCAAAAATTCAAATTACAAATACCAAATTACAAAATCAAAAAGTGCACACATAAAAAAAGCACAAGAAACGGTGATCCCCATCACTCAAAAATCAAATCCCTTGCTCAAGAGAAAAAGGAAAAACTCAAAATAAACAGTGATTATAGTCACTAAAAAGAGCAAAATAAACAGTGATTTTTATCACTATATATGAGAGCAAGTATCCCAATAAATTGAAGAAAAGAAGGGAGTCGAACTTGAATCCCTGGAACTCTCAGCATTTGGAAAACCATTCAAGTGATCCTCATTACAGGTTTGGTGGATAGCCTACTTGTCAATGGCGGTAGCCTCCCACATGATGATATGTCTATCACATTAGCCTTTGGCGTGTGTGCAGACCAATGTTTGCATGTGGATGAGCTAGCTTTGGTAACCTAGATTACCTATTGGTCTAGTCATACTTAGTACAAAACCTAAGATGGTGGCATTCATTTGGTGATCCTCAGTACAGGTTTGGTTGAGAGCCTACTTGGCACTGGCGGTATCCTTATGCATATCACAGGAATGAACTCACTTGCACACACAGGGATATGAAGTATCTTGGTCATCCTAGCAGATTCATACCTTGTCAAAAAGTCTCGCATAGCCAGTATACAACCTTTGATCACATCAGCTAGAATGTTTGAGTCTCATAAAAACCTCATCTACATTCTTTAAAACATACCATTTCATGAACTCCATGTTCACTACATCACAATAATAGTTTCATTACAAAAACAAAGAAAAATAAGCAACAAGAAAAGAGCATTAATGTGTTGTACAGTCCATAGTGCTAAAACATGGTAGATCAAATCATTAACCACATTCATTTTTTTCAATCATCCAAATAGTTCATCTCACTGTGCATCCACGCATATAGATAGCATCAAATCAAAGCAAATACACATGCATACATGATATCTATCTATCAACATTTCATTGCATCCATATGCATACATCCTAAAGCATCTAGCATATAAGCATAAATCAACACACACATTGCATTCATATCATAAAGTCATAAGCGAAACACATGATGGCAATAAAATAAAATCTCATATATATATATGGGCCAAAAATATGTACATCATAGTTTCCAAAATACCCGTAGGCTACAATAAGGTGGGTCCTCCAACCTCACCAATACCAAAAAGCCCTACCCATGTCGGCCACCATGATCACATAGGATTGGTGCTACGACTAGTACTACCCCCTATGATGCACGTCCGCTGAGACCTCTTCGATCGACTGCTGCCCACCCTGGCCTCCTGTCGGCTCCCCCTAGCCACCTCAATCCTCTGCCTAGATGAAGCAGACTACTCCATCTCGCTCTGTCAGGTCCGATGTGAGGTACTACCCTCATCAAACTTTGGTAGCTACCCTCCAAGCTAGATCACCTCCCTCTCTAGCTCACTCCTGTAGAGCTGAGCTCGAGCCTCCCATGCCTGGTATGTATCAGTCACATATCTTCTAATGTCATTGTCATCTCCCTTGTTGGGAGATGAAAGGTATTGGTATGGGGATCCCATAGATTAATCAGGGCAGTCAAGTAGGCACGATCACCTATCACAGGATCCAACCATGTCACTTGCTTAAGGCCCAAGGCCTCCAACCACTCCCAATCCGCCTTGCTCAAGGCATCCCTGGTGGTCTCAAAAATATTTGGTTTATGATACCGACCTCTCACCACCTAAAAACAAAAAAAAAAAAACAAGGATAAGTAAGCACTCCCATGCTTCACAAACGGCCTTTCAAAGGCCTCAAAAATATTAAAACAACAAAAAGCAACTCACAATTGCAGACAAAAATGTAAAATAAACATCTTAACTGGTCTAGATCATTTTAATGGGTTAAATTACCCGTTTACTAAATGAGATATACCAAATAAAAACAAAAACCAATAAAGCAAAATACAAAAATAACACTAAGTACGATCGAGGAGTCACTACATACCTGCATGGCACCAGCTCCTCCGTTCGATGCTCCGATATAATAGCTCATGGTGTCCTGGATAGAGTTCAACAACACTTCGCTGCA
The DNA here is from genome assembly GCA_028583015.1 of Wollemia nobilis. Taxonomy (NCBI): domain Eukaryota; kingdom Viridiplantae; phylum Streptophyta; class Pinopsida; order Araucariales; family Araucariaceae; genus Wollemia; species Wollemia nobilis. Next base: position 10,643,547 of record JAQPPZ010016709.1, on the reverse strand, counting down.
CACAATCGCTCTCCTCCTCCTCACCACTCGAATCGCCAAAGAAAACTTGTAATAATGACCCCACACTATGATTTTAGGGGCTTTATAGGCTATTGTGGGCTGTATTCATCCCAGGGTGGGATGAGCACATTGTTTTGTGATCTCCCACCCTGGGAAGAATACAAAATTTGCATTCGCCCCACCTAGGATGAATATAGCTCAAAATTTTCAAAACAACCAAGACAACTCCAAACGGGCTACAAAAATAGCATAAAACTACCTAAACTTGGTCGAGTTTACACCTAAGAATAACGACATAATAAACCACCACCAGGGGCATCGAGAGACTCTACTTCACTCTCTAAGAAGGCTATCATAGCCGTACCACTCCATGAGAATGAGGTTTTTTCTATCTCTCTCACTCCAAAAGGCACCAAAAAAATGGTTTAAAACCCACCAAAAACAAGTCAAATTTATTGGAATTCATTCGAGCTCAAAATAGAATTCAAAAGTTCCATATAAGTACTGATAGTTACTCCTTTAGTCCCTAAGAAAACCTTAAATGGCTGGACCGCTCCATGAGATCAAAGTTTTTGACTCTCTTTCCTCCATGTGACATCTATCGAATCGACAATATCCTTCCAAAATTGCCATAATTTTCATGAGTACACCTCAAGGCAACCCAAAAAAAGTCATATAGGTCAAGTGAATCGTTACTTTTATTGCTAGGTCATTCCATCATTGAATTTTTGCTTGAGGGGGTAGTCATACTGATAATCATAATCAACAATTAAACACCCAATCATGCAAATTGCGTTCGTCCAACGAATATTTGACAAAGACAATCACGTTCCTCCTTGGGGAAACAAACAAGCACAAAAGCATAAAATATCAAATGAAAATTCTTGTCATTTAGTAAGCATGTGTAACATCGAGTAGCACCCGCTTCATGACTGAACGACATCCAAGATAAAGCAGATCCCTTAGCCCATCAAAAAAATCAAGGATTCAAGAACGCATGCTCTTTCCATGATTGGGGTATCTAAAGTTTGTTAGGTTACTGAATAACCTTAATCATTGAGCACTTTGGTCATCTATTTTTGCTCAGCGATGTGTTTCACACAACGCTTCTCAAGAATGGGTATCTGTAGACACCAAAATAGTGCCAATACGATTATGCTACAAAGGCATTGACAAAATTGATGCACAAAGCCCTTAGGGCGGCCCTCAAAGATCAAGAAGTGGTTCTAACCACTCCCAAAGAAATTTTGGAAGATTCCTAGGTTATTTGGGGACTTTTTGAGGCCTAGTTCCTATTCATACCACCATATTATGAATAGAACGGCTATTCTTCCCACCCTAGAGTGAATAGCAACATTCATCCCAGGGTGGAGTGAATAGCAGGTTTGACTAGAAAAAAGTTAAATCTGGACAAGTGGTTGCTATAAAATGCCACTTGAACTACTCTTTGAAGCATGCATGTCATAACCCAGGGCTTGCCTATGACAACCCTCATCAATGAAGCCACTTTCGGGAGATTCTCTTCCCCCTCCTGTGCATGCCGCCCTGGTGGACAAGTGGCCCCTTGGGCCTTGCATGCCCTTTGCACATTTGACCTCCTAGGTATATAAAATGGATGAAATTATCATCCAATAGGGACATGTTTTTTCTAGGATTTGTGATGAAGTGCTACCGAGTTATTACCTCACCTTTATTGCTCCTTTTTCATCCATAATTTCTCCTTAGCGAGAGAGGTTATCGGGTGGTACAAGAAGGTGCAATTTGACCCTAAAACCGAGTCCGTAGTTTGAATATCCACACCAAATTTACCTAAAACACTTCCCCTATAGTTTTTCATCGGTCTTCATAGGATTGGTGTCAAAATTTAGAAGATATTGATGGGCGTCCCACCTCGGGCGCCCCCCAATCTATGATAGTCGAATTCGTCCCACCCCTAGATGAATAGAAATTCATGCATTATTTTATGACTATTTTCAATTTATTATTTTATACATGTCTGTGAGATGCTTTAGTTCAAATTTCATTGCTTTCTGACATGTATTGATTGAGATATAGCTATTTTACGATTTTGTATGCATGTGGGTCCCACTTTTGCATGCAAGAATATTTGGGTAGAATATTTGGAATCTGATCATATGGGTTCTCTCCAAATATAATTTTATGCTTAATCACCAAATTTTACAGGTTTTTGACATTTTTAGGTAGGAGAATTGCTCATTTGCCTTTTGTAGGTTCACCATGGGCGGTGGGACCTAACGCAGTGATCAGGAACATTTATTTTACAAAACTAGGTGATATCATCCCAAAACCACATCCTTTACATAAATCCTGAGTTTTGTCTCATTTGGAATCCATTTTCTATGTATACTTCATATGCACCTTTTCAGGCTATGGGGATTACATGTTTTAATATCATACACATATGCTTTTGACTCTATTTTGCTTTCCTGTGTGCAAAATTAGGTGTTGAAACATAGTAGGAAACATCAAAGGACAAATATCACATTGACATAAGTGGTGACGATATTTGGCCCGCCCACTTCGAGTGTGGGCATGCGGAAGAATAGTGGATGTGCACCACGTTCTTTGAGAGATTGATATCTCTTGGCACACCTTTGTTGTAACAAATTATATCAAGCTGAGTTAAGTCCTCAAAGGGAGGAATTTTAATTCTATTTTAAGTTATCTAATAAGGAGAACACCCCATTTGCTTTATTACTTGTTATACATTGCCTCTTGCTTGCATGCTTTGATTTACGCTTTCATAGGACTTATAAAGCACATACATTTTGTTGCTTCGGTCAAGGTGCACCATTTTTACATTCCTACACATGAAACTATATCTTTCCATAATATGATATTACTCAATACCCTATGATCATATATCTCCCATTATATATCATAGGTGATATTTATAATAAATTCATCAAGCAAAACCTAGTTGACAGTGGTTCTGGGCTCAATATTTGTAGCATAAAATTCAATAGTCATTTTGGGCTTACCAAAAAATATTATGAGAGATATTATCTTGTTACTAGAGCTTTCAACAATGAGGAACGTGAGGCTAGTGGAACTATAGTCTTACCCCTTACAATTGGATCTTGCACTCTCAACACTATTTTCTCTGATATTCCTTATGATTTAATTTACAACATTCTTCTTAGGAGGCCATGGAACCATGATATATAGGCCATCCTATAGTGAATTCTCACTACAATTGGGGGTTAAGATATCTTAGCCAAAATTAGAATATGAATTTTGTGGGAAGCAAGCTACACAAGATTCAAATAAAATTTTAGGTGAATGCATAGGATAGATAATCAAACTCTTTTAGTCAAAGTCGACAACAAAAAAGTATAGAAATGAGGTTTTTTTGACTATCCAAAGTGGTGATATGCACAACCAAAAGGAAAATGTGCACCTAGCAATTATAATCTAGTGGGAATAACCAAAACATTGGATAAACTAGAAAAAGATTCAATAGCATTATGCACCAACTAGATCAGACATGGGAAACCAAGATTTTGGATAAATAACAAAAGGGAAGCGATCATCCAGGTTCTGGTAGAACCAGTGCCAACTATGCTCTAAAAATCTATGAGGTCAAATTTTTCTTCAAGGGTTATCACCCTCAAACCCCTCTAGGAAGTGTTTCTAGCCCCTCATACCCCCTAGCTAAGGCTGCTACTACTACCCCAGATCCCATTTTTTGCGTAGAATTGTACAATTCCCCAAATGTGCAACTTTCTCTCTCTATGTGAAGGTACAACATTTAAGACAATATCATAAGCCCCCTAGAGGAGTGGTCATGGATATAAGAACATTCATGTTAGGGGATCTCTACAACAAATATCTAGCATTGGAAACATCTCTAGTAATTTCATGTCCAAAGAACTTTAGTATCATGTGCCATTAGTGAAGGAGTACCCTGAGTGGGAATTTTGAAAGGGGGATTTAAAATTTTTAATTTTGATTGTAAATATTATAAATAGTTATTTGTAGGACAAAATAAAAGAGTTTTGGATTTGTTATTGTGGCAAGAATATAACATATGAAAAATACTTGCTCTCCTTTCTTTCTCTTGCTTAGTCTAGACTCAAACCTTGAGCTCGCTATATGTATAGGCCTGGAGCCTCCTTTGATTGAGAAAGAATTATTTGTATGAGTGAATCTATGTTTATACATAGTTCATGTGTTCATTCATCCCATTGAGTAAAGGAATAAATTATATCTCTCTTTTGGCGCATTGCTCCATATTAGATAAACTAGGTAGGTTTTTGTTTTTGTACTTCACATTTCACTACATTGTTTGATTTCTTTCCTCTTTTCCCTTGAAATAATTAGAGTAGGAATATACTAGAAGTATGATCATCAAAGGAGATATCTAAATAAAAAAAACCAACCTTGTATCAAAAATCAAGAGGTCATCTGATAGGAGCCACATCCCATGCTTCCCTAGACTTCACAAGACTAGCATCGAATTCACCCACTCGATCGAACGTGATAGTAGACATTAAGGCTGCAACCAAGGGGTTCATGGTTCTTAGGGAACATAAGGGGGTCACTCCTAACCCCCCAATAATTCAAATTGGCATACCTGGTGGGACCCAAATTTTAGAAAATCCATCACTTGATTAGAAGTCAGACCATGACTCCAGTGAAGGTTATGGTTATCAACCTATTGAAGCACTCTACAATATTCACTTGGAAACTCCATTGATAATGAAGAACCCATAAGAAAAAAAATCCATCATCCTTGAGTGAGGTTGTGATAGAGGATCTCCTTTGAGTTGTATAAACACCACCTAGTGACTTCACTATTAAAGAAGAACCTAGATTAAAAATAAGACATCTTCCATGGACTTAGGTTATGGTGGGAACCTCCATATAGGAGAAACATTCCCCACCAAGTAACTCCACTTCAAAGGAGAGTCCCAAAGAAACTATCGATGGGAACAAAAGGTCAAAGACTAGGTAGAAGTATTGATCCAACTACTTTCAAGAACTAGAAATACATTCACCTTTTCTAAAGCCAAGGAACACAACATGGATTCCTTATCAATTTCTCCAATCCAAAGTGGTGATAGAAGCCCACTCAAACCCCTTGATCCACCAACTAAATGGGGGGAGCTACCAACATCAATGCTTGAGGTCCTAACAAAATACAATGATAAAGGCCCAATATCTCTGTTGGAGCACCTACAGGAGATGGTTTTCATGTACCAAATATGACATTACTTAACAAGACATGGCACTTAGGCTATTGTTATTCTCTCTTCGAAGGAATTTTCATGAATAATTTGACTCCCTACCTTCTCATTTCATCACTGAATGGAACCAATTGGTCACTTTTCTCATGAATGAGTTTAAAATAAAGGTAACCATGGAGGGGGACCAAGATCAACAAAAAGTACTAATCCCAATACCCCCACCTACAACTTTTTATGAGGATATCACTTCGGTACAAATATTGAATTGATAACAACCAAATATTTGGTTTGAACCACCCCAAAAAGAACCTAAATCCTATGGTCATATTCAATCTAAATAAACATGATGAGGAATATTACATTATTTGGTACATGTAAATGTACCCCCATGGTATTTTCATGGTACAAATGTAAATATGTAATATATTAGGCTTGAGTCTATAGTTTAGGTGAATGATTTATATTTACCCTTTTTATGTAAGTGTTAATGTGTAGGAAATGCACAAGTGTCATGTGCAAGAAATGCACAACTGCCATGTAATTTATAGTGCAAGAGTGTATTAAGAGAATGTGTACAAGTATCATGTATGTAAGTATGCAAATATGTAAAGAGAGGATGTGCACAAGTATCTTAGTTTAGGAGTGCATGTATGTGTGCAAGAGTCATAGAGTTAAGTGTACATGTAAGATGAAAGTGAAGAGTCTAGTATACAAGTGACAGGATGATAAGCCAAAGGTCATGGGACTTGTCATATGGAGATCAATACTTGAAGAGTCATATTACTATGGCTATATTATGGAGACAATGATCCATGAAAAATATTTGATTATCTTATTGTAAAAGGAAGATATAGACAAGTGAATAAATCTTGTGTATATATTTTGAGAAATTAATATTGTAAGTTTTCTTCATGCATAGTACATGAATGATTTAGTCCATTTACATTCATATTTGATATTATAAGTTAATTTTATATTCATTACTATATTTTCCTTGATATACATATTATATTTCTCATATATTATTCTACTCATTATTATTTTGACCTTTAATATTATGGCTTATTTATATTAGGACCTATGATATTTTGTGGTAGTAAGGCTTAGAAAGCCAACAAAGCAACTCAAAATTGGTTGGTCAACTTCATCACTCAAAATAAAATTAGCTAATTGGTTGATCTTGAGGGACAAAAGAACACAAAAATTTGGGAAGCAAAGGAGACAAAGGTAGTAGGTAGTCCATGACTCGATCCACTACCAAGCAAAAATGAAAATCACAATGGATTTAGAATATCAAAGACAATGAATTCAAAGCACCTCAAAGTGCCCAAGCAAGCAAGCACAAGCAATCATCAGACCCAAGAAGGTATTCCATCCACCATTGAATGCCTAAGGAAGACAAAATATTTGAGCTGGAGGAGGATTAGGCACTTTGACAAGGCTATCAATGAAGACAAAGTAAACACTAGTATTGACCCATCCACAATGAGGGTATTCCTTACCCTCAATAGCAGTTCATTTGAGCCAAGAAAGTTGTTCAAAAATCCCAATCCTATGCAAGTAGAGATACTTCCACTAAAGAACTATAAAAGGAGATAAAAAATATGAAAGGTTTAGGCAATGGATTAGGGGGCCTTAGTTGATTTCATACCCAATGGATAAATGCCACCCACCACCATTATACATATGTATTCTAGTTTTCAATTTGTTGTAGGCAATCATCTATATTTACAAAGGGCCCCAATTTTTATAAAGTTTTAGAGGTGCAAGATTATGTAAATGTATCCTCCAAGATACATATCTCGATTACTTCCTGTGCAAGTTATCTAGTTCATGCAATGTAATAAATGTACAAGTGTCAATGTGCAAGTTGTCCCTTGTACAACTAGATAGAGTATTGGCCAAATATCCTATTTTACTTATATAAGGATGGCCTCTTAGATAGATATATGAGAGAGTCAGAGGACATAGTCAGATAGCTTAGCTTAGTGGATAGTGTAGTTTTGTATGCCACACCATTCGGTGGTGATGGATACAATATCGATCTGTAGCTTTGTTAATAGAGTGCTCACTTCCTCCATAGCTACATTGTAATATTTTATATGATTTATATTTTTAGTATACTTCAGTCATCTAGAAAATTTACTTTATTTCATCTTATTTGGTATCTTGTGATTGTTATCTCTCATTCATTCATCAAAAGCTAACATAACCAAGACATGGGGATATTTCTAAACCCTTTATCTAACTATGAACAATAAGAAACTACTCAATTTTCTTATCATGTTGTCCTTGTAGACACCAAAATAGCACCAATTCGATTATGTGACTACAAACACTGATCGCATTGACACACACAGCCCCCAGGGAATCCCCCAGAGGTTAAACAGTGGTCCTAACCACTCACACAGTAGTTTTGGAAGGTCAGAGGTCAATTTGGCACCTTCAGGCACTCTGCTCCATACTCGTTCCACCCAGGTATGATTACAAATTAGTATTCGCCCCACCCAGGGACGAATAGAAGCATTCGCTCCAGGGTGGGGCGAATAGCAGGTTTGCCAAACAAAAAGTCAAATTTTGACAAATGGCAGCTCAGATCCGCCACTTAATTCTTCCTTCATTGCATGGGAGTGTGAGTGAGAATTTTTGAGCGTTAGAGGCAGTTATAGGGGTAGCCATGAAGCCCTTAATCAGGGAGGAATCTTCCCTCCCTTGGGAAGGCATGATTGCCAAGTGGTGCCTCTGCATGCTCATCCAAAGAGACCATCAGGTCTATAAAATGGTGAGTCTTCTCACCCCAAAATATGGAGAGAAGGAGAATTTTGGAGCAATGAAGTGCTGTCGTTTTACTTTCACACCCACACCCTTTTGAGTTGTGCCTTTCACATCCTTGATATCTTTTGGAAAGGAGGTCATAGGGTGGTTATTGGAAGCGCAAATCCGAAACCAAAACCTAACATTTGGCCACAATATCCCACAAATTTTTTTGACAATACCCCATAAGAGGTTTTGGACCCATCCCAAGTGGATTGATGCCAAAATCGGGCCCCAAACGGCAGGCGGCCTACCCCCGGGTGCCCCCCATACTACTACAGTCCTAATCGCCCTGCCTCGGAGTGATTGGAAATCTGTGGAAGATTTACTTTCTGTTATTATTGCATTTAATTTTATGCTGCTTAGATAGGTTGTCATTCAAATTTCACATCGTTTCGAGCATTTTTGATCATGTTTCTATTATTTCTCGCTTTTACTAACATGCAGGTGGCATCATCAAATTCTTGGTGATAGAGGCCAAATTGGGAGAATCTGACCATCTGGATCTTCCCAAACTACCCCCAATTAGCTAACCCCCAACTTTGTAGGTGATTTGGAGCTTCTTAGATGTGACATTTGGGACAATGCCTTTTTGACGTTTTATTGCAGGTCTATTCGTCCCACCCCAGAGAGAATACAAATCTGTGGTGAATTTCTTGACTGTTCCATTTGCAATGTTTTCCTTGTGATGTTTTGATGCCCCTATCAAATTTTCAATTCATTTGGATTTATTCTAGTTATCGTTTTATTTATATCTTGCATGCACTAATCGAAGGCATGGGGATTACATATTTTATTTCATCTACAGGTGCTACTGACTATTTATTTTTTCCTTGAACATAGGATCTAGACATTAGAGGAGTAGCAAGGAGTCAAGATTCATCAACGCAAGTTGCGGCGACATTTGGTCCGCCCATTTTACATGTGGGCATGCGAAAGAAGGAATAGCATCCATGGGTGTAACGAGAACACATATTTAACGCTCCTAGCCCTTAAAAGGGGAGGAGGCGCATTGTAACTAAGTTCTGAAACATATCAATAAAAAGGGTTGTCTTCCTTATTGGCTTTTGTTTCGTTTCGATTCGTTCATGCTTTCCCTCCTTTCATGCACTTTCAATTCATAGGATTTAGCGTTAAGTTTAGTTTCGTTTGCATCGCACTTGGAGTTTCCTTTTTGCTTCCATATCCTTGTGATTTCAGTGGCGATCATGGTGGGACCCTTGTCCTTTGTTTTTAAGATCAGAAATCTGATCAAAACTTGATTGTTTTTGCTTGCAGGTACCGAGTTTTCAAACGCTGGACTGTTGTTCGTTCCAGCCTGAGGCGAATACAGAGCTGGAATTCGTCCTACCCAAAGGATGAATGGGCATTTGCCCCACAAATACAATCCTATAATTTGTTCCTCCCTGGGATGAATAGTTGTCTATGTGGTTTCAAGATAGAAACTCAGAACCAGAAATTTGGGCAGAGAAGAGGTAAGGGTCCTAAACTCTTTCTGTCATTTTCTATTTTTTGTTTTCTATTTTTCTGGTTCTTTGCGTGCTTAAGAAAAGTTGTACTACATGTTTATTTTCTTTCATGCAAAATAAAAAGAACCCCACAAATCATGTGGCAACATAAACACCAAGGAGCTAGTCATAAAACCCCAGCCCTTGATCAAGACCAACGGTGTATTTCATCACCACCTTGGCTTGAATTTTGCATTCATAACCCCTGATCGCTATTGTTGCTAGACATAAATCCCGATGAAAGCTGATCGAGTGTAGTCAGGGTGATTCACAGCACATGAGGATAAGTCTTCTATGGTAGGTGTCAAAAACAGGGTGATTCCCCTTTCGTACCGCCTACGTTCCACGTACCATCTGCTCTCACGTACCAACAGTTTCCCTCACGTAAGGGCGGGTATATAGAGAGGTTGGTATATCAGCCTAGCAATGGTATATCGAAGGGGTGACCATTTTTTGGAGTCATAAGATCCATCATATTGCATTTAAATATTCTTTACAAAAGCTTTCAAAACAAAATCAAAACACACTAAACCAGGTTTAGGGCACACCTTTAATCTTTAAACGAGATAATCATTGCTTTGCGTGTGCGATATTTTTTGTTTAGTGTAGCATAAAAATCATAAAAAGAAGTAAAAATCTACGCATCTTGTAGGAAAGCACCACCATGGTGTACACCCGTAGCCAAGCCCAATCACGGGCAGGAGCTGCGAAGAGTGTACACGGGGGCACAAGTCACCTTCGCTATAGCCCCGAGGACATGGTCATACCGCCTTGGTGGCCTGGCCCACAAAAGAGTCCACATCATGCCATTTCAGAATGGGACTATAGAGGCACCCCTTTGAAGGACACACCCATCCATCATAACCCCTTTCATGAGGATTCCTTACACATGGCACTCAACATAAAAAAGAAGGCTCCCTTAGAAGCTCAGTATGAGTGGCCACCGCGCGATGAAGCGCTAGAGTAGCATAGGGTCCATGAGGAGAGGCCACATGATTATGTCATCCCTACTTTACCCCCCATCACTGTTAGGAATAAAAATCCAAATCTAGAATGTAAGGCTCTTCAAGTAGGGTGAGACAACTCTGCCCACCCCTTTCACATATACGAAAGGGAGCACGAGGAAGACCATTACATTCCTCAAGAGCAATACACAGTGCGAGAGCAATGCACCTCCGCACCTGCTATTTACCAGAATCACCTATCGAGGCTAGAGCCTCGAGTGAATGTCACCAACCTCGATAGAGGGAAGCGACCTATAGAGATCTTGGATCATTGCGACCGAGATCTAGGCCTCCCAAAATCAAGATGGTAGAACAAATCAACCTGACAATCGCCAAACATGCCGTCCACCAAGCACAGATCACATAGCTTGAGCAAGACCAACAATAGCTAGAGCATCTATATCACCTTAGCAAAGAGTGCATTCGATGCCAAATAGATGAGTTGCTCCATAACACGGTGCCTAAGAGGGTTCCAACACCTCGCACCCAAAGAGTAGAACCGTATGAGAGGTGCAACCCCTTGGTGTGAGATAGGTCCTCGCGACCTTACCAAGTGCTGCCTCCGAGACCTCCTAGACCTGAGCGGGAGACCACTCCCAGGAACAACGATGGGAACCCCCCGCGGGGACCTACCCATGGTTATAGGTCTCATCTTGAAACTCCTCAATAGGCCTATGAGGAGTATGAGCAAGAAGAAGAGCAGGCCGAGACTCCTTACCAAGGCGGAGGGGCTGCTATCCGGCCACCCCTCCATAGGCCTCAAGTTTCCCACAACCCACAATGGGAGCAAACTAAAGAGGAAGAGATTAAATATTTTGATGCATATAAAGCGCTACTAGAGTGTTTGGAGTCTGTGGAAACCAATACTTTTGTACCCCAAAAGCCCACGTTACGCCAACTCCATAGTCATCCTGTGCATCCGTTAGTGCCTGCACCTCCCTACCCGGAACACTTTAAGCTGCCTCAGTTGGCAATCTTTAGAGGTGAGGAAGATGCCCAAGAGCATGTGACTAGATTCTTGAGCCAATGCTTTGGCATTCAATATAATGATGCTTTGCTATTAAGGACATTCATCACCATGTTCGTAGGCCCTGCCTCGGATTGGTTCACTCAATTGCCAAAGCATAGCATTAGCAACTTAGATAAGCTAGTGGATGCATTCCTTGAATGCTTCACCTTCAACACCAAGAATAAGGCATCACTCAGTGACCTAGCTAGCCTCAGGCAGTATGAGGAAGAAACCATGGCAGCCTATGGGAATCGGTGGAGGACTCTGCTTTCTAAGCTACCCTACCTCCCTCCTATGTTCGACCTCACACAAATGTTCTCAAAGAGCTATTTGAGATCGATCTCTATGCTATTGTAGCTGCAGCAGTATGCCACCTTAGAGGAAGCTCTGGTACAAGCAAGAATCATTGAAGAGATCAAGATTTAGGATGGCAAGATAGCCAAACCGAAGAAGAAAGAATGGTCTAAGAACACCAAAATAGGGACCATGCAACAAAAACCCGCTGTAGTCAATCAGTTTGCTATCAACGTCCCTAAGCTTGCACAAGCAACACAGCCCAAAAAGGCTAACTATCAGGTGGTGCCTCTTAACAGTTATGACCGAGAAAATTAGAGGCAAGAACAAAATTAGCTGTATCACCCTAGGTGACAATTCACACCTTACACAGAGTCTAGAGACTCTCTGTTTGACCGCTTGTCAGCGACAAACTTGATCAACCTACCCGAGATTCAACCCATAGATTCCAACACACCAAAACCTAAGGGCTACAGGGAAGATTTGTACTGTAGGTTCCATAGGAGGAAAGGACATGACCTTAATGCATGTTGGAAGTTTAAGGGCTTGGTGCAAGACCTAATAGATAACAATACATTAGCGGTGGATAATCCTATGGCACCAAGCAACCAACAAATGGAGGTCTTTAAGGACCCCTTGCCTGCACATGATGCATAGGCAAAGACCCTACAAGTCAACGAGGTAACATAGAACTACTCCATGCAGGGGTATGTAGGGATGATCAGTATAGTGACTCGAAATAGGAGGTATCTGAGCACAGATGCCCCCGCGGCAACTACAGGCGAGGTGCCAACAATGTCTCAATTGCAACAGATATTGTTGATAAGCAACACACCCCCACTGAAAAATGAGATTCCATCCTTAGAAAATTATGAACTTCCATTTTTGCAGCAGGGACCCTCTTGGTCATTTTCAGTTTTAAATCCATATTTTGCTTGCCTCCTTTTTAAAGTTGTGCTTTTTCTTGCATTCTAGTTGTGTTATCCAAGAATTCACTTTTTACATGCTAGAATCATTCATGCACAAGCAAAATCTTGCACCAGTACCGAGAAAATCCGGAAAATAGTTGCATAAATTCATCGAAAAATCAAACTTTCCATTTTTGGTAGTGTCGCGATATCGCGACACTTCCATTTTCGGAAATGTCGCGATATCGCGACCGGTAAGTCAAAATGCGGCTAAGTGCCGAGAAGGTCGCGATTTCGCGACATGTCGCGAAATCGCGACGCTTTTGGGAGAGAGAAGCAAGTTGTCCGGAGGTCGCGATTTTGCGACATGTCGCGAAATCGCGACATGTCGCATTTTCGCGGCGAGGAGAGAGAAAATGGGCTCTAGGATGAAAAATCGGCTAAGTCAGAAACATGTTCCAAAATCGCGGTCAACGCGGTCAACGCATGCAGGTAAGGGAACTGTCGCGATATCGCGACGTGTTCTAAAATCGCGGCTGAAAATCAAGAAGCGTACGGAGGACAGGAAGGGTCGCGATTTCGCGACATGTCGCGAAATCGCGACATGTCGCGTTTTCGCGACCGACGAGGGAGGAAGTTGCCGATGCGCTGGCAGGGTCGCGATTTCGCGACATGTCGCGAAATCGCGACATGTCGCAGAATCGCGGCAGGAGAGAGAAAGTCATAGTTGACCTGAAAGTGCATTCCGGCGGGAAACAGAAGGCTTCCTGGGGTAGCGACACGTGTCAAAGCGTGAATGAGACAAACAGAGGCCGACATGCAAGCTTATTTTGCGGATTTAATCTGTTTTTAATGTTTTAAGCTTCGATTTAATTAAAATGCTAATCTAATGCATCTTTTTGTCTTTCATGCGGGATTCCACCTGGCACTTACGGGACAACCGGGAAAGACCATAAAGGCGAAGATAAAGTGCGGATTTAGTCAAGGACCGCCATGCTAGGAGAGAAGCTGCCGGTGAGAGCATTCAACAACAAATTTATTGCAGACTTGATAGCATGGAGACCATTTCAACTCGGGATGGATTTGCGGAGATCGAATTGATGGAGAAGTGGTGACTCATCCGGCTCACCAGCAGAATTAATGAAAGCATTTATTTGCAGATGCGAATGAATGCAAGTTGCATTTGATTTTATCTTCTCCATTTATGGCAGCTGACTGCACTGATTTGCCGAAGGGTTAAGTTCTATTCGGACTTTGATTTTTAAATGGATTTTTATTGTAAAACCCGGGTCCTAGGGTTTAAGTGCGATAAGATTTAGGGTTTGAGCAAGATATTTTGGAAAAGATCAGGGTCTGTCCCGAGTCTATAAATACAAATTCTAAATGTAATCGCAGGAGGCGGAGACTTAGAAATAAAGGCTTATAAGCAATTTCTTGCAAATTTTGTGAAATCCTTTGTTTCCGGACTTGGAGTTGATGTGCTTTAGCTTTTCTGTGATAGCATGGCCAGGAGCCTAATCTTTTGCAGAGTGTGATAAGTGTATTTTCTTTTGTTATCCGTTCCATTTAAAGTTTGTTAGATATATGCTGTAAATCTGCCATTGTCAAGATTAAATATGCTGTTAGGCTTCAGTTGTTCTATTGTCTGCTAGGGGAAATTACAGATTTGAGGTTAAGTTTGTTCTAATTGCTCTGTCTTCACTGTGCGAGCTAGGCTGTCGGTGAAAGATACCAGTTTTAACCAGCTGCCCTTGGATTTATGATTTTTTGCTAGATCTGTTTCACTCGCCTTGTGCTCTTAGTTGAAAGTGATCTTAGACTGACTGGACACTTTCTTCTGGGATTTGTTCTGTTGTGAAGTTGATAGCATAGATAAGATTGACAGTTTGGGTTTACAATTGATGTTTGATAAACTTCTCTTTTCTGCCCTACCCTACCCTCTCTTTGCTTACCGTGAATGATCCATTTTTATTTTCTTTGTTTGCCTTTTATTTAAATCTGCTGACCCATGAGAGCTAGATCAAGAATTCAAGTCAAATCTGATTGTCAACAACTTTTGCAACTACTGAACAAGTTCAGGAACCCCCTGTAAGGTAACAGAGCGATCCATATTGAAATCTATTCCAGAAGTGGAAAAGAGTGAATTGCCATTCGACCCAACTCTGTAACTCGCACCTTGGATAACCAGACTAGATCCTAAAGATGAGTGGGATCAGTCCCGTGGGTGTCTCCGGAGCTTTCCTTGCCTTCATCCTTTTTCCCGGGGTGTGCATGAAAGCCGGACCAACACCTAATTGGCGCTAGAAGGAGGGCTTGAACTCAGTTCAAGTATTGTAAGGGCATAACACAACATTTGAAGGACCCACGGTGAACTCCGACAGGTTTATATAAATTGTCGGTACAGTTTATATAATTGTCGGTGCAGTTTTTGTAAATTGTCGATGCGGTTTTATAAATTGTCAGTGCAGTTTTTGAAAGTTGTCAGTGCAGTTTTTGAAATTGCCGAGAGAAGGCCTTAAGTTCGGTGGTTTGTTAAGAACAGTTCTATCATCACTTGCAGTTATCCAATTACAAATCAGAACATCACTGTCAGCCAAGTAATAATGGCAAATTGGTTGGGCCCCACCGCTTTGAACATTCCGGGTATAGCCCATGACTTGCCCCGAAGTCCAGAAAGGTATCTCCCCAGGTACAAACATGATGGGACAAGAACTGCAGAAGAACATCTGCTAGCTTTTAAAAATGCTTTAAAATTATTAAATATACAGACATGAAGATGTTGCCTACAGATTGTTCCCGTTCACTCTCCAGGAGGGAGCTTATGACTGGTTTTTAAACCTCACCAGCAATTCCATTACTAGCCGGGATGATCTAGAGAAAGCTTTTATATCACAGTTCGGTGAAGTGATAGATCCCAGCATTTTATATCAGCAATTTTCCAGCATCAAGAAAGAGTCGGGAGAAACTGTCAGGTCTTTCAATATGAGGTTCCAAAGAGCTTACGGTAGAATTACTGGCCATTACATCCCAAATGCAAATCTGGCCTTAGAAATCTACAAGAATGCATTGGATTCGGTGACCTCTATTTTCCTCAAGAGAGATATTAATATTACAACCCCGGCAGGGGCTTATAAAGAAGCCTTAATTCTTGAAAGACGACTTAGGGCCTCAAATTTTGAGCAGCCCTTTGATATCCTATGTTACACGAAACATGCCTGTTCCGGACCCCATTCCACATCATGAGTTAGTGCCAACATGTCATGCTCTACCCAAGGAGACTCCGTTAACCGTGACATCCACTCAGCATGTGCAAAATACGAGAGAAGAGTTCGACAAATTCAAAGTGCAGGTGCTTGAACTGAACAGTTGTGATCCGGCACCACCCAAATCTGAAGTTTTTCCTGGTGAGTTAAATTTTCCTAGAGATCAAAGAAATATTGATCTTTCTAGTTCACCCAAAAATAGTACAACCAGGGTTTCAGATTCTGTCACTTTTCCCGAAGAGACGAGAAAGTCTTGTACGGACTCGTGGATGAAATGCAAGATTTTCAACAGTTCAAAATGGAGAGTTATGACTTGAAATGTGAGAGTCCGAACTTAATAATGATCCTTCCTCATCGGAGGATGATGAAAGTGAGATTCAATCTCACTATGCAGAAGTAACTGAGGAGGATAGCATCATTGAGGATATGAGGGAACTTAAAGCTGACATCACCCTCTATGAACTGCCTCAGATTGTTGGACAAAACATTAACTTGATTGAGGCTTACTTTGGACCACCTGTTGAATTTCAAGAAAAGGAGGAAAAGATGGTAAATATGAATGTGGTCAGCCAACTTGGAATTGATGAACTGTCTCAACATAAGCCTGCAACTTCTGAACATAATATCAAAGAGAAGGCTATAAACTGTGTTGATGCGAGATATTGGAGTTTATGATTTGGCAACAGAAAAGGTGAGAACAATTATAGCCCTAATCAATAACAACAATGATGTTTGGACATTGCACATTGATGAGGTTAAGTCTAAGCAAGGCTCAGGTGAAAAGGAAAATTGTAAGCATTCTGCTAGAGGGATAAAAATTGAAGTCCTGGATATTGAAGCAGTGCAGCAACCACAAAATGTTCAAGTTGTTAAGAACCAGGGCATACAGATAAAACATGATTTCTTTCAGTTGTCACATCATTTTGAAAATGTGGTGGTCTGGGTCTGTCAAGGTTTTAAAGTATTTGATCCTGGGGGTTTTTTACATTCAGTCCTTTTGAAAGAACTCTGCAAACCCTTTAATTAGAAGCATAAACATGTTATCATATGATTTGTTATTATATGATTTGTTTAATTTGAAGGAGTTGCAGATTTGTTTTTCAAATGGGACAGGGAAGACAATAAACCCAAGTCTTTCCCAGATAGCAGATAGCAAATTTTTGAAGCACGATCTGAGTGCATTTCGTCAACAGGACCTCGAAAGGTAATTTTTTTTAAATTACTTGCATGGTCAAAATTTTTTAAAGCACCATTTCTCTCGCTTTCCCAATCGCTGCATTTTTTGAGTATGAAGGGAAGTTGTAACATATGTATGCATTGTAAATAAGCTTTGAAGTTTTTCAGTTTTTTTTCTTTGTCAGTGCATTTTTATTTCAATGTCTGTGCAGTTTTAATCTGTTTCAGTTTAATTTTAATGCTCTGCAGTTTTAATTTATTTGTTTTTCAGTTTATTTCTTTGTCAGTGCAGTTTTATTTTTAAATGTCTGTACAGTTGCAGTTTTTCAGTTTTCTTTAGTTGTTTTTCAGTTTTAGCTTGTGCAGTTTATTTCTTTTGTCAGTGCTTTTTATTTCCTTTCTTTGTTTTTTTATTTTAGCTTGCTTTTATTTTAGTCTGTACAGTCTTTTCTTTATTGCATTTCTTTTTCTTTGCTGTCTGTACAGTTGCGATTGTAGTTTAATTTATTTCAGTTGTAGTTTAGTTTATTTCGATTGCAGTTTTTTATTTGCTTCAGTTCTTTTAGTTTATTTCTTTTATTGCCCGTACAGTTTTTATTTTCTTCCCTGCTTTTCCTTTTCTTTGTTGTCTGTACGTCTTTTGTTTTAGTTTTCTGCTTTAGTTTATTTGTTTTGCTTAATTTTGCTGCCTGTACAACTGTGCTTTGCATCCTTTGTAAATAGCCTTGCAGTTTGTTTTATTCCTTTGTCTGTACAGTCTTCAGTTTTAGTTTTAGTCTTAGTTTATTTTATTTGCAGTCTGTGCAGTTTTATTTTGTTTTGCTTTAAGCCTGTGCCTGTCCTTGGAAGCCTGTACAAAGTCCTTTGGCTTCTAAAATTCTATTTTTTAACCTCTGCCTGAGCAATCAATGAAAAGTCAGCCTGCTAAAAAATTGTTTTATTCCTAGCTGATAAATCCTCAATCCAGTGCCTCCCCATTCTGCTCATTATTCTAATTGAGATAGTCTGCTTGCACTAAACTGTGGAACTATTTTGTTATCCAGGATGAAGGTAGAGAGATGATTGGATCTTGTGTCTTACTTGCCACAGTTGTTTTAATGATAGAAAAACTGTTATGCTGTTTAGTTGGAGGAACTCCCGGGGAATCCAAGAAAAGCTGGTTATAAGAGGGGACTATGGTTCATGCAATTATTTGGGTGTCACCAGAGGCTATCAATGCCTAGACTGAAACAGTTCCAGATTGATCAAATATTAAAAGAAAATTGTAATTTCTCTAAGGTCTTCCAGATAGTGATATATTTCAAAAAGAAGAGAGATAAAAAAAAAAGAGATAAGAAAAAAAAAAAAAAAAAAAGAGTTAT